>JAULUF010000009.1:35775000-36375000 GCA_031834385.1 Semotilus atromaculatus | reverse complement strand
AAACCAGCCTAAGCTGGTTGGCTGGTCTTAGCTGGTTTAAGATGGAAGTAACTGGTTTTAGTTGGTCTCCCAGCCTGTCTTAGCTGGTCAAGCTGGTCTCCCAGCCTGGCTTAGCTGGTCAAGCTGGTCTCCCAGCCTGGCTTAGCTGGTCAAGCTGGTCTCCCAGCCTGGCTTAGCTGAGTTCAGCTGGTCTCCCAGCCTGGCTTAGCTGGTCAAGCTGGTCTCCCAGCCTGGCTTAGCTGAGTTCAGCTGGTCTCCCAGCCTGGCTCAGCTGGTCAAGTTGGTGGTCAGCTGGTCTCCCAGCCTGGCTTAGCTGGTCAAGCTGGTCTCCCAGCCTGGCTCAGCTGGTCAAGTTGGTGGTCAGCTGGTCTCCCAGCCTGGCTTAGCTGGGGTTCAGCTGATTTTAGTTGGTCTCCCACCCTGGCTTCCCAGCTAATAAACGACGTAACAGTTACGTTATGTATTCATACTTTTTGGTCACATCATGACTTTACCAATTGCCAACGTAACTGCAACGTCGCATGCTCGTAATTTCATTACCAACATATTACCAACCTACAACGTCATCAGTACGTCCTCCTAAGGTTATAAGATAACCAACAACGTTCCAGATCAAACTCTATTCGTAATAACTTGGTAATTTCATGACTTACTGGCAACGAAACTGCAACATCACAGGCCCGTAATTTCATTACCATCTTATCAGACTGCATTTCTATGAACATTTTTATTTGTTTCAATTGTTTTAGTATTCCGTACGTTTGAAAGACAATAGCAAGTTTAAATGTACAAAAACGTTAATTACTGTATTATTCCCATCAAACATGAGACAACAGACCTGCAGATCATTGCATCAGTCCAGGACATACACAACGTGTATTTTTTGTTTTTGTACATCTGTGGACGTGCAAGACATAGCCTAGCTACAGAAAAACGACAGTAAACGTTGTGATCAAATAAGAAATTACTTTTTTTGTAATAAAAAACTAAACTCCCCAGAACGTTACAGGGATCTTTTTTTGACAACATTAAGGGAACCTCTACTTAATTAATAAGTAAATTTGAATTAGATTAAAGTAAAAAAAGAAATAAAAAAAATGCGTTATGAGTATGTTTTTTTTTTTCATCAGCAACTAATTAATACATTAAAATAGCAGTCCATGCTTCACCTTTTTCCTGCTCTTCTGAACAGGAACAGAAAAATCTTAAAGGGTCAAAAAACTATTTAAGCACCAGTTAGTTCTCAAGTTCTCAGCTCAGTTTTTAAAATCTATGTTAAAATATATTCATGAAAATATATTAATGATAATGTATAGGTTTTAATCAAGTGAGTTTTTGCAATATGGCTACTTTTATTTCTACACTGTTGACAATTTCTAAAGCTACTTTATATATTTTTTTATTATATAATCAATACTGTTTTCATATTTACAACTTGTATGAATGAAAATGAATGAAACCTTTATTTGTGGCGGTGCGAAAAAAAGAGAAAAAAAAAAAAACCTAAGTTGCGTGACTGGATGGAGGAGGGAAATCAATTATCCGGAAGTGAGGAAATGAGTATATAAGGTGGAGTTGCAAGAGAGGAAGGGAAGAAAAAAAAAAAAAAGGAACGGGTTACCTGAGCTGAGACGAATTCATTGTCAGTGAGACGCGAAACGCGAGATGCTGTGTTTGGGCTGTGTGTTGATCTAGAGCGAGCGATTGGCACTGAGGGTGCGCTGCACCTCTGGACACCGGCTGCACAGCGAAGCTTGTCGTCTTTGAGGCTGTCGAGTGAGCAAGTTCTCCAGTGGATCTAGAGTGAGCGAGAGTTGCCTAGCGATTGGAACTGAGGGTGCGCTGCACCTCTGGACACCGGCTGCACAGCGAAGCTTGTCGTCTTTGAGGCTGACGAGTGAGCAAGTTCTCCAGGTTATTCCCTGTTTTTACCCTCACTTCGAAAACTTTTCCTTCCTGCCATTATCGGCCAACGCTCTTTCACCTACACACACACACACACACACACACACGCCGCACGCACACGCATGCGCTGTCTTCAAGCCAACCAAACATTCACGCAACCACTTTCACCACGTATTTCGTATCTGTATAATACAGTGAAGTGTTTCGTTATGTTTAAACGGTTGGTTTTATTGTTAGTTTAATTGAGTTTTTTTTTTTTTTTCTTATTTTACCAATTCAAAGACAGTGGTGTAAAGACTGTAGGATTTTGAACTTGAACCAAAGTTATTTGGTGTGTGTAGTTTGTTTTGATTCCTTGCTTATGGTAAACCTGAGATTTTGGTCTGATTCATTTGAAAATTATGAAAATATAACTGTGAAACTGAACTTCATTTGTGTGATTCTGATTATGTTTATTCGTAACCGGTGGCTTAAAGAGCTATTCTGAGGAAACACATTTGACAAGATTAAGCTTGTCTGGCGCCCGAACTAATTGTTTTTCTTTATTTATACATACATCTTTCACTTGTTGATTTATATTTCGTTTGGGGCCTGCCACCGTTACAGAAGTGGCGCCCGAACAGGGACTGAACTGAACTCTGTAAGAAAAAGAAAAGACACTTGACTTGAACTTTTCAACTGAAAAAAAAAAAAAAAAGTCAAACTGTAAAAAAAAAAAAAAAATTGTGTGTGCTAAGTGTGTGTATATGATTACTTATTTGCATGTGACTGTGTGGGAAATATATCCTGGTTGCAGTAATTGAGGGTTAGCTTTAAGGTAATGATTAAAGTGTGACTTTGAATTTGAATATGTGTTAGAACAGAAATTGTAAATTCTGTGGGTTAATTTGTTTATTGAACACTGAAATAAGGTTGCATTTTGTTAGTTATTCTGATTTATTTATTTTAGAACTACTGACATATCTTACATTTTGCATAACATTTTACACACTTCATTGGAGTCATCTAGAGACACCATTGAATCATGACCACAACACCATCTCCTTTGTCAACGTGTGTGGATATTGAAGCTCCAGATGTTGCAACCCCAATTTGGTCCAATGCAGAACATCCGCGGTTTACTCCTGGACGACCTCTTTCACCTCCTGTCTTCCATGACCCATACATCCAAACGCCTTCCAGCTATCCAGGAGCCCATGGAGCCCAGGTGCAGTTCGCTTCAGCTGTGGCTGGCAGCAGCACTCCAATGCAAACCCCTACCTGGAACCAGGGACCAGGTCCTATGCATCTATGCACGTCACCACCGGAACTTTCTACTTCCTCTTCTGTGGCACAGCAGGATTTGCCCGGTGTACTTCCCACTCCTGGTAGAGAAATGCAACGACTTACTTCACAAGTTCAAGGTAATTGGGATACACTGCTGGACTTCATAAAGAAACAGGAGAGAGCGGTCTCTGAACTTACCCAGGAGCTGAAAGGAACTTCTCAGCACTGTGACCAAATTACCAAGCTTGCTACTAAAATTAAGGACAACCAGCAGCAAGTTCTCACACTCGTTGCTTCGAACAAAAAACAGGATGAGGATGAGACTGATCAACTAACCAAAGCCATTAAACTCATGATTACAGGCGAACTTCAAAAAGTTGAAACTACCTTTGTCTCTGAGGTGCGCTTCATGGTGGATCAACTTCAGCTGGAACTTCAACAGGACCTCAAAACCATGCAACAGAACTTTCAAAAAAGCCACGACCGGCTTACGGCAGAAATGCATCAGTGCTCCATCCAAACTGCTAGCCTTTATGCAGACTTTAAAAAGTCCCAAACTGAAATGGTGGATCGAAGCGAGATGCAAGAAAAGAAATTAGTGGATCTTCTTAAGGCGAGTATACCAACACCACCCAGCACTACCTCCATCTCTTCACCACCATCCACAGTGACTGCTCCTGCAGCTCCTCCCATTACTACAGTAGTAAGAAGTGACCATCTTAAGATGACATTTCCCACCTTTGGAAGGCCATCAGATGATCCAGACCCTTTACTATATTTGACACGCTGCCAAGATTTCCTAGCATTACATCCCTTGGTTGATGCAGACCTCCTGGCCACTTTCCGAACTGTACTCTATGGAACTGCCCATGACTGGTGGGAGGTTGCCAGATCCTCTGTAACATCATGGGGTGAGTTTGAATCAGCTTTTCTTTCTGCCTTCCTATCTGAGGATTACGAAGATGAGCTGGCAGATCGGATCAGAACGAGGACCCAGGGAGAGAAGGAGTCCATCAGGGATTTTGCATTCTCATATCGAGCTCTCTGCAAAAGGTGGAAGCCTTCCCTAACAGAAAGTGACATGGTAAAAATGATCCTTAAAAATATCAAGCCCTATCTTGCCAGCCAGTTACGCAGCAGGGTTAGCACTGTCGAGGAGCTAGTAAAACTGGGTCATCAGCTGGAGAAGGATTATGTGCAACAAGTACAATATGAGGGACGCAAAGTTTTTAACCCACCACCTACAATGCCACAAAGACCAGTCTCTGGCCAACCTGTGGAGAAGCCTCAAGTACAGTGCTGGCGGTGTAAAGGTTCCCATGCACCTGGAAATTGCCCTCACTTTATGTCCGCCTCCAACCAGCCATCTGTTCAGCAGCGTCCTATGAATAACAAGCGTTTCTTCCAACCTATGAAGTCTGGGGGGGGTCCGCCTCGCCAGCCATCTACTCCTTCCAGCAACGCGGTATCTGCAACCTTGGAAGAAAGCACCTCCACTGGTTGCAATACTTCAAATCAGCTAATGGCTGTACCACAACAATTAGTGGTGCCCATCAGTATTGGCCCCTGGAGAGGAAAGGCCATTGTGGATACAGGCGCAAGTTACACCCTTATCCATGAGAGCCTTTGGATAGAACTTAACCCGCATGGCAACCTTCAGCCCTGGACCCTTGGTCCTCTTTATTTAGCTAATGGTGAGGCAGAAGTTCCCTTAGGATGGATTAACCTACCGATTATGCTTCATAATAAGACTTTCCCAGTACAGGTCGCTGTTCTCTCCTACACAGCCCTCGCTTATGCAGTGATCCTGGGATTAGATTTCATCTTCTTTAGTGGACTGCAGATTGATGTTACTGACAGGAATTATTCTTTCAAAACTGCCCCTGATGAACACTATCCTTTCCAACCAGGCCAGGCCAGTGTACCTGTGGTGAAACCACCCCACCTAAAAAAGAGACAACACCTGAAGAGTGTTAATCAAAGCCTCTCCCTACTGAGTTCCATTCCTCCACTCCAACACCCATTGCTATCACGACCACTTGATAGCCTGGATGATCAAGCATTAATGACCCTTGCTGTGAATGGTGCTGACTTACCACATGACGGGAAACAACAACTACGGCAAATTTTGGAGTCCAACTCTCAGGTGTGTACCCTCCAACCTGGACGTACTGATGTTCTCAAACACCACCTCTATATCACACATCCAGTGCCCCTCAAACAGCGACCCTATCGCATGAGTCCTTCTAAACAAGCTGTTGTGAGAGAGCAACTGGAGGAAATGTTGAAGGCAGGTATCGTGGAACCATCTCACTCGGCATGGGCATCCCCTGTTGTCCTAGTTCCAAAAAAAGATGGTAAAATGAGATTTTGTGTAGATTACCGGAAGGTCAACGCCATAACAGAGAGTGATGCATACCCCCTCCCTAACATTACAGAGATTCTTGAATCCCTCTCTGGTGCGTCAATCTTTTCTACAATCGACCTCAACAGTGGCTACTGGCAGGTGACAATGGATCCAGATAGCAAACCCATGACTGCCTTTATCACTCCATCGGGATTGTATCAGTTTACCGTCATGCCTTTTGGGTTAAAAAATGCCCCAGCGACATTTCAAAGACTGATGGAGACGGTTTTGGGGGAGTTACGAGGTAACATATGCTTTGTTTACATTGATGATATTATAATCTATTCACCATCCATGGACCAGCATTTCCTCGATCTCCAAACTGTTCTCCATCGATTGCAGACAGCGGGTTTGACTATCAACCTAAAAAAGAGCAAGTTTTGTCTTCAGGAGTTAACATTCCTTGGACATGTGGTGAACATTCATGGTATTTCCACAGACCTGAGTAAGGTAGAAGCCATACGTGCATACCCTGTACCTCGTAACATCAAAGAGGTTCAGCGCTTCCTTGGACTCGCTGGGTGGTACCACCGGTTCGTCCCAAATTTCTCGAGGATCGCTGAGCCCATCAATTCCTTGAAAAAAAAGGGGCGTGCATTTCATTGGTCATCCCAATGTCAACGAGCTTTTGAACAGCTAAAAGCCCACCTTACCTCACCTCCCATTCTTGGTCATCCAAACCTTGAACTTCCATTTGTTGTATACACGGATGCCAGTGACACCGGACTAGGTGCGGTGTTGACACAGCGGAAGGACCAGGGCTCAGAGCGGGTGATTGCGTACGCCAGTAGATCCCTGAGCAAAGCGGAAACCAACTACTCTGCGACAGAGAAAGAATGCCTTGCCGTTATATGGGCTCTGGAAAGATGGCAACATTACCTAGAGCCTAAACTATTCACGGTTGTGACTGACCACTCCGCCCTGCAATGGGTAATGAGCTCTACAAAAACCACCAGTCGTCTCATTAGATGGGTTCTCCGTTTGCAGAAGTTTGATTTTGTAATTGAGTATCGTAAAGGAAAGCTGAATGTAGCACCAGATGCTCTCTCTCGGATCCACATCCAACCTGGTTGTAGCTTATATGTCAGGCAAACGGAGGAGTCAGACCTTCCAATCACTGCCGCTGCCATCTGGGAGGAGCAGCACAAGGACCCTGTAATCACAAAACTATTCCAAACACTGGCAGGAGATGATCAGCTGAAAAATCAATACGAGGTAGTAGAGGATAAATTGTACCACACAACTCAGCTGAAGAGTGGCCAACGCCATTATCGGGTGTACCTTCCCAACAGTCTGATTTCAGCCGTTCTCCACCACTACCATTCAAATCCTTTGAGTGGGCACATGGGTATTTACAAGACTTACCAGAGGCTGCATGATATTGCATTTTGGCCTGGGATGTGGACGGATGTGAAGAACCATGTCAAAAGATGTGTTAAATGCCAAACACTCAAAGGGGAAAACCGTAAACCTGCGGGAAAAATACAACAAGTCAGTACATCACGTTCCAACGAAATGCTAGGGGTAGACATCATGGGACCAATGCCCCGCAGTACCCATCAGAATGAGTACCTTCTTGTCTTTGTGGACTATTTTACCCGCTGGGTGGAGCTGTTTCCTATGCGGAATGCCCGTGCAGAGACTGTTGCAGCACTTTTCAGGAGAGAGATTCTGACTCGATGGGGGGTTCCTGACTTTATCCTGTCTGATAGAGGTTCTCAGTTCCTTTCTGCTGTATTCAAGGAGATATGTGGTAAATGGGGTGTCACACAGAAACTCACTACTGCTTACCACCCACAAACGAATATGACAGAGAGAATAAATCGTAACCTAAAGTACATGATGGCGACTTATGTAGAGGATAACCACAAGAAATGGGATCAGTACTTGCCTGAACTACGATTTGCAGTCAATTCAGCTGTCCAGGAGACCATCGGCATGACCCCAGCAGAGCTTCAGCTGGGGAGGAAATTGCAAGGTCCCATGGACAAACTGTTGCGTGGCAAGAACATCTCTCCCGATTTACCTTCCTATGATGTGGTCAGTCATCTAGTTCAACTTCAAGCTAAAGCGAAAGAATGCTGCCAAAAGGCACAGAAAAGACAACTACGGAGCTACAATAAGAACCGACGTGATGCCTCCTTTAAAGAAAAGGACCGTGTGTGGCTAAGGAATTTTCCCCAATCTAGTGCCCAACACCATTTCAGTGCAAAACTTGCACAACGATGGAAGGGTCCTTATCGGATAATAAAGCAGCAGGGACCAATAAATTATCAAGTGGCATTGGAGTCCTCTGGGGAAGATGTGCGTAATGTGCATGTGAGTAATTTAAAAGCATGCTTCCCCACAGCAGAGGAGTTGGAAATTCAGGAGAGGAAAAGACTCCTTGAAATATTCCAAGAATCGTCAGAAGAAGGGGAAGAGTTCTTGGGATTCTAGGTCACACTTTCTATCCAACAACCTTGGGTTGTTTTCTCCAGGGGGGGAGAGTGTGGCGGTGCGAAAAAAAGAGAAAAAAAAAAAAACCTAAGTTGCGTGACTGGATGGAGGAGGGAAATCAATTATCCGGAAGTGAGGAAATGAGTATATAAGGTGGAGTTGCAAGAGAGGAAGGGAAGAAAAAAAAAAAAAAGGAACGGGTTACCTGAGCTGAGACGAATTCATTGTCAGTGAGACGCGAAACGCGAGATGCTGTGTTTGGGCTGTGTGTTGATCTAGAGCGAGCGATTGGCACTGAGGGTGCGCTGCACCTCTGGACACCGGCTGCACAGCGAAGCTTGTCGTCTTTGAGGCTGTCGAGTGAGCAAGTTCTCCAGTGGATCTAGAGTGAGCGAGAGTTGCCTAGCGATTGGAACTGAGGGTGCGCTGCACCTCTGGACACCGGCTGCACAGCGAAGCTTGTCGTCTTTGAGGCTGACGAGTGAGCAAGTTCTCCAGGTTATTCCCTGTTTTTACCCTCACTTCGAAAACTTTTCCTTCCTGCCATTATCGGCCAACGCTCTTTCACCTACACACACACACACACACACACACACGCCGCACGCACACGCATGCGCTGTCTTCAAGCCAACCAAACATTCACGCAACCACTTTCACCACGTATTTCGTATCTGTATAATACAGTGAAGTGTTTCGTTATGTTTAAACGGTTGGTTTTATTGTTAGTTTAATTGAGTTTTTTTTTTTTTTTCTTATTTTACCAATTCAAAGACAGTGGTGTAAAGACTGTAGGATTTTGAACTTGAACCAAAGTTATTTGGTGTGTGTAGTTTGTTTTGATTCCTTGCTTATGGTAAACCTGAGATTTTGGTCTGATTCATTTGAAAATTATGAAAATATAACTGTGAAACTGAACTTCATTTGTGTGATTCTGATTATGTTTATTCGTAACCGGTGGCTTAAAGAGCTATTCTGAGGAAACACATTTGACAAGATTAAGCTTGTCTGGCGCCCGAACTAATTGTTTTTTTTTATTTATACATACATCTTTCACTTGTTGATTTATATTTCGTTTGGGGCCTGCCACCGTTACATATTGCCCCGAGGGGAATTTGTTTTGCACTCAAGAGAGCCACATTGAACATCAGCACAGATAACAGTAAACCATCCTAAAAATCCAACAACATTGTGGACATAGAGGATACAAAAAAACAAAAACAACAACACAGCAATGGTAGTAACATGCAATAATCAATCCAATAGCTACAATTAATCGATAAATAATTAAATAAATAATTAATAATACACTATTAAAAAAATATCTATAAGATAAGATTGTAAAAGCACTTTCAGGACATCTTTATTTTATAGCCTATATAAAAGAGAATATGAAAGCACTGACTGGCTATATATATATATATATATATATAGCAGTCAGTGCTTTCATATTCTCTTATATATATATATATATATATATATATATATATATATATATATATATATATATATATATTAAAAAACATTTTCTTTTATTAAAAATAAAAATAAAATCAAAAGCAAAGTGATGGTATAAAAAATATTGCAAGCACGTTTTCAAATAAAATAAAGAGGTTGTGTTAAATTCTTAAACTAAGTTCATGATTTAATATTAATGATATTTTAAATTATGTTATATGTTTTAATTCTAGATGCTTATTTATATGCTGCGTGCCTTTGAAGTGTTTTAATGCACGTGCGCGTAAACATTTGAGTCGCATTGAAAGATTGGAGCGCGCGCGAGAGCAGCAGAACAGATGGCAACGAGGAAACGTCATCAACGGACAAACAGCAAAACTAGCGTCTCTCGCTGTTGTTTTCACTGCTTTCCAGAGGTGTCAAAAGTATTCACATTCATTACTCAAGTAGAAGTATAAATACTAGGGTTTAAAAAGACTTCTGTAGAAGTTGAAGTATCAACTCCAGTTTTTTACTCAAGTAAAAGTGTACAAGTAATGGTTTCAAAAACTACTTAAAGTATAAAAGTAAAAGTAATGCAAGGAAAAAATGCCATTAATGACCAAAGCTTAGGCCGCGCCACAGGGTCTATAGTGCACTACACCTCCTAAAAAAAACATTTTTCTAAAGGCCATAATGACTATAATGTTATATTAAAATGTTAATGTTGAAAAATTTGGGATGCACTAGGCTCCCTGTTTCAGCTGCATAAAATTAATTTCAGTTTTATTTAAATTTTAGTACAATGCAAACCATATGTGTACTACTGAGTGTTTCATGAAGCGGAAGATAGAATCACCTATCACAGAAAACTTTCTGCATTTTTACTTAGTCTGTTTATAAGCTGTTTTCCCCCCAAAAAAATTACCCACAAGGATTTCGGATATTGCCATCTTTTTGGGGATATTTTGACCCTGTATTGTAGGGTTGCACACACACACACACACACACACACGATTCTCCAAATCCTCGATTTGATTACATTTTCGATTCTAAGGTCACGGTTCAGTTCGATTCTCGATTTTTACATTTATTTTATTAAAGCACAGTTTGCTATGCCATTTTTAGACTAGACTTTTATGCAATATAATATATGACCTTTGTTCGCAATGTACACTACATTGTCAAATTTAAAACATTTATTAACAAAATAATGTCACAATAACTTATATCTTCAGTCAATTGGAAACTTAAGCAAAATAACCTGCCATGTAGTTTCTCTTCTGTAACTGCAGTCTTATTCACAGAAGATGACATTCAAGTTCACAACAAAACACACTGCAAAAAAAGCTTTTCTTATTTAGTGTTTGTGTCTCGTTTCCAGTCCAAATATCTGAAAAGTCTTAAATCAAGATGCATTTACTAGATGAGTAAAAGCCATAAGATATTATGTCTTGTTTTCAAGGGAAATAAATAAAAAATAATTGAGTTTTTGCTTTAAAAAAAAAAGCAAAATTATCTGCCAATGGAATAAGAAAAATAATTTTAATTCAAACAAAAACAAGATTATTTTTCTTATTCCATTGGCAGATAATTTCGATAATTTTTTATTTATTTCCCCAGAAAACAAATAATATCTTATGGCTTTTACTCATCTAGTAAATGCATCTTGATTTAAGACTTTTTAGATATTTGGACTGAAAACAAGACACAAATACTAAATAAGAAAAGCTTTTTTTGCAGTGCAAACACGGTTTAACAGATACATCTATGTTTATCTTGCTTTACCTCGGTCTTAAAGTAAAAACATGACTGTGAAAAATATTAGTATTTAATGTAGTATTTAATTAAATGCCTTTATGATGAAATTACAACATTTTCATGTCAATTGTGTTCATTGTGACCAACTATGCGCTGTCACTTTAACTCAGCGCGTGCACAGCAAAAATAGACTCGGTGGTGCGGAAATGAACGACACTCATTCGGAAAATCAAGTTATTTGTGACATGCAAGATTTGTTGTATAAAGATTTATACTGTTCTGAGTCCGAGTCTGCAGTTTTTGTCAATTTAAAGTTTTAAATTAAAAAGTGGAAGAATATGGTACACGCACATACATTACAAACTGTGGCTTTTTTGAAGTGCTTTGTTTGAACGCGAATGTGAGAGGACTCGCAGCACTTCAACACGAGTGTTTTTTTCCGCTTTGCAAACCGACTGGACGTGACATGGGGGCGTGACAGCATCGACGATTCCATTTTTGAATTCAAAGTTCGAGATTGTGACTTAATTTCGATTTAAAATCGAAATCGTGACACCCTTACTCTCTCCTCTTCTTTCTCTCTCTCTCTCTCTCTCTCTCTCTCTCTCTCTCTCTAACACACACACTCACTAACGATTATCTTTGCCACTTATCCCGCGATTGTCATACAGTATATTGTAAAAACGGCTGTCCCCCAAATCAATATTTGACGCGATTTGCCCCGTATTGTTGAGCAGTAAACTGTTGATTTCTCCGTCGCTTACCGCATCTCTAGGTTTCCTTCGGAGGAGTTTTGCCGCTTTGCACAACCAAATGTAGCCGCCTACAGCCTCTCACAAGTTAGAAAGAAAACACAAAGCCAATCAGTTTAGCGATGTGTGTTCAGGAGGCGGGACTCAGATCTATACCGTGTGTTATTGGTCATTTTTTTTGTTGAATCATTTATTCAATATTGATGACAAACGGAATGAAATAGGAGTAACGAGGCTATTTTTAAAATGTAAGGAGTAGAAAGTACAGATAATTGCGTGAAAATGTAAGGAGTAGAAGTAAAAAGTCAGCTGAAAAATAATTACTCAAGTAAAGTATAGATACCCAAAATTTCTACTTAAGTAATGTAACGAAGTATTTGTACTTCGTTACTTGACACCTCTGCTGCTTTCACGTAAGTTTAGTAAAGAAAATCACACAAATAATACATACAAACGTTCCTGACACCTTTCTTACGTGTAATTGATATGCTTCTGTTGAATATTTACTTTATAGAAGTAAATATGGTTTTGTGTCTTCGAAAAAGTCCGTTACCGTCTCAACCGTTTCCAGAAGAGGCAACTTAAGTTAAGGCTAACTCTTATAGACTGGAGCTCTTGTTTATATAAGTTTGGGGTTTTAACCACATATTTGTGTAGATAACAGGTTTTGATAGTTTTGTTTTGCTGGTAATTTGTCAATGGGTGATTAGAAGTAAGCTAATTTATTTAACCTAATATAATGCACTATACTGTTAATCAGTGACATCACTTACAAATATTGATCAAACAACGTGAAACCTCTACAATAAGGGTGAATTATTGTTTAATCATCATAATAATTTCCTATGCATTTATTTCACAATATCTGTTATCGTAAGATTATATATATATTAGTGATGGGCCGTTATCGGCGTTAACGTGCTGCGTTAACGTGAGACTCTTATCGCGCGATAAAAAAAATATCGCCGTTAATCTAAGTTGGGTTGGGATCATAAATAGCTTTTTCGAATATCGTTATTTTCGCGCAATTCTAATGTGTAGTATGACATACATACTTAACGCCGCGGCCGCGCCTACTGTCACAGATCGCGCAGCAGGGTATTTTCCTGTCAGGGACACAAGGTGTACTTACTTTGTTATGTTGGGCGACGTTCCTCTCGTTACTTTATTTTAATGCAATACGTTGTTAAATGAGTTTATTCCAAGCGCGCTGTATCCTTTGTATGGGCATGAGCGATGCTCATTTACAAATGAATCACTCTTTTGAGTCGTTTCTGTTCAAAGACTTCATCAAACAAGTTGTCAAATCTGTCTAAATCGGTTCGCGAATCAGTTGATCTGTTCAGTTCCCCACGCACTGAATCGTCTGAAGCGCTTTCAATTCACACTCGAGGAGTCGTAAATAACAGGAAGATTTAAGAACATCAAGAGCGTTGGATGAAGTGGCCGTGGATCTACAGTTTAGTCTAGTGAAAGCAAATCTGCAAATGCATCATATCTTTGTCAGCGATGAAGATCTTTATTAGTTGAACATCTTCGTAAGCTGTCTGTGAATGAATGATTCCACAGGACGATACATTCGAGTTCATTTCATTCAGGTAATACATTTTACAACAGATTATTACGCCACGATAGCACTACTAAAAAGTATGACATTATCCGGTTTTTGGACATACATTAATTTATAGGCTACAAAAAAAAACCGCTTCAGAGAGTCGGCGCACTGGCAAAGATTAACAGGTTTAAATAAGCTGCCATTGTCCACAGTTTATGAAATGAACACCCGCCATCCCGCGGTAATGTATGTGCATTGCGCAGTGGCATAATCACACGAATAGTTTACATTGATTGAAACTAATTTGTTTAAAAATGAGGCTATTGCAGTAACAAGGCAGGTTCACATAAAATGATTCACATATGATGACATTATTTTTTTATCTAACGAGCATTGGCGATGCAAAAACGGACTGTGGTGCGTATTGTTTTTTTTCTTCTTCCAATTACTGTTAAAAAAAACGAAGAAAACATGTTACTTGGTCAATTAATAAACAGTTTGTTTGATGACAAATCGCTAAAGATGAAATTGGCCTCCCTTTTTGTCATTGCGTTTTTTTTTTTGTTTTTTTTAAACGATATTCGACTTTTGTTCCTCGATTGTCGAATGGCATTTTTGGCAGAAATGCACATCCCTATGCGAGGCGAACTATTCTCAAAGACTTACTTTTAGTCATTATTTGGGTAGCACACATATTCTGAATGCCTTCGGGAGAATTCAAATGTGCCATTTTAATCTAGATTAATCTAGATTAATTTTAAAATTAATCTAGATTAATCTAGATTAAAAAAATGAATCTATGCCCACCTCTAATATATATATATATTTTTTTTTTTTTTCTCTTTTCTGCATTTCACCTCTGCTCTAGCTTGGTTCCTTGTAATAAACCCTATATTCTATTGTAAATCCTATGTAACATTGTTGGCTTTGTGACAAACTGCATGTTATGTTCCTAGATCATCATGCTGATGGCCTTCTGCACCCCCTGTCCAAGACAATCTCCACTGCTATCCATGAGCAAAACCTCAAACATACAGTGCACTACTTTTCAAAAGTTTGGGGTCTGTAAGATTTATGCTTTTAAAAGAAATCTCACTTTTTAAAATCATTAACTCCATGTTTTTTCAATGAGACTGTCCTTGAGAAGCCTGTAGGCTAAATAATTAGCTAAATAATAAGCGACAAATATGATGGTTGTAGTTATAATAATTCATTTAACTATTATGATAACACTATATCATGGTCATTGGTATATTTTATTTCTCTAGGTCTGTTTTGAATTATGTTGGCCAATGAGACAGACACCATACTGTCCAACTCAAAGGTATTTATGTATTTGTATGTATTTTTTACTGATAAATACTGAAATTCTTTTTACTTATAAATGCTGAATGTGGTTCAGGGGGTCGACAACTTTAGGCACGCAAGTTATTTTTAACAGATATCTGGCCAGCTTACTCATGTCTCATACTCTTAGCCTTTAAAATGTTTGAATTTATATCCCCAGTGCAATATCAGGGGGTCAAGATATCATTAGAGTTCTTAAAGTTATGGCTATGCTCTTGTCACCAGATGAGATGTAATCCCTAGCGTTTGGCCCTGTGATTCTTCAGGGCAAGATCTTGATGCCATCCACACTCAGTAGATGAAGAAGGTGAGTTTCACAATAGCTGCCACTATCACAAATCAAGAGACCGAACACTACAGGCTTTCATCCATATGAACTCACCCATATGTAGGGATGGGTATCGAAACCCAGTATTAAACGGGCCCTGGGGCCAAATTAAGGAAGACCGCAGTATCGATAAGCTTGGACGTTATTGGTTCTTCATACAACATGTGTTTTTCAGGCTGGTTGTTTGTAATTTTGTAAGAGTAGGGAGGGGCTGTACCTCTCATGTGTGTGTACTGTGTACTATAACTTTACAGCAGGAGCTGGTACTCCTTTGACTTGATTGGAAAAGTTTTTTTCACTCTCTGTCTCTATTCTCATTATGTTCATTTACATGCCAACAGCTCATGATGAAAATTTTCTAGCATTTATATACTACTAATAATAATGTTAATATTAAGCGAAGTTATTTACAAGATCTTTAAAAACTGTATAATTAAATGTCTTTATTATAACCTGCAATACAAAAATAGTACAGTTCAAAATCTATTATATATATATATATATATATATATATATATATATATATATATATATATATATATATATATATATATATATAGATCTCATCTGGTATCACAAATTATCAATCCAGGTTCAATTTAAGAAATGCTCAATATTAGAGCTGCACGATATTGAAAAATGTAAATACATATTTTGTTATTAACCTTACAACAGGAGCTGGTACTCCTTTGACTTGATTGAAAAGTTATAGATAGAGCCAGGGCTCCAGACTAACTAGTGAGAGTGTTGGGGGGAACAGGCCTACTTTTCTTAAAGAAAAAACTCTCTATGGGTCTATTTCTTTTCATTGTTCGTCATCTGTTTTCTTGCGTTTATTTTGCTGATGCTGATTGCCGTAACTGATCCTCTGGTGCTCAAGTCGCAATTTCAATCACACAGCAGATTGTTCAATCACACAGCAATCACACAGTGCTTATTTTTAGGTTGAAAGGATACATAATTTTTTTAGGATAATTATTTAACTAGAATAGGACTTCACCTTTTATTTGAAGGCTTAATACATTTGCCCCTATCATTGTTTGTTTGTCTGCAGGTCCATCTTTTCTTCATGGGACGTCCACACCTGTTGTGAGCACACCTGACAGAAGACCAGATGAGCTGGCCAATAGTTCAGAGGGCAACAACCCATCTCTGAATCACCCCTGAGCCTTTATGAAATAAAGGATGGAAAGGTACATTAGTGACAAGCCTTTGCAATTAAATATAAAACACATTTATGTGGTGGAAAAAATACTGTATTACTGTTACTTAGGGGTGTAACGATTTTCAAACCGAACCGAAAAACCGGGATACAGAACCCCCCCCCAAAAAAAAACCTGTACTCATTTTATTATATCCATTTATATCTACAAAAGTCACCAGAATCTATCATTTAAGGGACTACCGGTATTTATCAAAATGTTCTCGCAGGGGAACACCCCTGGATCCCGCTTGACAATTATGTTGATCAGGGCATATATCTTGGCTTAGGGGTTTAAAGGGATACTCTACTGGTTTTTCATATTAAATTATGTTATTCCCTTAACTAAGAGGAGTTGATGCATAACTCTTGTCTCAGTGCGTGCACTAAATCGCTGTCTTGCAGGAAAACTTTGTTAGCGCTTAGCCCAGTTCATTCAATAGGATCCAAGCAGAGAAGCGACCAAACACCTCCACGTTTTCCCTATTTAAATACAGTTACTAGAGTAGTGTAACTCGACCAAGAACACAAAATAAAACGTTGCGCTTTTCTAAGCGTGTAAAATGGATAACTACATTCAGGGCTTAAAGTATTCCGGCACCGTGCCGGATCTCCGGCGTGCGGCCGTGAGAAGAAAAAAAATGTTAACTTGCATGCGGTTTAATATTTTTGAGTCAATTGATTTCACCTACCCATCATATGAGAGGAACTTAGCTCCAACTAACGTTACAAGTAGGGGTGCACGATTCAGAAAATGTCACGATTCGATTCGATACCGATTTTTTGTCTCGAGATTCGATTCAAAATCGATTTTCGATTCAAAAACGATTCTCGATTCAAAAAACGATTCGCAGTAGGTCTATATAAATGTAGTTTACTTTTTCCTATGTGATTGATTGCAGTAGACATAATTTAAAAGAAAAGAAACACAACAAATTAAATGTAGTTTGATATTACTTTATATGTCTTAATACAAAAATAAAAACTTTTGCAACTAAAAAGTGCAAAGTGCCAAGCTTTGGCCAGCTTTTAAATACATGTAATTCAAGTTTAAAATAAAACTTAAATAAAAAGCTTTTACATTTAGCTTTAAAGTGCTGTAGTCAGATCAAACAAACAATTATGCTAAATGTGGTTTAAGGAGTAGGCCTACTTCAGCTACCAGGTTGACTGTTGAAATGTGAACTCGACTGGGCACATTGAACTTCCTAAAAATATATACTAATTTCATAGAACCCGTGCGAAAATATTTTAAATAGATTTAAAAAAGCCACCGCTACTGGTAACATCTATGGTTAGATTGATTTGTTTAGATCCAGTGAAGTCGTTCATAGGCGTAATTTGCGGGTATCTCCAGTTAACTAGCAGAGCTTTCATTTAGTTCGCTATTAAATAAGAGACCTGTTGTTTTTGAAATCAAGCTGAGCGCTTGTGTCCGCTGCGATCAGTGTCATGGATACAGTGTTCTCTGTGGCTCGCGCAGTCTTCTCTCGGACGCGCGCTTCAATCTATCGTTGTTGTGGAGACTCCGGTGAAATCACAAAATAAAATGCACACAAACGTGATGAACATATTCGGTTTTGATGAGAGAGAGAAAAAACTATACGAGTGCGGTTTAGAACTCGTAACCTCTGACACGCTTGGCAAAAGATCTACAGAACTCAAACATAAGATCTGCAGATCAATGCATTTATTTACGGGTTGAGCAGAGTGGCTGCACAGTTTGACCAGCGGGTGGCAAGAACTTGCAATAACTATTTATCAGACCGGCCCTCGCAGCCTCGAAAACATAGAAACACTACCGGACCACCGGTAAAAGTCCCGACTCACCCGATTGCCACTCCGCCCCTGCACGCCATTAAAAAATATAGCCTATATATATGAATCGATTTTTGGAATTCTATGAATCGATTCTGAATCGGTAAAGATTGAATCGCGATTCAAATGTGAATCGATTTTTTTGCACACCCCTAGCTACAAGCCTATCAAAAGCAGAGCAGGGCGGGTCATCAAAGTCCCGCAAGAGCGATTAGAGAGTAGACGCTCATGCTTTTGAATCGCTCTCGCGGTACTTTGATGTCATAAACCAATCGGGTCACGTTAGCGTCGTCGGTGAAAGCATGGAGCGCAAGTTCATGAAGCCTGGGAATGATGTCCTACCCACGGGCGTAATTTCCTGGACAGCCACTTTTCTAAATCCCGTTTGTGTCAATTTTCTGTCACCAATGTATGACAAGTAGTGCTGTCAACGTTAACTCACGCGATTCATTTTTGTCCAGCTTTAACGTGTTAAACACAATTAACGCAGCATCCGTTCTTTCTGTCATACTTTAGCTAGAATTATATGATCACGCTCTTATTCACGCAAATAGCTACGTTTAAACCGTTCATACATGACAAGACAAAAGAGAACGCGCTGTCAGTGAATGTCCTCTTGACACACACACACACACGACGCACAGAAAGACGCGTGCCAGTATCACACAGACAGCGCGCCAGTATTGAGTTCTCTTTCGTGCTTGAACGAACAATAACACACACATTTATGCTAAAATGTCCGTTTTGTCGAGTATCCTCAAAAGAACAGTCTTAAATGAGTTAAATAAAATCTTAAATGAAAGTAAATAGTAGTGAGAGAATATCTGATATGCGTGAGATCCTTCCTGTCAGCAGTGGCAGATCTTAAAGTGACAGCTGTTCTCTTTGTTCTTTGGTTAACTTTACTGACAGAGAATTAGAGTTATTCAATTTCTGTTTATTGCATACCTGTTAGACAGGAAATTAACAGGTAAATATTAGAGATGCTCCGATCAGCATTTTTGGGGCCGATCACCGATTACCGATCACCAAAATCATGATCTGCCGATTGCCGATTACTGCCGATCACAGAATGGCAGGGGAATGGGAATTTTTTATCTATAATCTAGCAGAGTTTGCACCATTTGTAGAAATGAAACTAACTATGAATTATGAAATATTTGAAATATTCTGAAATATGAAAACTGTATTGAAAAAAAAAACCAGTAGACATAAATATGCTACAGTCAAGATCTTGAAGAACCACCAAGTGTTTATTTAATTGTATTTAGAAAATGAGATAACTTAAGGCTACTGTAGGCCATCTTCCCCAAATAAGGCAGAGTAACGTAAAATTATTCCAAACAAAGAGGGGTCAGGCAGACCAGCACACACTAGATCAGCTTAATGGGATGGGATCAAGTTACACTTAGGCATACTTGGAAATTGTTATATAAATATACTGCAGTGTTAATTTTGACAGCAAATTTTTATTTAGTTTTAGTCATAGTCTTTTGGCTAAAATGCCATTTAGTTTCAGTCATATTTTAGTCATCTGAATTGTTTTAGTTTTAGTCTAGTTTTAGTCGACAAAATACAATAAGAATTTAGTTGACTAAATCTACAGTAGATTTAGTAGACTAAAATATAATGGGTTTAGTTCAATTGTAATGCATTAATTTAGAATTTCTCTAAAATTTCCAAACCCATTATATATTCCTGTAGAAAACATCTATTAACCTGTTAATATGAATATTTTTTAAAGATTGAACACGCAATACAGACACAGATTAAGCACTGTGACATAAAATAATATCTTAAAATTAAATAAAAACACTTCTCCTAAAGTAAACAGTCTTTTTTTCTTCAATGAATGATGCACTCTTTAACATACATCATTCTTTATTCTTTCAAGCAGACAAATTTATTTGTAGCCTATGAATTAAATATAATTAATCCTTAAAGCTATTAAAAGAGCAGTGAATGCTTTTCTCTTTTTATTTTGTTGTTTGATTAATATTAAGTGTACAAACGGCATTAGGTTTATGACGCACTGTCACTTGACCGACTGTGCAGATCCAATTGCACTGATGCACGTCCGATATTCTCACAGGCTGCTGTACGCTCTGTAAAGACATAACCGACTGTGTTTACGCGAATACTCTCCAAAACTGACATTTAGACATAATTGTGTGTGTATTTGCCCATTCAGACGCGAAAGAGGGCTCAGTTCAGTCCTCGCGCGCTGTATAGCGGTCTATGTGCAGGGCTGCACGCTTCGCGTCGGTTGTGTGTGGGTGTGTGTGTGTGTGTAACGTTATGTGCGGCTGTGCGCACAGAAAAACATACCGAATAAAAGCTCTTTCGCGTCGTCACTGTTATTCAGATAGATAGATCTATGTCTTCTCTTTCTCCCAGACGTTTACATTTTTTTAACGATTTATGAGACGTGCATCAAGCGCGTGCAACTCGTGTCCCGCGAACATCGGACATCTAATTAATCTCCAGTTAACTAGCAGAGCGTTCATCAAGCGCATGCAACTCGTGAATAGAATTAGAATACACGCTACAAATAGTTAAATCTCGACGTTAGCAACGTCTCTGTCAGACACTTTGAAAAACTTCCAGAAGGGAGAACTCATGTTGACACTGGCAAGCTCGGCTCTGATGTTGTGTGCCCGTGCGCATGCATGCAGGTGGAAAAAAGTCGCGCGAGTAATTTACGTCACGTGATCGGCTTTTTTGATCGGTGCTTTTGGGGTTCGCCGATCAAGCTATCTTTAGCCAATATCGGCCGATCATGATCGGCGGCCGATCAATCGGAGCATCACTAGTAAATATGACATTTATTATGGGTTTAAGTGAGGATTGTTTTAAGTTCACTTAAATTAAAAGTTGTTATTTTTTGAAGCCTAATGTTTAAAATTTGAAGAAAAATCATTTTCATCGAGACATCAGTAGCTATATAAATATCAGTGATACTGGCCTTCATTCATAAAAAGATCCCATTACCATACAGCCATAACACTTATAATAAATGGTGCCATTAAAGATAAGTCCGTCTGTGCCCTCACAAAAAAAGTTCAGGCTCAGGATTTTTTTTCACTTTAACCCCTGTATATTGTATGGCGGAATACCATAGCAAGTGCTTGGGAGCACTTTGACTCAGTGCAGTAATATCATCACTCGTGAAAAATCCTCTTTCAGCCTAAGCTGGTCAGGCTGGTTTTGGCTGGTCTCCTTTTAAAAAAGGGAAAATATTGAATAAATGTGACACTATAGTTTGCCTAGGTGATCTGTTTGTCACCATTGCTGAGATTCATACGCTAATTCTTGATGTCTGTGTGTGTCTACATAAAAATAATTTTAGACAACATAATGGTGACTTAAAATTAATTTTTTTCTCTTTCAGTGATTCTGCTTGTTACCATCAGGTGTCTTCAATAATACTCAATCATCACTAAATTAATCACTTAATTATATCATTAACTTTTAACACTGTTTCGTGGTCATTTAACACTCTGCTCAGAGTTCATATAATTCACACTGATTTTGCTGTGCCTTTAGAGTTACGTCTGTATATTGTTTTTTTTTTGCATTTTAATCATTTCAATTAATAATTTTGTACATAACTGTTAGCATATCAATGGTTTGTTTTAAGGGGCTGCAATATCAAATAAAAGCAAATTTTGAATGGTTGCCTGTGCTCCTGAAGATTATTTAAAGTGTATTTGGAATTGTTTACATTATTTGTCACAACAACCAGTGGCAGGAAAAATAGAGAAGACAGAGTCAGCCAGCCTGACCAGCTAAGACCAACACTGACCAGCTAAGACTAACACTGACCAGCTAAGACCAACACTGACCAGCTAAGACCATCACTGACCAGCTAAGACCAACACTGACCAGCTAAGACCAACACTGACCAGCTAAGACCATCACTGACCAGCTAAGACCAACACTGACCAGCTAAGACCATCACTGACCAGCTAAGACCATCACTGACCAGCTAAGACCATCACTGACCAGCTAAGACCATCACTGACCAGCTAAGACCAGCATGACCAGCTAAGACCAACACTGACCAGCTAAGACCAACACTGACCAGCTAAGACCATCACTGACCAGCTAAGACCAACACTGACCAGCTAATACCAGCATGGCCAGCTAAGACCATCACTGACCAGCCAAGACCAACACTGACCAGCTAAGGCCAACACTGACCAGCTAAGACCAACACTGACCAGCTAAGACCAACACTGACCAGCTAAGACCAACACTGACCAGCTAAGACCATCACTGACCAGCTAAGACCATCACTGACCAGCTAAGACCATCACTGACCAGCTAAGACCAGCATGACCAGCTAAGACCAACACTGACCAGCTAAGACCAACACTGACCAGCTAAGACCATCACTGACCAGCTAAGACCAACACTGACCAGCTAATACCAGCATGGCCAGCTAAGACCATCACTGACCAGCCAAGACCAACACTGACCAGCTAAGGCCAACACTGACCAGCTAAGACCAACACTGACCAGCTAAGACCAACACTGACCAGCTAAGACCAACACTGACCAGCTAAGACCATCACTGACCAGCTAAGACCAGCATGGCCAGCTAAGACCATCACTGACCAGCTAAGACCAACACTGACCAGCTAAGACCATCACTGACCAGCTAAGACCAGCCTGACCAGCTAAGACCAGCCAGGCTGACCAGCTAAAACCAGCCTGACCAGCTAAGACCATCACTGACCAGCTAAGACCATCACTGACCAGCTAAGACCAGCCTGACCAGCTAAGACCAGCCAGGCTGACCAGCTAAAACCAGCCTGACCAGCTAAGACCAGCCAGGCTCACCAGCTAAGACCAGCCAGGCTCACCAGCAAAAACCAGCCTGACCAGCTAAGACCAGCCTGACCAGCTAAAACCAGCCTGACCAGCTAAAAAAGTGTTCAAAACCCCTCTAAAACCAGCCTGATAAACCAACTATGACCAGGCTGGGAGACCAGCCAAAACCAGCCTGACCAGCTTAGGCTGGTTTTAGCTGGATTTTTTAGCAGGGAGAGCACTCGCTGTTTCTCGTTCATCTTTAATATTCTGCATTTTATGTACTGATTCCATTTAGATTTAGATTTTTCCTTCCAAAATTGTCGCGGCAAGAAAACGTATTTGTTGTCTACAACAGAGTAACATCCATGAATGTCACTCACAAGCAAGCAGTAGTGGGAACGACCACTAGCGACTCATCGCCAGCCACTGGCGACATGCACCGACAAAGTTGCTTGTAGTGTGAACGGGGCTTCATAGTGATGACACTGACACTGTCACTGTCGTGATGACACATCGCGCGACTCTGTTGCTCTTAAAAGAAAGTTTGTGTTCATCATCAACAAAGAAAGAATGAAAAAATGTCTGCAAACTTGAACAAAGCAGAGACCAGAAGCTCCTTACTATCCGCGTTGAAGCTGAGATCGTTCGCCAGCTTTGTGGAACGGTACGAGCGTGTACATGTTTTCGACGCGTACGTTACACATCTCATCCTGACGTCATGTGTCTTTACGG
The DNA here is from genome assembly GCA_031834385.1 of Semotilus atromaculatus. NCBI lineage: Eukaryota > Metazoa > Chordata > Actinopteri > Cypriniformes > Leuciscidae > Semotilus > Semotilus atromaculatus. Next base: position 36,351,237 of record JAULUF010000009.1, on the reverse strand, counting down.
GATGTGTGTGAACGCACCATAGAAATCCATAATAAAGGCTAGATGTCTCGTCTGCGCAGCTGGTCAATGGAGGTCGACGTCAGCACCTGGCGGCCATCTTGTCACAGGCAGCTCGCCCACTCGGAGCATTGTGTTTTAATGGTGCATGTAGGCTACTTTTGAAATAACCATAACTTGCTCAATTTTCTACCGATTTTCAAATGGTTTGGTTTGTTATAAACAGCGCCGCCGCTCCCACCACGCGCATCACGTGCGTAGGGCACCAAGTGCTGAGGGGGCACCAAAAATACGGTCGGTGTACGGTCAAGTGCGAGATAAGATGTAAGTAGCTAAACTTTTAGGTCATAAATGTTAAACGAATGACAAAAAATAATTAGGCAAACTAATATAGTTTTGTCTAATTTCGCCATTTTGAACTGAACATAGGCCTATGTAACATGTAGCCTAGTGTAATAGTTTAGGCTACTTGTTCGCGTTAACGCGTCTAAAAGCACAGTAGCCAATGAAATTGCTGTATTTGAGACTATATTTGCATATGTGACGCGATGGTACATATGTCTCTCATTGGTATACGTATACAAACATCAGAAGTCATGTTTATTAATGAATGATGTGGTAATGGTACACGTATGCAAACATCAGACGTTATAATTGTTCATGAGGGATAATGCATTGGTACGTAGTGTGTGATGTCAGCCTTATGTCATGATTTGTCATGCCTTACGTTCTTTCTCAGTATGAAACGCGATCAGGTAGAAAAGTAAGCAGCTGAAACCATAACCATGGCTCTTAGAAATTGTTATGATGTGTGTAATGTAGAAAAATGTGTTTAGAGTTTTGCAAAAAGTTTGTTTTTCAAATGCAAACTCAGTGCAAAGCAATAATGTCCTTGTATTATTGCAGACTTGTTCTAAAGATTGGGTACATGAGTGAATGGTTTCACCGAGTGAGCCTCAGATTCCACTTTTAGCGTTTTAGCAATTTGAAAAAACTGTAAAACAAACTGTGACAGAGGTCGCCTATGGAATGAACCAATAAAATCTTAAAATTGCATGGAACTGAGAAGCAATAAAAAAGACTGCAATTAAAAAAAAACAAGAGACAATTATTTTAATGCAAGCAATTTTTTTTTGCACACATCAGCTTTGGAATAAAAGAAAAGAAATCTGTAAATCTGTTTGTTAGTAATCTGTACTTAATCTGTGTTTTTAAAACATGAATTACATGAATTAAACATGAATTAAACTCCTGTCTTAATATAAACCCGTCTGGGAAATCGCCCCTAAATATTTAACTAAGTTATTCTTGCCACTATAACTTATGGATCCCTAAAGACAAGTTTATGGGTAAATAACATATTCATAATAAAAATATAATGAATATCAAAACACATGTTAAATATAATGTAGTAATTTTATTGTAGCACTCATCAGCCTGGAGCAGCCAAGATGATGTTCCTGCAATACAGTTCTTGACTATTTCCTAAAGTGGTGTGAAAGGTCAAGCCTCCGTCTAAATACCACCAAAACAAAAGAAATGTTTATTGATTTTAGAATGATTCAATCACCAAATTCAACTTTTATCAACGGGGAGGCTATACAATCAGTTACAAATTATAAATATCTTGGAATTGTGATTGACCATAAGCTTAAATGGGATCTGTGGTCTGACCTCATCAGTACAAAGACACAACAAAGAATGTATTTTTTAAAGAAACTGTTATCTTTTAATGTTCACAACAAAATGTTGCAGATGTTCTATTGTTCTTTTATTGAAAGCGTTTTGGCTTTCTGCATCACCTGCTGGTTTGGTAATGCTACTGAGGCACAGAAGAAATCTGTAAGAAAAACAGTAACAACAGCCAGTAAACTATTAGGAATCAAGTTACCAAGTGTGGAATGCATTTACAGAGAAAGAGTAATGAACAAGGCAAAAACCATTGTGGGAGACAAGAGGCACACCCTCGCCTCTTCATTCGAACTGCTTCCTTCTGGGCGACGATATTGCCTCCCTCTGTTTACCAAAAACAGATCAAAATCTTCATTTGTGCCTCAAGCAATTAAGTTTTTAAACATGTAATTTAATAGGATACTCAGCTGGTCTGGTATGCCTAATTTAATCGGTAAAGTGCGGGGTATGGTGAAATATGTGTCAAGTGTATTAGTATGTGTATTGTATGTTTAAAGGTTCTCTTTTGGTATATGATGTATGTTGAAATGCCTACTTGATTGCCATGCAAACAAATTTTCCTTACGGGGACAATAAATGTACTTTACTTACTTTACTAAATACAGACAGAACAGCAGAAACTATACAACCAATTAAACACCAAATTACAAAACATTATTAGGCTATGTGAAAGTGAATAAATGTGTGTGTGTTTAGTTATAAATGTGTGCTGTGTAAGTTAGCCTATAATAATTTTGGAAATTATAACTTAAAACAAAAACAAATAATAACCCATAAATATTATAATAATTGTATTATATAATTAGCATTACTTAATATACATTGTGTAACATTACTTTACTCTAGCACAGTAGTCAGTAAAGCAATGCCACAATAAACTGAATGATTAATATGTAGGAAGGCTACATCTTAAGGTAAGTCTGTTTTTCTAAAATATTACACTTCAATACAGAATGTGCGCGTTAAGAAACACGTTCAAATTGGTCGTCTTAACATGGTAAAACTGTGCGTCTTTACACGCACTAAAGTAACGCGGCGAAAACTGACGCCTTAACACGACCAGAATGAGCGTGTCTACACGTTCAAAAGAAACACGTAAAAAATTGCCGCGTTAACGCGAACAAACAGTGCGTGTTGACGCGGTCAAATTTCACGCGTTCCGTAAACAGACTATTGGCCCCGATCACGTTCCATATGAACAAAGCCGTTTTCATCATGTTAGGCAGAGGATTAATAATGAATGTGTACATATTGAGAATAAAATACAAATTGTAGCCTTTAGTAAATTAAAAAAGCCAACTTTAGGAGGGGAAGAGACAGGGCAAGATAAAAACAAAGAGAAAAAGTGTGTGATGCTGATGAGGAGAGAAAAATAATCAGCTGCCCACTGACATGGTTTTAAAGCTGTTATCGAATTTTTTATTTCATTATCATAAAGGAATTACGCTTAGGGCACCAAAATGGCTAGCAGCGGCACTGGTTATAAATGTCAGAGATCGTAGTTATGACACTGCACACTTATGAATAATAAGTGTATAAATAAATAATCATCCAGAATAGCCACGTTAATAAAGTTTCTAAGAAACCAGACCGTTTAAGATTTCAACAAGATAAGAGTATTTATGTTCGTGGTGATCACTCACCTTACATCAGGTACCACAGAGCCCGCCAGAAAGCTTGCCTGTGACAAGATGGCCGCCAGTGATGATGATAGAGACTCCTTTTGGGATCATAGGGACACTTTATCAGTGTATTTTCTGGAATCTCTGTGTGAAAGGGGGATTAGAGAAGCTCTTTTGTGATTTTGTGAGCTTGGGGATTTTTGGGGACTAAAATAAACTAGTAATAAATACATAGAAAAAAAAACCGGCAGCACTTTATCGTAAAAAAAAACAACAGTTTTTATGGAACTAAACTTAGGCTATATGATAAAAAGGCTATATATTTAATTCACTGATATGTTGTAGAGTTACATTAGACACACATTAGATGTCACAAGATGATTTCACTTTATTCACGGTCTGTCTTCTATGAGTGAGTGTGTGAACGAACAAAATAACAGTGAGAACAATCTCCATCAGAACTGATCTGGAAAATATGATTTTCGAGTAGATGAACAGAGCTGTAACAACTTTAATAAATTAGTAGCTGAATATCTTAGACTGGATCTCTCTTTTCTTTATCTGTGTATTTCTGTGTGTAGTTTTGTCTCCTCCTCCCTCATCTCTTCTTTCAGACACAGGAAGTGTGTGTTTTAGCACACAGCACTGTTAACACAGTCTATTAATGTGACAGTATGGGCTCCAGGGCACTGCCTCTCATCTGTGAGTATTTTATTATATTCTATACCATCTTCTGTTTTCTGTTCCTAATGCAATGTATTCAGCTGAAGATGGGATAAAATAATGATTGTTGTGTAAGAGTCTATGAACCCACAGCATTATTGTATTATTTATTGATCAGATGTAATGTGATGTCGTTACGTGTTGATCAGATAAAGTGTTTGATGACACATTTATCTGTGTGATAATCCATGTGAGAGATGGAGGCAATGTGTGTATTTTTGCTTAGTTTTGTTGTAATATCTTTCTTCTTATTTCAAGTGAGATAAATCGGATTTATTTGAGTTATTGTTGAATGATGCTGTATCTTTAAATAATCTCTCCATCAGAGACTCGAATACACAATCAGCTTCTCTATCACTTCTCTTTCTCTCTGAACTTCTTGTTGAGAAATAATTGCAAAAAATATTTGGAAACTTAAATTTCATTGTCATTCTATGGACAAACAGTTTATCAAACAAACCAGAGCTTATCTCTGAACTAACTTCTCTTTTCTGGGAGACCTTTTCATTATTTTTAACCAGTGGCCTGAACTTCATATTTAGTTGTTGAATGATGTCAGTTCACTAATGAACTTATTCTGGAAACCTGGTTATTCTGACACACGTGTGAACTGACATCATACAACAACTAAATATGAAGTTCAGGCAAACTGGTTAAAAATAATGGAAGTGTCTATAAGAGAAGTTACTTCTGAGATAAACTCTGCTTTGTTTAATAATCTGTTTGTCCATAGAATGAAAATGAAATGTGTCAGAATAACCACAGTTTTCCAGAATAAGTTCATCACGTCCACATATGAACATGTTCCAATGCTTGACAATCTGACTTTTGATGTCCCTTTAAACATATTTATTTATTCATGTTTTCCAAAGCAAATTTTTTTTGAGAAATGTCTTGTTTGAAAACTGTACTTGAGTTATATTTCTTTAAATTTAACTTTTGATAAATTGCAAATATATTGATACATTTTTAATGTGGTTTAAGGGATTTCTCACATTTGTTTGTACGAGAGACTGCAAGCGGTCAACACATTAAAATAATGTGGTCTGAATATGGTTTGTTTTTGGGTCCTTTTAGGAGGAACTGAGATCATTTAGTGATGACATATGAATTATTTCTGACTAGGCGAGAGCTCTTGAAGCGCTGAAACAAACGAGGTGTGAAAAAGCTCTTAGAACAGAAGCATGAGGTCATTTGCAGCAGGCAAGTATGGAGAACCAAACCTGCAGAAATTAAAAATTAAAAAATAAATTAATAAATAAACAAATAAATATGTGAATAAATGTAAAGAAAACCTAAAATAGATAACTATTTATACTTTTATTTGCTTATTTATGTATAATTATATTTTTTCCCACATTTATTTAGGCTATTTATACATTTACTTATTTCCACTTTTATTTAGTTTCACATTTATTTATGTATATGTATTTATTTCTACATTTATTTATTTCTACATTTATTTATTTTTCTTTTATTTTTCGGATTTTGTTCATGTGTGCCCAGACATTTTAGAAATCCCGACCTGCTGATGTTTTACGGCCATGTCCGGAATAAAGAGTAGAGGCCTTTGTATGGTAAACCTATATAGCTACATACAGTTAATGTGATATTAAAGGATATAAACTGTGATATAAGATTTTGGCCATATTGCCCATCTCTAAGTCATTTATTTCCTGCGTGACCTGTAAAGTCACGTCCACAAACCTCTTGTGTATTGTTTGGTCACACCACAAAGTGTCGCTGTGGCCTCAAAGCTTCAGCACTGCCACTCTGAGCTCGATTGCTATGTCTTGGTAAAAAACGCCCCCCTCATTAGCATACATAGCAATAAGTGTATAAATAAATAAATATAGACATACATACATAAATAAATGTAGCCTAAAAATAAATAAAGGTGGAAATAAATAAATGCATAAATAAATAAATGAAAAAATAAATGAAAAAAGGGAAAAAATATATAATGATACATAAATAAGGAAATAAAAGTATAAATAGTCATTTATTTTTGTTTTGTTTTTACATTTCTTCGCATATTTATTTGTTTATGCATTTATTAATTAATTTTTCATTTCTGCAGGTTTGGTCCTCCATAGGCAAGTGTCTTTCTGGTTTTGGTTAATTTCAGCTGTAGGCTATATGTTCACATTATTTCACTATAAAGTCACAATTAGGGGTGTGCACTAATATTCAAAGCTGTTATTATTATTAAAAAAAATTAAATAATGCATGACGGCCAGCAAAGCAATGTAGTAAAATTCAAAGTGAATCCATGAGAAATCCCAAGCACCAACTCACAGTTATAATTAAATGCACTAGGTGGCGCTGTGGAGCGTGTTAACACATGGGCTGCGTCCGAAATCGCATACTTCCCTACTATATAGTAGAGAAAAAGCAGTAGATGAGCAAATAAGTATGTCTGAATCCTATATCCATAAAAGAGTAGGCGAGAATTACCTGCGTGACGTACTAGGCCTAATTCTTGCGAGATTCGGACATGCTTATACTATTAGTGCGTCTGAAAATCCCTACTTTCGTACTATACAGTAGAGAAAAACAGTACGTGAAAGGAGTAGTATGTCGAAACCTCAGTACTCATAAAAGAGTAGGCGAGAAGTTCCCGGATGACCTACTGCTTCTGCCCAGATTCTGAAGCAACCATCGACGGATACTTTTCTATCCCAGGAGGCCACTGGAGAGCATACGTCATTATCTAACATCACGGAGATCAGCGACGTGTTGAAATACAGTAGAATTGAGTGAACTGTTGAATTGCTGAAGGTGTAAAGATGTTAGACAGTATAGTTGTGATTTTGGTGTAAAAACACATTCTATAATGTATTGCTATCAGGGGAGCTCCAGTAAACACACATCGCCAAAGTGGGTGTACATAAACCACATCTTAAAGATGCTTATTTTAAATGTCTATTCACATCTGAAAGGAAAATCTTCTATAAGTATTGCAGATGAGCACATCACAACATAAAATAGACATCTGACGTATGTGTGCTATTTTAGAATTTACTGTTGTGGCAACACTGTTTACATCAGATAAATGTGCTGTAAGTAGGTAAATAAACAGATATTTAAAGTAACTAAACATAAGTTATCTATTGTATTTGTCCATTACTGTTGATAAATTGAGGAACATTTGGGGGAGAGGAAAGTGGCTCTTGAAGCTGAATGCTGCATCAAAGGCTTTGAATGAGAATAAATGAGTAACAAAATCTATTTAAATTTTTAGTTGTAGTTTATTTTAATTATTGTAATTTCAAACAGAGTTATTACAGCACTTTTCTGATTCGGATCTGAAATGTCTGCAGACTGGTGTGAGCACTGAGGATGGAGAGCCTGGAGCTTAAGAAATGGTGCCATGGATGAGACCCTCCATCTCTCCACCGCCCTTTATGAGTCCCTCCATCTCTCCACCTGCCCTTATGAGTCCCTCCATCTCTCCACCGCCCTTTATGAGTCCCTCCATCTCTCCACCGCCCTTTATGAGTCCCTCCATCTCTCCACCGCCCTTTATGAGTCCCTCCATCTCTCCACCGCCCTTTATGAGACCCTCCATCTCTCCACCGGCCCTTATGAGTCCCTCCATCTCTCCACCGGCCCTTATGAGTCCCTCAATCTCTCCACCACCCTTTATGAGTCCCTCCATCTCTCCACCGGCCCTTATGAGTCCCTCAATCTCTCCACCGCCCTTTATGAGACCCTCCATCTCTCCACCGGCCCTTATGAGTCCCTCCATCTCTCCACCGGCCCTTATGAGACCCTCCATCTCTCCACCGCCCTTTATGAGACCCTCCATCTCTCCACCGCCCTTTATGAGTCCCTCCATCTCTCCACCGGCCCTTATGAGTCCCTCAATCTCTCCACCGCCCTTTATGAGACCCTCCATCTCTCCACCGCCCTTTATGAGTCCCTCCATCTCTCCACCGCCCTTTATGAGACCCTCCATCTCTCCACCGGCCCTTATGAGTCCCTCAATCTCTCCACCGCCCTTTATGAGACCCTCCATCTCTCCACCGCCCTTTATGAGACCCTCCATCTCTCCACCGGCCCTTATGAGTCCCTCAATCTCTCCACCGCCCTTTATGAGACCCTCCATCTCTCCACCGCCCTTTATGAGACCCTCCATCTCTCCACCGCCCTTTATGAGTCCCTCAATCTCTCCACCGCCCTTTATGAGACCCTCCATCTCTCCACCGCCCTTTATGAGTCCCTCCATCTCTCCACCGCCCTTTATGAGACCCTCCATCTCTCCACCGGCCCTTATGAGTCCCTCAATCTCTCCACCGCCCTTTATGAGACCCTCCATCTCTCCACCGGCCCTTATGAGTCCCTCAATCTCTCCACCGCCCTTTATGAGACCCTCCATCTCTCCACCGGCCCTTATGAGTCCCTCAATCTCTCCACCGCCCTTTATGAGACCCTCCATCTCTCCACCGGCCCTTATGAGTCCCTCAATCTCTCCACCGCCCTTTATGAGTCCCTCCATCTCTCCACCGCCCTTTATGAGTCCCTCCATCTCTCCACCGCCCTTTATGAGACCCTCCATCTCTCCACCGGCCCTTATGAGTCCCTCAATCTCTCCACCGGCCCTTATGAGTCCCTCCATCTCTCCACCGCCCTTTATGAGACCCTAGATCTCGTCTGCCCTTCTGGCCAATGGAGGTCGACGTCAGCACCTGGCGGCCATCTTGTCAGGCAGCTCGCCCACTCGTAACGTTGCGTTTTAATGGTGCATGTACTTTTTAAATAACCATAACTTGCTCAATTTTCTACCCTTTTTCAAACGGTTTTGGTTAAACATCAGAGATGTAGTTTTGACACTGCACACTTATGAATAAAAAGTGTATAAATAAATAATCAACCAGAATTATAGCCACATTAATAACGTTTGTAAGAAACCAAACCGTTTGAAAATCCGTCAAGATTTCATCGAGAGTACTTATACATCAGGTACAGAAAGCTTGCCTGTGACAAGATGGCCGCCGGTGATGACGATAGAGACTCCGCCGTAAGATTATTATGGATGTATGAGTGAATCTATCAGTGAAGTGATTCGACTCTCGTATCAGTTCACGACGAGTCATGTGACGTCTTTGTGTGTCATGTTAAATGCTGGAGAATAAACCATCAGTTCTCGTCTGAATGAGCATCAGAACAGAAAATAATAATAATAATAATCAGTTCATGTAGAGTAGGCCTAAGACATGTTTCAGTGTGTGATTTACATTGTGTTGAATGAATGGAAAAGCTTCATATCTGTGTTTCTTATGCTTTTAGTGCTGATGTCCCTCATTCACTCTGGACTCCATTCCTGCTGTAAGTACATTTTAATTATGTTTTAATTAATGTGAATTGTGTTGTAGTATTTATTCATTTATATCAGCAACATATTTCTTGATAATACCCAGCCCGAAAACTGTTCAATATTAAAGCTTACAAATATTAGGATGTGAATTGAGCGCTATAGCCTACTAATTTATATTGACAGTAGGCCTAACTACATCTAACTTGATTCGTAAATTCATCAAAACATTATCCAATGTATGTTACTGAAAACGGCATAGTTATTCATCCTTAATGTGTCGCCCCGCCCCAATCATCCAGACTGCACTCTGGGGTTACTCTGCCGCTTTCGTGCATAGACATAATAAATACATAGGCGCCCTATTGGCCGCTTTGTAACGTTGTTGCGATACGTCAACGCGTTCGCCATATTGCTGAGGGCAAGACTGCACTGTAAACAAATGCAAGTAAATGGGTGAGATGCGTTTTTTTTTCTGGATAAAAGCAAAAATATGTTTACATTTATAAACCGATTTCAGTGGTTTGTATGTGGTGTACAAAAAGTTCCATCTCTAGTTATTTAAAATCTGGACAGTTAAACTTATTAAAAATATATATATTTTATAAGGAATTGTCAAAGCTCAGGCTTGTCATGTGTTTGGCTTTTTATTCTTGGTCAAGAATTGTGACGATCCCCATACTGAGATATAATTTAATTTTCACATTAATTGAAATAATATAATCTGCAAATATAATCATATCGGCAGGCTGCTTTCTGTATTTGTATAGCACTAAAATGATAGATATTTACAGATAGATACTTCAAACATATAATAACAAAGATAACTGATGGATCCTTTATAATATATATGATATAGTACAACTTCAGTGCAAAACAATTAGTAAATAAGATAAAGTGAGAAGTCATATTGAATACTTTAGTCAGTTTAGTGTATAGTCAATAAAATAAACAAACATTATACAGCAAATAAAATATTAATGAATAGTATAATTATATAATATCATAAGTATAATAATATACTAAAAATAGCAATATAGTTTATGTATGTATAGTTCAGTTGTATAATACATCTGCGATGCTACCATACACCCTTTTCTAATGGATGAAGCCTTGGGCTGGGAGAGAGGTCATCAGGTGGTCCTCAGCCTTCACTGGGTGTTTCGACCCTTAACCACAACACCCTCCAGAGTTTGTGTAACTCTCCTCCAGGCTTCCAGCTTGTGTCCTCTCTCTTGTGCCAGAGCCAACAGGAGGATCTCTCTGACACTTCTCCCAGCCTACGAATGGCTGCTTTCCTTAAGTGGCCCCTCAATCCAACCTTTGTTAATAGATTCCACGCAGATTGAGCCGGGAATCCCCGAAGTCCGACTTCCACCGTCATCAGCCACGCCATCCACCCCTTGTCCCGGCGTCTTGAACAAGTTGCTGGTATTTGGCTATTTTTTCTCTCTGCAGCTTCCTCACAGTCCTCTTCCCACGGCACCGTTAACTCCACCAGAATGATCTCCCCTCCCTCTGGAGACCACATGATGATGTCAGGCCTTAGGCCCTGTTCACACGGAGACGCGTTTAGCTGTATACGTACAAGTTTTATCGTAGTCCAGACGGATCCGGTGTTTTGAGACACTGAAACCGCTATTTTTTTAAACCGGGTCCCAGGGTGGATAAATCTGAAAACGACACCCTTGTGTTTTCGTGTGTACGGCTTATCCGTACACATTTTGTGAAAAAATGATGTCATCACACCACGTATAAGCATTAGTCACACACCGCTACGTCACACACATAACAGCAACAACAATGTCAACAACATCGTTTTCAGTCGGTTTAAGTGGTTTCGTGTATATATATTTCTTGAGACGACTCCATGTTTACGAAAAAATTTTAGATCGGTGCACCAGGACAAAAAACTTTACGGCATAGGCTAGGGGTGGTGAAAAAAATCGATTAACGATTAATCGCGATTATGTTATGAACGAGTATGAATCGATTATTAAATTTTTTAAATTCCCATTATTTTCTTTTGTAAAAAATTTTATACCGAAAGTTGAACGTCACGAACACGCCCAGTTCCAGTTAGCCAAGCGCGTGTAACGGCCATAGACAGTAAAAGAAACGGCCCGTGGCTCGCTCTCTCCCTCTCTCTCTCTCACACACACACACACACACACACACATACATACAGTTTGATCGCGCCCGCGGCTCGCTCTCTCTCTCTCACACACACACACATACGGAGTTTGATCGCGCCCGCGGCTCTCTCTCTCTCTCTCTCTCTCTCTCTCTCTCTCTCTCTCTCTCTCTCACACACACACACACACACACATACAGTTTGATCGCGCCCGCGGCTCGCTCTCTCTCTCACACACACACACACATACGGAGTTTGATCGCGCCCGCGGCTCGCTCTCTCTCTCTCTCTCTCTCTCTCTCACACACACACAGACAGAGTTTGATCGCGCCCGCGGTTCGCGCTCTCTCTCTCTCTCTCTCACACACACACACACACACACACACACACAGTTTGATCGCGCCCGCGTCTCTCTCTCTCTCTCTCTCTCTCAGTTCGATCGCGCCAACTTATAACTTGATTACTCACAAGTTAGTGTTGCATTTTGTCACTGTGTTCTACAGTACAGTATATAAGCTGAAGCTACAGTAAGTTGTTCAAAAATGTTCATTTTGTCTTCTTAATGATTAAATTGGACAATTTTCTTCTAGAAAGACAAAGGTGTTCAGGTGGAGAAAAAACTTTTTCTTTACCTTGACATGTTTTGACTGCAACCTGCAGTCTTCCTCCACCTGAACAACACCTTGTCTTTCTAGAGGAAAATTGCCCAATTTCTACAGTATGTTGGTTCTGGTTCCTAAAGGAAATAAGCCTTTCATTTATTTGTTATTGTTTAGTTCAACTTGATGAGTCACAACACAATGTGATGTATTCATTTCTGTGTTCTACAGAACATAAGCTACATACAAATAATTCTGAAGTTATAACTACACGACAGCAGCTGACTTTTTTTTAATACTGCAATCACTTTGTAGTGTATTTTCGTTTACTGTTGTGAAATGGAAAATCAATAATCGCTAATCGAGAATCGTTAATAATCGAAAATCGACTGTAATCGAATCGGGACTTCAATAATCGTAATCGAATCGAATCGGGAAATCAGACAGATTAACCACCCCTAGCATAGGCCCTATACGTCACTTCCACCACCCCCACTTCCTTAAAATTGGACGTGCGAGCCAAATGTTATAGTCATGGCCGAAGCAGCACAGAAAAACAAGAAAGCAAAGGTTTTATCGGAGCAAAGCAAAAAGAGAAAAAGAGAAAGTGATCGCGTTAAAGGCAGAACGAGGATCAACATTGGGCCAGCGTTTTCTCGCTGGCGTGAGCTGAAGGAGGAGGAGGGGTGCCCGACCTTTGTGGACTTGGCTCACTGTCATGCTTTTGGACTAGTAAGTTGTATTGCTTGCATACTATCTCTTTGTTTTTTTGGTCTGCCTGACTATGTTACGGAAGCTATCTTATCCTCCGTTTATCTTCATGAATCAAGTAAGGATAGTAGAGTAGCGAATTATCAATCTGGTAGCTAGTAAACGATATTCTAGTTTTTGATACCTATCGCTAGCATTCTCGTTCTGATCGTTCTTTTCAATCGATGAAATGCAAATAGCAAATGTTTGACCTAAAAAGTGTAGTCTACTCAACATGTACAAAGAAAGGAGGAAGATTATTGATATTATCATTGTGTTCATAGCTTCTTATTTGATACATGTGTAAAGTTACTTGATTGTGTAATTTTCGATTATTGATTTATTGATAGCTACAGAGGCAAACGGGATTCTTGTCGCAATTTTTTCGGATGACGAATTTGCACCCTCATGTTGTTCTTGTGCAATAATTCCGTGTGATTAGATTCTACAAACATGAAGGGTTGTTGTGTTCAGTGCATGACTAAGTTACCTCAACAAAAGTCGAACTCAAATGTGTTGCTTTTTACAATATTTTTCTTGCCTCAAGCTATAATGCAAATCGATTTGTAAAATTTGCAGATTCATTTATGGTAGCTTGATATTATAATATAGACGATATATGGTTATTATCTCACTCAAACATTGCATTGAAGTATCATATAGATTCAGTAAAACGGTAACCAAAAGACTAGGCTACTATAATGACGCTGGCTTGTAAACGTGAGCATCGCGATCATTTGTCGTTAGAAAAAAAAAATAAAACCCATGAAATTATATTCATATGACATGCTGAAATATATGCCACTGTACCTGGGATGAAGACATTTCACACGCGACGCAAGCAGAACACCTGCATGTGACCTAGCTCCTCCTACAGTGTTCAGGGCTATCATGGTTGTCAACAAATGCACGTGCATGTAGGATGACAGAGTTTACGACAGTAGTAGAGGACAATACTGTTTCCCAACTGTAGGGGGACCCCCGAAAGCAAAAGTAACCTGGTGTTACTTTAAGAAAATATAGATGAATATTTAGATTTCAGGAAATTTACTTTATAATATAAAATATAATTATACGGTAAGATAAAACTACAATATAAATCATGTCAACTCATGTCTCAACTTTCACAGCTAAGTTACCTAGCGATATCACTATTTTAGTCTGACTGACTCCAGTGGCCAACTAACGTTACTATTATTAATTATATAATGACCAAATACAACCAGAAACAAATGTTCAGTCTTGTTTGTGAAAGGTAATTCCCTGAGACCTGTTTTCAATTGAGTGATGTGTACAGCCCCAAGCAGCACACTCTGTCATGAGGATGAAGGAGCGAACCCAGACGCAGACGATATGCGCACACACACAGGGTTTATTGAGGCACAAAACAGAAAACAACAACCCACGAGGGGGCAAAACAGAACTGAAGGGTAGTACACCAAGACTAAGACAAGAAAATAGACTAGGACTAGATACTGACTTGAAGACTAGAAGAAACGAAGACAAACAGCTACACAAACTTACAATTGTTATCACGAGATTCAGACAAAGTACTCAGAGTAACACGCAGTGATTGACAATGTAGCGACACAGGACAGCAAACACACGGGGAATATAAAGGGAGACACTAATGACAAGGACAGGTGACGCTGACTTGACAATAATGACAAGACAAGGATAACAAGGGGGCGGGGCATCTAACCAGACAACACAAGCACATGGCCCAAACAGGCCATGCGCTTGTACACAAAACATGGTTCTGCCATGATCCTGCCACAAGACTAGGAAAATCAAGAACATGAAGGCAGAATCATGACACACTCAATTCCTGTTATGAGAGTTATGGGAAAGTTGCCCTCCGTAATATGGCGGCGCCGTTGACGTACGATCCAGCGGCCAATAGGGTGTCTATGTATTTATTATGTCTATGCTTTCGTGCATGATCAAATAATCTGACATGAAATCCACATAATCCTTCAAAATAAAGGTACTGCAATTTATAATAAATAAATAATGTATAAATAACAAACACAACTTAAATGATAAATTATGAAAGTGATTTCAGAAAATGTAAACAAATTAGATATAAGTTATATAAACAATATAATGGCAGCATTTACACAGACCTTTATTTCACACAAAAAATATAATCCACAGTATAAGACATTTAGTTATGTACAGTGAGTTTTGTTTGCATGTTTCTGAGTTTTTGCTGCAATTGTAATTATTGACTGTGTCATTAAGATCTTGAGCACCAATGCTTAGCTTTATTCATTCAGTGTGGTTTAGTTGGAAGGGCTGGGAAAGAAAAGGGCTTGAGAATAGATAGACAGAAGTTAGTAAATTCCCAATTCAGATCTTTTAAACACACTGACAGTAAACAGCATCATCTACTGGTCAGAACAGGAAGATCAATAATACAAAGGACTTGCAGACTGGATAAATATAGGATTAGTTTCATTTAGTTTTTACCAATACATACATTTTTTGATGTACTCATTGCAAGTTCATGAGAGTGATCTTGATACTCTATATTTTTCAATATTTACTTCTATGTTTCTCAGTGAAACCTGTAGTGATGGTGAAGCCAGATCAGCGTGTGTTCAGTGGAGAGACAGTCACTCTCACATGTGACATAGAGGGAGGAGGAAACATTCAGTGGACATACAGCTGGTTTAGAGATGGAGAAACTGTCTGTCCATGTCAAACAACAACAACAGCAGAGTACAGTTTCACAGCTGATGTGTCTCTCAGTGGTGAATACAGATGTAGAGGAGAGAGCTCAGACTCACAGACAGACTTCAGTGATGCTGTTACACTGACTGTATCAGGTGAGTCTTCATATTCACATCTGTTTATTGATAATTTAAATTAATATTTCAACACTTATAATCTTCAGCCACATCTGTTGAGGACTAAAGAAATTCACGTTTAGTCATTATTCAGTAACTGCTATATATATATATATAAAATGAACACCAGGTTTGTTGTGCCTTGTAGGCACATACAAAGGCTGCATACAGTAATAATAACAATAGCCTATCTTTAAAAAGGAACACTTCAGTATCAAATGTTACATTATGCTTCATGTTTTTACTTTAATCTCATTTCATAACGTACATTTTAGTCTGGCACCAGTTTGACTGATTGCTACAATGTAAAGTTTATACAACAATAGCATGCTTACTATTATGAGTAGACATATCTTACCTTAAAAATCTCTCATCTTCAAATCTCAGTTCTTCTAATTCTTCTGAGATAAACCCAAGGTAAACAGCACAGCACAAACACAGTCTTCCAAACTCGATGAAAAGCAGAGGAGTACTTTACTGTAGTCTCTGATTCTTTGTTTTTGAGGTTATAATGGGGCGTTTACAGTGGACAATTTGCATGTAAATCATTGTGCGCGTGTGGTCACATTATTTAACATTAGAGTTAATGAGGGCGCATTTGAGAAACTACAAGTCGTAGCTTTGATATGGATTACTTAAACAGAATATTTGTTTTTGATCAAATTTACATTTAAAAAATAGACTCCCAGGCTTTGTAAAGACATACGTCTCAAGTCTGTGTGACAAACATTCGCTGAGTTACGGGTCATTTTCTGTCACGATTCAGAATGAACTTCACATTGAGAGAGACGGCAGAACGCACATCATGTTTATTTTCTTTATTTTACGACAAACACAACATTTTGTTTTTATTATGAGTGTACACAAATTAAAGACATTTAACAGCTTTGAATTAAGTATAACCAGGGGTTAAATTGGGATTTATTATGTGCAGGATTTATTTATTTTTTTTTAAGGGTGTATTCACACCTGCCTTGTTTGGTTCGATTGAATCGAACTCTAGTTCGTTTCCCCCCTTGGTGCGGACCTTTTGGGCAGGTGTGAATACAGCAATTGAACTCGGGTGCGGACCAAACAACCGAACCGAGACCCAGCTGAAGAGGTGGTCTCGGTACGGTTCCAAACGAACTCTGGTACTCAAAACATGAACCGACCCAATTGTAAGAAAGCACTGCGCCTTTGAGTTAACAGGCTTCCGTAGTCGGAGTTGCGTTACGGGAAAGTGAGTTGTTGTAGCATAGACATCATATAGGTAGACGCCCTATCGACCGCTACTGCCTATTGGCACGGACGAGAATTGGAGCCGCCATCTTAAACCGGTCATCCGCTCCGCTCAGTGTAATCTGAATGGCAGGTGAAATGAACTGTCAGCGCATTAAATTAATCATATCTCACTGAACTGAACTGATTTTCACGCGGTTTCTTTTGCTGCAAAGGTCATTCATGTAGCTATGATACAGGACACATGGTTCGGTGTATTTTAATATAGGACACATGGTTCGGCGTATTTTAATATCCATAGTAGGCTTAACAGTAATATAATATTCTGATATAAGATATTAAGTGACCAGACACAATATGTGTGATGAAGGATATAATGTATTTTATAAATCACGCACTATAAATATAATAAAGAAGCAGAAACAGATAGTTGCAGTAAAGTAAGATATTTTAATAAGTTGAAGAAACAATTTATGATTTGTGACACGCACACGAACAGACACACAGACAAACACGAACACACACACACACCGAACGCAGCCACCTGTAATAAAAATTGAGAAGAAGCTTTTCAACGTGTTTGCATCAGTAATTTCTAAAAATTAAATTCGGACAACATTAAGCCTATACCTTTTTTATTGTATGTGGATGTGGGAGAGGAAAATGTCGAGACTAAAGCCCTATTCGGATTAACTTTACAAGGGTAGACTCCGGACCAAAGCAAGTGAACTATCGGACTTTCCTGGTGTGAATACACCCTAAATAAACCATTGAATGGCACTTTCTGGAGAGTTTTGTGCAAGAAATTGAGAAATTGAGTCTTACATGATATGTGAAAAACTGCAAGGTTAAGAGCATATACTTTGCATTGGTATCAATAGCTGTTTTGATAACGCTTTAGATTACAACCCAGAAAGTACTGCGTAATTAAAGCGATTTTACAGTGTAACTTTCTGTAATTATAGTGTACCTATAAAGTACTTACATGTAAGTATAAGGGACCGAACAACATGCAAAGTTTGTGGAATAAAGGGGGTAACAACCAGGAGAATAAAAAAAATATATATATACTGTAAGTATTAAAGAACGAAGGGGTACTTATTCTACTATTATGATACAACAGTCACATTTGGGACCAATTTAGCAAGAACATACACTGTGTACCTTTTTGTAATAATGGTGTACCAATACATACTGTATATACTTTTTAAAAATTACAGGGTAATTTGTTTTCAGAAATGTGTTTTCAAAAGCATCACTTTCATCAAATTTTATGTGACATAATTTCCAGTAGGCAACTGTCTGCAATCAGGACACAAACGAGCAGGATATGTGCCGGGGCTGAGCTCCGAAGAGCCCCGACCCAATTTAACCACTGTGTATAACACTTATGTGAGATCAATATTTTGAGTCTCTTTTGCACTGATAAGAAAAAAAGCTATCAATCTGGCATGACCACCGAGGGTTAACCATTCATTTAGAGAAAATAATCGACACTCTAAAAAATAATTCAGGGGCTTAGTAAATATCACAGTAGGAATTAACTTTATTAAAGGATTAGTTCACTTTTAAAAAAACTTTTGCTGATAATTTACTCACCCCCATGTCATCCAAGATGTCCATGTCTTTCTTTCTTCAGTCGAAAAGAAATTAAGGTTTTTGATGAAAACATTCTAGGATTTTTCTCCATATAATGGACTTTACTGGTAGCCAAACCGTCCAAGGTCCAAATGACAGTTTCAGTGCAGCTTCAAATGGATTTAAACAACAACAGACGATGCATAAGGGTCTTATCTAGCAAAACGATCAGTTATTTCTAAAATAAATAAATAAAAAACGAAGTTTTATGCCTTGCCCTGTTCTGTGATCCGCGGTCGTGACTCTCCTGTTCGAACTCTTTTTTTCGAGTCATTTCGTTCATTTTGTTCGTTGAATGAATGAAATGACTCAAAAAAAGATTTGTTCATTTTGATGAACGAGTTCGAACAGGAGAACAGAGCAAGCCGAGCATTTGTGCTAATAAAACTTAAACTTAAACTAAAACTTCTTTTTAGAAATAAATTATATGGAGAAAAATCCTAGAATGTTTTCATCAAAAACCTTAATTTCTTTTCGACTGAAGAAAGAAAGACATGGACATCTTGGATGACATGGGGGTGAGTAAATTATCAGCAAAAGTTTTTTTTAAAAGTGAACTAATCCTTTAACTTAATAAAATCTATGAATATCATTTATTTGATTGTTTGAGTTGAAAATACCAAAATAATTGACTAAAAATCCAACAGTTAATTTTGTCTAGAATTTACAGTTATATATACTTTTTTTCACTAAAATAATTTAGTATTTGACTAACCAATTATTTCTTTTAAATAAAATTCAAATATTTGTGAATTTTCTATCAAAATATTTGAGAATGGAGAATTAAACATCTGTTTCAAGAACCACAAAAATTACTTAATTCAAGTCCATGTTATTAATATATTTAACACACTTAAGAAATTGAGTAAGTGTACTCAATTAAAACAATGCACCCCTCCCCCACCCTCCGAAGTGAGGACAGCTCAACGGTCGAGTGAGCGCGGGCTGTTTGAACTCTTCAGTCTCCAGAAGAACAGTTCTCCTCTTTTCTTCTCAGTGTCGCAGATTTGGCGCATTTCCTCTGTGAAATTCAGGTTTGTGTATGTTTTATTTTATCTATAAAATCATTTCTGTGCTTTAAATCATGTTATTTAATGCAAAACAACATATAGAGGCGTAATGTGACACCTAAACGAGAGTCGCGCCAGTCTTTTCGCGTGATTGTAACGCCTTGAATAAAATTGACTTTATTCCTAATGATTTGCCTTGACTTTATTCCTAATGATAATGAATATAATTAATTTGGATGATAAAATGTCCTCAGAACTGTGCACTGTTTGCTTATTGGCAGGTTATGGAGTCAGTCGTGTCGCAGCATCTTTCGGCTGAGTGAAACGCAGGACTGCGGTCTGGAGTTATAGTTCCCCCGCAGAGCGCGAGTCAGTCTCCGCTGATACGGTGGATATTTGATCACAGACCTGTAGACTACTTTTGAATTAGGCTACCTGAATGTTTAAATGTTGAATTTTTACTTCTAAAATGTTTGTTAAATGAGTTTAAATGTAGGCAATATTGTATGTTAAAAGTAAAACAATGTAAAATATGCTGTATTGCTGTAACTGTTACTCATCGACTATAAAGGCCAATGTCATGTATACTGGTGGTTGTATGGAATACTATTTTAGGAAATAAAAAAAGTTAATATTACTAAATAATATTAATAAATTTTGGTTTTTAAATGTTTAAATGTTAAATTATTTCTACTCAATTTTATTTGTTAATGTTCCAGATGCAGTTACTCAGATATAATTTTTTTTTTCTTGCATTTACTCAATTCATACAGTATATTTCATTGATTTCACAGCTTTAAAATGTATTCAATTTGTTTGTGTATTTGCCAGTGTGTCGGAGCTGGTGTGAAGGATGGCTGAGATAATAGCATTCTGGGTGCATTACATTTACATTACATTTAGTCATTTAGCAGACGCTTTTATCCAAAGCAACTTACAACTGAGGACTAAAGCAAGCGAGTCATCGGGAAGACGCAAAGAACAACACAAGAAGTATTCAAAATACAAAGTTCAAGCATTGCTCAAAGTAATAAAAATCAGACAAGGGGAAGGTTTTTTTTTTATTATTTTTTTATTTATTTTTTTATGTTAAGTGCTCACGGAAGAGATGAGTTTTCAGCTGACTTTTGAATGCTGTCAGGGATTCTGCATTCCGGATGAGGGTGGGAAGATCATTCCACCAGCTTGGAACCGTGAATGAGAATGTTTTGGAGAGTGATTTTATGCCTCGCTGTGAGGGTACCACGAGCCGCCGCTCCTTGACCGATCGTAGGTTTCTGGTCGGGGTGTAAACTCGTAGGAGTGAGTGGAAGTAGGACGGAGCTGAGTCAGTGGTAGATCTGTAAGCAAGTGTCAAAGCCTTAAATTTGATGCGAGCAGCGAGTGGTAGCCAGTGTAGTGAGACGAACAGAGGAGTGACATGCGCCCTTTTGGGCTCGTTGAAGACAAGACGAGCTGCAGCATTCTGGGTCATTTGTAGAGGTTTAGTTGCACATGATGCAAGTCCTGCCAAAAGAGCATTGCAGTAGTCAAGCCTAGAGATAACCAGGGCCTGGACTAGAAGTTGTGTTGCATGCTCAGTTAGGAAAGGCCTGACCTTCCTGATGTTGTACAGTGCAAACCTGCATGATCGAGCTGTTTTTGTAATGTGCTCTGTGAAGGTCAGCTGGTCGTCAAATGTAACTCCAAGATTTCTGACCGACCTTGATGGGAGGATTGAGGATGAATCTAGCTGGATAGTGAAGTTGTGCTGTAGAGACGGATTGGCAGGGAGGACGAGAAGCTCTGTCTTTGCCAGGTTGAGCTGTAGGTGGTGTTCCTTCATCCATGCCGAGATGTCCGCCAGACAGCTTGAGATACGTGCAGATACTGTGGGATCATCTGGTTGAAATGAAAGGTAGAGCTGGGTGTCATCAGCATAGCAATGATAAGAGAAACCATGTGCCTGTATGATGGGTCCCAGTGATGTGGTGTAAATGGAGAAGAGGAGCGGTCCAAGAACTGAGCCCTGTGGAACCCCTGTGGTCAGTTGATGTGCTTTGAATACCTCGCCTCTCCATGCAACCCTGAAGGACCTACCTGTGAGATAGGACTCAAACCACTGGAGGGCAGATCCAGTGATGCCCAGTGATGAGAGGGAGGACAGCAGGATCTGATGATTCACGGTGTCGAAGGCAGCAGACAGATTAAGGAGAATGAGAACAGATGATTTGGAAGCAGCTTTCGCGATCCGCAGGGCTTCTGTGACCGACAGTAGTGCAGTCTAGGTCGAGTGTCCTTTCTTGAAGCCAGATTGGTTTACATCAAGCAGATTGGTCAGAGACAGGAAAGATGACACTTGGTTGAAAGCAGCTCGTTCAAGTGTTTTCGCAATGAATGGTAGGAGAGAGACAGATCTGTAATTTTCTAAAAGTGATGTGTTTAATGTTGGTTTTTTGAGCAGTGGAGTTACCCGAGCCTGCTTGAATGCTGTAGGGAAAAGGCCAGTATTGAGGGATGAGTTGATGATGTGTGTGAGTGCTGGTAAAAGTGTGGGAGAGATGGCTTGTAGAAGGTGTGAGGGGATAGGGTCTAGAGGGCAGGTGGTAGGATGACTGGAGAGAAGTAGTTTAGATACTTCTTCCTCGGTTAGTGGAGAGAAGGAGGAGAGAAAGTGTTTGGTTGTGGGAGAGGATGGTCTGAGTTCCTGTGTGTGTGGAGCTGAGAACTGACTGCTGATAGTAGTTGTTTTGTTGGTGAAGAAGTTTGCAAAATCATCAGCAGTTAAAGAGGATGAGGGTGGTGGTGGAGGTGGACAGAGGAGAGAGTTGAATGTCTTAAAGTGTTCGTGTGTTAGAGGCGCTGTTGATCTTGTTGTGGAAATATTAAGATTTCGCAGCATGAACGTCAACAGAAAAGGAAGAGAGCAGAGACTGATACATACTCAGGTCAGATGTGTCTTTTGATTTGCGCCATTTCCTCTCCGCTGCCCTGAGATAGGTCCGGTGTTCACGAAGAACTTCAGATAACCAGGGGTTTGAGGGAGTAACGCGTACTGGCCTGGAGGAGAGAGGGCAGATATTGTCTAAAGAAGAAGTTAAAGTGGAGCACAAAGTATCTGTTGCGGTATTCACATCCAGAGATGAGAATTGTGAGGGTGAGGGAAGAGAAGATGCCACAGCAGAGGAAAGATGGGATGGAGAAAGTGAACGTAGGTTTTGTCTGAAAGTAACTGATAGGGGAGTTGGTGGTGCATGGGTAAAGAGTTGTAGATTGAAAGAAATGAGGAAATGGTCAGAAACGTGGAGAGGTTTCACCAAAATGTTCTCTGAGATGCAGTTGTGTGTGTAAACCAGGTCCAGTTGGTTGCCTGATTTGTGAGTACCTGTGGTGATGAGCCGTTTGAGATCGAATGAGGCTAGCAGAGAGATGAAGTCTGTTGCAGACGGCTTCTCTAGATGAATGTTGAAATCACCAAAGACTACGAGTGGGGTGCCATCCTCAGGGGACGAGGACAGCAGCACATCCAGCTTCTCAACAAAGCTTCCCAGTTGACCTGGGGGGCGGTAAATAACTACAATATGAATCCTAATGGGAGTCGTAAGTGTAATTGCATGATATTCAAATGAGTTTTTATTGCACAGAGAAGAGAGAGTTGAGTATTTCCAATTGTTAGAAATGAGAAGACCTATACCCCCACCCCTCCCAGCCTGGCGAGGGGTGTGAGAGAAGGAGAAGTTGTTAGAGAGAGCAGCAGGGGTTGCTGAGTCTTCTGGATGGATCCAGGTCTCAGTCAAGCCTAAAATATTAAGAGTAGAATGAGATGCAAAGGCTGGAATGAAGTCAGCTTTATTGACTGCTGACTGACAATTCCATAGACCCATGGAAAGAGAGAGAGGTGTGTGTGTGGATGATGAGAGAATGGGACACAGATTAGCAGTATTGCGCTGCCTTCTGTGCGTGAAGATAGCACGTTGACGAGAGACAACAGGAATGTATTTGTATGTCCCGCTAAATCGAACCAATGGCGGCATCCGATCAGCGGCGAAGGTCTCGCGCGTGTTTCGTCGTTTCCAGGCTAATGGGATTTCTGATTTCTAAATGCAATACACTTTCTCATATGTATTAACTCGTTCATTTCATCTGACTCCAAATATGAAAAGGTTTTCAATGATGTCTGTGCATCATTAAATGTGAGCAAGTGTTTGACTATTCCTTTTAACCATTAGCTAAATGAACAATGTCAAAGTCAATTAGAATAATCAAATGTAACAATTTATTATGTCGGGTAAAGTATCATGCCAATTTCACAATCAGTTCAAAGATAATCAATACAATAACATCGAATGCTCTAGAACAGTGGTGAACAAATTTGATTGGTTTGTCGAATGTCGAAGCGGTTTTATTAAGCGAGTCATTGAGTCGTTCATTCAAACGATTCGTTCAAACGGCCGATTCGTCAATAATGAGACAGATGTTTGTGAATGGGTCATTGAATCTTTGACTCAACCGATTCGTTCAAAACACTGAATCATTCAAAACACGATTGAGGCCCCGTTTACACGGAGGGAAAACGCAGATATTTCCCTGCGGTTTGGCCTCTCGTTTACACGAAAACCCCGTTTTTATCACAGAAAACGATTATTTCTAAAAACTCCGGCCAAAGTGGAGATTTCTGAAAACGCCGTTTATGTGTTGCCGTGTCAACTGGGAGAAACGGGGTTTTAGGTTCTCTCGTGTCGATTCGGAGGATTCTGGTTGGCTTTATCCTTCTCCCTACACTGCTGCCCATAGGTTTGGCATAGTTATGATGGCGCTCGTGGCGTATTTATGCGGGTGTGTGCACGATGTTATTATTGAAAACGGAGGGGGGGAGGATATTCGTTTCTCTAAATACCCGGCTATGTGTAAACGTAGCCAGTGTTGCCAGATTGGGCGGGTTCCCGCCCAATTGGGCGGTTTTGAATTTGATTGTGCGGGTAAAAAAGGGTTTGGGCGAGTGGACAAAATTTGGGCTGGTTTGGGGTCAGTTCGGCGGTTTTCAAACATCTACTTATTAAAGTCTAATTGGTTAAACAACGAAACTAAAGTGTGTGCATGTGCTGTCATCATGACAAAACACACACGCCCATGCAGAGCACGCACTTATAGCCAATCAGCGATCAGCAGGCAGACGCGATCTATTGGGCTGTATATTCTAGTGATCGATAATGCCAAAGTGACCTATACAGTAAGTTGTATCTACAGTAAAGAGTAAGATAGTGATCAACTCTAAAAACGTACACATGTGGTGGTAGATGACTCGATGGTTAATATAACTCTAAGAGGAGAGCACAGTTCATTTGAATGACTTGAATTGGAATCGAGTATGGGACGACTCCTGTCCATGGTCCATGTGCACTAGCCTAACCAGACATCTGCAACGTTTACACCGTCCAGACTGCATGCACTCTCCTGTCCCTGACAGCTACTGAAAAAGGTTTGAATCAACAATGAATAAGTTTTGACTGCTAAATTCTGCGTTATGTTCTACAACCCTGATAGCACACGTACATCACGGAGACGTCTATTTGATGTGCGTGTTTACATCTGGAAGACGTATTATTTAGGGTGTTTGCTCATCTGCAATATGTCTATAGGATGTTTCCTGTTAGATGTCAAATAGACGTTTAGAAGATGTCTTTAAGATGTAATGATTTAGAATGTATGTTAAACTGACATCTTAAAGATGTCTATTAGATGTTAGTAAACAGCAGATGCTTTCCAGATGAAGTGATCTTTAACAGACATCTTGCAGACGTAGGTGTGCTATCTTAATGTGTATCTACTTCTGAGGGTTAAAGTCATCGGTACATTTCTTGATTGCCGTTTTGACAGTGTCCACCTGGACATTTTAATCATATTTGCTAATTCTCCTTAATTATTGCCCTGTTTTGATCCGTTTTCCTGGGAAATGTATTTATTTTTTATTTTATTTTATCATCGTTATTTTGTTTTAAGGAGATAAAAATTGTGCTTATCAACATTGAATGACATGGCAATACAAGTATATCACATTATTTTGGCAGTAAAATTTTGGGCGGTTTTTTCTTGGAGTGGGCGGTTTTTGGTGAGCTTTTGGGCTGGAAATCACCGTCCCAATCTGGCAACACTAAACGTAGCCTGAGTGTTGCTGTGAGATATGCGCTGCTGTGATCTTTGTTTGGATTCATCGGATCTATTTTCGCTGCTAAAATAGACCAAAACAGTCATTATTTCGTCTAAAATGTAAGTGACTTAATTAACTTGTTTGTTGAACTGTCATATGAAATCAGTGTCACATTTTCAATCGTGAGGTGATGCTGGTAATTTAAGTGGTTGTCAATTGTCAGCTCTCTTGGTCGTCAGGTCGTGTGATGTATGTTGCTGAACTGTATTCAAATGTTATAGATATAAAAATACCCCATTTTGAAATTTAACTGCAGTATGCCAATTTAGTTTATGTGTGTGTGTGCTGCGGTCGAGTCATAGACTTTAGAAAACCGCGCTCATTTGTTTGATTTCTCCTCGAGAAGCTGCGCAAGTTTAAGGTCCTTGCACCCTGACTGAGTCCGAAACTGTCGTATTCGTTTTTTCATATTCGTCATTGGTGGCTCTCAATTGTCAAAACCCCTCAAAATGTTTGCTACGGATGCGAAAAATGCAGAAAATCGAACCAATCCGAATGATTTTTTATGACGGACGGAAGTTTCAGAGGCTGCAAACAGGGTTCGAATTATAATTTCATCTTTGTGGGGGTCTAACGTTATTTTAAAAAATAGAAGAAAAAAAAAAGCCTATGAGCAGCGCAGTGTGTGATAAATTGCTTAATTCAGTGGCGTAACTTTGTTTTAAAAAGTGGGTGGGAAGGGGTTGGTAATACAATGCTAAATCAGATTACAATACAGTAACGTGCGGTGAAGTCTTGTCATGGGTAGGCTGTGACCTATCAATGTGGCATATTCACAGGGGCGTAATTTGCCGCTGCAATCGGTGGCGCCGCTGGCGCGACAGTGTATCTCGTGGCTCACGCAGTCTTCACATGCACGCGCGCTTCAATCCGTTTCGGAGACTCTCTTTGTTCATTCCGGTGAAATCACAAAACAAAAATGCACACAAACGTGTCCCTGCTTAATAAAATACAACCACTGATGAACATATTCGGTTTTGATTAAAAAAAAAAAAAAAAAAAAATAAAAACTATTCGATTGCGGATTAGAACCCATAACCTCTGACATGTAGAGTTGGGTCCGAGTCCACCTTTGTCGAGTCCGAGTCAAGTCAAGTCCTTAACAATCGAGTCCGAGTCCAAGTCCGAGTCCAAAGAGGGCCGAGTCGGACTTGAGTCCGAGTCCTTAACATCCGAGTCCAAGTCGAGTCCGGCCGAGTCCACAAAGATTTAAATGATTTGAAATTGTTTTACATGCTAATATCTTTTTTAGCCTTTGAAGGGCAGGACTAAATTAATTAATTACTTTTTAAACAAAGTAAGAACAATTTACACCAATTTACATCGTTCAAAAGTTTACCCCCCCTGGCTCTTAACAAATGCTTCCTTCTTGAGCATCACTAAATGTTTGCAGGGTTTGTAATAGTTGTGTGTGAGTCCCTCAGTTGTCACCAGTGCGAAAAGATGGATCTCACAATCATAACCACTGCTAGTAAGGAGTCAAATATGAAGAAGATGCTGGAAAAGCAAAGAATGTGCAGGAGCTGGAGGATTTTTCCTCATGAACAACCATAAAAAAATAAAATAAAAATAAAAAACAGTTGTGGATCATTCAGGTAATGACACACAATATAAAAATCAAGTGATTTGTCTTGTATTTTGTGTTTGTATTTTGACTTGTGGACTATAAGCTATTAAACATCTGTTATATGTGAAAAAGCTTTTTCAGTGCAGTACTAAATAGAAACAATGTTTTTATGATCCTTTCTTATAAATAAATAAAAAATTACATTTTGGAGATTCTGAAAGGTGTATGTAAACTAAAGTGTAATCGTAACAAAAATTATAAACCTATTAGACGCCAAAATGTTGCTATGGTTACTATGTCAATCATCGCAATTTCATGACTCATGACTAACATTTTGCGGATTCACTCCCACATTTAAATGCATTTATCACTCTTTATAATTTACTGTGTGAACGTAACCACTGGTCCTCTAGAAGCACGAAAAACAAAACTATTATTTAGATTGTCAATAGCGCTCCCTTTAAGCCATCACATACCGCGTTCTGCAGTGGACTCTCTCTAAAACTCTCGTCATAAACACTGAAGTTGTCCGCACTGCACAGTGAATCTCTCATTTAGCCTATATCGCGTCTAGACTTTGTTGATTATGAGGGGATTTTCTGAACATACATTTTGAGCGAATTCTCCGCATGTTGACTAAAACGCCTCTGATTTGCCATTGTGTTCATGCGCTTAATATACATGTCTGTGATTGGCTACAATGCTCAACGCGGAAACAACACAAGTAGTTTCGTTTCGTTTTTGAATAATATTGTGTCCTCCAGTGCCCGGACTCGACTGGACTCGGACAATTTTCCGAGTCTAAAATGTCCGAGTCCGTGTCAAGTCCGAGTACAAATTCATCCAAGTGCGTGACAAGTCCGAGTTCATTCAAAATTGGACTCGAGTCCGGACTCGAGTCCGAGTTCGAGTACCCCAACTCTACTGACATGCTCGGCAAAAGTTCTACCACTGGACCATTACACACACACACCTGTCCCACCCACTTTTTAAAACAAAGTTAAGCCACTGTATATTCATTAAGGTAATTTAGCAACCCAAGTTAATATCAGGCATCATCACATCGCTGCCTGCATACAGAGCAAAGTCAGAATCGCGGATTAAGTGAGAGCGAGTTGATCACGTGATATGAAGAAGTCTCGGCCTCTGCCTCAATGTTGATAATTCAAGACAGCATGAGAACTGACTGCGCATGCGCAAATCTCCGTAAACTACGTTCTATGGACCAAAGAGGCACTGCGAACCTCTGCCTCAATTGCCATGGTCTTGAATTTCCTGCATGAAACAATGGTTTTTAGGAGCAAACTATGGCAAAAGGAGTATTATATGAGTATTCCTGATTTTTTTTGTTACAAAAATTAATATTTGGAATACAATAAATGCAATTAATAATGTGGTGAATTAATAAAGCTCTTGGAATTAATAAATGTAATGTCAACATTTCCTTTGGTGAGGCACTGCCTACCCTGACCGCACGTCCCTGATACAATAACATTACGATGTCCAACAATCGATTTAAATAGTACATGGGTGATTGGGTTTAATGAGATTTTTCGTGTGAATAAATACATACCCTTACGAAAATTAACCATGGTTTTTTTGTAGTAACTATGGTTTTTTTGTAGTAACTATGGTTTAACTATGGTTTTTGTAGTAAAACCATAGTAACTACAAAATGAACCATAGTTTAACTATGGTTTTTGCAGTAAACCATAGTAACTACAAATTAACCATGGTTTTACTACAATAACCGTGGTTTAACCATGGTCTTTTTGTAGTAACCATGGTTTAACTATGGTTTTTGTAGTAAAACCATAGTAACTACAAAATGAACCATGGTTTTACTACAGTAACCTTGGTTTAACCATGGTTTTTGTAGTAAAACCATAGTAACCATAAAATGAACTATGGTTTTTGTAGTAAAGCCATAGTAACTACAAAATTAACCATGTTTTTTTACTATAGTAAAAACCATGGTTAATTTGGTTAAAATTCAGTCTCAGAAAAAAAGGTACACGATGGTACAAATAATGTTCCTCAAAGAACAGTTTTGTACCTTTAAAAAAACCATGGTTAATTTTGTTAAACCATAGTAACCATAAAATGAACTATGGTTTTTGTAGTAAAGCCATAGTAACTACAAAATTAACCATGTTTTTTTACTATAGTAAAAACCATGGTTAATTTGGTTAAAATTCACTCTCAGATAAAAAGGTACACGATGGTACAAATAATATTCCTCAAAGAACAGTTTTGTACCTTTTTAATTATAGTACCTTTAATGGTACAGGAAAGACCTCTGATGATACTGTTTGATACCTTTTAAGGTACAACTTAAATTAAGGTACATCTCACATCAAGGTGATAGGCCAAATTACTGTTTCATTCATGATTGTTTGCTGTGTTGAGTATATTTGGCATAGCAACAAGACGCTGATTGATTGGTCGAAATCACTTCAGCCGTTATTGAATTTTCCGAACTGACAGCGGGAAGCAGGCTACACGACTGCTCGGTACAGGGTTTATTTTAAATATCAAACTTGAAGAAGAACAAATTTAAAGGTGGGTTCTGATAATTTATGTTTATTTAGTTCACAATTTGAAAATATAAATGTTTCAGCCACTTAACGTTAATTTAGCTAATTAAATTAGCTTTGCATCAAATGCTTTTTAGCCATTTGACTTGTTGTATACACTTTTTAATATTTTTAATGCAATTATTGACTAGTATTAAGTCATCGCGTGTACATAATATGGCGTTTGTTCTCCATTTCCACTAAACTTTTAACTTAGCTATTAGGCATAGCACCATGAAACTGATTGCCCAAGGCCGCTGCAGCTGTTACTGCATTTTCAAATAGACCGAGAGCGGGAAGCAGATTACGAGCACGAGCACCACCATCCACCACAAGTTACCATGGCTTTGCCCTCTTTATCGTCACTTTAGAGGTTGGACTCGAATTACAAGACGAAGAGAAGAGGAAATTCAAAGGTGGGTTTTATGTTTAACTAAATACAAAATGTATGAGGCGTTACAGCCACTGACATTAGCTAGTGTAAACAGCGTAATTAACGTTAGGTAACTTACGAATCCAGTCAGTGATATTAACGTTAGCCGTCTGCAAATATATTGTAAAGCTATTGAATTTCTGTGTCGTAAGTACACATTTAATACGTAATTATTGTAAATGAATGCTTAACGAGAGGTGCAATGTACTTTATATTAGTCCGTAATATCATAGGCGTCATTTACGGGGGGGACGGGTGGGACCAGGGATGTAGTGGAGGCTAAACGCACGTAAACGCCGTTTACGCACCTCCCAAAATTCGGAAATAGCGTTTACCCACCTCCAAAGTTCGTTTACCCACCTCCAAAGTGCGTTTACCCACCTCTAAATTGCGTTTATCCACCTCTAAATAGCCTATAGTTCTTAAGCCATTTTTAATTAAGCTTATGTTGTTTTATTTTCAAATTGTTCATTATTAGTTTCATAGGTTGCTAAACCTAAGACAAAGTCTTTCATAGCCAGCAGGACGCAGCAAGATTAGAGCTGCCAACTCTCGCGCATTGGCCGTGAGACGCACGGTTTTCTCATGCTGAAGTGTCAACCCGGTCTGTCACATGACTGAAAGATGAGTTTATTTATAAATCTACCTGTTGAGCCACTCGCGATCAACTAGTTACACCGCAAATTAGTTCAAATCTCCCGGAATCTAGAGCGAACGTGCATGCGAGATAGAGACTGTGCTCAAAACCACGTAGCGCGCGCGCACGACAGAAT
Source organism: Semotilus atromaculatus (assembly GCA_031834385.1). Taxonomy (NCBI): domain Eukaryota; kingdom Metazoa; phylum Chordata; class Actinopteri; order Cypriniformes; family Leuciscidae; genus Semotilus; species Semotilus atromaculatus. The sequence continues at coordinate 36,320,146 of JAULUF010000009.1, read as the reverse complement.
GGTGAGGGAAAGCGAGCGAGAGACCTTGCGTGTGCAGAGAGCATCCTGCAAATCCCATTTGAAAAATGCACTTTCGAATGGGTATCTGCCCCCAGCACATTTCAAACCAAACTGACGCCCATGCGTAATATTGTAACGTTATGCAGTTGTTGAACAACGTGATTGAACGCTAAACACATAAAATAGTTGATCACTCGTTCTCTGTGTTTAAATGAATGCGATTACCTGATTCTGCCCTAAGTCATATACATGTCATTCATTTTGCACTTTGTTGAAACTCAGCAAATGTGTCTTTGATTTTTAGATCATGAAGATGACGGGGTAAACTGTCTGGTCTCACTGATCACACATCTGAAAGTCTGACTGCATCCTCAGCTGTGAGGCAAGTATAAGTAGGCTACAATGAGTTATTTGAGGTTCTTAATCTTATGATATCATTTTTTCTGATGAGGTTGCATTTTTTGTCCTAAGAGTTTGTTTGCCATAATGACAGAGTGATGTCAATCTTGATAAAGCAAGATTTTTTTTCAAAATCAATAATATAATAATTTGCATTACTACACTAGCTTTAACATATAGTTTAAACATAAATTTGAACATTTTATACGTTTTTAAAAATTACAATTAAAATCTATTACAGAAATTAGATGTTTAACATGTTCAAGCAAATATTGTAGCAAAATGATAATTAAGTTATTTTTCCTAGTTGCATTTACACTCATAGTTAAGGGGCTTGATACAATGATTGCATTTTCAAATCCACATTGAATTTTGCTACGTTCATCGCGGGTATTTAATAAAAATGCAATCGAAAGTGTCTTAACTGTGAGTGTAAATGTAATTAAGAAAAATAGCATTTAAATGATCATTTTGCTACAATTTTAAGGGATAGTTCACCCAAAAATGAAAAACTCTGTCATTAGTTATTCACCCTCATGTCGTTCCAAACCTGTAAGACTTTCGTTCATCTTCAGAACACAAATGAAGATCTTAATAATGAAATCTGAGAGCTTTCTAACAGCTAAGCAACTACCACTTTATTGTTTAAAAAGTTCATAAAGTCATCGTAAAACTAATCTATATGAATTGAGTGGTTTAGTCTAAATTTTGTGAAGACATGATCGCTTCCTTTATGATGAACAGGTTGAATTTAGGCTTTTATGCACACATAAACATTAATAATTTCACACATCAGAAACGGTAAACGGAAGCTCAAGCATGTTCGCTTGACATGTGAGAACAAATGAGGTTCACTCTCGTGTGTTGCGCAGCACGTTTGAGAAAGGTTTGTTCTCACATGTCAAGCATGTTCAGTTGAGCTTCTGTTTATGTTCGCTAATCAATGTTTAAATGTGAAGAAAAGACTAAATTAAATCTGCTCATCATATAAAGCGATCGAGTCTCTTCAGAAAATTTGAACTAAATTGCTCAATTCAAATGGATTGGTCTTATTATCTCTTTATGAACTTTTTGAAGCATCAAAGTTTTAGTTGCTTAGACTGTCAATGGAGGGACAGAAAGCTCTCTGATTTCATTAAAAAGATCTTCATTTGTGTTCTGAAGATGAACGAAAGTCTTACAGGTTTGGAAGGACATGAGGGTGAATAATTAATGAAAGAGTTTTTCATTTTTGGGTGAACTATCCCTTTAAACATCTCTAATCATTTTTATAATCCATTTAAATTAAAATTTTGCAACTTATAAAAATGTTAAATATATGTTTAAATTATATGTTAAAACAAGTGTAGGAAATGGCTAATTTAATTATATTATTGAATTTGAATTGTCACTTTGCCCCAAACATTGCACATATGGTGTGGAAAATGTAAATTTAAATAATACATTGCCATTTTACATATTACATTTCAAATTGTCTTTTGCTACCTGTATGCTACCATTAAAAACAGATCGTAAAATAATTTGAATCGAGCAGTTTAGTCAACATTTTTCTGTAGAGATACAATCGTTTTATATGATGAACAGATTTAATTTAGGCTTTTATTCACATATAAATATTCATCAGTTCACACGTCAGGTGTGGTAAACGGTGTGTTTCGCAGCCTGACGAGCTTCCGCAAGAACCAATGAGGTTTGTTCTCGCTTGTCAAAGCAAGTGCAGTTGAGCTTCTGTTTGTTCAATGTTTACATGTGCCAAACTGTTATTTTCTTATCTACATTTCAGTTCTTCCAGAAAATGGACGAATGCATGCTGTGGTTGATTTAAGGTGTTTCCAGGATTCCTTAAAGGTATTGTTCAGCTAAAAATTACAATTCTGTCATTAATTATTCCAAACCCATAAGACCTTCGTTTATCTTCGGAACACAAATGAAGATATTTTTGATGAACTCCAATAGCTTTCTGTTCCTCCATTGGGAGCCTTCGCAACTAATACATTCAAGCCCCAGAAAGGTAGTAAAGACACCATTAAAGTAATCCATGTGACTCCAGTAGTTTAACCTCAATTTTATGAAGCGATGCAAGTGCTTTGTTTTGCTCAAAAAACAACATCATTTACCTCTATATTTACAAAATAATATTATCTAAAGCACATTCTCGTCTTCCGGTCTTGAGTCAACACAATACGCATGCGTCATAGTGCTCCCCCTACTGGATTGCAGGTCAGTATTTTCCTAAATGAAGTGGTAAATTGTGTTTTTTTTTTTGCAAAAACAAAGCACCCGCATCGCTTCATAAAATTGGTTAAACCACTGCAGTCACATGGATTACTTCAGTGATGTCTTTCCTATCGTTCTGGGCATTGAATGTGTTGCATTGCTCCCAATGGAGGGACAGAAAGCCCTCAGAATTTAATTAAAAATATCTTCATTTGTCTTCCGAAGGTGAACCGAAGTGGGAGAGGGAGTGCGCTGTGATTGGCTGGTGTGAGAACCTGGCAGATCTATAACTAGGGATGGGCATGATTAATCGACGATCGATTATTGATCATTAAGAATTTCGTCGATCACGTTCAGTTGTTATCGATTATCATTAAACTAATGCTGCTGCATTGCGTAGTGTGAGTGGAAAGTGACGTGTTCCCCGGGCTGGTCATGTTAGCGCGGAGGTACCTGTGCATCCCGGCAATGTCAGTCCCCTCATCAGAGCGGTGTTTTCAGCGGCTGGACTGAAGCCTTGTTTACACTCGACGCGTCCGCACGAGCGCGAAGGTGAGCGCGGCAAAAATGCGGTATTCGGTGTTTCACAGGCGAGCGCGTCGAGTATAAACGCCTCGTCCGTTTGGAGAGGTGCGCGCGCAGTCTGCGGAGACTCGCGCTGAAGAGCCAGGGGAAAGTGTAAACAATTGACGGTCACGGTTGCGGTCGCGTCTGACCCCAGATCATGTCATCAACATGCTTATCTTTCTCAACAAAAATCAGTAGACTGATGTCATCAACATGCTTATCTTTCTCAACAAAAATCAGTAGACTGGTGTAGAAGTTTTATGTGAGTTATTTTTTATGAGGCTTTCAGTAGCCTAGCCTAATTGATTGTTAGGTAGGCTAATCTCTCTCACCCTTTCTCGACTCCGTGCCTTGGATAGTTTTGAGTTACATTTTGACAAAACCTGTCAGATCTAAGTATTATGATGTTTTTGGTTAAGTTATTGTTTAACATGATTTTTTTATTATTTATTATTTTGGAACAAACGAGGGTCTCTGTTTAAGAACGCCAACTCGCAGCTGCAGGTTCCCGCAGCGCATACTGTAACGTTATATCTTCAAATTTAGCCTAACCGAACGTCCAGTTTAACTGCCACAAGTTGATCATCTTGTAATAAAGATCTAATCGAGGAAAAACACGCTGTATTTTTGTATTTTCATTGCATTTTTAATTTATAAAATTTTAAATAAATAATACATTTTAATATAAAAATATTAATGATTAATCGATAGTCGATCGTTAATTCTCCCGACGATCGACTAAGAAAATTTAATCGAATGCCCATCCCTATCTATAACCAAAACAAATTGAATTTGAATCTAAAATCTTGTTCCTTATTGTTAATATATTTTGACATACACACAGAATTGTCTTAGCCTGGTTCTACCAGACTCTCGTACATTTAATTTGTACAGAGAGTCTGGCCTCTCTCCATTGAGAAACGTTTACTTCCTTGTAGGCGGGTTCTCTGTTAAAGTTCAAAACTATTGGATCTGCCCAGAGTCGCTCAGGATCTGCCATAGCCAATCGCTAACGTGTGGTCGTGCTAACTCATTGATAATTTGAGCTGGAAAATCAAACTTTTCCCGAACCCCGTGGGGAGTAGGGCCACAACATCATGGCCACCAACAAAACTTAGCAAACATTGTTCTTGCTCCAGCTTTAACTTCTGTATATTCAGCAGTTTTGCAACGACGGACTGAATAGCTTTTCTCACGTCTTTCTCCGCTCCACATCGACGTCATCGTTTCAAATCGTTTCAAATCAAATTGATTTCTGGAAACCTAAGAATATACCGCAGTCCCAGACGTAGTACTGAAGGAAAATGAAATTGAGCGGAAGTGCGTAGGAGGGCGCAGCCAGGCTAGAATTGTCTATCCCATGCACAGATCTTAAAGATTACATTTAATGGCTTTGGACAACTTGTGACTGGCAAACATGTAATTTCTCATTTTCATCTTCTTTAATACAGACACGAGAGAGTGTGAAACCATCAGGTGTTTGCCAGGTAAATAGTGAAGTCGTAGTGAATACCATTAATAAACATATAATGATTATATGGTATGTACTGTATATCTAAATTTTTTGTCTTTTAAGATGTTTTTTTTTTTTGTCCCCAGCGTGCCAAAAAAAAAAAGTCCAATCTATACCAACATGAAAAAATAATAATTCTTGAACTGGAAGAAAGTGAGTTCTATTGCCAATTCATGTGTATTAGTGGTAAGTACATTTACAAACCAATTAATATTTGTCTAACAAATGTCAGTATAACTCTCCAAATGAAATATGGTAAACATTAGGGCTGTCACTTTTTATTCGATATTCGAATATGCATTCGAACATGACGTGAAATATCCGTATTCGAACTATAAATAAACTATCCGGTTTTTAAAGTGCCATGTTTAGCGCATTCTATGATTAGACCGTTTGTTTTTTTATTTTATTGTTTGCCATCTCATCCAGGAGTGGGCGCTCTAAACGTATTGTAGCATCGCCCATGACCAAATCAAGCGAATAATTGCCAATAGTCTCCCTGTTTTGAAAACGGAAGATAACGCACAGAACGGCCAGCCTGAGCGGAGAATTACGACCCCAACTCATCTAAAAAGTAGTGTCTGGAAATATTTTGGGTTCTACACCGTAGATACCACTTCTCTCAACATTGACGCGCAAATACCTGTGTGCGCGCGCGCGCTCCGAGCGCGTTCTCCACCGCGGGGAACATCGCCAATAAAAAGAGAGCCGCACTTGATCCAGATCAAGTTGATAAATTGGTGTTTCTAGCAAACAATATTAAGAAATGAATTAGGCTAGGCCTTACTCCTGCTGCTGTTTAAGCTGTCAAGTTATTGTTTGTGCCGTGCCGTACTGTTCCGATTCAGTTTTTTTTCCATGTAGCCTAATTTTGTGATTGGCTATGCATAGTGCCACTTCATATAGATTAAGTTGATAACCTGCTGTTTAAAACATTAAGTGGGGGGGCGGGGCTCGTAGAAATTCGAATATATTCGAATACATTGCTTGATATCCGATAACCGTTCGAATTAGATTTTTCTCAAAAGTGACAGCCCTAGTAAACATTAAAGGGATAAATAACTTACCAAAAAATATTTTCATCTATTCTCACGTTCAGACCTTTATGACTATGTGGAACACAAAACGAGAACTTTGGAAGAATGTTCTGATCTGTTCTTTCCATGTAGTGAAATTTAACAGAGCCAATCTTTTTTTAAACTGTAAAAGGAATAAAAAATAACCATATAATAGGTCCACATGACTCATGCACTGTTTTCCAGGTTGAAACAATACAATAGCTTTGGGTGAGAAATAGGGATGGGCATGATTAATCGACGATCGATTATTGATCGTTAAGAATTTAGTCGATCATGTTAATTTGTTATCGATTAAACTAATATGGTTGAGTTGCGTAGTGTGAGCCTTGAAGCAATGAACCGCTGGATTGCACCACTGTGAACGGAATAAGGTTCCCCGGGCTGGTCAAGTTATCGCGGAGGTACCTGTGCATCCCGGCAACGTCAGTCCCCTCAGAGCGGGTGTTTTCGGTGGCTGGACTGAAGAGTTTGTTTACACTCGACGCGTCCGCACGAGCGCGAATGTGCGCGCGGCAAAAATGACTTCATTGCGGTTTTAGGTGTTTCACAGGCGAGCGCATCGAGTATAAACGCCTCGTCTGTTTGCTGAGACTCGCGCTGCAGAGCCAGGCGAAAGTATAAACAAGGCTTGACAGTCACTAGGCTGCGGTCGCGTCTGACCCCAGTTCATGTCATCAACATGCTTATCTTTCTCAACAAAAATCAGTAGACTGGTGCAGAGTTGTAAGCGAGTTACTATAGTAACTACTAGTAATAACTATAGTTATTTTTTATGAGGCTTTGTTAAGTAGCCTATTTGTTGTAGGCTAATCTCTCTCACACTCTTTCTCGACTCCGTGCCTTGGATAATTTTGAGTTACATTTTGAGTAATATTATGTTTTTGGTTAAGTTATTGTTTAACATGATTTTTTTATTATTATTTTGGAACAAACGATCGTGTCTCTGTTTGAGAACGCCAACTCGCAGCTGCAGGTTCCGTTGCTTTAGACTAGAGCACCGCAGCGCATACTGTATATCTTCAAGTTTAGCCGAATGTCCAGTTTAACTGCTAAGTTGATCATCTTGTAATAAAGATCTCATCGAGGAAAAACACGCTCTATTTTTGTATTTTCATTGCATTTTTAATTTATAAAAAGTTAAATAAATAATGAATTTTAATATATAAAAAATATTAATGATTAATCGATAGTCGATTGTTAATTCTCCCGACGATCGACTAAGAAAATTTAATCGAATGCCCATCCCTAGTGAGAAACCCTTTCTTGATGATCTGTCTGGATATTTCTCAATTCTTTATTATTATGCATTTAAGATTGAATTGAGTGTCTAGAGCTCTATCCCTTTGTTGGTTACAGATGTCTCTACTCAAACCAATACCTTCTCCATCTCTTTTCTTTTATTCCAACCCATTTTCTCTTTTGTGAAATGTATATATGAGACTTACTCTAGTACTAGTACTTTTTGTTTTGTTTAACCTTTCAAGAGTATAAGTAAAGGAGAATACACTCAGATGATCATGTAATGTACATTCTTTCTGCTTGGCTTTTGGAGCCCTAATAATGTATGGGTTATTTATGAAACCAATGGTTGAATGGACATTATTACATGGCTACTCGATAGTGCAACTGACCAATAGCAGTTGAGTATTCCAGCTTGTGTGTTATTGTGGTGTGTATTCTTCTCATTTTAGCTCCTGCGTCCATTTGGGCTGAAGGTCGAGACAGAACCAAACCAAAGCTGGACTGTAACCTACTGGCCATATGACAGACTTCATACTGACAACTACTGGCATGGATGCTGCGTCACATGTTTTTCAACAACAACTTTTTCACCTAGAATTTAAAGTGTGGATTATTCATCCCCCATGAGGAGACTCCATGTCTTCATCTCTTGTGAGTGGATATCATTTAAAACATTCTTAAAAGAACTGCTCATTTCTTCTGAATTTATAGTATGTATTATTGTTAGTTAATGTATGTACAGTATAAATTGCAAACATGCTTGTGTTGGACACGTATTCACAGGTTATAGACATTTTAAAGGTAGATCCTGTGTATTTAAAGATGCTCTAAGTCATGTTTATTTGTACAATGTTTATTTGTACAATGTTATTTTTGTATATAAATCATTACAGTGGAACAAATTGCTATTTTTTTTATTTGTAAATTAGCAACTGGATTTAACCATTGCACAGCACCACTTTATCACCAATAATGTTTTATAACTTTTGTAGTTTATTGTTTTATGTTACATGTGAGAACAAATGCAAGTTTTATTTTCTTTCAGATCATGTCATTTTTGTAATAAAGTCTGTATCATAGAATGATAACTTCTTTCTGTTGTTATTTTGTAGATGTTTGTTGTAACTAAATGGCTTAAATGTAATTCAAGATAATTTAGTAAAACTGCAGTTTTACTATAGTATTACTACAATACAACTGTAGTAGAACCATGGTATCAAAACCATGGTTTTTAAAAATACCAGTTACTACAGACATGGTTACTATGGTTTTACTGTAGTATTACTACAATATAACTGTAGTAAAACCATGGTATCAAAACCATGGTTTTTAAAAATACCAGTTACTACACTCATGGTTACTATGGTTTTACTATAGTATTACTACAACATAACTGTAGTAAAACCAACCATACCACGGTTACTACAGTCATAGTTAACTAGCCTACAGTTTTACTGTAGTAAAACCATGGTTAATTTTCGTAAGGGTAAATCCGCGGCATTTATTTATCGTGTTTTTAAATGGTCCAGTGGTAGAACTTTCGTCAAAGGTTCTGGGTTCTAATCCGCATAGTTTTTTTTTTCCCTTTTGTTTTTTTTCCCATCAAAACCGATTATGCTCATCAGTGGTTGTATATCAAGCAGGGACACGTTTGTGTGTATTATATTTTGTGATTTCACCGGAATGAATGTAGTCTCTGCAATGGATTGAAGCGCGCATCCGAGTGAAGACAGTGCGGTGTGCACGAGTCACAAGAGAAAACACTGTATCAACGAGCACTTTGATCACTTGATTAGAAACGAACTAAATGAATGCTCTGCTGGTTAACTGGAGATGTTTTATTTATATGTTTGAACATTCGTGCCGCGAGATGTTTTATAAAGTGGTGGCGCTATCGACCCTGGAAAAAAGTGTTGGGGACATGTCCCACGAGCAAATTACGCCTATGCTCGATATATTGAAGGAAAAAGTGCTTTATTTGTAATTTAAAATAATGGTGTTGATTTTTAGAGACCCCCACAGGTGTATGATTTTACTGCTTTCATGGGAACTCAGCTCCCACATAATTCGAACCATGGCTGCAAAACGTATACCGGTAGGCCTATATATATATATATATACAGTACTGTGCAAAAGTTTTAGATCGGTAAGATTTTTTATGTTTTTAAAAGAAGTCTCTTATGCTCACCAAGGCTGCAATTATTTGATAAAAAATTCAAAAAAAGAACAAAAGAACAGCGTTTATTTAAAATAGAATATTTTCTAACATTATAAATGTCTTTACTGTAACTTTTGATCAGTTTAACTCATCCTTGATGAATAAAAGTATTGATTTATTATATTTCTTTCCCCCAAAAATAAAATTGTAATTCTTACTGACCCCAAACTTTTGAAGGGTAGAGTTTAATGTTACAAAAGCTTTAGATTTCAGATAAATGCTGTTCTTTTTTAGTTTCTATTCATCATAGCATCATGAAATAAAAATGTAAAAAACTGTTTTCAACACTGATAACAATCATAAATGTTTCTTGAGCATCAAATCATCATATTAGAATGATTTTTGAAGGATCATGTGACACTGAAGACTGGAGGAATGATGATGATAAAATCAGCTTTGATCACAGGAATAAATTACACTTCACTATACACTCACCGGCCACTTTATTAGGTACACCTGTCCAACTGCTCGTTAACACTTAATTTCTAAGCAGCCAATCACATGGCGGCAACTCAGTGCATTTAGGCATGTAGACATGGTCAAGACAATCTCCTGCAGTTCAAACCGAGCATCAGTATGGGGAAGAAAGGTGATTTGAGTGACTTTGAACGTGGCATGATTGTTGGTGCCAGAAGGGCTAGTCTGAGTATTTCAGAAACTGCTAATCTACTGGGATTTTCACGCACAACCATCTCTAGGGTTTACAGAGAATGGTCCGAAAAAGAAAAAACATCCAGTGAGCGGCAGTTCTGTGGGCGGAAATGCCTTGTTGATGCCAGAGGTCAGAGGAGAATGGCCAGACTGGTTCGAGCTGATAGAAGGGCAACAGTGACTCAAATAACCACCCGTTACAACCAAGGTGGGCAGAAGAGCATCTCTGAACGCACAGTACGTCGAACTTTGAGGCAGATGGGCTACAGCAGCAGAAGACCACACCGGGTGCCACTCCTTTCAGCTAAGAACAGGAAACTGAGGCTACAATTTGCACAAGCTCATCGAAATTGGACAATAGAAGATTGGAAAAACGTTGCCTGGTCTGATGAGTCTCGATTTCTGCTGCGACATTCGGATGGTAGGGTCAGAATTTGGCGTCTACAACATGAAAGCATGGATCCATCCTGCCTTGTATCAACGGTTCAGGCTGGTGGTGGTGGTGTCATGGTGTGGGGAATATTTTCTTGGCACTCTTTGGGCCCCTTGGTACCAATTGAGCATCGTTGCAACGCCACAGCCTACCTGAGTATTGTTGCTGACCATGTCCATCCCTTTATGACCACAATGTACCCAACTTCTGATGGCTACTTTCAGCAGGATAATGCGCCATGTCATAAAGCTGGAATCATCTCAGACTGGTTTCTTGAACATGACAATGAGTTCGCTGTACTCAAATGGCCTCCACAGTCACCAGATCTCAATCCAATAGAGCATCTTTGGGATGTGGTTAGGGTTGGGTATCGGTTGGGTTTTATCCGATACCAGTACCTACTCGGTATTTTTTAAACGGTTCCGGTGCTTAAACGGTTCTTGTTCCGATACTTAAGAAAACAAAACCGCACACACTTTGTCAAAAAATAATACCCTTTTATTTACAGGGCCAAACTGGACACAATATTAACTTAAATAGGCTATTTAAAGATTTTCTGATTAAATGAAAAATTGCGCAGTTTAATAGGCTACTGATGTAAAATACTTAAGTTAAGATCAATATTTTGTCTTCACATATTATGACTACTTCAAGCAGAGAAATATCTGACACTGAGCAGAAATATTTAACACACACAGTAGCCTATAGCCTCGTATAAAGAAGTGTTGGAACTTTGTTAAAACATTTTGCACACGTTGTCACACTCGCTGTTTAATGGCAACTGTGTTTGCTAGCCTACTTGATATGCAAGGTTTGCAGTTGGCATTAAAATAGGCCTAATAGACTTGTCCGAAGAGGAACGGCTGCTGTTATCATCGTCTGTGATGTCGCAACCCGATCGCACTACTAGATCGTCTCAAGCACGCAATGTGTTTATCGTGTAATTTATACGCGAAAATGAGTTTTTACGTGCATTGGATACGCATGGGTTGGTTATATGTTTAGTAGTGGTGTGGGGTGCGTGTGTATAATACATTTGGCTTTGGGTAGAATTAGTGGTGTGGGATGCGTGTGTATTAAACGCAATGAAGTGCGCATCAAATGCACACGAAAACCTCGTAGCCTATCATATGCACATAAAATCTAATTTTCGCATATAAATTGCACGATAAACACACTGCGTGCTATAGAGACAATGGCAGCTGCTGAACTTGAACTTTCGTCAAGCGTGTCAGAGGATCTGAGTTGTAATCCGCATTCGTACAGTTTTTTTTCTTTTTTTTTTGTTCTCATCAAAACCAATTATGCTCATCAGTGGTTGTATATCAAGCAGGGACACGTTTTTGTGAATTATATTTTGTGAGTTCACTGGAACGAATAGAGAGTCTCGATTGAAGCGCGCGTCCGAGTGAAGACAATGCTGGGTGCGCGAGCCATCCGCGCCACTGGTCGCAGAGGCAAAGAGCACTTTGATCACTTGATTTAAAAAACACATTTCAGTGCTAGATCGCCTCTTATTTAACAAACGAACGAAATGAATGCTCTGCTGGTTAACTAGAGATGTTTTATTTATATGTATTGGATCATTCGTGCCGCGAGATGTTTTACAGGCACCGAAATCAGGCACCGAAATTGTCGTTCTTATTCGGTCTGGTTACTACCGTTTACGTCGGAACCGGTTCCCTATTGGAACCGAGTTTCGGTACCCAAGAACGGGAGATTCGCATCATGGATGTGCAGCCGACAAATCTGCGGCAACTGTGTGATGCCATCATGTCAATATGGACCAAACTCCCTGAGGAATGCTTCCAGCACCTTGTTGAATCTATGCCACGAAGAATTGAGGCAGTTCTGAAGGCAAAAGGGGGTCCAACCCGTTACTAGCATGGGTTACCTAATAAAGTGGCCGGTGAGTGTATATTCACATAGAAAACCACTGTTTTAAATTGTAATAATATTACACAATATTACTGTTTTTTTTGTATTTTTTATCAAATAATTGCAGCCTTGGTGAGCAGAAGAGACTTCTTTTAAAAACATAAAAAATCTTACCGATCTAAAACTTTTGCACAGATACTGTGTATATATATATATATATATATATATATATATATATATATATATATATATAAAACGAATAAACTAGTCAGAATATAGGCTACAGTTAAAGCTTTCCTTTAGTTTTTGTGAAATTCTCACACGCACACACAAACATGTTTAAATACATGTTGTTAATAAATAAATAACAATAGACCAATTTTCAGTTGGTAAACATAGTGACGTTTTTTCTGGGCGGAGCTTAGGTGGTGGCAGAACGATCCCTCTGGCCGCTTCACTAACGTTAGTTTGCAAGTTTTGTTAGTTCGTTTTTTAACAATGACTGGAGAAAATCCGATTTTATCTTAATGTGCAAGGTCACTCACTGTCCAGGACCGCGAATGTTATTTGCAGAAGTTAATTTTAACGGACGGACCCAGATTGGCCGACCCGTACACGCTCACTCAATGGATGGACGATCTGACAGGATTAACGCAAACTCTTAAGTTACCTCCGGTTGAGTGGCCTGACTTCTACACCTACCCTCAGTGGAAAAAGAGGGTATATAAATCTTTAGATGCCTATAACTGTGCTGAATGGTCATGTAAAAGACTTGTGTGGTACGATCCGCAGTTCTGCCTAGCCAGCGCCAATAAGACGTGACGGTATAATTTTAATGATGTGAACATTTTCTAGAAATAAAAATTCCAGATACAGCATATTCATTTTTCATCGATTCTTTCACCCAACAACACAACAAGATGACATTTATTAACAATAATAATAATTTAAACTCCTTATTATGTAGCCGAATCTGTGCTGGTTTGTATTGGCCGCCTCCAGTTTTCCGTTCGTTTTGCCACCAGCTAACGCTGTGACGTAACTGTGACGTAGGCTCGAAATTGGTCTATAAATTGTTGTAACAGCAGTATCTCCAAGTTTTGTTTTTCACTGTAAAAATGTCATGATTTGCCGGTGTGGGGCGGGGGGCAGTGGGGCCCCAACTGCAATGAACCACCTTTGGGGGGGCCCAGCTTGCAAAAGGTTGAGAACCCCTGCTCTAGAATAAGAGAAAGATGCAAACCCAACATTTTAAGAAATACATGAGGCTAAGTTTTGGAGACTCAACCTCACAGGCTCTCTGAATTACAGAAAAGGCCCCGAGTTTCTCACTGCAGTCCATTAAATAGCCAGAATGTTTTCACATGGAAAACCTGCTAATTTGCATTAAGAAGATACACCTCTTTTGGGGGTAGGGGAGAAAGACCATTTGCCTAGTCCACCTTCCTTTGTGTCAGTTATCTTCTAAACTTCTAGAAAAGCCTTATTAGCTTTTGTTTTACTTATTTAGTAATGCGACAGTTGTACCAGTCACCTTGAGACCTTTAAAATGATACTAAACACATTCCTTAATGATCATCATTCACATTAAAACCATATATATTCGTGTGTGAGTTTTAGTTGTCTCTGAGAGAAAGAATGGTGTGGATAAAGTGAGACTTTTGTCTCAAAGGAAGAGGGGGATGTCAAATGTTAATTTCCAGCTTCAACCACCTATTTCAGCCTTACATATTGAAAACACATGTTGAGTAAAGGAAGTACGACGCAAATGGGAGAGGAAAAGGGAAAAGAAGATACTTAAGTGCCTTGCTGTGTCCTTGCTCGGTGGAGTTGCACAGGTAGAGGTGATGGTCTTTACCCGAGTCGGTTTTCACACGAGGAAGCTGAACGCTTCCGCTGACGCTTTCGCGATAGCGCGCACACTACATAGATATAACGCACTCAACTTACTGAGTGAAGACAGCTGCCTCTGGCCAGCAATTAGCACAGCAACGTCAAATAATCCAAAAATGGGTGTAATAGAAACTAGCTGTTAGCCAGTGACTCACTTAAAGGGATACTTCAGGATTTAGCATTAAGCTTTGTATCAGTAGAAAACCTGTAGTATTTTTGAATTACCGTGCTTTCCTTCCACATATCCCCCTGAGACGAGAGATTTATGTATTTTTTGTCTGGAAAAAATCCTCCGATGACGCAAAAATCGTCATTTTGCGTCGTCGGAGGATTTTTTGGCTAGAGGCTAAAGACTACAGCCAGTAGAAGTCGCTGTTCAGCATGTTTTCAAGAGGGTGGGATCTCAGTCAAAGAATTATCAAATAGTGTCAGGCTGTCAGCTATCTTTTATTTGGAAGCTAACCTAGCAGGCTCTTGTTCTGTGGAGAAAGCTGAGTAGTAGGGGTTACATCCTCTTTTTCCCGGACATGTCCGGCCTCGAGATCGTCCAAAATGTAAGGGATTCAGCTTTTGATTTCTGCAGTCGCCAATCATTGTTTAACGTTACATGCACATCTTTTGTTTCAATCTAACTGTCTTCATTCCGATCGGTGAATATGAATGTAGTGCTTACATGAACGCTAACAAGTGATCGGTTGATGTGCATTTTAACATTGCTAAGAAAATTCCTGCTCCTCCGTTAGAGATACGAGACCGGTGCGTCTCACAGGTGTCGCTCATCAGTAATCACGCCACCGGCCTTGCGTCGTTCTCCCGCGGCCCTCAGTCTCGTCCTGCTCGCCACAGTAAACATGATGAATGCCGACAGTAGAACGCAAAAGCCGAATCCTGGACATTTTGAGCGATCTCGTAATCCCGGGCAGACTCGTCACGGAGACTCACTAGTTGTCAACTGCGCTCTGTTACCGGTAGGCGTGGCCTCATAGCGCAGCGAAGCAAGTGCATTCTGGGAGTTGTTGTCTTTCATCCATATGAGCCAAAAATACATTTTCTGGCTTTTCTCCGTCTAGAAGGCTCCAAATTCAAAAATAATTTCACATTTCTTATACATAAATGACCCATTTTATATACACATTCATCTTTCCAGAGCTGAAGTATCCCTTTAAGTGCTATGACAATTTAAACTGCAATACTATTCAGACGCGGCTGTCATAAAAAGTAGGAACGCGTCTAATTAAAGCTGCCGTCGGCAACTCTGGCTGATTGAGTGGACTTAGGAAAAATTTTGAATGTTTACAACTCTCGTGCCCCTCCCCCACTACCAACGAATACCCTCCCACCGAGTTTGTGCGCGAACTTCAGGCACGCATGTGATTGACGTGTGCGTGCACGACTTGTGATTGACAGTCCTATCTCACACCCCCCTGCGCTGATTGGACACAATGAACCGGGAGCGGTGGATTTTTGCAAAACAAATAACACGCTCCAGGTGGAGTTAGAAGCTCGGGTTTTTTTCTAAAACCACTTCTGTCGGAATATAGTGTTCTGTCGGAATATAGGGTCGAATTCGCTGAATATGATCAAAAAAAAGTTGCCGACGGCAGCTTTAAAATACAGATTAGTGCTACGGTCAAAATTAAAAATAACCACAGAATCGAAAATAGCCCTACCTTGAGATAGAAACTAAACTGAAACAACAGGAGAACTGGATATTCAGAAAAAGTCTACTTGTGCGCTCTTGTCGTTTCCACAGACTGACCGTTGTCCTCTGTCATGGGTGCACTGTTTCTGTACAGAGAAACACACGGAGTAGAGGAAGTAGGAGTGGTAACATTACTTGCCACGGACTTTTGAGCATTAGCCCGCGATGTTTCAAGCGCTGATTGCTGTTCCCGTAGCACAGCCTGCTTCTCTAGTAGGTCGCGGATCTGCTTCTCTATTGCCTTCAGTTCCAACTGCACCATGTGCAGCTCGAACGTGTCCTCACTTGCACTCAAAGTTATAGACACCCAACCGATACATTCGCCGTTATAACAGTTAACAGTAATTTCTAGAGTGAAAAGAGTGTAAACACGACGCACGAGACCATGCTAGTGATGCTAGCGGGCTTTAGCTAGTAGCGGATGTTTGGTGAGTTGGATTAGAGTAGCGATATAAAAGCAATACGATTGTTTGATATAGAATATTATCGGGGATATGTTCACACACTGTAAAGCAGAAAAATATTACTTTATACTGTATAAAGAAGAAATTGAGACCTCCAAACTCAAACCACGTGGGAGCAACAATACAAAATGGCGTGACAACACAAAGACAAAAAGATCAAAAGATCATCAATCCTGGAGTTACCAATAGTATCCATGTCAGTAGTCTCCGAAACAGGTGCAACAGAACGAGCCAGGTGAGAAGCATGCCAGTTCTTTCAGTCTGATAACAGGTAAGTACACGCACCCAGTTTAAGGACAATTTGATGTGGGTTGATAAATCTTGTAAAGTTGGAATGCGCACCCAATCTCCCACTTTGAAATCAAGAGTGCGAGCTACACGTCTGGAGTCAGTGTGTGCTTTCATTTTTTTTGTTTCAAAGAAACTTGCTGAAGAAGTGCAGGAGCATCCTGACGCGTGTGAGAGGAGGAAGAACATTAAGACGCGTTTGCATTCTTCTGCCATGAAGCAACTCAAACGTGTATAGTCCTTTGGCAGAATGTGGTGTAGCACGATACACTAGGAGAAATTCTGTGACTGTAGGTTTCCACGGCTTCGTTTCCAGAACAGCAGACTGAATGCAGCCTTGCAGCATGCGATGAAACCATTCACGGCAGGGTGGTACAAAGAAGTATGGATGTGTTGAATGTTTCTCTCTTTTAGGAATGTAGAAAATTCAGCTGACTTGAATTGGGTTCCGTTATCCAACACAATAGTACATGGAATGAGGAACTAAACACTATCTACATATCTACTAAACATATCTACAAAACACAGATGACAAGAAGTCGATAACATGGAGTAGTTGTGATGGAAGTGGTGAAAGCAACTTCAGGCCACTTACTGTGATAGTCAATCAATGTCAGCGCATAACGACAGTCCCACACAGCGGTTTCAAATGGGCCCACCACATCTATAGCTACCTTGTCCCACGGTACAGACGGAAAAGGCTCCGGCTGCAGCGGCACAGCAGAGGTGTTGTCAGTTTTGTCAGAGGACAGACACATATGACAGGTCTGTGTGTGCTCTTTAAAGACAATCTATGCCTGGCCACCAGTACAGTTCACAAAGGTGTTGTTTTGTGCGCACAATTTCCTGGTGGCTTTCATGAGCTAAATTCAACAATGTGTGTCACAGTGTCTGGTTGTGTTTCCCTGTGTTATCACTAGAGGTCCTCGTTTTTCACGGTGTCATTTACGTTAACTACATTTCCCAGCATTCTGTTCTGTCACTCATCTGATTATTGCACACAGCTGTTTCTCATCACCTTGTTAGTTCTGTGTGTACATATACCCTGTCTGTTTTAGTGTTTGGCACGGAGTCCTTGTATATTGTCCTCACACTTCCAAAGGTCTGTCTTGTCTTCTTGTCTTCTTGTCTTCTTGTCTTCTTGTCTTCTTGTCTTCTTGTTTCTTGGATTGATTTGTATGATATTTGACACTTGCCTGGGCTGGATTACGTTTTATGGATTACCAAATAAATTACTGCAATTGGATCTACTGTTCTCGTGTGTGTATCGTGACGTGTGCCTTAGCGCAATAGGTAAAACCAGACGTGATCCTCTGAAAACATAATCGTGCTGTACACTCAGTTCATCACGTAGTTTGAAGTTTGGATGTAGAATATTATCCACAGGAGTTAAAGAGGAAGGCCAACCCCAAGCTATTTGTGTGCGTAATGCACTCAGCTCAGAGCATGGCACGGAGGCAGACGCAAACTCAGCAGGTGACAGAGCTGACATTACAGGTGTAATAACGTATAATAATAATATGTATTTAGGGGGCAAGACCGGTCAATTTAGCTCAAAAGGAATTCTCAATTAATTTATAGGGAGCAAATGACTCGTCCAGCGTTCATTTGAACGGGCCGTAACTATTAGCTCTGCAGCGGATATAAATATCCAAACTATAGTGAAACATTATTTATTAGCAAGGTAACTTAGATCAGCAGTTTAAGACATTAAATTTGTAAGCACATAACACAAGAACAATTATCTTTAAAATATAAACAAGACTTTGTTGCTTATTCTAACACAAAACTAATATCTTAACACATTCACACGCACGCACACACACATTCATAAGAGTTGCAGAAAGAGAGTGAGGAAATTAGTTTTAAGAGTGAGATGATGAAATCCCATGTTTCTATATGCACTTGACAACGAACCATCAATCCTTAATTTAACCCTTCTATCGTTTATTAGGCGGTTTATTAAAGTTTATATCAATGCACAAGTTCAGTTAAGAGTTTGGAGGCTACTTGCTTATTTTAGCATTCCTTTGGGGATTCCTTTAAGTCAAGTCAAGTCAAATATATTTATATAGCGCTTTTCACAATACAGATTGTATCAAAGCAGCTTCACAGTATCAATCAAAACAACATAACAATGTTTGTTTATTACTGGAAAAAAAGACATCCACGTTTGGTAGGGCTGATCAATGGTATTAATGATTGGTTATTTAATTTGAATATCCCCAACTGAGCAAGCCAAAGGCAACAGTGGCAAGGAACCGAAAAACTCCATCAAGTGACCTAATGGTGTCCTAAAACTCCATCAAGTGACCCAATGGAGAAAAAAAAACCTTGGTAGAACCCAGGCTCAGTCGGGGGCCAGTGCTCCTCTGGCGTTTATGAACTAGAGGCCGGATTTACAGTAACTGTAAGATAAAAAATTTATATGAATGCCTGACAGAATAGATGCGTCTTTAGTCTAGTTTTAAACTGGGAGAGCGAGTCTGAGCAACGAACAATATCAGGAAGGCTATTCCAGAGCTTCGGAGCTAAATGTGAAAATGCTCTCCCTCCTTTGGTAGATCTGGATATCCTAGGTATGACCAGAAGCCTCGAATTTATTGATCTTAAAGAGCGCGATGGATTATAGGGCGATAGAAGATCCGTTAAATAGACTGGAGCTAAACCATTTAGAGCTTTATAAGTCCGAAGCAATACCTTGTAATTAATACGGAACTTTATAGGTAACCAATGAAGTGATGATAAAATCTGTGTTATATGATCATATTTTCTTGATCTAGTAAGAACTCTAGCGGCTGCATTTTGGACTAACTGTAGCTTATTTATTGAAGATGCAGGACAACCAGATAATAAAGCATTACAGTAATCTAGTCTCGAGGTCATGAATGCATGAACTAACTTTTCTGCATCAGAGACTGATAGCATATTACGTAGCTTCGCAATGTTTCTAAGGTGGAAAAAGTCTGTTTTTGTAACATATGAAATATGCTTTTCAAAAGACAGGTTGCAGTCTAACATAACACCCAGGTCTTTTACTGTAGCGGATAAAGTAACAGGGCATCATACTATGTTAAAGTTGTGCTGTGAGAGGTTTTGTGGACGGTTTTTAGAACCGATAAGTATTACCTCTGTCTTGTCTGGATTTAATAAAAGAAAATTACGCGTCATCCAATCTTTTATATCTTTAACACAATCTGTCAATTTGGATAATTTAGCGTATTCATCTGGCCGTAATTAAATATATATATTTGAGTGTCATCAGCATAACAATGGAAACTAATTCCATGTTTCCTTATAATATTACCAAGTGGCAGCATATATATTGAGAATAATAGAGGGCCTAACACAGATCCCTGCGCCACTCCATAGTTTGCCGGAGTTATGATCGATTTTTCTCCATTTTAATAGATGAAATGGTAGCGGTCAGATAAGTATGACCTGAACCAGCTTAATGCTTGTCCTTGAACACCAGTATAATTGTGTAGTCGATCTAAGAGTATTGTGTGATCTATAGTATCGAACGCAGCACTAAGATCAAGTAAAACTAGTATTGAGATACAGCCTTGGTCCGAAGCTAAAAGTAAATCATTTGTGATTCTAACAAGCGCAGTTTCAGTGCTATGATGTGGCCTGAATCCAGACTGAAACTTTTCATAGATGTCATTTTCTTGCAAGAAAGAGCCCAGTTGAGCGGACACAACTTTTTCTAGTATTTTAGACATAAATGGAAGATTTGAAATGGGTCTGTAATTTGCTAGGTTTAGTCGGTGTAAAAGGGTGTTTCCCGGGTTCGTTGATTGGCTGGCGGTCTCCTTGTGCCTGGATAGATGTCTTGTGGAATCACATGGTGTGTTGGCGGATGGATGGAAAGTCTTTGAAGTTGGAAGCGGGCTTTGCAGTCAAAACGTTTTACCGAAACTTTGCAGCAAAACTTAAAGGGGTCATGACATGAGAAACCAAATTTGCCTTGATCTTTTGGTATATAAGAGATCTATGTACTATTAAAACTTCCTGCAAGTTTCATAGCTTAAGACGTCAACCCCATTATAAACGAAGCATTTATTTAATCAAGCTCTAAATACAGCTCGTTCTGGATCCATGGTTTTAAGTGACGTCACAGTAAGAAGTGACGTACCAGTCGTTTGCATATGACCGCCTCCAGCGCAAGACAACTACACCTCATTTCGCATCATCGCATGCGTTGTCGTGCAGCGAGTGGGTCTGTTTACAAGATACAACATGTTTGAATACGCTGCCGAACGATCCAGACGTCAGGGAAAGCAATCGGATGCAGTTTATTTGCAGCATATGCAGCGCGCCAAAGCCTTATTTGAACGGTGAGTGATCAGAGTGTGACAGGGCATGTTACTGAAAGAACGAGCAGAGAGAGAGAGAGCCCCGGCCGCGCGCGCGCCTTCAAACTGTCTTGCTCTCTCTCCCTCTCCCTCCCTCGCGCATATGAATCAAAATCAATTGAGAATTGACACGATGGTAAAAGATTGGAAGACCGAAGTTTCACGTGGTGGAGCATTGTGTAGTCTACATGTGATACAAAATGATTAACGTTAATAATTTTTGCATAAGCAGCACTGACGTTAGCCAATCATAACAGTGGGCGTTAACACTTAAGTCTTAAAGGGGAAAACACCCCAAAACAGACTGTTTGAATCAGAGGTGAGAAACAGGGTGGGAAAATGTCATAAATCACTAAATTTTAAAAGTTTTTTTGTACAAAAAACTATAGTAATACTATAATTGCACCTAAGGGAACATAATAAAACAAAACAAAAAAACATGTCATGACCCCTTTAACTTAGAACCGAGACACTCAAAGGAAAAGAAAAGAGAACTAAGAAAAAAGAAAAGAAAAGGGAGACAAGTAGTTGGCTTGAATGAAGATGTTTACCCATGTTCTTCTGATCTTGATTTGGGTTCTTTTGTCTGCTCGTCTACATGATTTCTCGTCCGTCTATTACTCTGTCATGGCTTCCATGATGATGTAAATCTACTCTAATGCATTCTGGAATCTACTACAGCATAACTCTGGTCCTAAGATTTTAAACTCAAATGTTTATCCAGCCTCCTGGATGAGTTCTGACCAATTAGGCCCTGTCTTTATTTGAGAGGTGGTCTTCTTCACCACTCATCGTAAATCATGCGTTATCTATGATCTCTACTCTCCAGCTTTAGCAGAGGGTACAGTTTAGACATGATTCCTAATATAAGAATACGAAACATTTTACACAGATTTCAATCAAGCCATCTTCTGAATTAAGAACATATGATCGTACTCAGGGCCGGCTCAAGCCTTTATGGGGCCCTAAGCAGAATTTTATTTGGGGGCCCATGGTGCCACCAATATGATTGACTATTGTCAATGCTTGATTATTCGCAGACTACAAAACACACCCATTATAAATTTTATTAGTTGTAGCTGTGTTGCTTAGTCTGTCTGGCATGTTTTTACTCTTCTACGCTTTTCAATTGTAACAGTAGCACACCCAAGCTAACTTCAGATAAACAGTATCTTCTTTTATAAAGAAATTAATTTAATTACAAAACGGACAATATTAAATTAATTATTTAAATTAGACATAAAATTAATTGATCATATGGACCTGTAACCAGATAACAATAATAAATGTTATCTGGGGCATAAAACATTAAAGGGGCAGTTCAACCATGAATATTCTGTGATTATTTACTCACTCTCCATGTATCAATTTCTTTTCTTCTGCTAAACATAAAAAAATATATTTTGACGAATGTTTAACCAAACAGTTGATAGATCCCATTGATATCCATAGTATTTTTTTCCTACTGGAAGTCAATAGGGCCCCATCAACTGTTTGGTTACCGACATTCTTCAAAATATAGTATTTTGTGTTCAGCAGAAGAAAGAAATTGATAGATGGAGAGTGAGTAAATAATAACTGATTAATTTTTTTTGGGTGAACTATCGCTTTAACTAGCCGTGTTTACTATAGGCTGCTGTGCTGTTAAGAAAGACCTGTACGATTCTAACACTTTCCCTTTAGACATCACATTACCAACTGTGTTTATGTAAACCTTGTGTGTATTAGACAGTGGCACAATCAGACGCTATTTAGAAAAAGTCCAGTAATCGGGTGCCATTTGACAGGTTTTTTGTATGCGCGCTCGGTGTGTAGCCTGGCGACTACGCGCTCAGAAAAAAACGCATGTTAGAACAGCATGCAAATGAAATGTTTAACCGTCAAGGCTTTAAAGCAAATAATAAACGTTTGTGATTGCGAATAAGTGCAGTGTCCAGTGAGTAACCCTACCGCTGCGTAAACAGGTGATGCGATTGTACGTCGAGTTACAGCAGGTCACGGTCAGGGTCTATGGTTGGACCATAGTTTGGCGGCACCCTAGTGGCGGCGGAGGGGCTCTGATCGTACTGATAGGAAACAAGACACACTTTCATTCAAACATCTAATAGTTATAACAATTACATGACTTATATGTGATCTAAGCATAATAGACACATACAGAGGTTGTAGACACAATATAGGGATGTCATGGTACCAAAATTCCAGTAGTCGGTACCGATACCATTAAAATGTTACGGTTCTCTGTACCAATTTTGGTACCACAGCAAAATCAGTTTGAACTATTTTTTACAATTTGTTTAACTTATTTGGAAAAAAATTTTTTTTAATTAAATTACTTTATTATTTATGACGTAAATTTATGAAAGCATTGAAGGCTACCTACATGCTGTTTAAATGAAAATATTGATATATTGAGAAATATTGCTTATAAAAAAATCAAGTGAAAAATAAGCAACCTTCTATGCGCACACTATTATTATTAGTAGTAGTATTTTTTAATGAATGGAGACGTAGCTAAATATATTGTACAGTAGCCTATTATAATTATTTCTGTCAATTTCTTTAAGTTAAATCAAACTTTTATTTTGACGGATTGCTGTGAAAACCTTTGAGTTTCTGTGTGTGTATGATATGACGATAGTTTTTCTCAAATGTAACGGTAAAAAGCTCATGAAGTGACTCTCAGAGTGGCTCTGGAGATTGAATTGATTCATGAATCATGTAATCATATTGTGAGGCAGCAGAGACTGAAAACAGCGCGAGCGTCACTCGTGCTTCAGTATGTGTTTGTGTGTGTGTGTGAGGTAACGTTAAATGAAACCGAGCGTCTGCTCCATTCATTCACACAGAGACAAGCAGAATATGTAAGGGATAATGTAGAGCGAAGCAGTTGTTATCGTGAATACAACCCCGATGCGAAATCAGCCGCAAATCCGAAATATTTCCACACATGGCTCTTTCCTTTCTTATCAACAAGTGGATTTACAGCCACCACATCAGCAATGCCGCCGGTCGCCATGTCTCAGCGCTTTCATGAAGAGGACGCAACTTCACGTTCTATGTGCATGCATGCGCATCCAGAACTGGGTTTGACCGGGTACTCGGTACCACCGGTACTTGGTACCGCGACGTTTAATTTTTTTTAGTACCGACTTGGTACCGAAGTACCGAATATTTTGACAACTCTACAATATAGAATTATGTAGTTGAACGATGTTTGATTATAAGTTTGTCAAGAATTGTTTTGGGATGATTTTATGTATTTTTGTATGTAAAGTCTCAATCTCTGTGGTTTTTAGAGATTTCAACCCTGGGGTCATTCAGAGGTCCTTAAGGTCTGTTTTAAATCCTTTGTCTTGGGATCAAACAACCTCTGCCGTTATCTTGGTGGGTCCTATCCTGTGCCATCTCTGAACCAATCAGTCTTTTCCAATCTAACTTTGACAAGTCCTTCCTTTAGTTGGGCTCATCTATTTGAAGCTTGGTCATAAAGTTCTTACTGTGGGTTTTTGTTGGTGAGCATAGACTGGCTGGAGCCTGGATCTTTATGGTTTTGGATTGCTGATTTGAGGTCTG
Source organism: Semotilus atromaculatus (assembly GCA_031834385.1). Lineage (NCBI taxonomy): Eukaryota > Metazoa > Chordata > Actinopteri > Cypriniformes > Leuciscidae > Semotilus > Semotilus atromaculatus. Next base: position 36,295,668 of record JAULUF010000009.1, on the reverse strand, counting down.
GAGTGTTGAGTTCTGTGTGGAATTATGTTTGAATGAATCACATGGACATAAAAAGACATAAACGCCACAAACTCAGGTTCAGCATTCATGCAGTCTTCATCTGAAGCAGGCAAAGGCAGACGAGAAAGACAGTCGGCAGTGCAATTTTGAGCCCCAGACTGGTAAATCATATCTTAGTTAAAGCAAAGTAACCGCGCTGCCCAGTGTGCAAAGCGCATTCTGGCGCTATCAGTACCTTTGAATGAGAGGAGCACATTTAACGCTTGGTGGTCCGTCCGCAGGAGGAATTCACGACCCCACAAGTAGGTTCGCCACTTTTCAACGGCCCAGACACACGCAAGTGCTTCCTTTTCAATGGTCGAGTACTTGTGTTCAGCTGGTGAGACTGAGCGCATTGTCGCTTTTGCATCCAGGACATTCTTATTCTCGTAAACTTGAGCAAGAACAGCGCCCAGACCATAGTCAGAGGCACCTGTAGATAATACCACCATAGGCAAATCTGGGTCAAACAATGAAAGTGCAGGACGGTCAATTAGCAACTTTTTTACAGCATCAAAGCATTGCTGAGCTTCCTCCGACCAGACGAAATCTGAGCACTGTCTGATGCATGCACGCATAGGTTCAACTACCGTAGCAAAGTTAGGATTAAACGTATTGTACCACGATAGTAGCCCGATGAAAGAGCAGAGTTGAGGTGCATCTTTTGGAGCTGGTGCATGAGGTGCATCTTTTGGAGCTGGTGCATGAAGAATGGCAGAAAGATGATCCACATCAGGTTGAATTCCTTGCGCGTTCACCATATGGCCCAGGAAGCGCAGACTGGTTTTGTTGAACTGACATTTCGATTGATTTCGATTGCATCTTGTAAGCGCTGAACAATGGCTTTGAGCGTGTGATCATGTTCAGTTTGCGTACATCCCCATAGAATAATAAAATCAAGGTAATTGGCAACATTCAGAAGTCCCTGTTAAACTGTTGCCAATATTTTCTGAAAAGCAGAACGTGCTGAAGCAAGTCCGTACGGTACGCAGCAAAATCTGAAAAGCCCTTTGTGAGTAATGAAGGCAGTCAGATCGCAGTTCTCCTCGTGTAAGGGCAACTAACTGAATATGTTCACTCTCCAAATCGATAGTGGAAAATACAGCCGCTCCCCTTAACAAAGACAACAGTTCCTCAATGTGTGGTAGTGGGTAGCTATCTTTAACTACAGCCTTGTTGGGTTCTCGCAAATCCACGCACATTCGAATGGCACCCGACTTTTTCTGTACACTACTACTATCGGGGAGACCCACGGCGTCCACTCTCTTGATAATGTCAGACTCGGGAAAGTGATGAATTTCCTCACTGACTGCGGCTCTAAGGGATGCAACAGTTGGAGAAGTCTTTACTCTGTGAACAAAGCCTTTTGCACATCCCAAAGCAACTGAAGGCGTCAACGCAGACAATCGCAACACAGGATTTGATTACTAGGCTGGCAAAATTGAATTGCCTTCAAAACGGAGATGTAACCCATTAATAAGATCCATCCCAAGCAGAGCTGTGCCAGATTCCACCACGAAGAATGATGTCGAGCAGGTGATGTCATCCTTAGAGACAGTGACAGGTAAGCAGCCAAGTACAGGAATCGGAGCATGAGAATACATCACCAGTTTCAATGGAGGCAGCAAAGTGTCTTTCTCTTTCAATTTTCGGCAAGATAGAAACAGATGACCCAGAATCCACGATAAGAATGAACTTCAGGCAACTCAATTTCACGCACTGAGCAGGCTTGTCCTGAATGACACACCCGCGAATAACGTCCCATCTTTTGACAGTTATTACACTGTGCCGATGCAGCAGGACAACTATGATCGTTTGCGAGGTGTTTCCTATCCACAACGATAGCATTCACGGGATGATGAAGCAGGTGCAGTTGTTGACGAAAGCTTTGAAGAACGCTATGTAGACGGTGGCTTTAAAGGTGGTCTACGACGGAAACGTCCAGCTGCAGGTGAAGGCTTTGCATGTACAACATGAACTGAACGAGTATTCGATAATAATCTGGGTTATTCACCAGCAGCTTCTGTTTGGGTGGCAATAGTAAGGGCTTTTTCCAGAGTCAATTCAGATTCCAAAAGCAGTCTCTCACGAATCCGATGACTGGATACATTCTCCACCAACTGATCACGCAACATTTCGTCCAAAGTAGCTGCAAAGTCACAAGTAACCATACGTACTGAATTATAGCTTCTCCTGGTGCCTAAACACGTTTCCTGAAAGCATGGCGCTCAGCCACTATGTTCCGTCGAGGAGTAATTGATAATTGGTAATCGTCGAGGGGTAAAGTAGGTGGTTTCCAAGACATGGAAAAAATGGTGAGGGGAAAAGTAGAAACAGCTGCCATCTTCAAAAAGAAAAGTACCTCATCACCAATTTGTTATATCCTTAGTAAGAAGGAATTAAGTGCATTCTTAAATAAGAAATTCTTTCATGAACAATAGAAGAAGCAAAATAATACAGTGCAGATAGCAGCTGGTGCAACGCTTCAGACTCTCTTATTCTTCTGTTTTCAATATACACATATCCCGAACCTCTACCGTCACCTACTGGCCAATATGCAAAGAAGAACACAACAATTATCCTCTTACTTATTAGTAAACTTATCCAGGTCTGCTGCATCAGCTGCTTAATACTCTGAACTATAAGTAATATTCCCTGAACTTACCTGAGATTGTCTTTAACATTATTATTTGAAAGTGCTGGAATTTTCTGTTTGGTATCACTAGTGAGAGCAGAAAAGACAAACATTATTTGAAAGTGCTGTAATTTTCTGTTTGGTGTCACTAGTGGGAGCATACAAGACAAACACCCCTTTAAATCAAAATAAATTACATTATTTACAGTTTAAAAAACAAGGATAAAAACAGAAGACTAGTGAAAAATATTATCAATAACAGTATACAATAACAGAGCTCAACACTGCATCACTGTTCACTTACAGATAAACCGATTCTGACTGTAACGCCCCAGAGTTCAGTGTTCACTGGAGACACAGTTACTCTCAGCTGTGACGTGGGAAGCTCAACTGGATGGACGTTTCAATGGAGCAAAGACTCAAACCCTGAATCCAGTGATAAAACAGGAACTAAAACAATCAGTTCTGTGAGAGTCTCTGATGGAGGAACATACGGGTGTAGAGCACAGCGAGGAAACTACTACACAGACCTCAGTCATACAATAAAGATAAGAGGTAAGTGCACTTTTACTTTGTAGTTTTTTTTTTTTTTCAGTGAAAGTTAATTTTGAGTTTTAAAAGATTCAAACATGAAGTGTGTTGTTTGTTCATTTCACAGAGAGACCCAAACCTGTAGTGAAGGTGAAGCCTGATGTTCGTGTGTTCAGAGGAGAGAGAGTCACTCTCACATGTGTCATACAGGAGACAGGAGACTGGAGGTACAGCTGGTATAAAGACACAAGACAAGAAAACAGAGCAAGAAAAGACCAGATCTATATGATCACATCTGTGGATAAGTCTCATGCTGGTCTGTACAGCTGTGAAGGAACTCAGACTGAAACCCCACAGTACTCACAGAGGAGTGATGGAGTTACACTGACAGTATCAGGTGAGTGTGTTTATTATTTCATCACATCACTTTAACCTGAAGACATTGAGAACCAAGTAAATTTCTATATACAGTGACAGGGTGAATAGGATCACAGATCTTTTCAGAGTTCATTATCTTTATCCTCCAGACATGTTCAGTTCATTCATGAGCTTCTGCCCTTCAGATTATCTGAGATGAATGAAACCGTCAGTGTAGCAAACAATCCTTGAGACTTTATCATTTATCATTTGTCCTCAGTCAGAAATAAATGATGTTACAGTAACTTACAGAGCCATAGCCTCATAAGTCTTTGGCTTAGCCTACCTGTTTTTGTTAGTCTAAAATGCGTTAATAAAGACTTAATTAACATATTCTATGCCTACATTTTGTGCTTGTGAGTGCTTCAATAGGGCATTCACATGGCGAAATAGCCTAACCCTATTAATACAGTGGGAAATCCTTATTTACCTTTTGAATGTTGAGCATGATTAACTTTTGAATAAATGCTGACGCGGGACAAAATGCCCGATTTCCCAACACGTTGAACTGAGTAATGCCATTGTACCATTTTAAGGCTACTTTTAAATGCATATAGCTCAGTAATGTCAGTTTTATGTATTTTCTGAGAGGCGGCTACCCCCCGCACCCTATAGTTCCTACGTCTATTGCCCAATTACGCTACAATGAGCATTTACTACTTAAAAAAAATCAGGGTCAGGAACCGGGTCGGGTACAATATTTTCTTTTTCTTTTTTTGTGGTCCGAATTGCGGGCGGGTTAGTTGAAAACGTTGGTCGGGTGCGGGTTGTTTATACATTGACCCGTGCATCACTGAGCCTACGTCTCGTCTCTTTATACCGGACCATCATAAAATAAAGCAACTTTTTTTTCGGGAGCTTCCTCTGTTCCTCTGACTGAAAAATTTTTAGACTCTCTCGACTCCCAGTAGGCTACAGATATTTTCAGTCAGAGAAACAGAGGAAGCTCCTGAAAAAAAAGTTGCTTCATTTTATGATAGTCCGGTATAAAGAGACTAACCTATGTTACTTGAGAACAGGGAACGAGACACTGCATCGATTGACGCTATTGGGGAATGCAATAATCATTTGTCCTCTAGTCAGTTTGTGTTTTGTCTGTCTTCTCAGATTTACCCACATCTACAGTGACTTTGACACCAGACAGTCCTGTATTCACTGGAGAAACAGTCAATCTGAAGTGTGAGATAAACTCTGATCACAGTAACTGGAGATATGAGTGGTATAAAGACAGTGTAATATTACGGACGTCTGAGCGTTACACTGTAAACAGAGAGACTCTCACTATCAGAGGAGCTACTGGATCTGATCAGGGTCAGTACTGGTGTAAAGGACAGAGAGATAGAAGACCAAACTCTTCAACATCAAGATCTGCTGTTTCTCTCTCTGTGAAGGGTGAGTTCAACATCATTGTCCTCACTCTCTCTACATGATCATGATCACAAAACCAATAAAGAGACTTTTACTCTCATTGAAGGATTAGTTCACTTTAAAAAAAAATTTTGCTGATAATTTACTCACCCCCATGTCATCCAAGATGTCCATGTCTTTCTTTCTTCAGTCGAAAAGAAATTAAGGTTTTTGATGAAAACATTTCAGGATTTTACTCCATATAATGGACTTCAATGGATCCCAAACAGTTCAAGGTCCAAATGACAGTTTCAGTGCAGCTTCAAAGGGCTTTTAATTATACCAGACGATGAATAAGGGTCTTATCTAGCGAAACGATCGGTCATTTAAAAAATAAATAAAAAAGTTTAAGTTTTATAAGCACAAATGCTGGCCTTGCTCTGTTCTCTGATGCGCGTTCGTGACTCACGTAATATAGGTTGTATAGGCTGCTAATACAGAAACCTCCCCGTGGTGCAGCCTGGGAAACGCTGACTGGTACAATCTGATTTTCCTATCTGATATTACCATCACCAGTAGGCCAATATCTGTATACCTACCCGAGCAATCTAACAGATGACGAGGCCAAAGCACAACAAACACTTGCCCCCCTCGGGGCCTGCACTGTCAATCGCCTCAATTAACATTGAAGGTTTTTCCAGACGCAAGGCAGACATACTAGCAACAGTGGTCAGATGCTACGACATAGTGTGCATGCAGGAAACCCACATTGGTCCTGCACAACACCGACCAGCCATCCCTGGAATGAAGCTGGTGGCCGAGATCCGACACAGACAGTATGGGTCAGCTGTAGGGGTGTAACGATATTCGAACCGAACCGAAAAACCACGATACAGAACCCACGGTTCGAATCGCGATACTCTCATGGCGAACCGAACACGCCCCGCCCCGCCACCTGCTGCCCCGGCCCCGGCCCCGGCACCGCCCCCGCCCCCGCCCCCGCCCTGGCTCATTGGACCTCATGTCTTATGTGTACACGACGAATTCAGTTTTGTAGCCTATATAACCAACACCATTAACACCATATAATAGCAAGCTCCGTGTTTTGTTACTTTCGATAATAAGCAAGGTGTAATCTTTCAAATTCTGACTATTTGATCACGAAACTCAAACAATAAATGGCGTTTTGGCGCTCTTTGATGTGGCGTGACAGATCACTGTACGGCTCCATTTCAAGCGGCAGCGCGAGCGCGAGTAAACGCGCGATCTCTTCTTCAGTTACAGAATAAACATGAATGGACACTGAAGGTATGTTGAAAGATACAGTATTGAAAGGCATCATAACTCGTGTAATCGCTCAATCAGTGTTTCAGCAGCGGAACGACGTCAATAAAACAGCTTAGTTTGTCACATACAGTAGCATTATATTTACCTCAGCAGAAGTCATCCAGTGTCCACAACTTGTTGGTTCCTAGAGAAATGAACTATTGCACTAAATAAAGGCACTATATTAGCCTATATATTATATTTTACTTATGATATCTTGATTATTTAATGTATGTTTAAAATAGCTTTAAAGAAAAAATGACAGCAACTGTGAAATTATTATTTCAATAACGAATTAGAGTAAAACACAAGTTAATGCAAAAACTGCCTTATGTTCAGAAACATGTTTTCATACAATGTGTTGGGTGTTGATTATTATATCTAAAAAATAAATAGCATCTGAATTTAGGCTATAATTGTTAACCTTTAATGTTATAGTAATGTGCGGGCTCTCTATATAGTTTACAGCATTAGCAGATTTTTTTTTTATCCTTGAGGAAACGTTTAATTGTAAAAAAAATTATTTAAAGACAAAGACAATTTTTTCATTAAACCACTGTTTAAAAAAAAAAAACATTTTTGGGCTTTCTAAACCCCGCCCACCGAACCGAACCGAGACGTCAAAACCGTGGGAAGAACCGAACCGTCAGTTTTGTGTATCGTTACACCCCTAGTCAGCTGTATTCTGCAGACCAAACCTTGCGATCGAAGAGGTCTGCACCCACATCACCGAAGGGCAAATGGAAACCATCACAGTTGCCCTCCCGAACGTCTCTGTCACATCAGTGTATAAACCCCCCCAAAGTCCGTTCCTCCACTCTGTACTACCAGACAGATGTAAGAGGAAATACCACATCAGTATCGGGGACTTCAATGCCCATAGCACATGGTGGGGTTATGAAGCGAACAATCAAGACGGAGATGAAGTCGAAACCTGGCTCGAGTCGAAACACTTGACTCTGATCCACGACGCGAAACTGCCAAAATCCTTTCACAGTGCCAGATGGAAACGAGGATATAACCCAGATCTTGTGTGTGTGAGCAGCGAACTAACATCGAGAGCTGTGAAAAAGGTCCTGGACCCTATCCCCCACACGCAACACCGGCCAATCGCCATAACCATCCGATCCGTTCTCCAAGCAACAACCGTCCCCTTCCGCAGAAGGTTCAATCTGCGTAAGGCAGACTGGCTGTCGTTCCAACAGGAGATTGAAAACTCCATCTCCAGCATTGCATCACATCCCAACAACCACAGCATGTTTATAGACCTGCTGAAAAGGTCAGCCAGACGACATATACCAAGAGGATGCCAGACCGAGTACATCCCTGGGCTGTCGGAAACATCTAGTGACCTATTGAAAGCCTACCACGGGGCATACCATGAGGACCCCTTCTCCTCCACCACCACGGAACTCGGAGAGATCCTGCTGAACAAAGTCGGGGAAGATCGAAGGAAAGCCTGGAAGGAGCTGTTAGAAAACACCAATATGACCAACAACAGCAGGAAGGCATGGGCCACAATCCGCCGCCTCGGCGAAGACTATACCTCTCCGGCCACACTCTCAACAGTAACAGCAAACTCAGTTGCAGCACAGCTGATGGCAAACGGTCGCAGCCAAAATCGGCGCAGACCCACAGGAGAATACCGCCGGACAGCGGTACCGGACCACCCACAACCAGCCAGAGCACTCACCAAGCCTTTCGATCCACAAGAACTTGAAACTGCAATGAGCATGTTGAAACCTGGGAAAGCAGCAGGAATCGATGATGTACTGGCGGAAATGATACAGCACCTGGGACCTAAAGCAAAGACTTGGCTCCTAGAAATTATGAACTCATGTATGGCAGAGAAAATAATCCCACCGGTATGGAGAAAGGCCAAGACTGTTGCAATTCTCAAACCTGGAAAGGACCCTTCATCCCCAAAGAGCTACAGACCAATCTCCCTCCTCTGCATCACCTACAAGCTCTACGAGAGGCTATTACTCCAACGCCTTACGCCACTTATAGACTCTAAGCTTACAAAAGATCAAGCTGGTTTCCGTCCTGGTCGCTCCTGTACTGGACAGCTACTGAACCTCACGCAACACATTGAGGATGGTTTTGAGCGCAAACTCATCACAGGAGCAGCTTTTATAGACCTCACTGCTGCCTACGACACTGTCCAGCACCGCACCATGATTAGGAAACTTTTTGACATGACTGGTGACCTCAACCTCTGTCAAATCATCAAGAGCCTCCTTAACAATAGGCGCTTCTTTGTACAACTAAATGACAAGAAGAGCAAATGGAAAGCCCAAAAGAATGGCCTACCACAAGGTAGCGTACTGGCCCCCCTTCTGTTCAACATATACACAAATGACCAACCACTTCACCCACAATGCCAGCGTTTTATCTATGCGGACGATCTCTGTATCACCACCCAACAAGAGAACTTCCAGAAGATTGAGCCTGTCATGGAAAGTGCCCTCCAAGAGATGACAACCTACTACAATAACAATCACCTGAAACCCAACCCATCAAAAACCCAACTATGCAGCTTCCATCTAAAAAATCGAGATGCGAAAAAAGAACTGAGCATCTCATGGGATGGATACAAACTCTCCAACCTCCCCCACCCCGTGTACCTGGGAGTCACACTCGACAGGACACACTCTTTCAAAACTCACCTTCAGAACACCAAAGCCAAGATCAACACTCGTAACAACATCCTGCGCAAACTGGTAAACTCAAAATGGGGCGCCGATCCACCAACCATCCAGGCAACGGCCCTAGCCCTGTGCTTCTCCACAGCCGAATACGCGTGCTCAAGCTGGAGCCGCTCACACCATACCAAACTGATTGATACAGCCCTCAACGACACCTGCCGCATTATCACGGGTTGTATAAAGACAATGCCAGTCCCGTGCCTCTACGCCCTAGCTGGCATTGCCCCCCTCACATCAGACGACTCATTGTCGCCCAAGACGAGCGGAGAGCACAGGATTTAGACACCAGGCACCCCCTGTACGGACACATAGCACCTCCACACCGTCTGAAATCGAGAGCCAGTTTCTTACTGACAGTCCCACCTCTCCAGACAACCAAAGAAATAGCAAGGGCCAACATTTGGAAAGATGAATGGAACCAGCTAAACACACGAGCACTGGACTGGACGCAGAGAGGAATCACCGCGACTGAATGTCTCGCCAGCGGGCACGGCCTCCCATGGCTAACCTGGAAGACCCTCAACAGATTACGAGTGGAACAGGGGAGGTGCAAAGCACTTATGAAAATTTGGAATCACCAGACAGACGACACATGCAGCTGCGGAGAAGTACAGACCATGTCCCATCTACTGGAGTGTGGAAATGCCCCTCAGTGCAGTGCCCAAGACCTGGCTGAACCGACCACATCAGCCGTGCTCTGTGCCAGATATTGGCAGAACGACATCTGAGATTGCTATGGACTCGAAGAAGACTCACGTAATACGCAATTGACCGTTCGCAAAAGCCACGCCCCCTAGTTATTGTTACTATGCCCGTCAAACAATTGAGAACCAGACACATAGCCATGCGTGTGGTGTGCACAAAACACAAGACTTAAGTGGGTTTCAGATCAAAAAGTAAACTAAGGATAACTACCATTACCATACATTTCTTCAAAACAACTCAACTTTTTTGCAGAAAAGCAGTTTTTTCTGGGAAAAAAAAACGTTCTGTTGGTCGTTTTCGACAGCCTCCTAGATGTTCCCTTGTCGGGTTAGGCACTTGAAAGATTAAAATAAAATAAGTTCATAATCGCCTATTGGGACCTTAATACACAGTATGCCAGATAGCTAGAAGTTGCCGATCCACTGGCAACCACCACCGGAGAGCAAAACGCTGTCAACCCCTTGCTATCTCGGTATGGATAGCAACATGGTTAGCGCGCCAGTTAGCTTAGTATGTTATGACTTTACAGATGGCAACGTGTTAATTTGTTGGTGAAATGTTATGCACTGCTTTCTGTAACAATGCTAACGTTAGATGGAAATACAACTGTTAAGCTCAGTTTTACAGATTTTATAGCCTCCAGTGACCATCAACCTCTTGCTAAATTATCTGTGTCGATAGCAATATGTGCTTGACAGGCTAACAGCTACCTTACAGGCTGCCTGAATTTCCTACGGAATAAAAATATCTAATGTTCTAACTTTACTACTTTGGGGTACCTGGTGTGGTGTCAGACTTGCAGGTGCCATAGGCGCATCGTTTCACCATCTTGCTGAAATCGCAATGTTTGACGGAGGTCCTTCTCCTTAGTTACAGTTGCTGAGCTATGATTGGACGAGGACCGTTCGAGGGCGGGGTTTTGCGAACGGTCAATTACGTTGAAAAGGTCACGGCACGCGTAGGCGGAAGTACCGAGTCAGTGTTTACAAATGTGCGGAAGGATGACCATATACATTAGGTACTCAACCAGAATGCCTATTACCGCCGCGACAGCTGCCGCGGCAAATCCACCGCGGTAAAAATAAACCAGTCGCATTTCAAAGTCGTTCGTGAAATGACCGCCAGGTGGCGCAAAGGGACATTTAGCAAAACAGCAGCAATTGCTGTATTTTGAAATGTAAGTGGGGCTAATGTCAATTAACAGTAAGGATGAAATACTACAAGTTATTGTAATTTCCAAATAAGCCTACAACAAACATTTATTTTTAAACAAATATTTTAAAATATGCAACACGCACGTTTAAACAACAAACAATCAAATCTGAACCAGCGCTTCTGCGTATTGAGACATGCAGCGCGTTTCAGTTACGATCCTGGTTCCAGTGGCCTTAATACATTCACAGCTTTTTAAAATGTCACAAAGCGTTTTGAGATGGTATTGAACGAAATATTGAAGTTTATAATTAGGGTATTTTGGCACACCATGCCGAGTGGCGCTATGCATTATTCTAAAATCGGGCTTTATTCTGGCATGTTGAATTAGAGTTCGACAAACCATTTGAATTTATTTTTCTTATAACAGTTAAAATAACTTAATAGGCTATAGCCTACTCCGTAATTGTTGGTCATACAGATAAGATATCTTTTAAAACTGTAAAAGGTCTACTTTTATTCATGTAGGCTAAAGTAGACCTACACTCACAATAGGCTAACGACAAAATGTTTTCTCGCTCATGTGAGAAACAAATGGTAGAACTTACGGTTCGATCATCAAGATGACACGGGTTCAAATCCCGAACAAACATGGTCTACTGTAAATTTTATATTTATTAATGCAGAGAGATTTGTCTAGTTCTAAAACTCTGTTACACCATATAGTTTTTTGCTTATATTTATAAAATAAATTACCATGCATTTCCATTTTACACTAAGGAACAAATGGGATTCATAAATTTTGGGGCATCTCGCCCGGGGGGCGGGGTTACGTCCTGCGTCACATCTCTCATGCGGGTTCTCGTCGACCAGGGTCAGCGCGCACCATAGCGCACACAGTCAGGCACAGAACTAGCTAGCGAACCTAGGTCTTAAATCTAATAAGTTATGTTTTTTACAACACGTTTTTTGATGGAAAAGTGATGTTTAATTTCCATAGTCTTTGTTTAGTGAACGAAAGTGAAATCAGGAATTGCGGTCTTTCAGTTTGTTTATCGTTACCTAGCTACCATGGGTTTAAGTTGTACAAGATGTGCTGTAGCCTTAATTACAATGGCCAAGTCGCGTTTCATATTAACAGATGAATAGGCTTCGCTCAGTTTATTAAATACATCCAACCTGAAATGTCTCTTACAAACTATGAAGGGACAATGAATCAATCAATACACTGACATGGCAATGCTAGACAGATAGCCTACTTTGTTTGCACAGCCCTTCCGTGATTTTGTCACTCTTCTCTCCACTCCTAGACCCTACGTCTGGTGACAGCGGGGAAACTTTTACCTCGATAAAGTTAGGCCTACTTATTGTATTGCAGAAAAGTAAACTTCCAGTAAACTCCAGTTAACCAGTTCATGTTTCTTCTTTAGGTGATTCAAGCAGTAACAACTAATTAGACTCAATACTGCTATTACAGGTGGAATTATGAAATAGAAACAGGCCTTAATGCAAGATTTTAATCATGTCAATACACAATACATTTAATTTTTTTTTTGTAATGCAATGTTTTCAACATGGAAATATATACATCATTTGTCAAATTTTCCTTTAACACCCCCACCCCCACCCCCTTACCAACAACACATGGATCAGCATTAGTCAGCAGAGTACAAATACATGGGTGAAGTAATCATACACTGAATAGAGTTGTCAGATCCTCCTCCGACTTTACAATTACGGAAATATCCCCCATCTCTCTTGACAACTTCGGAATGTGGAGGCATCCAAGGCAGATCTATAAATTATTTATATTTAGGTAACACAGACCAGGGGTGCAAACCAAATGAGGCTTCTGTAAGACTACAGGTGAAGAGTAAAAAAAAGTTTAAAAAAAAAGTTTTACAAAAGTCTTACAATAACTATTTTCACCAAAAGAGGCCAGGTTTGCACCACGTGAATTTAAGTTGGTCAAGATTACTCTATCTAGCTAATATATCTAACCGTCGAAATCTTAACTAAACAGGAAAACAATCTAACATGATTAAAAACTTACCCTCCATCGTGCAAAAAGATGTACACAGGCCGGTAACGTTAACTTTCCACTCAACAGACGAGTCCAGAGACGGTTGGAAAAACTATAGAATCTTTGACGGGTCCCCGCTGGTGCGCGCTGTGTGCTGACCCTGGTCGACGAGAACCCGCATGAGAGATGTGACGCAGGACGTAACCCCGCCCCCCGGGCGAGATGCCCCAAAATGTATGAATCCCAGGAACAAATAGTATCCTACAGAACAACTTTGCATCTTACTACCAATCGTAATTTCTTATATATATATATATATATTGTTTCTTTGTATTTTTATTCCCTACAACCTAGAGTTTTTAAAAACATGGTTTTAAGTAAGGTGCGATTTGCCAGGGGGGACGGGGATTTCCTTCTGGTCTAAACATACCTGCTTCTGCTGAATTATTTTAATCCCCACACCCCTCCCTCCACAGTAATCAATGCTATAGGCTACTTCACCAATAGACCATATAGAGATATGCAACAGGCACGTTTAAACGACAAACAATAAAACCAAAACCAGCGTTTCAGTTGTTCATTAGTTCCAGTGGCCTTTGCATGCACGGCTTTTCAAAATTTCACAAAGCGTTTTAAAGATTATTTTGAATGAAATATTGAAGTTTATAATTAAGTGTTTTGGCACAACACCACACCGAGTGGCCCTATGCATTTTTCTAAAGTCGGGTTTTATTCTGGCATGTTGAGTTAGTGTTCGACAAACGCGTTCGATCGGTCATTTCAAAAATAAATAAAAAAGTTTATTTATTTTTTAAATGACCGATCGTTCGTTGGATAAGACCCTTATTCATCGTCTGGTATAATTAAAAGCCCTTTGAAGCTGCACTGAAACTGTAATTTGGACCTTGAACCATTTGGATCCCGTTGAAGTCCATTATATGGAGAAAAATCCTGGAATGTTTTCATCAAAAACCTTAATTTCTTTTCAACTGAAGAAAGAAAGACATGGACATCTTGGATGACATGGGGGGTGAGTAAATTATCAGCAAAAGTTTTTTTTTAAGTTAACTAATCCTTTAACTGCTGATAAATACAGCTCTACACTCCTCTTTTTATTTAATTATCTCTGTTCTTGTGTTACAAACTATTTGAAGGAGAAAAACAATGAAACTGAATGCAGAGGTCTGAAAATGCATTTTAAAGCTAAAGTATTTTTAACTTCAAAGTTTTAACTTCAAAGTTTCAACATTACCTCACCTGAGAATGAAGTACACAAATCTACTTTCAAACATTGGAAAGGTCACAGGATAATAGGAAATAAACAATTTACATACTGGTCATTAACTCGCTCACATAAGGCTACTACCAAAGAAAAAAAGGGAGATATAAATTCTGCATATGAGCATTCATAGTTTGTCTCTTGCTGACTGCGAGGCACTGACTAACGTCATCCGGTAAACAGTGCTGTGATTGGATGAATCCTTCTTAACACTGCCTTCCCCAAATATGATATGCATATTTGTACTCTGTAGAATTAGTGACAAACTAAACTTAACCAGAACAGATCAGCCAGAAGTTGACTCTGCCTCCATCTCCGTCTGTCCATAAGTTCGGTTGCAGGATAAACTACAAAGGGTAGTGAGCTGTCTGGGTGCCACATAAGCAGATAATTTTTTGTAACGGGGTCAAGGTTGGCTACATTACAGGAAATATAACCAAGGGGCTTGCTATTACGCTTTCCTTCCACTTTGATGAGTACTGTTTGGAGAACTTCCTCTGTTACAACTTGGGAGTTGACTGTGACCCGGAGGGCAGTCTTGACAGACCTAATTTCTCTTTCCCACGCTCCCCCACACGGGCTCCAGGCGGGTTAAAATGGAAAGAATTTTTCTGTTTAGCTAAATGTAGGTGGATTTGGGGAGTGAGCTATGTAAAGGCTTCTTGCAATTATCTTTGTCCTCCATGGAAGATAGTGCCATGGTCTGAATAGAACTCATAAGGTGTGCCACGGTGAGCTACAAATCTCCTCAAGGCCATCAGAAAGGAATCAGTATCAATGGTTATGAGGAGGTCTAGGTGAACGCGTCGTGTTGTGAGACACTTAAAAATGATTCCCTACCTCTTTTCACATTGTCTTCCAATCTTGACATGGAATGGTCTGAAACAGTCCATGCCTGTACTGTAGAATGGGGGTTTGAGCAGTCTGAGTCGAGCTAATTGACAGCTCTAGTCCTTCAGCTCAGCGTAAATGACCACCAACTCTTATAAGCTGACAAGAGATGTCCAATTCTGGGGCAAGAGCAAATAGTCGACTAATGGAAGGTACATATTTACCAGCTTTTAGCAGTTAGTATTTATCTGGAAAACTATCAATTTGAGATTTCTGCAGGATATGCCATTCAGCAGTTTGGTAGTCCACTGCTGATGGTGGTCCTGTATCTTTTAGCCCCTGAACTGTGGCCTCTAATAACTCGCTCCAGATGTTGTGTGTGGTAGGATCAGGAATGTCAGGAACAACAACTTCCATCATAAGTCCACAGAAGATTCCTTTGCGCTGCTCTGTTTTGATTTCCGGTGGTTGTATATGAGGACAGACAGGCCTTACGATGGTCCTTGGCTCCATCTGTTGGACACTGATAGCTGAGAAAGAGTTTTACCTCGGGTGAGGTCATCTGCTGGATTACTGCTGGAATCCACATATCGCCAGGAACATTCTGTAGTCAGTTCTTGAATTTCGGCTATCCTGTTTCCAACAAACACCTTGAATCGGTATGATTCAGATTTGAGCCAGGCTAGAACAGTGGTGGAATCCGTTCATAGTGTCACTGTATTTATCTTTAGGGTGAGCTCAGTATTCAAGAGTTTGGGTAATTGGGCACCATTCAGGGCAGCACACAGCTCTAGTCAAGGAATTGTCAGACGTCGTTTTGGGGCAACCTTGGACATTGCTAGTACAAAGGCTAATTGAATATGACCACTGTCGTCCTCTGTACATGGGTAGGCGACAGATCCATAAGCTTGCTCAGAAGCGTTGCAAAAGATGTTAATCTGTTTGGTGTTGTGGGAATGATTAATGTCTGAAGATGTGACAGCGGGGTAGTGAAATACATGCTACCATAGGGATTTTCTCTAGGATCTCAAAAGGTTGTCAAGTAGATTTGGGTCATCTCAGTCTTGTTGCTTGTCCCATAATCTCTGAACTAAAATCTTGGCTCATGTGGTGAATGGGAGTATGAAGCCTAGGGGGTTGTACTGGGATGCAAGTACCTTGTAAACGTGTCAAAGAATACATGGTCCAGACTTGACAGGACGGGTTTTATACCCAAGGAGGTCTGATTTGCAGTGCCACCTCAAAACCTAGTGCAGATTCTTGAGCATCGGTACGATCTTGGGTTTCACTTTATTTTGATGGTCCCTTTAACACATTTTGTTGACTATAAGTAACGTTGCTCCTACATGTCTACTAACTCTCATTAGAGTGTTAGTTGAGTATTAATAGACTTGTAGGGTTAGGGTTAGATTAAGTTGACATGTAGTTGCAAAATTACTTATAATCAGTAGAGTGTCTGTTGGAGGACCATCACAATAAAGTATTTGTAGATATTAAGCAGACAGTCTACTAATACTCTAATGAGAGTTAGTTGACATATAGTTGCAAAGTTATAGTCAATAGCACATTCAAAAGGAACCATCAAAATAAATTGTTACCCGATCTTGAGATTGTCACAATTCGGTATTGCTGAATCTCGTTTCTGTTGGTAGGTGGTCAACCACACTGGGATCATTACTTGCCCACTGGTGAAGTTCGAACCCACCACTGGCAAAGAGGTGTCCACATAGAAATTCCTTTCTGCCGTGGTTCTGATAATGTCATCATGAGTGCTATGATCTGTATCATGTCGAACAGCATAAATGGCACAACACGGACTACAAGTAGTGCCAAAAGGTAGCACTTGCAATTCCTAAATGTCTGGTGGTTTACATCTGTCCATGTCTCGCCATACAAAGCAGAGAAGATGCCTATCATCTGGGAGGAGATTAACTTGATGGATCATCCCTTTAATATCCCCGCTTATTGCCACTGGATGTTCATGAAAGTGCAGCAATACACTTAACAACGATGGGCCTAAGGCTGGTCTTGGCAGCAGATAGTTATTAAGGTTATGGCCTTCAAAGTAAAATGAACCGTTAAAAACCACATGGTTCTTACCATTGTGCTGCAAAAGGTGGTGAGGCCTAATTTGCAAATTAACTGTTTCAGATGGGAGTTTGACAACATAGCCCGAGGTCTCTAATCTAGGCTCTGTCCCGTATGCTTCAGAATTACTCTGATCACTTTAAGAAGGATTGGCTTAAATATTTGGCATTTCACTGTCTTAAAATTGACCTCATTGAGGATTTGGAGGTGCTTTCCATTACACAGATGGCAGAGTTTCTTGAGAGTACATTGTGCAGCTCTATGGTTGTGTCCACACTTCCATCATCTGTTATTAGTCTTAATCCATTTGATCACTTGGTCTTTGGTTAAGGACTGGAATGTGGCATATTGACTCAAGTAATTTTTAAGTAACTCTTTACTGTCACAGTATGGACAGAAGGAAATGCTTTTGCCTTTTTAGGAAATTAGGAAGATGATTTGTTTGAGCCGTGAAGGATTGTAGTCTTTCAGACCTTGGCTTTAGTTTCCTTCTGTTGATCCACTTGGGAACAGGCTCTATCTTTCTGGGGCTTATATACACCAAAACTCTAGGGATCTTGGCACCAGGATTCAAAATTAAGCCATTTAGCTAGATCAAGGAGCGTGTACACTGATCCAGGTTCATAACTCATGTGCCTGCGGAAGGATGCTCTTTGTTCTGGAGGGAGCTTGGACAAAAGTCGAGCCACATGGGAACCACAATGCAATTCAATGTCTCCTTCTGTTCATAATGTCTTAAGGAATCCCACTAAGGCTTGTATCTGAAGAGCGTTATTCAAGCCAAGTTTGAGACGGGCAAATTCACCAGTCTCTCGACAGCTAAAATCTGGAATGGTTGGCTGCGGACTTCTATAAATTAAATCCTGTCTTGCAGTGTTAGTCTGGAGCCGTGGAAAGTTAGCTGGTGCTACATTTGACTGACTGGAGCAAGGAGAAGGAGGTGTGTAGATAATAGAAGCTCTCCTTACTGTTGTTAGCTGCCTTGTTTCCCGCATAACTCTGTGAGTGTCAACAGTGCCTGAGGAAATCTGAGCAGCCACATTATCTGGAACAAAGGCATTTGTATAAGGGTGCACTGGAGGAGCATGCTGTGCATAGCTGACTGTATCTGCATAAGGATCTGTATTCATAGGTATAGAAAGGTGGCACGGTGCCAGAACTGGAAAGGCTCTAGGAGCCGGTGTTGGCCCTGGAGACTCTGACTGTCTGCTTGCAACTCTAGGCAAAGGAACTGGAGGGGTTAATACTTGGTACTGTGACTTAGGCTTGGGAGTTGACCTCTGGCTTTGCGACTGGTCTGGTCAGCATCTCCTGCATACTTTTCTGGATCTCTACACAGCAAATTTCAGGAGTTGAAAAATCATGAGTTAGGCAAAAAAGTGTGAAAGAGTTAATTTTTTTGAGTAATTTTTTTAACTCTGACTACAGTTTGTGTTATTGGATACTCCCCGGCTGTGTTGTATTTTGGAGTTCATTCATTGGTGTTCAGGAGCGTGTTTTAACACTACACCTGGAGTTATTTTTGAGAAGTGCGCCACGACACGACCCTGGTTCTGCTGCACAAAGGAATAATGGACTTATGTGCTTCGTCGTGAGGTAGTAACCGTAAAAGTGTATATAAAACTATTTAAAAATGTTCTATATTTTCTGACAAACACGTTTGGTCATCGCGTAGCTGTTACGTTATAGGCTAGTTATACTACTAACGTCAACGACCATGACAAACTTGCTGTTGAACGTATAGGCCCTATACTTGTTTCAAAATTTGAAATGGATATTTGCGCGGGGTTTTTGTCGATGTAAACGAGTTAACATTAGCTTTAACATTAACATAACCGTCTTTCCATTCACCGTGTTTCTGAAAATGAGTGTTTTGCCGTGAAATTGATGCATCAATGCATTACAGGCGTACGTGATTACAAAATTGCAGTGTCTAACGTCCCTGGATAATAATAAATAGTTGAGCTGTGCTGTGTAGGCCTGCAATGATTTGAATTGAAACAGCTATGTTAGGCTACGTATTAGTGGTGATCCAAGATGAGCGTGATTTTCAGGGATGACACAGATGACCAGGGCATAGAGGTGGATGAGGATGTCTTTCCAGAACTTGCAACAACCAAAGAAATGTGTTTTTATTTGCTCAAATAAAGGCAGTAAATCAAGAGTATGGTGTTCAGTGTAATAATTTCCATATAAAACATTATATTGTGTTAAATAAATGTTAACTCTAAGAAGTGTTAAACTAAATATTTTTTAAGTGTTACTTTTTAACACTGGTAAGGAGTTCATATAATTAATTTTAGAGTTACAGTTACTCTCCGTAGCATTAGTATTTTAACTCCATAAAGAGTTACATTTTAAATCTGAAAAAGTGTTAAAAATTCAACTCCAAGAGCAGAGTTATTTTAACTCTGTGCTGGAGTCTATTTGATGGTCACGCATGTACACTCAGATTGAGTTGATTTTAACTAACAGGGAGTTTATTCCAAAAACCAGAATTTGCTGTGTAGGAGTTGGCTGATTTCTTCCCTTATGGATAGCTGAGTAGCACAGAGATGTCTATTCTCTTGTTCCGGATCATGCACTGTGCTTTGGACATCAGGAGGTAAAGAACGTCCATACCGGTGAGGGCTGCGTTTATCTCTCTCACTCCAATGATCCATGGTAAGGTACCAGGGCTCTAGCCAAGCGTGGTGATTCTATGATCCAACAGCCCCTTCTCTTTGATCAAGATAAGTAATAGATGCCTGTGGATGGGCCATAGGAATATCTATGTCCTCATCATCCTGCTGAAAGTCAACTGACCCATGTGGTTGCAGTGTTGACTGAGGCAGAAGGACATTAGCTCTAGGCACCCCAGTATACCTCAATTTGAAATATTGTAAGTAGGCTGGTTGATGAAGTATACGTCTAGGGCGTGGTCCAACTTGATACTCTGCAGTCTGGTCCTCTGACATCATTAGTCCAGTGTCGACACAGCATCCGGCTCAAAGGACCAAATTGTTTCGGAGATTTATGTAAGGACTGTATTTGTGCTGGAACAGATTGATTTGTATCCGCTCTTTTGTGTCGGCAAGAACTCATAAGACTCAGTTGAACCATAGTTTGATGTTTACTGATGATTAAGTTTGAATGGTAACAGTGAGTGGTCTGAAATATCAAATAATAACAATAAATATTAGATTACAAATAAATCAATAACATTAACATATGCAATAATCCAGGTTACATTATTAAAGTTGTTGCAGTACTTAGTTTGTCCACAAGAGAGCATTGAGAGCTAAAACATGGCATTAGATATGAAAGATGCCATTTTTAATGTGTCCTTATAGGCAGTAATGGCAGATCAAGAAACTTCACATAACGTAATATATATATATATATATATATATATATATATATATATATATATACAAATAACAATATAAATCACCATCCATATATACTCACACTATGGTACTCAGGCACTTGTTCTACATATCGTAAATAGTGAACTTTAGCCGCTAACGCATATTGCCGCAATGGAAACCCAATGAGCTTGTGGTACATCAATAAAGTACACAAATCTACTTTAAAACATTGGAAAGGTCACGGGATAATAGGAAATAAACAACTTACATTCTGGTCATTAACTTGTTAATAAGTAGCTATACTACCAAAGGAAAAAAAGGAGATATAAATTCTGCATATGAGCATTTATACGGTGAGTTTACACCTGTCCATATCAAGTGGCTTCCGTATCTAGATGACAGATCGGATCTCGCATTCCCAAGGAAAAAAAGAAAAAGAAAAAAGGATGGCTCCAGTGCAAAGTCGACCTGAAGTGGTGGGTTTTCTTTTAAAGGAGCATTTCACCCGTGGGAACATTAATCTTTATTGAAACTGGGTCATATATGTAGTCGAAATGTAATAAAAATTTTGAATTTGGTGCCTTCTTGACCAAGTAAAGACAGAAAGTAACTTTAGGGCGCATTTGTACTGAAAACCACAACTCCCACAATGCACCACATTGCACAGCTCCGCAAGCCACTCCCACTAATCCAGAACAACGCAGCTGACGAGGTATCCGCCTATCAGATTCAGAGAAAGTCTGCTGCTCAAATCCGATGTTCGTGGCTATCTGTACGAGCCGCAATATAGAAGAAGAAGAAGAAGAAGAAGAAGAAGTTTTATTTATATAGCGCCTTTCCAGAAGCTCAAGGTCGCTTTACATTGTACATACAATACATTTAGACATAATTATATATTAGTATATATTATATTATATTAGTCACATATATTAGTCACATAGGATACATATAATCACATTATCCAAAATGCATGTTAAAAAGATATGTTTTTAACTGGGTCTTAAAAGTAGCCACAGAAGAGGTATTGCGTAGTGTAAGAGGTAGCGAATTCCATAATTGAGGAGCATTGGCACTGAAAGACCTTCCTCTTACAGTAGACAACCGAAAATGAGGGACGGACAGTAAACCAAGTTCAGCTGATCTGAGAGACCGTGTAGGACGGTATGGGTGGAGTAGGTCAGACAAATATTGTGGAGCAAGACCATTTAATGCTTTGAACGTTAGAAGCAATACCTTAAAGTGGATACGTGATGCCACAGGTAGCCAGTGAAGTTCATAAAGCAGAGGAGTAATGTGCGCAGAACGCCTAGTAGAGGTGAGGACTCTCGCTGCAGAGTTTTGAACGTAGGCTACTGTAATCTTGCAATACATTTTTTGGGAAGACCAAGAAATAAGGCATTGCAATAGTCGAGGCGTGATGTGATTAATGCATGAATTAAAGTTTCAGCATCAGCTAAGGTGAGAGAAGATCGTAAGCGAGCAATACTGTGAAGATGGAAAAAAGAGTTTTTAACAAGAGAAGAAATATGAGAGCCAAAGGATAGCGTTTGATCAAATAAGACACCAAGGTTACGAATCTATGACGAGGACTTAATGTGAATTCCATCAATATCAAAGGACTGGACCATCCTTTTGACTGAGGCAACAGAGCCAATCACTAATATCTCGGTTTTCTTATCATTTAGTTTGAGGAAATTCAGTGACATCCAATGCTTGATGTCCCTGATACATGCAGTGAGTGAGTCAGGCAAAGATGGCCTATCAGAGCTGGTGGTGAGATAAATTTGAATAAATGGTTTTATTGTTTGATTATTCAATTTCATACTTGAATGCATACCTTTACCTGGAAAATTTAAAGCAGTTTATTTTATTTGCATCTTTCTATTATTATTTGTCTTATATTGTTTTTTTGTTTGCTTTTTGAATGCTGATATTACCATTGCCTTCTGCAATAAAACAAAACAAATCAAAACAAATGTTATTTACAAAGGTGGATGTGTGATATAGTGTAAGAATGTGGATGTAGTATTGCAACAAAATGTATGTTTTTGTGTAAAAGATAAACATCTTTAAGTAATGCTCATTTAACAGTATTTGTAGCTATGTTGTTTTACAAAATAATATAATATAATAATTAATAATCCATACAAACAAATATATTGGTTAGTGAGGCATGTAAGTGAACGGGATAATCTACAATTAGGAACTCCCGCACACTATCAGTACTTGCAAATAAAACTTTAATTTAGCAGCAACGTTTCGGTCTTACGACCTTCATCAGGCATATCATCAGGCATAGTGAATGGGATAAAAAATATAAAGCCATAGGGTCAACCATCAAACTCTGAACTGGACTAGATCCAAAAAGCAACAGTATGATCTTAATACAGTCTGTGCTTGCAAATATAATCTGAATAAGTTTATTTTTTATGTTTAGCCTTTTTCCTTCAGCATTTGTTGTATGGTGATATTTATCACATTTATTTTTAATATGAAAAAAAAAGTTAAAAAGTTGAGATTATCCTCTTACTTATCAGTAAACTTACCCGGGTCTGTTGCATAACGTAATACTCTGAACTATAACTAATATTCCCTGAACTTACCTGAGATTGTAAAGGAGCTCAACGCTGCATCACTGTTCACTTACAGATAAACCGACTCTGACTGTAACGCCCCAGAGGTCAGTGTTCACTGGAGACACAGTTACTCTCAGCTGTGACGTGGGAAGCTCAACTGGATGGACGTTTCAATGGAGGAAAAACTCAAATTGGGAATCCAGTGATGATGCAGGAACTAAAACAATGAGTTCTGTGAGAGTCTCTGATGGAGGAACATACGACTGTATAGCACAGCGAGGAAAATACTATACACAGTTCAGTAATGCAATAAAGATAACAGTGAGAGGTAAGTGCACTTTTACTCTGTAGATTATTATTTTATTTTTTTCAGTGAAAGAAACATGAAGTGTGTTGTTTGCTCATTTCACAGAGAGACCCAAACCTGTAGTGAAGGTGAAGCCTGATGTTCGTGTGTTCAGAGGAGAGAGAGTCACTCTCACATGTGTCATACAGGAGACAGGAGTCTGGAGGTACAGCTGGTATAAAGATCAAGATAACAGCAGAAGAACAGACCAGATCTATTACAGCGCAGGACAAGACCAGATCTATGTGATCACATCTGTGGATCGGTCTCATGCTGGTCTGTACAGCTGTAGAGGAACTCTGACTAAAACCACACAGTACTCACAGAGGAGTGATGGAGTTACACTGACAGTATCAGGTGAGTGTGTTCATGTGTTCATCACATCACTTTAACCTGAAGACATTAAGAAGATAACCAAATGAATCTGAGCTTACTTTCTATGAAAGAGTGATTAGGATCACATATCTTTTCAGAGTTCATTATCTTTATTCTCCAGTTCAGTTCATTTATTAACTTCTGCCCTTCAGATTATCTGAGATGAATGAAACCGTCAGAGTAGCAAACAATCCTTGAGACTTGATCATTTGTCCTCAGTCACACCGAGCTCAGGATAGAAATTATGTTACAGTAACTTACAGAGCCTCTGTTTATCTGTTCTCATGGCCTGAGAGTGTTGGCAGTTTTTCAGACTAAAATACTGTAGTAAAACTGACACCAGGTCAGTGTTACCCCTTTTCCACCAAGGCAGTGCTGGTTCTGGTTCGGAGCCAGAGGCTAGTTTCAAATCGGTAAAAGGGGATCTTAAGTGTGGAGGACCAAACCTGCAGAAATTAAAAATGAATAAATGAATAAATAAACAAATAAATATGCGAATAAATGTAAAAATAAATAAATGACTATTTATACTTTTATTTCCTTCTTTATGTATAATTATATTTTTCCTTCCTTTATTTGTTTTCTTCATTTATTTATACATTAATTGCTCTGTATGCTAATGAGGGGGCGTGTTTTACCTAAGACATAGCAATCAGTCTTATTCACTGAATTGATCAGTTAAAATTAAGAACTTATAGGCTACATTATGACACATATAGCCTACTATTTAATAAGGTTTTAAAAAATGCCCCAGGAAATCAATTTATAGCGAAAATATCACCTTTTTTGACAGCAACAAAAAAAAGTTTGTTGCTGTCAACATTATTTTTGGAAGATACATTAAAAATGCAGTTAGCTTCTGTAAGGATCTACAATGCATGTCATAAAATGTGTATAATTTGAAGCGTTTCCGTGTCAAAGTGTCTGTTATCAGCGGATTCTGTTCATGTGTGCCCAGACATTTTAGAAATCCCGACCTGCTGATGTTTTTTTTCTGAAAATAAATAAAATTTAAAATAAATAAATGCATAAATGAAAAAAGAATTGTGGGGAAAAAATATAATTGTACATAAATAAGGAAATAAAAGTACAAATAGTCATTTATTTATTTATTTTTACATTTATTTGCATATTTATTTGTTTATTTATTCATTTTTAATTTCTGCAGGGTTGGTCCTCCATACTTAAAGGATTAGTTCACTTTTAAAAAAAACTTTTGCTGATAATTTACTCACCCCCATGTCTTTCTTTCTTCAGTCGAAAAGAAATTAAGGTTTTTGATGAAAACATTCCAGGATTTTTCTCCATATAATGGACTTCAATGGACCCCAAACGGTTCAAGGTCCAAATGACAGTTTCAGTGCAGCTTCAACGGGCTTTAAACAACACCAGACGATGAATAAGGGTCTTATCTAGCGAAACGATCGGTCATTAAAAAAATAAATAAAAAAGTTTAAGTTTTATAAGCACAAATGCTCCCTTGCTCTGTTCTGTGATGCGCGTTCATGACATCACGTAATACGCAATTATGTTGAAATTGCCAAACCTTAGGTGCGATGTTTGTGGACCGCATCATTCCACCTTGTCCATCTCTCCCCTCTGCATTCCTGTGCTGGTTCCAAGTGGATCCATATCAGATCCGGGGCAGGGACCGTTGTACGATTCAGATCGGCCCTGCAAAGGAATTATGATCCTCTACCACAACACGCTTCTCTCCGATGGGCACCTGAATCTGCTCACCAATTCACCACTGGCCAGTGTTCCTTGGATGGCCAATATCGATGGCTGCGTCCTATCCTCCCTGGATTTCTCTCTGCACCTGCTCGGACTCTATGTCGTCCCTGTCATGGAGGAGCAAATCTCTGCAACCTTCGTCCATTGTGCGAGAAACACAGCCAGAGACCGTTTCATCGCGGTTGAAGTTCGCTCTTATTAATGCCCGGTCTCTGGTAAACAAAACTTTAATTTTAAAGGACTTTTTTACCTCTCAAGCGCTGGATTTTCTATGCATCACTGAGACTTGGACTAAGCCTGGCGAGTTGTAAAATAGGTCATTTATGTAGAAGAAATGTGAAATTATTTTTCAATTTTGAGCTTTCTAGACTGAGAAAAGCCAGAAAGTGTATTTTTGGCTTATGTGGATAAGACAACAACTCCCAGAATGCACTTGCTTCGCTGCCCTATGAGGCCACGCCTACCGGTAACAGAGCGCAGTTAAACAACAAGTCTAGGCTACTAGTGAGTCTCCGTGATGAGTCTGTCCAGGATTCGGCTTTTGCGGTCTACAGTCACTATTCATCATGTTTACTGTGGCGAACAGGACGAGACTGAAGGCCGTGGGAGAACGGCGTGAGGCCGGTGGAGTGATTACTGATGAGCGACACTGTGAGACGCACCGGTCTCGTATCTCTCATGGAGGAGCGGGAATTTTCTTAGCAATGTTAAAACGCACATCAACCGATCACTTGTTTAGCATTCATGTAAACACTACATTCAGATTCACAATCTGAATGAATTCAGTTAGATTGAAACAAAAAGTGTGCATGTAAACAATGAATGGTTACTGCAGAAAGCAAAAGCTGAATCCTTTTTCAAGCTGACTTTTTGGACGATCTCAATAGCCGGACAGGTTCGGGAAAAAGAGGATGGTAACCCCTAACGTTACTACTCAGCTTTCTCCACAGAACAAGAGCCTGCTAGCTTAGCTTCCAAAAAAAGATAGCTGACACTATTTGATCATTCTGTGAGTGAGATCCCACCCTATATGGGCGGGTTGAGAACATGCGGGACAGTCCCTACTGCTGGCTGTAGTCTTTAGGTGTGTTCGACATCGGCTGTGGCTGGATGTAAACGATTGGCGACAGTTGCCACGTGCAGGCGTGGAGGAGCTGCAAACGGAGACGTGAAGTCGGACACTTTCTGGTTCCCGTAGTGACTGCTCACGTGGTGTTTGCATACTGCGCTGGCTGAGTCCTGCGGCTGCTCTTGAATCGCTCTCGCGGTACTATGATTGCATACGTCACAGTCAAGTGGCGTCGGCGCTGTATCAAGTCGGACAAAATTTCTAATCGGCATGCACTGCTTCAAGTCAGCCACCGATCGATCTGCGCAGAGCTGCGTGAAGTCGAACAAGCCTTATAGCCTCTGACCAAAAAATCCTCTGATGACGCAAAATGCAGATTTTTGCGTCATCTGAGGATTTTTTCCAGACAAAGAATACATAAATCTCTCGTCTCAGGGGGATATGAGGGTGGAAAACACGGTAATTCGAAAATACTACAGGTTTTTTACTATTACAAAGCTTAATGTTAAATCCTGAAGTATCCCTTTAATTTGCTGTCTTACTCAACGTTCTAGTGAAGAATTTTCTGCAGCCTATTATGATGTACATAACTGTTTGAACTCTACTCTGCATAACTTGGATGCTGATGCACATCTTAATCTTTTCAATTCCACCTGTGCAGATTTTATGAACTCTATTGCGCCCTTGAAGTTTAAAAATCATAAGCCCGCACCAGTGACCTGGCACACTGACACTACACGTACCCTTAGATGGGTATGTAGACGGGCTGAGCGCCAATGGAAAAGGACCGATTGCAGATCTCTTATGAATTCATGAAAAATTCTTACAATTTGTTTCAGAAAGCTGCAAAGGCTGCTAAATGTAATCATTTTTCTGGACTTATCACAAAAAAAAAATTAATAAACCTTAAAGGCATACTATGCAGGAATTTTACCTTAATATAATTCAAAGTAATTTCGGTGGTAAACAAACTCATAATAGGGCGAATCATCCTGGTAGTAAAGCTTGGGGGGGTCGCCACTGGAAATACCAGCAATGCAAGTCTGAGAGGGGCGCCCCTGACAAATCTCGCGAGAATCGCGACTTGCTTTCCGGCAACGACGTCACACACAACAACAACATATGAAGCACGAAGACACTTGCGCTCATTTCAGATGATGGAAAAAGCAAAGAAAACGCAGTAGGAAGAAAGTAGGAAAAGGAAGGCTTTCGCTCGTTGGCGCAAGTTAAAAAGTAGCACTGGATGCAACAGCGATGCTGACCTGATCTTGTTGATGGACTTAAGTAAATATCTTGTAAACTTGTTTGCGTTCTATGTTGCATGTTGTTGCGCAACTTGCACTTGCTTGTATGTCATTGTTTTTATGATGCTGTTCATTCATTCATTGGTGATAATTAGACCAGTCCAATAATTTCCACATATGTTTAGCTAGATTTCGATTATCATATTTTGCGTTATACTGTATGTTTTATTGCCTAGCTTGCCGCACAACGCTGTTGACGTTGATTCCTGCGATTATCATAAGAACAGTTGTCAATATCTCACATAATTATCTAAACGAGCACAATTTGCAAACTATTACGATAAATTGCAATAATCATGTCTAATGACATCATAACGGCCAATGTTATGAAATAATGCGACGTACATTTAACTTTATTGATGTCATCAGGCATTTTGTAATGTTTACATTACAATCAAAAAACATAAATGAAATTATAGGCTACATTAGGCCTAGACGGCTATTTACTTGTGATTTAGCTGCAATCATGTAAAAACGTTATAAGCTGCCAAATGCGATAGGCTACTTTATTATTATAAAGTAGTCTAACACTTATATTATAGACATATTATCCGATTTTGAACATCATCATTATTTCAGTAGACTATGCAGTAGGATGCAATAGCCCAATATTTTTATGAAATCGTGAAACATTACCTGGTCAATATCTTCGGTGTCTTGTGCCTGTTCCATGACCAACGCTACTATCTATCCTACCGAACAGGGATGGAAATTAGCACCCGCCACCAGCCAAATGCGGGTGATTTTGTGTTGTTACGGGTAAACTCGCCTCACCTACCGGCCACCGTGGCGGGTAAATAAAAATAACATGCAACGTTCGTCTGTTAGGACAAATTAGTTTGAATAAACGAGCAGACACTGATTAGCAAGACAACTAGCAGAGAATGTGCTTTCCATCAAATTAATCACACACACACACAGTAAACAAATCCTTAACAAAAAAACAAAACAAAAAAACAGGGCTATTCTGGTGGGTGCGGTGATACTGTGGTGACGCGTTCATGTAAGGGTGGCGCTGCCAATAAAGCTCCTAAAATCTGTCACAAAGAACAGGCAAAAGTAATGATTATGAATATGTAAACTATAGCAAGGAGATATTTAAATTATTTATTAATAAACAAGTATTTTCTTTGTCCGTGTCAGTTGCAAAGATGAAGTTGAAAATGTTGATCCTGATCTTCGCAGTAGTGAACGTGCAAGATAGAATATGCACATTTCATACGAATTGGAATTGCATAAGCAGAGAGCAGTCTGTGTCTGTTTTCTTTCGTTTTGAGTTGTTCTGTTTAAAAGTAGACATGTCTGTCTGTGAGGCTAGGCTACCTTATACGCTGAGTTTCAGTTCATTTATGAGACGAGCTCCAGTTCACGCGCCGTCGCCTCCGTTTCGTGATTATCTACCGTCTGCTATATTTAATTATTATTTATTAAATCCAGGCAATTGGTTGATGAAACATTGATTAAAATTAAGATACAATTAATACAAAACGAAATTCACTTTAAAGAAAGGTTTTGTGCTTTCTGTCTCTGTGAAAGTTTTAAAGCATCTTTTAGTGCCGCTTTCACAGTGGTCACGTCTGTAACATTGTTTTTTCCTCATATGGGAACTGAAATGAATATCAGTTCATGGTTTGTGTGTGTAGGCTATAAGAGAGAAAGAGAAAATGCCAGTATTTCATTGCGATTTGAGATTAAATAAACTGCTTAAGTATTGTAGATCTTGTAGTATTAATTTTCACATGCAGTTGGTTGTTGTCACACATTGTCGGTTAAAAACAAGAAAGTGGCTGGTAGATTTTGAAATCCACCAGTCACAGTGGCCGGTGGACAAAAAAGTTAATTTCCATCCCTGCTACCGAACAGGTACCGGTGTACAGGGTGGGGGTGTATTTACGACAGTGCAAGTATTGTCGCTGTTTGACAAAAACACAATTTCTGCATAGTATGCCTTTAAGTTCTTTTTTCCACTATTACCTCTGTTTTAAATCCTTCTTTGCGACCTATTTTATAGCCCTCTACTGTGAC
Source organism: Semotilus atromaculatus (assembly GCA_031834385.1). NCBI lineage: Eukaryota > Metazoa > Chordata > Actinopteri > Cypriniformes > Leuciscidae > Semotilus > Semotilus atromaculatus. Next base: position 36,265,808 of record JAULUF010000009.1, on the reverse strand, counting down.
AACTTTGGAAAGTTCTTTGTTGATCAGATCAAAGCTCTAATATCTCAGTTGTCTAACTCTGTATACACTATGCATGAGGTTTCATTATGTTCTTCTATCTGGTCTGAGTTTGAGCTGATTGATCTGGATTCATGTAATGAAATTGTTGGTCACCTAAAACCTACTATCTGTCCTCAGGATATTATTCCACCTTTTTCCCTGAGACAAATAATGGACACAGTCGGTCCTGGCCTTTTATTGGTTATTAACAAGTGCCTGTCTACTTGTTCCTTCCCTAAAAATTTTAAAGGGACATTAAGTAAGAATTACTCCGCTCTAGCTGTGAAATTGTATTTTGCATTCAAACGAATTGTGCTCTCCAGCGCCTCGCGTTTTCAAATGCGTGTTGCATCTACGGTAGCTGTTATGTACCAAAAAGCTATGACAGGATGTCTTCTAATAGCACTTCGTCGAGTTTTCCTTCGGGTGAACAGGTTTGTTATTTCAAACAAACTTCAAATTGACACAACAAACAAACGAATGTTACAGTATGAATGAATGAGTGTCAAAAACATGAACTATTGTAATTAGTTGTTATGCCTTGTTTACTCGTTATATTTTCTGAAGTACATGCATTGTTAGATATCATCATCAGATGATTCAACAGTAGGGAGAGGAAGAAGTAGAGGAAGAGGAAGAGGACAGAGAGGCAGTGGATCAGTGGGATCTAGGCGAGGAAGAGGAGGAGAGCGAGAGTCAATACAAAGACGACAAAGATTCCCAGCAGTTACAAGAGACGATCTTGAAAGAATTGAAAGTTTCCAAAGGCAGAGAAGAGAAGCGACCGAGGTTTTGTACAATTTATGTGGCTAGCAGTAACTTTAGCAATTCATTTTCATTCTCTGTACAATCCTATGCACGTAGCAAAATATTCACAACTTTAGCTAATTGATTGTTTATGAAAAAAGAGAGCTATAGAAAATGTTTCAGAGAGCAATGTTTTCTTTTGCGTCAGTTACGTCACACTGGCTCTGAACGAAAACGCGTTGTGGAAACGCGTTGGCGTACTTCTTGTCCCTCTCTGCTATTATAGTTTTTCAAGATGGCGGAACTACATGGAAGCCTCCGTGGACTTACCGTCCCATGTATAAAAAGTAACCCTTGGCTAACTATAGGAAAACCGACTACGCCACCTTGGTTAATTCTCCACCTAGGAAAGTATAAGAATAAACAAAATACCCCAAAAAGAATCGAAACCAAAAGGAATTACAAAAAGATGAAGGACTCTGCTGGTTCGAATGCCGTCAAAGACAGAGACGTGATTTACAAAAGTATACAAAGTTTATTTTGCACAGAAAACATTCACTTTAAAACAAACATTCATTTTAAAACATCCTAAAAATAGATCTCGTACACAGTTTACCAATTAAATACCCACAGTTGATAAGAGACTGTAATTAATCCACTGTAGTCGAAGAGACAAACCGCACAACAATCAGTGAACAAAAAGTTATTAAAGCAAGTGATAAACAAAATAAAGAAACACAATCAAAAGAAAACAAATACACTCTTCTCTTCGGCTAAGCCTCAATATCACAGGTCAGATACTTCACATGCGGACAGACCGTGTTAGTTTACTTTAATAGCCCATATAAAATACACATGTCCAACAGTTCAACCCTATTAGAGCTTAGATTCTCTGCCCGAGCCCGAGCCCGACCCGACCCGACCCGATATATATATATATATATTATATATATATATATATATATATATATATATATATATATATATATATATAATTGCGCAGCTCCCCCCCTGTATAATATGGTCTAGCACCCTTTCAGCACCTGCGTTAAAAAAATGATCTGGCGTCGCCCCCGGTTATAACGGCCCACGTATTAAAAATGGTCGGGTTTAAATCGGGCTCGGGCTCATAATTAGAGTTAATGTTTCGGGCTGGGCCGGGCTCGGACACAACGTGCACGGGCTCGGGTCGGGTCGGGCTTGATTTTTTTGGGCCCGATCTAAGCTCTAAACCCTATACAGACCGGGTTTAGGGCAGAGGTTGATAATGAGCGCGCTCACTACAGCGGTTCGAAAACGTCCGCTCACTGCAGTCAGCCAGCAAACAGGACAAACAGCAACACCAACGCGTATAAAAACCTATAAAGAAAACAGCAGCTAGCGCTCTGGGCCGCACCTGCAATAAAATTACAATAAAAGCACAGATAGTGCATCAACTTCAAGAGATTTCCCCCCTCACAGAATGAGAAAACCCCAATAAATTATCTTACCACATAGGTGAAATTTAGACTACAGTGAGCTTTCATGCTACCTGCACTCGCCATTTCATGCACACATACGTTCCTAATGACTAACACAAATTTACACCGTGATCTACTACAACTAAGAGAAAGAGCAATAAATCAACCGACTCACCATGGAAAGCCACTGGAAATAGGAACGGGTAACCCGTTACAACACACAAAACAGAGAAGACTGACAATGCCACACATAAGCTGTGTCCCAATGTGAAGGCTGCATCCTTCGAAGACCGTGGACTTCGAAGGATGCAGCCTATTCGTCCTTCGAAGGACGCTCCATGTAGCCTTCGTAGGATTTCCTAATTGCGCATCCAGGTGTTCCCGATTACCGCCCCTGGCGCCAAGCAACGGTGCGAGACGAGAGTAGGTTACAGCTGAGCTGCCATCCTGATAATTCATTTGTTATAACTGAGTAAACAGCTATGGAGCCAGAATTGGCTATTGTTATTTTTATGTTTTATATACTGGAGGACATGGTGAGGATGTTTCACCCCCGACGCCGCGGGTCATGTATTTTCGGCTTAGCCAAGACCATGGCCAGAGCTGGTCTACCGTCCCAATCCAGAGGCTGCGTCCTGACTCCTGAATTATCAGATTACACTTTAAACTGTTCAATTATTTGGCGTGAATTTACGTAAATAATGTAATGAAATATGAAAAGAAAACATATACACTCACCGGCCACTTTATTAGGTACCCCATGCTAGTAACGGGTTGGACCCCCTTTTGCCTTCAGAACTGCCTCAATTCTTCGTGGCATAGATTCAACAAGGTGCTGGAAGCATTCCTCAGGGAGTTTGGTCCATATTGACATGATGGCATCACACAGTTGCCGCAGATTTGTCGGCTGCACATCCATGATGCGAATCTCCCGTTCCACCACATCCCAAAGATGCTCTATTGGATTGAGATCTGGTGACTGTGGAGGCCATTTGAGTACAGCGAACTCATTGTCATGTTCAAGAAACCAGTCTGAGATGATTCCAGCTTTATGACATGGCGCATTATCCTGCTAAAAGTAGCCATCAGAAGTTGGGTACATTGTGGTCATAAAGGGATGGACATGGTCAGCAACAATACTCAGGTAGGCTGTGGCGTTGCAACGATGCTCAATTGGTACCAAGGGGCCCAAAGAGTGCCAAGAAAATATTCCCCACACCATGACACCACCACCACCAGCCTGAACCGTTGATACAAGGCAGGATGGATCTATGCTTTCATGTTGTAGACGCCAAATTCTGACCCTACCATCCGAATGTCGCAGCAGAAATCGAGACTCATCAGACCAGGCAACGTTTTTCCAATCTTCTATTGTCCAATTTCGATGAGCTTGTGCAAATTGTAGCCTCAGTTTCCTGTTCTTAGCTGAAAGGAATGGCACCCGGTGTGGTCTTCTGCTGCTGTAGCCCATCTGCCTCAAAGTTTGACGTACTGTGCGTTCAGAGATGCTCTTCTGCCCACCTTGGTTGTAACGGGTGGTTATTTGAGTCACTGTTGCCCTTCTATCAGCTCGAACCAGTCTGGCCATTCTCCTCTGACCTCTGGCATCAACAAGGCATTTCCGCCCACAGAACTGCCGCTCACTGGAAGTTTTTTCTTTTTCGGACCATTCTCTGTAAACCCTAGAGATGGTTGTGCGTGAAAATCCCAGTAGATTAGCAGTTTCTGAAATACTCAGACCAGCCCTTCTGGCACCAACAATCATGCCACGTTCAAAGTCACTCAAATCACCTTTCTTCCCCATACTGATGCTCGGTTTGAACTGCAGGAGATTGTCTTGACCATGTCTACATGCCTAAATGCACTGAGTTGCCGCCATGTGATTGGCTGCTTAGAAATTAAGTGTTAACGAGCAGTTGGACAGGTGTACCTAATAAAGTGGCCGGTGAGTGTATACATACAGTGAAGAAAATAAGTATTTGAACACCCTGCTATTTTGCAAGTTCTCCCACTTAGAAATCATGGAGGGGTCTGATATTGTCATCGTAGGTGCATGTCCACTGTGAGAGACATAATCTAAAAAAAAAATCCAGAAATCACAATGTATGATATTTTAACTATTTATTTGTAAGATACAGCTGCAAATAAGTATTTGAACACCTGTCTATCAGCTAGAATTCTGACCCTCAAAGACCTTTTAGTCTGCCTTTAAAATGTCCACCTCCACTCCATTTATTATCCTAAATTAGATGCACCTGTTTGAGGTCGTTAGCTGCATATAGACCCCTGTCCACCCCATACAATCAGTAAGAATCCAACTACTAACATGGCCAAGACCAAAGAGCTGTCCAAAGACACTAGAGACAAAATTGTACACCTCCACAAGGCTGGAAAGGGCTACGGGGAAATTGCCAAGCAGCTTGGTGAAAAAAGGTCCACTGTTGGAGCAATCATTAGAAAATGGAAGAAACTAAACATGACTGTCAATCTCCCTCGGACTGGGGCTCCATGCAAGATCTCACCTCGTGGGGTCTCAATGATCCTAAGAAAGGTGAGAAATCAGCCCAGAACTACACGGGAGGAGCTGGTCAATGACCTGAAAAGAGCTGGGACCACCGTTTCCAAGGTTACTGTTGGTAATAGTCTCAGACGTCATGGTTTGAAATCATGCATGGCACGGAAGGTCCCCCTGCTTAAACCAGCACATGTCAAGGCCCATCTTAAGTTTGCCAGTGACCATTTGGATGATCCAGAGGAGTCATGGGAGAAAGTCATGTGGTCAGATTAGACCAAAATAGAGCTGGTTGGTCATAATTCCACTCGCTGTGTTTGGAGGAAGATGAATGATAAGTACCATCCCAAGAACACCATCCCTACTGTGAAGCATGGGGGTGGTAGCATCATGCTTTGGGGGTGTTTTTCTGCACATGGGACAGGGCGACTGCACTGTATTAAGGAGAGGATGACTGGGGCCATGTATTGCGAGATTTTGGGGAACAACCTCCTTCCCTCAGTTAGAGCATTGAAGATGGGTCGAGGCTGGGTCTTCCAACATGACAATGACCCGAAGCACACAGCCAGGATAACCAAGGAGTGGCTCTGTAAGAAGCATATCAAGGTTCTGGCGTGGCCTAGCCAGTCTCCAGACCTAAACCCAATAGAGAATCTTTGGAGGGAGCTCAAACTCCGTATTTCTCAGCGACAGCCCAGAAACCTGACTGATCTAGAGAAGATCTGTGTGGAGGAGTGGGCCAAAATCCCTCCTGCAGTGTGTGCAAACCTGGTGAAAAACTACAGGAAACGTTTGACCTCTGTAATTGCAAACAAAGGCTACTGTACCAAATATTAACATTGATTTTCTCAGGTGTTCAAATACTTATTTGCAGCTGTATCTTACAAATAAATAGTTAAAAAATCATACATTGTGATTTCTGGATTTTTTTTTTTAGATTATGTCTCTCACTGTGGACATGCACCTACGATGACAATTTCAGACCCCTCCATGATTTCTAATTGGGAGAACTTGCAAAAATAGCAGGGTGTTCAAATACTTATTTTTTTCATATACTATATGTGTGTGTGTGTGTGTGTGTGTGTGTGTGTTTGTTCAAACGAGATTTAGGCTAATTATATCTTTAAAGTCCATTTTTTTGGGAGGAAAAAGCTCAGTATAATAGAATAAGCAAAACAAAATTCACATAGCCTATACAAAATAAATATAACACAAACACAAGGTTAGGTTATATAAACATAAAAAAATACATAAATTATTTTATGATTAACATATAACTGTCTTCAGTGAACTCATTAAACGCAAATTATAATAATAAATAGCCTATCATTATTATTATTACATTTAGGCTATATTTAGAAGGCCCTTTTATCCAAAAAAAGAAAAAAGCAATGTCAAATGTCAGTCATAATACAGGTTAGCCAATAATAATACAGGGCTAAGATTATCACAAATAAACACAAGATTTTGACGCATATGTGTTTTATTTGTGTGGAGTGTGGAGCGCGCGCTGCATGGCACGGAGGCGCGGGCGTTTTCCTACAGGAAACAACTTAAAATACTCTGTGATTTCTGGTCATACAGAAAAGAATAACACATAATTCGCAACTACTTTTATTTGTCCAAACTCACAATAACAAGAAAACGTCTTTTGTAAAATAAAATAAAACAATTGTTTTCATGATCTCCGTGAACTGGAGCGCGTCTCATAAATGAACTGGACATTTCAAGCTTTATATAGGCTATATTGTGTTTCACTTTTAAACCAACAATTAAAATGCCTCGTTATTTTTTCAGACACATTTATTATCATTAGCCTATAAATCATCTCTCTGTGGTTCCAGAGGCTCTTCTCATTCAGCACTGCGGGGAAAATATCATTTCCAGGTTCTAATTTGGCCTTAGAAAAGCAGTAAAATCGTTTTTTTTTTTTTTTCTTTATTAATTTGTGAATATTTTAAATGTTTAATAAAGCGGCAAAAAGTCATAAACAAAAATCTGTCCTTTTTTTTTTTTCGCAGCATTTGGTGTGTAGCCTACAGTTCAAATTAAAATTTTTGTGTTTAACTTTGCGTTTTAAAAATACAACAACCGTTCATTTTTCATTTTTCGTTTTTCAATAACGGGTTAAAAAAGGAAAACCGAATGGACGCAAAATTTACACGGACCTTATGTTATTTAATATTTCAAATAATGTATTTGTAAAAAAAAGGATTGAGAACGGATTGCGAAAGCGTGGGCACGGTTTATGAATTTGTAGGTACGTATTGCAAGAATTGCTGTCGGTCACGGAAGCCCTGCGTATCGCAAAAGCTGCTTCCAAATCATCAGTTCTCATTCTCCTGGACCTGTCTGCGGCCTTCGACACTGTGAATCATCAGATCCTCTTGTCCGCCCTCTCATCACTGGGCATCACTGGAACCTCCCTCAACTGGTTCGAGTCCTATCTCACAGGTAGGTCCTTCAGGGTCACATGGAGAGGCGAGGTATCCAAAGCACATCAACTGACCACAGGAGTTCCTCAGGGTTCAGTTCTTGGACCGCTCCTCTTCTCCATTTACACCACATCACTGGGGCCCATCATACAGGCACATGGTTTCTCTTATCATTGCTATGCTGATGACACCCAGCTCTACCTCTCATTTCAACCAGATGATCCCACAGTAGCTGCACGGATCTCAAGCTGTCTGGCGGACATCTCGGCATGGATGAAGGAACATCACCTGCAGCTCAACCTGGCAAAGACTGAGCTTCTCGTCCTCCCTGCCAATCCGTCTCTACAGCACGACCTCACTATCCAGCTAGATTCTTCCTCAGTCACCCCATCAAGATCGGTCAGAAATCTTGGAGTAATCTTTGATGACCAGCTAACCTTCACAGACCACATTACAAAGACAGCTCGATCTTGCAGGTTTGCTATGCACAACATCAGGAAGATCAGGCCTTTCCTAACTGAGCATGCAACACAACTTCTCGTCCAGGCCCTGGTCATTTCTAGGCTTGATTACTGCAATGCTCTTCTGGCTGGACTTCCATCATGTGCAACTAAACCTCTACAAATGATCCAGAATGCTGCAGCCCGTCTTGTCTTCAACGAGCCCAAAAGGGCCCACGTCACTCCTCTGTTCATCTCTCTGCACTGGCTACCACTCGCTGCTCGCATCAAGTTCAAGGTGTTGACGCTTGCTTACAGATTGACCACTGCTTCAGCTCCCTCCTACTTCCACTCACTACTTCAAGTCTACATCCCTACCAGAAGCCTACGATCGGTCAATGAGCGGCGGCTTGTGGTACCGCCACAGCGGGGCACAAAATCACTCTCCAGAACATTCTCATTCACGGTTCCATGCTGGTGGAATGATCTCCCCACCCTCATCCGGAATGCAGAATCCTTGACAGCATTCAAAAGACAACTGAAAACTCATCTCTTCCGGGAGCACTTAACATAAAAAATAAAAATAAAAAAATAATAAAAAAAATCCTTCCCTTTTCCTTTAAATCCTCGCTTGCCTGGCTCATGCTACTCTGAGCTATGTCTGAACTTTGTATTTTGAGCACTTCTTGCGTTGTTTCTGCCTCTTCACGATGACTCGCTTGGTTTAGTCCTCAGTTGTAAGTCGCTTTGGATAAAAGCGTCTGCTAAATGACTAAATGTAAATGTAAATGTAAAGAATAGAAGGCAAGGTTTACAAATCTGTAATCCGCTTTTGAATCAGGGTAGCCTTTGTCGCGCCGCAATGACCCAACCGGCCTTCGAATACGGCCTTCGAAGGATGCGGAAGTGAATTGGGACAGCCTTCATCGCAGGCTGTGATAACCCGAGCCAAGGCTAAGAAAATATCAGACGAAAGGGAAATTATTCTTAGTGATACTTTACTTTTTTTTGTAGATTCCTCTCAGCCAGGAAGTAATATTATGTGCACTGGTATTGAAGATGAGGTCCCTGTGACGGTCTGTCATTGACAATGTGGAAAAATCTGACTCCATTCCTGGAAGTTCTTTTGACAGAACTATATACTATATATATATATATATATATATATATATATATATATTGTATATATATAATTGCGCAGCTCCCCCTGTCAATGATCTAGCACCCCCTCAGCACCTGTGTTATTATCTGGCGCCGCCCCTGCCTTCACCCAGAGAGCCATCTCTCTATGGCCCAGTCCCAAATCGCACACTTCATGAGCACTTTCGGTCTTGTGGACTTACAATGGCTGCCGCGTGCGCGTGTCCGTTAAGTCCGTGAGACCGCAGTGTGTCCCATTTGTCTTTTTTAAATCTCAGAAGGGTGCTCGCGAGCGCCCCCAAGTGGTCGATTTGCGCCCTTGATGCGCACTTTTGCCGAGCCCACACTGACACTATAGCAGACTTCTTCCCGACAGTCAAAGCGGCATTACGTCACGAAAGTGCGGACTCAGAGGAAGACTGCGAGTGCTTAGGGTTCCATTTGGGACAGGGCCTTTATGGCTCTGCCTTCACCATCACGACGTGTGTTCGCGCGATGTTGTTGGTTACCTAGTAAAGAATGTACGGTGGCCGAGAATGTTCCATCAACTTCTGTGTGTTTGCGCATCTATGTTGAATAGTAACGAACGCAATCTGGCCGAGATACGTGCTGGTGGCAGGAAACTTCACTGTGTGTGCCTGCGCCTCGTATGCAACGTTATATATAAAGCTTGCGGGACAACTTGGTTGGCATTGCCTTTTCAGCGTGAGAAATAAACGGTGTGGCGTGTGAGCGTGTGAACTGGTTGAATTGCATGTGTCTCATGGTCAATGCGTGAGACTTGAGAGCCCTGAAGCAATAAGTTTGTTACATTTATAACATAGAACGAATGCTTGTTACTTTAAGGGTTGGGAACGGAAGCGACGTGAAGGTTTGAATGTGTTGACTCACGGTGAGGTGAACAGAAAAAACGAGACAATAAAGAAGTCAAGTAAGCTCAATTACGAGTCGTATTTACAGACATAACAAGTATGAGTCGATCACCCCTATTTTATCCACACTGCACTGGCTACCTGCAATTTAGAATTGATTTTAAAATTGTATTATTTGTTTATAAAGCATTCAACAAATTGGCCCCTCAGTACCTGACCGATCTACTTCGTCCGTACACTCCCTCTAGAAGTCTGAGATCTAGCGCTTTTGCAACTGCGGGCCCTAAACTTCGGAACAGTCTACCTCTCCACATTAGATTAGCCCCGTCTGTTTCTTCCTTCAAATCTTTTTTAAAGACATATTTATTTTCTTTGGCCTTTAATACTGCTTAATTTTGGTAATTATTGTTTATGTATTGTTGTGTTTCCCTTTATTGTTTTTTTATTCTGTCCTGCACGGCCCTTTAGTCAGCCTTGGTTGTTTTTAAATGTGCCTTATAAATATTGTATTGTATTGTAATCGAGCTAATAGCAGCTCGATTGCAATCTCCGTCTATGCAAGTTACGGCGAGCTGCATAAACGCTTTGGATTCGGCATATTTCTATGCCGATGTAGGTTTTCAAAGCCATGAGCTTCTGTTGTGGCGAAAATTCATTAAACAAACATCACTGCGTAAGAGACACTCATAGTCAAATTATAGAAATAGAAGTATTTATTCTTGCAAGAATAGGAGCAGTCTAATACACAGTTGTTACCCTGTGCAGAAGAGTGACACACCCCCAGACAGACTGAACGAGCTTTTATCTTAGTTTCAAGGCCTTCTTCCCCCCAGAGCCTTCCTCCCAGTAGTTTTCCATAGACGTCACTAGTTGGCCCACTAAGCCCCCCCTGCACCAAATGGCCTTCTGACATCTAGGTCAGAGGTCCTTGTTCGTCTGTTCTCTGGAGTGTCTCCCCCTTCTGCCTCCCCAGGTACATAAACAGAATCTTCTCTCACTAAAAGTGAGAGACACACATGTGACATTCTTTGAATCATCTATATTTTACTAAAGATCAATGAATATCATAAAATTGCCACCACACTTCAATAGTAACGCAACGACCACCATTGTTAATGGAAGGCTTGTTCGAGATACATGCATCGGAGCGGCGCGGACTGATCGGAGCTGCGGGAGTGTTTGGAGAGCATACGACTCCTTGTGCTTTTGGATCGCTTTCACAGTGCTTTGATGTCATGCGCCAATCGATCTATGAGAAGCCGAACCATCTTGAACAAGCCTGGTGTATTTGTGTTTGGCGCTACCGCACTAGCGATACTGGGCAACATGAGATGTATACAGCCACGTAAGATCTGGCTCTCTGGCCTGTGGAAAGGCAAACCGGGGGCCATTTGCATAAACTGCTTAGACTAGTCTTAAAAGTCAGTCATCTAATTTTTTTCTTCAGGACTGGTGCTAACTTTTTAAAGTCAGTTACATAAAAAGGTAGATCAGTCTAATTTGAATCAGAAAAGTAAGACTGATTACCTCTTGACTAATTTCTAGTTGGCCAAATTGGATCTTAAGACACAGTCTTAACATAATACTCAATGATTTGTCTAACGCAGGTGAACTCTGACTCTCGTGGATCTGAATCTGTGTTTGTTCTCCTGCAGATCTAAAGCCGAAGCCTGAACTCACATCAGATCCTGCAGGAGCTGCACTGACTGGAAACACAGTGACTTTGACCTGTCGCATGGATCCGTCCACTGGAGACTGGGACTTTTACTGGTACAAACACACACTGAACCCTGAGACAGAGAAGACAGACACACACTCCTACAGCCTGAAGATTGATTCAGTGTCTGATGGAGGCCAGTACTGGTGTAGAGCTGGAAGAGGGAAACCAGTCTATTACACACACTACAGTGATGCACTGTGGGTAAATGTTACAGGTGAGAGAGACTGTAGTGTGTGATGCAACAAATACAGAACTTCTGAAACTATAAATGCAATAATCTGTGTTTGTACAGTGAGTCCTAAAGCTGTGGTAAAGGTACGACCTGATGAACGAGTGTTTAGAGGAGAAACAGTCACTCTCAGATGTGATATAAAGTGGGGAAAGCAAATTGAAAGCATATTAAATTGGCTCTTACAACGTTTATTACACAGTTATGTCATTCAATCTTTATATACCTCCAGCAAATGCACATGATATTCATATAAATAGATCTATGTGGAATTTGTCCACTTTACTGGTGGAAAAACTGGCCCAAAATACAGTGCATCACAGACAGGGCAGGACTTTGGGGGCCGGGGGCTGACAAACTCACCGACAAATGACCTCAACTAGAACATCATTATGGAGTGGCACAAAATACACAAAAATTAAAATATGCTTGAGTTTTATAGAACAATTAATATGCAACATGCCTAGTCAAAACTTGTATTATATATAACAACTAGTTAGAACTTTTGTTATATAATATTATATAATAAAATACAGGATGTGCTCTTTCACAGTTGAGAGAACATCAAAACCATGAAATAACACTGAGCAATAAAGCCAGAGATAGTATTATATAAATGTATTGTCATATCTGCGTCCTCCTGTTGTGTTACATTCTTAAATTCAATGAAAAGATAAAATTTGAAAAAAATTCTAATTTATGGCTACAATCAGACTATTAATAAAATTATAAATGTATTTATAGCCTAATTAAATCATTTACTCATCTGAGGAACAACCATGACGCTCGGAGACGCTGCATTTCTGCTTTTGTTCAATTTCTTTAGCCGGTTTTACACCGTATGCCGAACGTTACAGTTCCAGTTGTATTTTTTACCTGAGCTTGGCTAAGCGTGCTATTTGAGTGACATAAATAACACAAATTAATAATACAATTAAAAGTAATACCTGATATTCCTCCATACACAGTCACTATTCTCATCTAATCACTAGTCTCATAGCGTCTGTAAACTCTTGTATCACCAGGCAACGACTGACACATTTGTATTACATTCAGAGCTGTTATCAGTGCCACAAGGGAAAATTAAACCATAACTGACGCCTCCTGTCTGGGCCGGATCAGCGCCGGATGTAACGGTTAAGCAAAGACAGCGGTTTGGCCAGGCGGTGGATGTGGCTTTTGATGGAGCAAAAACGGCAATGAGATGGCAGGCGAAACTTTTCTGATCGCATAATTTAGTGGAACATTAATAGAAATTGTCATCCTGTAAAAATTAAATGAGGCGTGAACATATGAGAATTTATCGCGTACTTTCAGAAACCCTCCAGCTCCACCTGTATAGATCTGCTATGGGTAATTCATGTGTGTTGTACAGCAGCAGCATGTCTTACTCACAGCAGCGTAGATCTATTCCTTCAAGACCAAACATATCAACATTGACATATCCATAACCATGCCAAACACTCAGAGTTCATGACAGAACTGTGTTTATTGTTTCACATAACTCACATAAATATAATTAGAACTATCAAATCACAGGCAAAATATGCTGAAATATAGTGAAATCAACACCTTATAGACACCATTACACAATTCAATGAAATCAAGAGTGTTTTAGCTACAGCATTATAATGCAATCTGATAGATAGATAGACTTTCCTGTCAAAATCTTGACTTTTCTTAAATTAATAATTTGTTTTTCATTTGAAAGCAGCAAAAATTAATCTGATTGTGCTCTAATGTGTCATGCCAAACATGCCAGTTTTTTCGTACCTCTCAAACATTAAAATGAATAACTTATATTAATATACTACAATGTCATAATTTACTCACCCTCATGTCGTTCCAAACATGTATGTCTTTATTTCTTCTGTGGAACATAAAATATATTTGAACTAAAAAATAACTATTCCTTTAATCCAGAGTTCTCAAATAGAAATGGTTGAATATTAAGAGACGGGAGGAAACATATTGCAAAGTTTCTATATTCACTCACAAACTTTGGGTTCCTCAAAACTTCCTGAAAGTCCTTCAGAGCTCCGTAATGTTGCTCAATAATGTTCTTGTGTTTGTGTTTTTCAGTGTCACGTTCAGGTCAGATTTCTGTCTTCAACATCCTCAGTTTTCTTCTGGCAGCTTCTCCGTATCTGCTAGCGACAGTCGTGATGCTTTACAAATGTTACAGAGCGAACAAATGTTATAAAGCAAGAGGTAAAACTTCAGACACACACACACACACACACACTCTCTCTCTCTCTCTCTCACTCACTAAAACAATCATTTTTGTGTATTTCAGTTTCATCTGCTGAAGACAGTTCACCGTAACAGAGGAAAAAACTCCAATCTTATATTGAAGAGTTAATTCTGTCCACATGTTTGAATGTTCTGTCAGCATTTATTTGCCCTTTAACATGGTTTGAAAATGTTGAAGTTTGTTATTCTTATAAGCTTTATATTTCTCATAACCTTGTGTTGTTAGTCTGTTCTTCAATAGTGAAAGCTTGACAATGATTTTGTCGCTTGTTCTAGTTTGCTTGAGTAAATAAGCATATAACAGTGTTATGTATAAATTAATAACTGTTGAATTTAAAAGTAATTTAAAATTTTTAAGTTTTTATTAAAGGTTTCTTTTCTTGTTTTTTCACATTTGTAAACCATCTAATTAAAAAAAAAATGTCTTAATGTTTCAGTCATAATTGAATCATCTTTATTTAGTGTATGTAATTAAATCATTTGACAGTTTCCCTTTAAAGACATTCAGGAACAAACAAACAAAATGTATTTGACAGCAGTTTATAACAGACTCAAACACTCAGAAAGAGTTGACACTGCAATACTTGCCTCTGATCAGACTATAATCAAAATATTTTGTTAAATAATTTAATGAATTTGTTTTTTGATAGGCTTGACAAGGAGACTAAAAGAGAAGCATTGAGTTAAATTATAGTAATTCTAATAATGATTTCATTATGAAGCTCAATAAATGTCACTCACAGTGGAAATCTGATCTGTGGAGGAAGATGTGAATGTTGACATGATCGTGTCTGTAAATCCCAGCATTACTGGAGCACAAGTTTCTCATCATCATCTTCCTCTACTACAGCTGCAGGATCAACAATAATGTTGAGAGTATTTTCAGGAGTGGATTGATCAGAGCTTCAGAATCACTGCTGTCTCAGAAGAGTTTCTGCTGTAAAACAAAGCTGATTGTGCAGAAGAAAAACATTCAAAGCTAAATGTTTTTAACTTAAAAGTGTTATTTGCTGAAGACCAAAGCCAATATGCTGTTAAAGTGAATCATTTCATCTTAAAGAAAAAGATAACAGATTTGTAACTTGTTCATCTTCTAAACTGGATGCTTAACAGAATAAAACACATTACAACTTTTATATAAGACAATGTACGATCAAAGCTCCTTACACAGATAATATGTGTGGCTCTTAAAAGAGCCTTTGTGTTGTGTTGATCGGACTCCTCTACTTCGAGCTGGTGTATTTGGTCACCGCCTTTGTGCCCTCAGACACGGCGTGTTTGGCCAGCTCTCCGGGCAGCAGCAGACGCACGGCGGTCTGGATCTCTCTCGATGTGATGGTGGAGCGCTTGTTGTAGTGAGCGAGACGAGACGCTTCACCGGCGATGCGCTCGAAGATGTCGTTGACGAAAGAGTTCATGATTCCCATCGCCTTGGAGGAGATCCCGGTGTCGGGATGAACCTGCTTCAGGACTTTGTACACGTAGATCGCGTAGCTCTCCTTCCTGGACTTTCTGCGCTTCTTCCCGCCCTTGGCGGCGGTTTTAGTGACGGCCTTCTTCGAGCCCTTCTTGGGCGCGGACTTCGCTGGTTCAGGCATGATGATTCACTCGGATATACTCGAAATACAATACGGTTGTGTTTTTACAGGCGGTTTTTATACACCGCTCTATGCTAATTTCAAAAGGGAAGAACAACCCTCTCTGATTGCTGGTTTTCCTGGACCAACCCATAGAATGATTTCATTGGCTACATTAAAAGTTCTTGAATTGTAGGACAACCAATCAAAGGCTTTAAATGTTCATCCCGCCCATCGCCTCATGGCCTACCACCATCCCCCATTCTATCATGTTTCTTCGTTTCTTTGTCCCGCATTTTTTGTAATGCAATGCAGTATTAATACAATAACAGTGTAACAGCTTTAACTCTGTTACCTTAGTGGTTATATTTTCCACACCATTATGGCGCTAATCATCTTCATATATGCGTATTTAACCAGGTAGCCTACTATACCTGAATAAGTAGGCAAGCATGTGGATAGAGGAAGCAATGGCTTTCTTAGGCTATTCCGTTTGACTTTATAAGGTCCTATGATTGAGGAAGGTGTTTCCTTTTTGGTCATTCAGTAAGTAGTATGTTGTAGTGATGGGGAAATGAAGCCTCATGAATCAATGAGGCTTTCCCTTGACTGTTCCGGGAAAAGATTTAAAGCTTCGAGAGTGTCGAGAACAGCGCCATCTGGTGCTTATTTAAAAAAAGTCTTTTTTTAATTAATTTTTTATTGAAAAGATAGGCTATATTTAAGATATATATACATCAAATAGTATAAAAGATACAAATTATGTTTTGTCCTATTAACAAAAGGCAATATGCTTGCTAGCCTACTATTAACAAATGTTAATAGTTTTTTAAGTTAAAATTATACTTCATAATATCTATTATAATATTATTATACAAAAATAATAATAATACAATGAACCCAAAGCTTGAGCGTAATTTGATTTAATTGAAAATATTTTTTAATACTCAATCAACATTTTTTTTTCATAGACCATACACAACAATTATATAATGCACTGAAAAAACAAAAATGATTCATTTAAATAAAATGAGTTTTTTCCTCTGAAATATCAAAAGAATCACACACTAGCTGACCTGCTCCAAATAAATTATGGTAATGTTGTGGCGAAAATTCATTAAACAAACATCACTGCGTAAGGGACACTCATAGTCAAATTATAGAAATAGAAGTATTTATTCTTGCAAGAATAGGAGCAGTCTAATACACAGTTGTTACCCTGTGCAGAAGAGTGACACACCCCCAGACAGACTGAACTAGCTTTTATCTTAGTTTCAAGGCCTTCTTCCCCCAGAGCCTTCCTCCCAGTAGTTTTCCATAGACGTCACTAGTTGGCCCACTAAGCCCCCCCTGCACCAAATGGCATTCTGACATCTAGGTCAGAGGTCCTTGTTCGTCTGTTCTCTGGAGTGTCTCCCCCTTCTGCCTCCCCAGGTACATAAACAGAATCTTCTCTCACTACAAGTGAGAGACACACATGTGACATTCTTTGAATCATCTATATTTTACTAAAGATCAATGAATATCATAAAATCGCCACCACAACTCCTCACTTTTTTATCATTCAGATTACTCATAATCACAATAATAAACAAAAAGAAAATTTTAAGTCGTATCATCACTCTTCTTAAACATTTGTGAAGCATTATTTAGAAAAGGGAAAAAGCTTAGGCTGTTTTTTGTAAGGATAGTCCCTCGAATATTAGCAAGCAAGTAAAGAATTTATCTGAAACCGGGCTAAATGAATAAACACTGTTATTGCACTCTCGACCTAGATCGAACCCTCAGTCATCTCAGTTAAATAAGAAATAGTGTACAGATTAGTTAGAAAACCAAAACCATCAATTCACTGGTTATAAAATACAAAGTATAAAAAAATCCTTCATTCCAAATTCAAAGCATTCATAAGAAGAAAAAGGAAGGAAAAACATACCCCAACAATTAATACATTTCATTGTAATCGCTATTTGAATTGTCTGCATAATTTTGTTCATCATCATCATCATTCGGATAGACTGTCATTTTCACCAATTGAACAGACACTCCAGTTTTCTCATATTCCCATGAATAACAAAATTATCAGAATAACACATACCATTAATCCACCAAAATATTTTCTAGCCATATTCTGTTAACTTTTAAATCTTAAAACTTTACTTAGTATGCTCTATTTTATGCCTTATTCAAAAAAAATCTTTCCAGAAAAGTTTTATAATTTGATCAATTCTCCTAATCAATGTAGTTGTTCAAAATTAACACACATTTCCATTACTTCACCATAATTAATGGATTTTCTACTTTTCCTGAAAACATTTGCACTAATCAATCAAATCATTAGATCTATACCAATACATATTTTGATTCAATCAAATAAAATCATCAAAGTCATCACAAAAACACTCCTCTGCTAAACTTAAACCGTTAGTTTTACCCCATCCTCCTCCAGGTGTGTTGATCGTTGCCCCATCGACGTTCCGTCTTCGCCAGGTGTAGCTCTTTGCGAGCCGTAGCCCTGGGCTTCCCACGTTGGTGGGGGAGGTTACGTTACTAGCACGTCCTTTTTCCCCCACTTTATGCTTCACGTTGGCGTCGGCGTTTTGGGGTATCTGAGGTTGATTGGTGAAGCTTAAGATGCTTTGACTTAGGTGTCACATCTCCAACCTCACAACCTTGTTTGAGGAGAGAGCCATTTCCTGGCTATTTTCACCTGTGAATGAAAAACCTAAGTATTTTTTTGTTACTGACCGCTTGTCTAGCCGGCCGTCCCTTTTGGTGTGACCTGTGGAACGTTCACCATGTTAACAAACTGAAACATTATCATTAGACATATTAGCACTTGCTGCTATAATAGCACTCAGGGTCCTTTTCCCCTGAAAAACACTCCCCCCTGTGCTTATATCAACAATACAATATTTATACATTTGGAACATAATCAGATCAAGTTGCCCTCAAAATGGCAATGATTTATTTTAACCTCTTTGATTCCAGCCATCCTGACATTCTGCAAAAAGAAAAGTTTAGCACCTTTCTGCCACAATAATAACCCAGGCCAGGACAGATAGCAAATTCATCCATAGCCATTATTTCATTGGGCACATATTGCCCTGTATCAAAAGTCTCAATCCTCTGTAAAGGAAAGCAAATGTTGAGGTTATTGTCCGTAAAGTACAGTTTACAGTCTACTGTTCTCCCGTGGCCTTCGATGCCCTGGCGTTTCCTGTTGAAACAATCTTTGTTATTGGTGTGTGCGGCACACTCACAGACATCAATTTTGTTAGGCAGAAAAATGGCTTCTTTCAGAGCTTTTATCCAATTACCCCTAGTGTTCTCCCAACATTTATTCAGCAAATGTGAACCCCTTAATAAACCATATTTGGCAATTGTTATACCATCTCCCTCTTGATGCACGACACAACTCGAGCATCAATTTAACATAACATTTAACATAGTGTTTTTTATAAAGTTTCCCCATCAACACTAACCCAAACGTTGTCCTTCAGACAAATTTCCTCCAGACATCTTTCTCTGCCTCTGAAACAAAAATATTACATTCCTCACTTAAAGCCTCAATCTCAATCTCATCTTCTTATCGAAGTATTTAAAGGGCAACGGCCCTCAGTCTCACCGCGGATCCTGCTTTTCAGGCCTGTTGTTTTTGTCTCGCAACTCAGTCATCTACAAACATTTTCAAAGTCATCAATTGTTTCTATCAAGTCAGGTCGTGGTGTACAGACTTGGTCAATGTCAGTCAAATAACATTCTCCTCCTTTGCTTACAATAATCATGAATGTGAGGGGCTCTCTTGATAATTTCATGTTGACTTAGCCAATATGTCACTTTGTGTTGCCATCAAATCTACAACATTTTCATTTATCTCAGCCCATGCCAGATTGTGATCTACAACTCCACAATTCCAATTTACCCAAATACTTAAACTGATCCAGAAAGTAATTCAAATCCCCATCATAAAAGACAAAAGTAATTATTACCAGACAGAGCTTGATGACCAATCAACTTAAAGCTCGTCCTATTTTCTGTATCATCTTTTCATCGGATCCACTTAGAATTATCGGCTTCTTTAATATTTGTCACCTGCCTTAACCCATCTGTAATGATAAAACACTCATTCCAGAGGTTAATGACACAATATCCACAAAATCAGGAAGTACCACAAACTAACACATACAAGACCTAAAGTGCTGTCACCATCACACACACACTCATACTGGACACACATATCTTAACTGCTCATTCTCAATGTTCGCCTTTCCTTATATCATCGTTAAAAGGATTTAAATTTTAAATAAGATTTTAAACTTTACATTTTTCCTGTAGCTTTTACCTAACTTTACTTAAACTTTACTTTTAACCAGATTCAAAGCATGTCTGTTCATTATTCATTTACATTTTTTTCCCTAGAAAAGTCAGCTGGGTTGTTTTGGTTCATTATCATTATTTTGTTTAAGCTTGCCTTCCCAGGCCTGATAACAGAAAGACAGACAGAGTATCAATCCCTTCCTCCAGCAGTCTCTCTCACTATACAAATAATCTCTTCAACAGCCTCCTAAGACTGAAACTTAATTAATCATAGTCTAGAACCCTTAAAAGTTCACAAATGTTAATATACAAATGTTTAACTCAAATTAGAACATTACAACAATCTAAAATACATTATGCTATGAGCATTTCTAAGGTTAGTTTGAATACTTGTATAAATTCTCAATTCACCTATCCAAACTCTACAAAAACTGTCTTAATCTTTAGTCACCACCATGTCTAATGACCTTCAGCAGTTAAAACCATCTTATAGACATATTAGTTCAAAATCAACCCTTCTATAATTTTCCTTGCCCATAAGGCAACCAACATCATGTTCCTGATATAAACTAATAAGTTTTGTTACTGTCTCCCCAACACATAATGACAATACCCTCTTGAAAGCACATTTCCCATTAGCTCTTTATCTATAATTTCCATCAGGGTGCTGTCCCCTGGCATAGTTGCAGACACTTGTCACAATTGAAAACAAGCCATGCAGTGAATGCGGTGGTATAGAGGAAACTCACATTTTCTGGGTCAGACTGCCGTAACTCCTCACAGCGCATCTCACCTCTCAATGCTCTGCTGACCCCGGTGGCCTCCAGTAATCAGCGCTCAACTCTCATACCTTTCTCACATATAACACCTCCATCCGGAGATGCCCAGTGTTCGTGACCCCCTGCGTTGGGCTGTCCCCTGGCCAGGAAGATCATCCCGTCATTGAGTAGCCACTCGTACACACTGGTGACCGCTCTTTCCCATCACACAATCAGTTATTTCAACAGAACTCAGCTGTTTCCTGGAGCTTAGGAAAGGCACATTCAAGAGTCACCAGAGCCATTCCTATTGCCTAATAGTGTTCACACAGGGAGACAGGTTAATAACAACAGTATTTAATCACTTAAATCCATTCTTAAAAGCAGAAACCTAGCTGCTTAGATTATGCTCAGTGAATTTAGATCACAACCGTACATTCAGTGTACTTCATCTGTAGCCGGAGTCATCGGTCCTGAATGGTGGAGACTAAATGAGACAAAGAAGTCACTGGTCCTAAAATAAGCTAATCAAAATGTCACTATCGGTTAAGGTCTGTATTACTATTTTAAAGACTTCTTTAAAGTCATTCAGTTTTACTTTTAAAACATTTACAAATACAAATTGCCCTCTGCATGGCAATGATTTCTTTTAACATCTCTGTGTCTATGATTTTCAACTGAAACACTGTGCTTTACTATAAATAGCTTATTATCACCTATGACAGGCTCAGATAACAGCTCTTATATTGAATGAGAGAGAGACTCTGAGGCATTCAGAACTGGTACACTGTACTTTCATAAACATCAAACATCATAGTTTACCTACCATTCTTTAACTCTAGCCCAGCTTAAGGCATCTTTGCCAGAAATTACATGCGTGTTCAAATAAACATAATTTTTATTGTCTTGTGCCCATATATCAGGGAATTTAGACATTACAAATTTCCACTCAAATTGAGTCTCTGTCGCACTGGCACTTTCAGTCACACACACCAGATCCAGATAAGCAAACTGTTTCAGCCAAATCACAAGCTTATCTTTTAAAACAGCAAAACATCAGCTCTGTTCTTTTCATGGTCAACACTAACAGGCTTTTGTTTAATCAAATGCCTTTCATTTTACATTTAGCAACTGTTAATCCTATAACACTGCTTCTGAATTATTTTATCTTAAAGAAAGAATAATAATTATTCTAGTTCTTAGTAACGTTTCAAATTTCATCTCAATTTTAGTTGTCAGGTTCTCAATTACCATCGTTTTAACACCTGACTTCAATGTTTTCTCTAGGAGTTTATCAATCTGCTATTAGGATCCACACTAACTTTGACAAGGCTACTCTGCATCTTTTGCAGTTCTAATAAATCATCTGTGAGATCTGTCTCTCTATATAACCTAAACCCTTTTTAAAATGTTTAATTAAAACACAATCATCCTTTTAGTTACTTTTACATATTTTGCAACTCAAATTTCTTTTTAGTCATTATCTGTAATTTTACATCAACCGGGACTTATCCATTCACGTTACAACAACCGGTCCGGTGCTTTAGATCTTTCCTTTAAAAGGAATTCCTTAAGTTTTCAATCTTATGACCTTATTTTTATCTCCTGTTCTTTCTCAGACGAAAACTTTAATATCGTCATTTAAACACTGATCTTTCAAACCCACATTAATACCTCAAATGTTTGTCACTTTATCACATTTTTAAACACCTTCTCGGTGGGCATTTACAGTTACGTGTTAAATGGCCCTGTTGACCACATTTAAAACACTCTTTGTCACCTGGTGGGTTTGTTTCAGCCTCAACTACAGCCACAGACACCTTGCCTAGTTTGATCACTGTGAGCTTGCAAACGGCTCCAACTTACTGCACACCATTGTAACAGTGTGTCCCATTCAGGAATGCAAACAGAGCCACTGATAAACAGTTCTGTATTCTTTTACAGTCCAGTGGCAGATACAACCACAATAGCCAAATCATAATCTTCCTCATTATCATTGGCAGAACATTCATTTTCATAAGCTGCATGGAAATGCTCAAAATAGTCTTTACCTTACAATTTGTACATCATTATTTTCATTAAAACTGGTTTGAAGCCTTTTTCCTTCCATCACATGGTTAGTCTGCAGATTCAACTTAATATTATCATTATTGTCTCAGTCTTATCTCTACTGTTTCTCCAAAACAGATTATATTACTCAGTCCGTAAATTACACAGACAACCATTATAGCTACTTGCTTCAATACCCTTATTTTCTTAACATTAATAAAATAAAGCAGATATATCATCATTTCAATCATTATTTTATCAAAATATAGAATTGTTCCCCATTTTGCTTAAAACATCCTTCATATCATGTTAATCCCTGTCAATCATACAATGCCTTATTTTTACTCTGAAACTTTTCATATCATTTAAACAGTTAATTTGACTTCCATAAATTCTGTCAGACATTTTATTTTCATCAACATATAGTTGTCTACTTTAAATTCTTCTCAATCTTTCCCTACATGCCAGTTCCTTCTGTATCCTCTCCTTTCTTTTCCCTACATGCCAGTTCCTTCATTATCTAACCAGTTCATGATTGTTTGCACAATCCCCACACAAACATATCTCACACAACTTAATTTGACTTAACAGGCGCTAATAAAATAGTTCCATAAATTTTATCAGAAATCCTTCCCATTCTTTTCTCTCTGTCGCATCTAAGTCTCTCACTTACAGTTCCCTCTATTTCACACAGACAGCCTTATTGCTGCTTGCTATTTCAATCCTTGTTACGAAAAAAATCTTCTGACATCTGTCATGAAAAATAAAAACCCTTTTATCAGTTATATTCAATCTTACTATGGCAATACATTCTACATCGACTCCGTTCTCTTTTATCTGCTTCAAGCCAACAATCCATTATCTGTTCACATCTCTACCCACATGTTGAACACAGATACAACAACTTTTGTTTCTCACTGCCCTGTTCAACTGATTCCCGCACCACCTTTAATCTTGTGGCGCTCAATATCAATATTTCTGACCATAATGTTTTCTCATTTGGTAGTACACCGGTGTACCAAATTTCGCAAGCTTGCTTTTGAGACATCCCCATACTGGCTGCTTTTCTGTTCTCTGTGGATTTCTCTTCAACGCGCGTTTTCTTTAATCTGTTGGGCATCCCCAGCAAATCCGATTCTTTTCTTTTAACCCAAATCGGTCGGGTTGCACTGTTAGTGCCCTCCTAATTATGGTTTACCAAAAATTATTTTCTGGTTCCCCTTAATTAGCCTCGGTACCTAAAAACAATTTGCTCCGTGATGGAACAACTAATTTTCAGGTTCTCTTATCTGTTTGAAATCTCTCGATCTGTCCGTAGATCTTAATCAATCTTAGATAATTCTCTCTCGCATCTGTTTGAAATCTCTTGATCTGTCCGTAGATCTTAATCAATCCAGATTACGTACCACAGAAACAGCCCTCAGCCAATATGGTTCAATTTCACTCTTCCCCCCATTAAACCGAATTTAAATGACCCTTACCAGAGACGTTGTTTCATGCCACTTGCGGGTTCTTTAGATTCCAGTGGTCGATTCTCCCGGCCCTGATATCGGTCGGCCCCTCTCTCTCAAGTTTACGAGGTAGAGCTGGAACTTACTCATTCCAGGTGGCCAAACACCGTCCGATCTCAGGTCCAGGAGGCACGTCCAAGGAATCTCCCTTCTGACACCAAAACTGTTGTGGCGAAAATTCATTAAACAAACATCACTGCGTAAGGGACACTCATAGTTAAATTATAGAAATAGAAGTATTTATTCTTGCAAGAATAGGAGCAGTCTAATACACAGTTGTTACCCTGTGCAGAAGAGTGACACACCCCCAGACAGACTGAACGAGCTTTTATCTTAGTTTCAAGGCCTTCTTCCCCCAGAGCCTTCCTCCCAGTAGTTTTCCATAGACGTCACTAGTTGGCCCACTAAGCCCCCCTGCACCAAATGGCCTTCTGACATCTAGGTCAGAGGTCCTTGTTCGTCTGTTCTCTGGAGTGTCTCCCCCTTCTGCCTCCCCAGGTACATAAACAGAATCTTCTCTCACTAAAAGTGAGAGACACACATGTGACATTCTTTGAATCATCTATATTTTACTAAAGATCAATGAATATCATAAAATCGCCACCACAGTAATTAAATAAAAATACAAAATAATAAATAGATTATATAAAACAAAATTAAACCAAAAAAATAAAATAAAATCTTATAATTTTAGATAAAAAATACAATAATTCTCAAGAGAAAAATAAATAAAATAAAAACTCCATACAATGGAGTTAATCCTGAGGTGCCTTTCATCATGACACTTGCAAAGAAAAACTTCCACGTCTTCTCTAAACTGGAACCGAAACATGAAAGGCTCTTTGGCCCGTTCCAGATCATCCTTTCTTTCTGCCTGATCAGGTTTAAGAAGGGCCTTTTCCTGGTCTTCCTTCTTTAAGGTCAGATACCTCGGCTCTTCCACAAAACCTCTGAATGAGTGGCACTTTTCATATAAAGTTTTTTATAGCTCAGAATTTAATTAAACATGAACTCCGTACACTTCCGGTATCAGACTGCTACCCCGCACACTTCCGGCAAAAGATCATTCTAAAAAGATCCTTCCAAATAACAAGTGGATCATTATAGAACCTGTAAGTTCAACTTTGAACCTTTTTGATAATTAGTAGTTAATATTTGCACTTTGAAGTTCTTTATTGAATTCTACTTCTTTTAAGAGTGTACAAAGCACTTCGAGGTCTCATGGTAGTGAAAAGGTGACTCCAGAACCTCTAAACTGAATACAAAGTGCTTAAAGGATCCCATAAGTTCCAGCAAGAACCGCAAAGATTGTTAATGCTCCACCAGTAACCCTACTATAGGAGAAAGAACTTTCAGGCACTTCAATTGCATTTTGAAGTTCCTTGAGTATCCGACAGGATATTTGAGGCACCTTTCGTTTTTACAGTGTGGTTTAACTAACCTTTATGTGATAGCCCTATAGACTAATCGGGGTGCTGTGCCTATCTCTGGATTCCTGGCTTAGAAAAGATCTGCACTAAATCCGATTGTGTGTAGTATAGTTTAATTTTGCACCGATTTTTTCAATGGTTTATGTTGCCCCGTGGGGAGTTAGCTGAAACTCCCCACGTGGATTTGGGCAACCAAATAGAACAGAGTGTGGCTGCTGCTGAGCCATCTCTTGGTCCTCCATCAGCCTCAATGACGCTCCTTGTTACATGTTCATGGATTTATGGAAAAACATCAACCAATATTGCATATCCATAATTATTATAATGGAAATAATTAAATAATTGTTGCGATCTGTTTTCTTGTAAAGTGTAGAAAACTCAGAAGCGAAGACCAGGAGACTTGAATTGTGTCTTAAGCAGGATTCTTTATTGAGCACACAAGCTGGCTTCGCTAGTCATCCAAAGCTCGTTGCGAGTCTAACTAAACATTATACATTGTAACTAAATATACATTCCAAGGGGGAGGGATTTACATTAAAGGGGCGTGTAAATGAGTCACTCTAAAACCAAGCATGCAAATGTAGTACGGAAGTCAGCTCTTCTGTACAGATTTCCTGATCTCATCAGCATAGCAGTTATTCGGAGAGTTTTCATTAATCTGACTCATTTAACTTACAATAGAGCGAAACAGGACGGGCAGGAAAGAACCATTAAGAGTTTAAGTAATCTGACCAATACATAAAAAACAGGATGGGCCGGATAAAATCACCATCCTAACCTTAATTCAATGTACAGACCGTTTCTCAGTTGATATACTATTGTATTGGAACCTAAATTCAACATTTCTTAAATTTGTAATCCATCAGAATACTTACATTATAACGTAAATTAGAAGTGTAGCGCAAAAAACATGCATTTTTGTGGTGACAAATAAAC
Organism: Semotilus atromaculatus; assembly: GCA_031834385.1. Taxonomy (NCBI): domain Eukaryota; kingdom Metazoa; phylum Chordata; class Actinopteri; order Cypriniformes; family Leuciscidae; genus Semotilus; species Semotilus atromaculatus. The sequence goes on along the minus strand of JAULUF010000009.1, from coordinate 36,239,383 downwards.
GGGTGATTCCCAAATATCTGACCAAGTCTCTTTCCGGACACCCTGTTGAGGGTTTCAAACTTAATTAGCAATTTACTTAAAGGTACACCGTGTAGTTTTTAAAAGTTTTTTATTAGCTAAAATCAATATCTTTATTCATAAATATGTCCTCATTGGTGTAAAATTAACTCCAAACCCATAAAGAATTTCTTATCTTTAATTACATGGGATGGGTGAGTCCATGAAGGCTTCATAGACAGTAAAAGAAATGGACACAGCGACCCCATAGATTTCAACGGAGAAAAGTGAAGTCCAATCAGAAGCACTGACTTCCTGATCGCCAGGGTCACTGAGCAGACTCAAACTGAGCTTGACGACGTAGATGTCACATGAGCAACCTGTCTGTCTTCTAGTAGCTGTGCAGAGAGAAATCTGAATAATTCCCTTCCGAATCTCACAGAGACAGAGAGCGTGAGTATTAGCTGTAGCTAGCAGCAGGAGACACTTTATGACTCTCTATGGGCTTCTCCCTTGACTTTATTGGACTTTATGCCTCCACGTCCCCCCGATTGCCTGCCAGCTCCTCTGCCTGTCTATACGGTAATTTCTCTACTGTGCGACGGAGAGTCGATTCGTTATGACGCAATCGTTAGCCTATTTTTACAAAAACTGCTTCTATGGGGCCATAACGTAAGATACAATGTAATGGAGTCTTTATTCATTGTCGTCTTTCTTTAGAAATAAATAATGGACAAATGGAGTCTTTGGACGCCTCAGATGTAAAGTTATTCGCTGTCAAAGTGATGCCAAAATGAATGGGAGTCAATGGGATGCTGACAGCAGGAGAAGTTCTGCTACAATGGCGGCTCCAGGAGGCTTCAGTTTCCAGCGGATGGATTAACCCTTTGGGAGGCTTCCATGTTGTTCCGCCATCTTGAAAAACTATAATAGCAGAGAGGGACAAAAAGCACTAGCCTACCTAAACGTGTTTCCATAACACGTTTTCATTCAGAGCCAGTGTCACGTGACTGAAACCAGCTGAAACGGACAAGGAGATCAGTGAGAGGCGCTTGTACTGCCCCCGCACATTTAAAAAGGCTGCACTGCACAATACTTCATAATGCAGGGTCATACTTGAGCCAAGCCACAGAAGAAGGAATCCTTGTCACCAAAAAAGCAAAAGAAATTAATTTAAAAGGAAACATGACCGCAAATTAAAAAAACAAGGGGAAAAATCGGGATAGCTGTTCCCAGGTGGAAAGAGCTAATGCAGGAGAAAGACTTTGAAAGGGACGCTGCTTTCTTCTCGACAGGTATGTCAATGTTACGGTCTAAATTACAAGCTTTTTTTCATTGCTTGGTTATGTAATTCATTATATAGGCAGCATAACAGAACATGTATAGTTAAACTCGATGAAGTGCTATTGGAAGACATGTTGTCATTGCTTCTTTTTACGGCTACCGTAGTTGCAACACACATTTGAAAAAGTGAGGCGCTAAAGAACACTATTTGTTTGAAAGCAAAATACAATTTCACCACTAGATGGGAGAAACATAAAATGTTCTTTAAATGTTATTGTGCTTTCACAGCCAACTCATTTCTTCAGGCCTAATAATAGAGTTGAGCTCATAGTGGTTTGACTTCTGCTCTGTTTCTGCTCTGTGGGTTTAACCAGAGTAAAGGAAACATGTATGCCTTTTCTGCATCTTTAGTTTCATAAACCTCAAAATATCATCACAAGAGCAAAGATTCACAGAATGTGTAATTTTCATTGACTTTACTTGTTTAGAAATCCAAAACCATGTTCATTTCTTCTCTAAACAGAGGGCAGTGAGAAAGGGTTGTTTAGAAGTAAGGAAAGATGTCACTAACTACCCTTTCCCACTGCTATCCTTTTAGAGAAGAAATTAACATGGTTTTAACCCTCTAATGGCATGATTTTTTTATTTTGTGAGGGAAAAAAGTTTACCACATTTTTTTGGGAGCTTGGGAGGTATACCTGATAATATTCATCATAAAATGTGTCCAACCAATCACAAACAGCAAACAAACAATCAAATAAACAAACTAATACTAATTACATTGTATTTTAATACCTCATGTATTTCTCACATTTCATATAAAAATTATAAACCAAATACACATCCATACACACACATTACTTTACTGACTGACCCCTGACCTCCCGACTGTCTCTCAAGCCTGATTCAGGGATCCTCTCTTCCTGACTCTCCTCAAGCTCACTGTCCTCACTGTCAGAGGGAATGACCCGATCATGTTCCTTCCGCCCATTACATGTTCTTGTGTCCATTTCCTGTGAGTATCTGTAGATAATAGAAACATTGACTGCGTTCAAAATCGCATACTTCCCTACTATATAGTATAAAATCAACAGTTTTCTCCAAAGGAGAGATCTTCGAGCAGCTGCACGTCTCCTTTGTGCAGACATTACAAACGCTGAGGAAAACTGTGCTGGTTGTGAATGTGAGATTGTGCTGTCGAGTTACTGATGTTATGAAGTGTTAGTGCACCTATAAAAGATCATGGAAAGATACCATAATTGTATCTAACAATGAACAATCATAATGACAAAACAGAAAACATAAAGATCATGGAAAACTTAAAGGAGAAACTTTTTGGGTATAAAATAAAGAAATTAACAACATATTCAAGAGATGACGATTTTGGGGTTTCTAAATAAAAAATTATATTGTTATGATAAAACTGCTTAAATCAACCCTAAATGTATTCACAAAATAAATGGGCAGCTGTTTCTTCAACAATACCACTAAATGAGCAACTTTCATCAATATCAAGATGTTTACAGATAGATGAATTAAACGTGTCGTTTATATCTTTATGTTGTTCCGGTTGTGATAACGCGTCGTAGGTCACATGATAACGTCAACATGGCGATAATGTCTGGATCGCATTCATACTCAACGAGATTTGGCTATAAAGTACCTACTTTTTAGCGCTCGTTAAGTAAGTACTTATTGAAATTAAGTTCCTACTCATTGAGTATGCGGTTTCGAACGCAGAAACATTGACTATTGGTGCGTTTAAGTCTCATCAGAAAGATGGTATTTACGAGTTGAACGCACATGAACTCCACCACAAAGTCGTAATTACGAGTGGGAAACAATGGCGGAAGCAAATTGTTTTCAATCATAAATGTATTTCTGAATACTGACCGTATACAATGTAGTTTGTACGCATTATGTGTATTGTTAATGAAGAAGATAGATTTAATTTACCAGAAAACATTCATTCAGACATGAGCTGATGGGCTTGAGTGACCAAACTACATTCCCCATCATTCTCTGTGGGAGCATCATCCTCCTACGACGACTTATATTACTACTACTACTACTACTACTACTACTGCTACTACTACTATTACTATTACTATTACTACTACTACTGCTACTACTACTATTACTATTACTATTACTACTACTACTGCTGCTGCTACTACTACTACTACTGCTGCTGCTGCTGCTGAAGCTACTACTACTACTGCTGCTGCTGAAGCTACTACTACTACTGCTGCTGCTGCTGAAGCTACTACTGCTACTACTGCTGAAGCTACTACTACTGCTGCTGCTGAAGCTACTACTACTACTGCTGCTGCTGCTGCTGAAGCTACTACTGCTGAAGCTACTACTACTACTACTACTACTACTACTATTACTACTACTACTGCTGCTGCTGCTGCTGCTGAAACTGCAACTTCTACTACTACTGCTGCTGCTGAAGCTACTACTACTACTACTACTGCTGCTGCTGCTGCTGAAGCTACTACTACTACTACTGCTGCTGAAGCTACTACTACTACTACTGCTGCTGCTGAAGCTACTACTACTACTGCTGCTGCTGCTGCTGAAGCTACTACTGCTACTACTACTACTACTACTACTACTACTGCTGCTGCTGATACTGTAACTGCTGCTGCTGATACTGTAAGTGGTGCTACTACTACTACTGCTGCTGCTGAAACTACTACTACTACTACTACTACTACTACTACTACTACTACTACTGCTGCTGCTGAAGCTACTACTACTACTACTACGACTACTACTACTGCTGCTGATACTGTAACTGCTGCTGCTGATACTGTAAGTGGTGCTACTACTACTACTGCTGCTGCTGATACTGTAACTGCTGCTGCTGATACTGTAAGTGGTGCTACTACTACTACTGCTGCTGCTGAAACTACTACTACTACTACTACTACTACTACTACTACTACTGCTGCTGCTGCTGAAGCTACTACTACTACTACTATGACTACTACTACTGCTGCTGATACTGTAAGTGGTGCTACTACTACCGCTGATGCTCCACCCCCAAACTAAAGGCCACACACACTTCAGCCCCTAATTTCACTGAACAGACATGTCAGATGATAATAAGGCTATTTAATTTTTTTAAATAAAAATAAAATAAAAATTAAAGGAGCAGTGTGACGTCCAAAAAGGTTTGCCATCTTGTTGTGGCTAATTATCTATTCATTTGTACATGAGTTCATATTGAGTCCCAATTTGTCATTTTAAATGAATATAGTGAAAGATAAGTGAAGAAACAATCTAGAAACTTTCTAGAAACATTGTTTCTAAACTTTCTAGAAACAATCACACTGGGCTTTAAATGTTGACAAATTGCTGCAAATTAGGTGAAATAGGATGAAAATACTTTCATGACGAAGATGTTTCATATTACAGAAATAATGTTTTTAATAAAATAAAAAAGGATGGAAAATATGCAGATTCTGACAGATTTTAATGACATTGGATTACTTGTTTATTCTATCAATCCTCATGTAAAACAAGCTTTAAACAAAGCTATTTCAAATGCTTCCACTTTATCAGCAACAGGGATTGTGACGTTGACTGCAGATCGCTGGTCCACAGCTTGTGTGTTTCAGGGTCCTAATGTTCTCCAGATTTAGGGTCTGTTAACACACATTAAGAAAACTTTTTAAAAGTTCAGGACTCATTTTACAAAGGCCCTGTTCACTTTATTAACTTACTACTAACCCTAACCCTCACTTAAAGAAGCTCTGGCCTTTTGTGATTCTGTTTCTCCAAACATGTCTTCAGTTCATCCAGTCGAGGCCTGTTTTACTGAGAGCCGAAGCGCTGAGGAACACAACACACCTTTGACCAGCAACATTTTAGTTTTTATGGAACTAAACTTATATGATAAAAAGGCTGTATATTTCATTCACTGATGTTGTAGAGTTACATTAGACACGCATTAGATGTCACAAGATGATTTCACTTTATTCATGGTCTGTCTTCTATGTGTGAGTGTGTGAACGAACTAAATAACAGTGAGAACAATCTCCATCAGATCTGATCTGGAAAATATGATTTTCGAGTAGATGAACAGAGCTGTAACAACTTTAATAAATTAGCAGCTGAATATCTTAGACTGGATCTCTCTTTTCTTTATCTGTGTAATTCTGTGTGTAGTTTTGTCTCCTCCTCCCTCATCTCTTCTTTCAGACACAGGAAGTGTGTGTTTTAGCACACAGCACTGTTAACACAGTCTATTAATGTGACAGTATGGGCTCCAGGGCACTGCCTCTCATCTGTGAGTATTTCATTATATTCTATACCATCTCCTGTTTTCTGTTTCTAATGCAATGTATTCAGCTGAAGATGGGATAAAATAATGATTGTTGTGTAGAAGAGTCTATGAACCCACAGCATTATTGCTTATTGTATTATTTATTGATCAGATGTAATGTGATGATGTTATGTGTTGATCAGATAAAGTGTTTGATGATGCATTTATCTGTGTGATAATGCATGTGAAAGATGGAGGCAATGTGTGTATTTTTGCTTAGTTTTGTTGTAATATATTTCTTCCTATTCCAAGTAAAGGCCTTGTTGAGACAGGGGAGACTGGGGATGGTTGTAACAATTTTGACCTTTCTGTCTATATCTTGTAGTACTTTGAAGTCAGTGTGTTCAAAATGTGATCCAAAGTTACAAGTGTCTGCTATTAAATGATAGCTATTATCTTTGCAACACAAACAGAAAATGCATGGTTTAGTTTCAAACACGAGTGAAATGTTACAATTCACCCCATAGTCTGGGTTAGTTGTAATATACCCTGGGGTGAGATGTAACATTATGATTTCCACTGGGGTGATATGTAACATAATGAAATAAGGATTTTGACAAAAAAAATTTATTTTGAAAGGTTTTTATTCAACACTGACTTTTCAATATAACTGATGTGTGTGTCACTCTTAGTCTCAGTGTGTTTGTCACTCTCAGTCATAATTATTGACCATTATAAACTGAACTTGAACACAAACATTGTTTGTTTGTAAGCATGATTATTACTGCCAGTGTTAGTATTGGCCATAATAAAATTGAACATTTTGTGTGTGTGTGTGTGCGCACATGTTTATATTACATTGTGGGGACATTTAGTAAAACCTGAAATCACCTACATTGTGGGGACCAGCCAGCGGTCTTTAACAGACAAAACATTAGCACTAACAACTTGCATGAAAAATATCTACACAGACATAAAAGTTTGATGAGTTTAACTACAAAGCAGAAATTCCCGTAACAAAAACAAAAAAAGTAAAAAAAAAGTTACTTTCTTACCTCAAAATAGTTTTTTCCACTCTAACATGTGCTGTGTTTGCCACAGGGCTCTACTTGATCACATGTGGAATAAGAACTAAACTGAGCATGTGCGAAGTGAATGAGGTAATTTGTAACTAGTTCCTGATTGGACAGATTGGAACTGTTACAACTGACCCCAACCATCCCCGGTCTCCCTAAATCTGATTTATTTGAGTTATTGTTGAAATATGCTGTATCTTTAAATAATCTCTCCATCAGAGACTCAGAGAGCTTGAGAACAGAGACGAACACACAATCAGCTTCTCTATCACTTCTCTTTCTCTCTGACTCTCTTATTGAGAAATAACTGCAAAAAATGTTTGGAAACTTAAATTGCATTGTCATTCAATGGACAAACAGTTTATCAAACAAAGTAGAGCTTTTCTCTTTTCTCAGAAGTAACTTCTCTTTTCTGAGACACGTTTCAGTTATTTTTTACCAGTTCGCCTGAACTTCATATTTAGTTGTTGTATGAAGTCAGTTCACACGTGTGTCAGAATAACCACAGGTTTCCAGAATAAGTTCATCACGTCCACATATGAACATGTTCCACATTTAGACATTTAGTCTTTTTTTTTTATTTATTTTTTTTTTACATATTTATTTATTCATGTTTTGCAAAGCAAATTTTTTTTTTTGATAAATGTCTTGATTGAAAACTGTACTTGAGCTATATCTTTAAATTTCACTTTTGATATATTGCAAATATATTGATAGCCTACATTTTTAATGTGGTTGAAGGGCTTTTTCACACTCGTTAGTTTGAGAGACTGCAAGCGGTCAACACATTAAAATAATGTGGTCTGAATATGGTTTGTTTCTGGGTCCTTTTAGGAGGAACTGAGATCATTTAGTGATGACATATGAATTATTTCTGCCGAGGCGAGAGCTCTTGTAGCGCTGAAACAAACGAGGTGTGAAAAAGCTCTTAGACCAGAAGCATGATCACTTGCAGCAGGTTTTCTTTCTGGTTTTGGTTCATTTCAGCTGTAGGCTACTACTAATACTATATGTAAGGAATAATTGACTTCAGGCCGTTGAATTATTAGAAAAATAATGCACACCCGAGGTGGTGTGCATTATTTTTCTAATAATTCAACGGCCTGAAGTCAATTATTCCGCTTATGCTACAGTTACCACACCTCAAAACATTATCCAAATAATGTATTTCAAGACGTTTGTAAAGTTTTTGTCATTAAAACACTCTTGTATGTAGGACTAATTTCCTGCGCATCTAATCCCATGCCTCCTTTGCTAATTCCAAAACGTAATTTTAGAGTTAGTAACGGAGGTTTGAGACTCTGATAGCAGAGAAGCAGACTAATGCTGGACACACTCAACGACTGGCTGAAACACTCTTTGACTGTGTCCATCGACTGCAGCAGATGTTAAACCCAGACTGTGTGGACACAGACTGAACGCGCTGAACACGCGTTTGGGCATGATCAATCATTACATCCATAACCGGCCTTACAGTAGCCTATAAGTGTGTCCCCGGATTTATGCAGTTATTAATGCAGTTATTAGAGAGAGAGAGAGAGAGAGAGAGAGAGAGAGGGAGGGAGGGAGGGAGAGAGGAGCAAATGTGCGTCAATATTATTATTTATTTATTCATGTTCATGTTTTTTTTCCTTCTAATATTGACAGTAGACTATAGCCTAATAAATGAAACACAACGTCCTTTTAACAACTATAGGCTTATCAATAATTATTTATTTGTTATAGCCTATGCAATAATTACGAAAACCCGTGCAGCAGGACTATCAATTTATTTATATAGGCCTATTCAGTTTAATTTTCTATTGATTATAGATAGGACTATACTTTATTTATTAAAATTAAACTGCATGTTTCCAATGATTGTGAAGTTAGACATCGGAAATGGCAGATCAAGCGCATGTGGCTACATGTTTTTCTTGTTGTGAATTGTATCCTATTTTCCGTTATTACAGTTGACTGAACTGAAGTGATATAGAACTGTAATGCGGTCAAGACCTGCTGGAACTACTTTAGCCGTGCGTTTCCCTGAAAATAATTGCACACCTTAGAACGTTCTCAACCAATCAGAACCAAGCATTCAACAGCCCTGTAGTATAAGTCACAATTATGGGTGTGCACGAATATTCGAAATCATTGTTATTATTATTCGAAAAATAAAATGCTAAGCATTTCCGGCCAGCACAGAAACGTCCTAAAATTGTAATGAAATCCATGATAAATCCAAGCACCAACTCACAGTTATAATTAAATGCACTGGGTGGCGCTGTGGAGCGTGTTAACACATGGATTGTATTTGTTCACATCAGTGAATCTATCAGTGAATCAGTGAATCGACTCTCATATCAGTTCACGAATCCTGTGACGTCACGGTGTGTGATGACGTTATGCTTGAGAATAAACCACGAGTTCTCGTCTGAATGAGCATAAAAACAGAAAAGAAAACACACTTTCAGTTCATGTAGAATAAACTCTAGACATGTTTCAGTGTGTGATTTACATTGTGTTGAATTAATGGAAAAGCTTCATATCTGTGTTTCTTCTGCTTTTAGTGCTGATGTCCCTCGTTCACTCTGGACTCAGTCAAGGTACTGTCCGTTACTGCAGTCAATTATATAATTATGTTTGAACTAATATCAATTATGTTGTATATTGTCTGCATGGATAGGCCTACACCAGGATCCCACATTTGTCTCTTTGCTGATGTTTTATGTCCATATGTTTTGCATATATTTCACATAATCATCTGACTGTAGTTCCTTATGCTGCAGAACATTACAGAAATCTGCTATTTATTCAATCAATCAATCAATCAATCAATCAATCAATCAATCAAACAAACAATCAAACAAACAAACGTTTAGAAGATGTCTTTTAAGATGTAATGATTTAGAATGCATGTTAAACTTCTAAACGTCTATTTGACATCTGACAGGAAACGTCCTAGACGTATTGCAGATGAGCAAACACTCTTAAAAATACTTCCAGATGTAAACATCACATCAAATAGACTTGTGCTATCTGTGTGTCTGTGTAGTCTACCCCAGAGTGTCTGGACGACGGGCCGGGGCGACACGTGCCTATATTGTACTTTTTTGGAGTAGTTAAAAAATTTTATACTTGAGTAGGCTACATTTTAAGTGATGTATCGGTATTTGTATCTCCCTATTTTCCTTACCTTTGTGGTCGTTACTTGTTACGTGCTTGTTTTAATTTTATTTTTATCCATCAATGTGATTGGATCGAGTAATCGGTCTCGTGACTGTGTCGTCAAATCAAATTCTGCATAGAAAACTTTAACCGCCAACATTAATCATGGCGACTGTGGAAGTGCTTCTTCAAGCATCAATTCAATCGAGATATCAGCGTCGTCCTCCTCTTATATGGGTACATTTCACATTTCTGTTTACTCAATGTTGTTTATATAGGCTAGCCCAGTGGTCACCAACCCGTCGATCGCGAAGAGTTTTCAAAATCAGAGAAAAAAAACACCAATATTTTTATTCATTATTATTTATTAATTTAAAATGCACATGGGGTCTATGGGGATGCGGAGGCGCGCGCGCCAGTGTTGCCAGACGTACGATAATTATCGTATTTGTACGATAATTTTGACCTCTGTACGATGTACGATCAATAATAAATAAATAAAATACCATAATGTACGATAATTTCAGAATTTTGTGACACTTCAATCGGAGGCCATTGTAATTATAGTGCTAGGTGAGAGAGAGTCTAGGTGAGAGAGAGGGAGAGAGCGAGAGACCTTGCGTGTGTGCCTCATGAAAGCTAGTCTCCCCCATCAACAATCCAGTCAACTCCTCCCCCCCTGGGATTTGCTGTCAAACTATAAGCCAGACTACAGAGCACTTGGCTGATAGTGTAAGTGTGCAATCACAGCCATCACATTGAATGTGTGTGTGGAGAGAATCTCATCTGAGCTCAGAGTGAGGGAGTATTGCTAGTTTGAAATCGGTTGGCTATATTGTTAAAAGGAGATATGTGTTTATGTTGTTGAAAAAGGGAAAGATAATCAGTGCTGTACATGATTGTTTTAGGCTTGTAATTGATTGATTATTGAGGTAATGACTAATGAGTTAGTAATGAATAGTAGCCTAGTAGGTCTGTAATTTGTGTGAAAATATTTTTGAAGAATTGAAGGATGACTGTTGTCAGAATTTTTTATGGAGTATTTCCATTTTGAAGTGTTTGAAATATGTTTTAAAAGTGAAAGCGCCTGTAGCCTAATTGACTAATTATTGTGTTTACGAGTAATACGCCTGTGGAAATACTTAATGTTATATTACTGTTGAAATTGTTGAATTATAGTTGACAGTTTGTATAGTTATATACTATTTGTATAGTTAAATATTTTGCTAGTGACTAACAGGCAACAAAGAATGTAAAAGTAGAACTACATTGTGGCCTTGTTTTTTCATAATTTTTTGCAAGTGGTAGATCTTGGTTTACATTTGGGCTTGGGATGTGATCTTAGGCTTGAAAAGGTTGGTGACCACTGGGCTCGCCTATATCTACAGGGCCTGACCATAGAGTGTAAAAAAAGATGGACGTCCCTTCGCTCTCTTCCATTGGTGAGAAGTGAAGCCGCCAGTGTCCCGATATGGCTCTGACATCTTGAGTCTGCGCAGTAGCGAGGAAGAAAAGCCGTGAAATCAAGGCCCGCCCTCACTCTCGCCCAATCAATCGCAAGCACACGTCTCATGTTCACCAACCATTGTTTAATGGTGCGTTCACGTGCTATGGTAATTATGGTAAATACCAAGAATCAACGTGGAAACTGCACATGAACACCCCCTCATGTGGTATTTTCCACTGGGCAACTCGTAGAATATTTTGATGGACGAGTTGCCGAGATGAGATAACCTTTGACCTTTTCAAAATGGCGGAGAGCATCGCAAGAGTCGTGAATGGGAAGCGTTGTACACAACTAAATGTTTTTTTGCTACTGTTGGTGGATAGTTTTTGTAGCCTATAATTAACAATTGTAATATAATGCGTTAACACTCAGTGTCAGTTTTAAAAATACCATTATGGTTTGGTGTTACCTCCCAGAGCAGATGCTAGCTAACGTTAGCTTAGCAGTCAGTAGAAGCCTCCTAGTAATGAGCTGGTCGGAGAGATTAGGCTAGTGGCGATGCTTCACCTAAGGATAGACCTAGCGTTTGCAGCTAAAACAGAAATATTAGCTCTATTAACTCCCTTGTTCTTAAAAAAAATCTCTACTATTCATGATCTAGAAAATATACAGCATATCATTTACCGTTTGAGTTTTGATAAATTAACGTTATCTTCTTGCTATAGCAGATGACTTAAGCAATCTAAAATTGTTTTAGTCAAACAACAGGTCTGGGTCCATCTTTTCACCACATTACGACAACAAAAGCACTTGAACGCAACACACTGGTAAATACCAGTTCACAAGTGGAAAATATCGTCTTTTCCATAGCACATGATTGCACCATAAGTCTTACCAGAGAATGTCTAATAAGGGGAGAACTCCCACTCTGTAAACTTCCGGCTTCTGAACTTTGCAATATTGACCTCAATAATTGCAATATGACATTTTCCCCAAATCGTGCAGCCCTAATTTTGATACTGTATTCATCCCATAGAAGAGCTGGAAGAGAAAAGTGCTTGAGAACAGACAGACAGAAGTTCGTAAGTTCCCAGTACTGAGCATTTCAAGCTAGGACAGCAGGTTCAGTACGCAACCCTTGACGGAGCTGCCAAATATCACATGATCTCGTCATCGTTTCCCGCGGTTAGGTCCGGAAAGCAGTTTTCGAGTACGATAAGTAAATTACTGAAGCGGCACTTTTTTCTAATTACAAGTTGTGTTTTTCGTTTCATGTGTCACACAGTAATGATCAATCTACAGGTTATTTAGTGCTGTAACACATCCTGAAGTTTGCCTTGTCAGAGTTTTTCAGTACAAAAGTAAATCGGGTTTAAATGTCAGGAGTTCTTGTCAGGACGAAAGTAACACTTGTTACAGTGAAAACTAGTGTTTATTTTGTCCCTCTGCTAATGTGGTGACTTTCTGTGTGTTGCAGCATTCATTAAAACATGTTCATGTCATATTATACCAACAGAATATGGCAGATGTTTATGAGAGGGCGTTTAAAGTTTAAGTCACATTTAAATCAGCTGATTTCTGTCACCGTTTATTTCACTCAGTCTGTTTCCATTTACAGTCATATTTAGGTTTTAGCCATACTTTATAGCTTTTCCACCTATGAATTTGCAGGGTTTCCATAAAGATGTTTTTATGCACATTTTAAATTTATGCATAAAAACAGCTGGATGGAAACATGACTAATGTTATGTTGAGGTTTTATATTATGCTAATTTAATTACATTTTCATATTTTTCATGTTGAAAAAACATTTTATGAAATGGATTGACATTTCCAATAAAAAAATATTCTAAACAATTCAAGTTCCGACTGTTGGGTTACGTTTGAAACTTTTGATGAACCTGTTCATTTACATTTTCATTTTAAATTTACATTTTGTGCAAAAATAGAGGCCAAAATATGTTTGCAGTTACATGCTAACAAGGTCATACTCAGGTATATTTAGGTTATTAAAAAAAACAAAACAAGAGTAACTCAAAAAGTCTACCTTGTATATTGTTGTGTTTTGTCCCAACTAACGGGGTCAACAGTAACATGAGCAGTCTTCAGTTCATAGTGGAATTATACTGAAGTCCTTCTACACTTGTGAGTGACTGACCACAGCAAAAATATATCTGTCTAAACCATCATCTTTTAAAATTATGTTTTTCTGAAAAAATTGTGCTTTCGCCCCTGCTCTCCCCTATGCATTTTTCAGAATCAGAATCAGAAAGAGCTTTATTGCCAAGTGTGCTTGCACACACAAGGAATTTGTTTTGGTACTGAGGCTTCCAGTGCACATATACAAATACAACAAGAAACATAATTTACAACAAGAAACATAATAATACAAATTTTAAGAATACAATATAAAATATAAAAATATGAGAATAAAAGTATCACAGTTGGGTTTAGCCAGAATAAACATTTACAGATTTACAGATTATGAACAAATTTACAGTGTTTTGAATATTATAAATAAATAAATCTACATGTAAGTGTCACCTGAGTTGTAAGTTGTTGCATTAAAACAGTGGGGGTATTGCACTTAAAGGCACATGCCTTGGGAGGTGTGTTAACTGTTCAGGAGGGAAATGGCCTGTGGGAAGAAACTGTTCCTGTGCCGAGATGTTCTTGTGGCCAGTGTAAGAGCCATATTTCATATTTCAAAATGTATATTTTCATATTTTATTATGTAAATTTGATACAATCATTGTTTATGTTAATTAGTAATTTCCTGTTGAATATACTTCTTTACTTTATATTTGTTCTCTCTGCGCATGTGCAGTAACGTTCATTTTGTAGCACATGTAAGAAAAGTTTGGAGCTCATGCAATAAGTGCAGATGCTCGTCGGGAGAACACAAAGCTTTTGACCGTTAATAATTATAGCATAAATTGCCTTATAAGTATAGTATCTCTACAAACAAGTTGTTGAGAAGACATCGCTGCAAAAGAGGGTTACGCTGTATGTATGAAACGTGATTCTTTGTTGATTTGGAAGAATAAACAGTGATTAAACGAACTATATGGATTTCAAGTGTGAGTAGCCTACAAGGCAAGAAGATACGCGTCAAAACTTGTGGAATGAATAAAAGACATTCACATGTCCCTTACAGCCAGTGATCTGAGTCTCCGTCTTGACGGTAACAGTTCAAACAGGTGGTGTCCAGGGTGAGTGGAGTCTGTGATGATTTTACTTGCTCTCTTCCTCACTCTGGAAGAGTACAGGTCCTGGAGGGTTGGCAGGGGGGCACCAATAATCCTCTCTGCAGTCCGAACTGTCCGCTGTAGTCTGCTGATGTCAGATTTGGTAGCTGAACCAAACCAGAGAGTGATGGAAGTGCATAGAACAGACTCAATGACGGCTGAGTAGAACTGAATCAGCAGCTCCTGTGGCTTTTGATGTAATCATTACAATTTACAAGCAAACTTGATTTTTAATTTAAGTGTTTTTCTCCTGAGGAAGTGTTGAGTTCATGACAGAGATCTTGATACTCAATGTTTTTCAATATTTACTTCTATGTTTCTCAGTGAAACCTACAGTGAAGGTGAAGCCAGATCAGCGTGTGTTCAGAGGAGAGACAGTCACTCTCACATGTGACATACAGGGAGGAGGAAACATCCAGTGGAGATACAGCTGGTTTAGAGATGGAAACACTGTCTATCAACATACAACAGCAGCAGAGTTCAGTTTCACAGCTGATGTGTTTCACAGTGGTGAATACAGATGTAGAGGAGAGAGCTCAGACTCACACACAGACAGTGATGCTGTTACACTGACTGTATCAGGTGAGTCTTCATATTCATCTGTTTAATGATCATAACATTTCAACACGTATAATCTTCAGCCACATCTGTTGTAAGAGGACTGAAGAAATTCACTAAGTCATTATTCAGTAACTGCACACGTCGTGTGTGTGTGTGTGTGTGTGTGTGTGTGTGTTTTGTAGAAGTTTTGGTTTATTATAAAATCATATAAGAGTTTTGTACTGAAGTCAGAGAGAATGACGTGACTTACAGATTATTAGTGTTGAAGTCAAAACCACAAACCGAGACCGAGAGAGTGTGTTCCCTGATGACACATTTTAGTTTGAAGAATGTTTTCCAGATATTCTGTTTTGGTGAAGGAATAGTTCAAATGTTTTCTTAGTGCTAGTAGATTTTTTTTTTTAAGGTTAGTATTGTCATGAGCCGGGTTTGACTCAATTTCAAATTAATTTCAAATTAGCTTTATTAGCATGACTGTGTAACAATGTTGCCAAAGCATCAACATATTATATATAAATAACAAAACAAACAAACAAATGAAACCCATATCATGTCATATGTAGCATTGTAAATACATAGATAAATAAACATAATATATCTTAATAAATGAATGAATACAGTGGGTCTCAGAGAATTAGCGGTCTCTGGCGTTGTGAATAGCTAGCACATATTTAGCCGCTAGTGCATCTGTATTATCATCTTCTCCGAGTAAGAAGGACATTTTATTCAGTGTCAATCAGTTCAAAGAATGATGGGATCAAGGTTTCAAATCTGGAGAGAAAAGTTTCTCTTATATTGGTATATTTAGAGCAGAAAGTGTTCATCATCCTCTATGTGCTGTAGATCTGCTCTCTCTCTCTGTCCAACACACACACACGCACACACACACACACACACACACACACGTCTGAAATAAGAGGTTGAAATGAGATCAGATCTTAATTAATTAAGCTGTAATTATTATAATAATATATAAATAATAATTAATATAATTAATAATTATTCTAACAATAATTAGAATTAATAGGCCTATATATAAATGAAATAATAATTATTACTAATATAATGAATTATAATAATAATAATATATAAATAATAAGCTGTGATAAAGCATTTCTGTTTATTTTTATCTGTTTTTTTTTTATTTATTTTTTTATTCATTGTAATGTTACCTGTAACAAAATGCTTTCTCTTTATTCAGGTTTGACTAGTAATAATAATGCAAAAACTTGTACACTTTACATTAATTTTTTTTATATATATAAACCTTGACAAAGTATTATTTGAGAATTTTCTAAAAAATACATTTTAATCCACATCTAAAAGTAAGTCATTTTGTCCATAAACAACTAGATAATTCACAAGCCTCTCCATATGAGCTATACAGACATCTAGTGGTGAACACATGAATGACATGTTTTACTTTATTTTATATCAACAGATGACTTCAACATTTGGATTTTAAAGGCCTAGTCTCTATATTAATCTGAAATACTGCATTCATTTAAAAACAATAAAAAAATTTTTTATTATTATTTTCAATGGCTGAAATTAACCATAATTATTGCATAAAGTACTATCAAATCCTCTTAAAATACCAAAAGAAAAAATATTATTGAACAAAAATAAATGGCATTGGTCTTACTGGGATGGAGGAAGTTTAATTGTTCACTTCTGACGGGAAGATAACAAGCGCTACACCATGAGGAGCTCCTGAGGGGTCACTTCAGTTTTAATAACTCAGAAAACTTGACTAATTAATAATGGGGAACATTATAGTGACGTGATCACAGCAAAATCCTCAGATTTCATCCTAATGTTTAAAGGATTTCCTCCCAACATTAAGAACATTTAAAAAACCTTCTTCAAACAATGTATAAATCATGTTTTTGTGATAATTGTTGTGGTTTCTCTCTCTTGTGAAATCACTTCTCAGAGATCTTTGATGCCAGAAATATTATAATTTATTTTGCAACAAAGCCGAGCATCTTCTGCAGAAGACGACTCCACACACATATATACATACACACTTTTCCAAAGATGGTAACACACCCTGTAGATATTTCTGGGTAAAAGGTCTTGTATGTGACATACTAGAATATCATTTTCTGCTGCAACATTCAGGCCTTTCTTCAGAAAGACAAACCACAATCACACTCAGCGGAAATAATAGTGTTCAAATACACAGATAATTTACTTATTGTCTAAATAATCAAATCTTCTACATTCCCGTCCGGCTCACTGAAGTAAATAAATATCTTTACATGTTTGGATCTGTTGTTTGCCAACTTTATATTAACTTTGTATATTTATCACGGTTTGACCAAGACCAGTGTCATGTATTCCTGTCACAGAATGGCTCCATGAACTAAATCCCTCTGGAAACCGTTGGTCAAATGCTTTGCTCAAGGACACAATAGTGACGGTCACAGTTCATTCACTGCAGGGTTTATACAGCAACATTCACATTTACAACCAGCGTTTACAACCGAAGGTCCTCCTGAACGATGTTGGTGTTTTTCCCTGAAAGAGCCGTTTGAGTCACTTTGTGTTTCTGTGTTTCTTCTCAGATTTACCCACATCTACAGTGACTGTGACACCAGACAGTCCTGTATTCACTGGAGAAACAGTCAATCTGAAGTGTGTGATAAAGCCTGATTACAGTAACTGGAGATATGAGTGGTATAAAGGCAGGGATAGTGTAATATTACAGACGTCTGATCATCGTTACACTGTAAACACACACACTCTCAGTATTGTTAAAGTAATAACATCTGATCAGGGTCAGTACTGGTGTAAAGGACAGAGAGATGGAAGACCAAACTCATCAACATCAGGATCTGTTTATCTCTCTGTGAAGGGTGAGTTCAACATCATTGTCCTCTTAAACTCTCTCTACATGATCATGATCACACATCTAATCGAGAGTCTTTGACTCAGACGTTCACACTAATAATGTGGTTCTCACTCCTCTTTTGAAGGGTTACTTCTGTTTAATCCTCTCACAGATGACGTGTTTTTCTCTTCAAAACCGTTAGATTGAGCAAGACTGAATGCAGAGCTCTTAAACCCTATTGTAATAGTTAAAGTATTTAAACACCATCATAAAAACACTGCACTCATTGCACACGATATGAACCAGCAGCTAAAATACTTCCAAAAACATATTGTTGTATTGAATTTATTTATTTCTGCCTGCACTTACTGGAAATCTGTGAATCTTTGCACAAATGCTGTGCTTTAGTCTGATCGACTGAGCGTTACAGTTCATCTCTCTTTTGAGGGTTTAAATCTGTTTCATTTCCTCTGTTCTTGTTCAAAACAATTTGAAGAATGAAATTGAATGCAGAGATCTGAAAATGCATTATATTTTTACTTGAAGTGTGATCTTATAACAGCTAAAGACGTGTGACGCGTGTGAACAGAGCCGAGAAACAGCTACAAAATGCAGTGTTGATTACCATTAAGTAACCTTTCATTTGAAAATATTTGTTGCTGTATATATTTCCCATAAACACTTACTGAAGATTATTCAAATGCAGCTTTGCTTTGATTCTCAGATGTCGTCGTTTTGTCTCTGATTATGAATTATGAAACTTTGAAAGTCGGATGAAATAAATCTTAATTCTAATGTTTGATAGACAGTTGATGAACTTTCATTAGCTCACCTGAAAATAAAAAGTTATTCAAATAATAAGTCATAATTTATTCTCATATCTTTTTGTATGTTTTTCTTCTTTAGACCTTTTTTATATATAATGTGCTGATCACTATAATGTGATGGTTAACTTCAAGAGTTGAAGAGTTCAAAAAGGACAAAAATAAAGCATCATAACTGTATCATAAAATAAGTCTAATGAGTCTAAATGACAGAGATCATAACTATGAAGAGTATTTTATTCTCCATCATCCTGTCCAGAGACACAGTTTAGAAATAAAACACACAGCCTCTGTTTACTGACAGTCTACAGTCGTCTCTGATCACTGATGTTCAGGAGAAATATAAAGACTGTCAAACTCTGAACATTGTGAAACAGAGACAGAAAGTTCAGACTGTGAGTTTTAGAAAGGGAAAAAACAGATGTTCGACAGAAATCACTCATCAAACACAAAGGAACAGGTTAAATATTCACTGCATTTACTATAGAAATAAAGTGAGTTTATACAGAATCTATAAACTCAAAGTTCTCAGCGGAATTTCCATGAAACCATTTAGTTGACATTAAATATTAACACTTTTGTGTTTCTTCTCAGATTTACCCACATCTACAGTGACTGTGACACCAGCCAGTCCTGTATTCACTGGAGAAACAGTCAATCTGAAGTGTGTGATAGAGACTTACAGTGACTGGAGAAGGAGAAATTACCCGACATATAATACAGACTGGACACAAGACTGGAGATATGAGTGGGGATATGAGTGGTATAAAGACAGTGTAATATTACAGACGTCTGGGCGTTACACTGTAAACACACACACTCTCACTATCAGAGGAGCTACTGGGTCTGATCAGGGTCAGTACTGGTGTAAAGGACAGAGAGATGGAAGACCATCATCCTCACAGGAGAGTAACCGAATGAATATTTCTGTTAATGGTGAGTATAAACACTGATAAACACTCAGCTTTTTCACACTGGATGCACAAGCAGAACGGAGGCAGCGCAGAAGCTGTGTGTGTGAAGAGCGGGAGCAACACACACACACACACACACACACACACACACTGAAAATAATGTACTTCATGTGGTAACATCTACAATAACTGGTTTTGTTGAAATGAAATAAATTATTTAAGATTACTGATAATAACTTAATTCAACCAACCTGAAAAAAAAGTTTTTACTGAATCATAACTGTCAGTAGATATAACCTGATTTATCCAGTACAATTACATTTTTTATCATATTTTTTGTTTTATATATGGTTGTAACAACTCTAAATGTCCAACATAACTGAACATTATTAATTAACATAACCTACCAAGATCTTTCCCTTTACTGAAAAACACATACAATAACACTTTAATCCCTAAATATACTCTCCTAATGCAGTCCCTTGCAAAGCATTCTGGGAACTACAGATCCACGGCCCAGGGCCTCGTTTATAACCGTCGCACAAAACAGGCCCTGAAAACTTGAGGGTAAAATGTGCGCATCTGTACACAAACTCTGATCCGTGAGGAACATTCTGGAGACGAGCAGTTTGGGACACGATGGGGATCTGACGGACCAACGGCATAATGAAGGAAAACCACTTTACATCTTCATTATGAGTCCTACAGATACATAAATACAGTGTTCACAACAACAGTTTAAATAAATAATATAATGATTTAAACTGTTTTACATCTGATAGACACATTTAGATTAAATATGCCATTCTCATTAATGGAGTTAAGCATTTAAATTACATGAAATCACTACAGAGAAGACATTACAACATTTCTTTTTATATTCTAATAAATAGAAATATCTGTAGTGGATGGGATGCATTTCCCAAAAAGAAATGAAGCCATGGGCAGTGGATCTGTAGTTCCCGCTTCCCAGCATGCTTTGTAAGGGACTGCATTAGAAGAGTAACTTTAGGGGAGTAACTTTAGGGATTAAGTGTTATTTGTATGTTTCTTTCAATAAAGGGTGTTAAAATTAAGTTATGTTTAATATTCAGTTATGTCGGACATTTAGAGGAGTTTCTGCTGTTGTATTTTGTGGTTACCATTGTGCTGAAGAGTAGCGCTGTCAATTGGGATTTTCATTTTAATGCAACACAACGGCTCTATCACACACGCGGAGCAATGCAGCGCCAGACAAGTGTGTTTTGAGTTTCAGTCTGACGCAGAAATAATGCAAATATGTTAAAATATTTAAAATCCTTAAAATAGTGTGTAACAACTCCAGATCACAATTACTAATTAAAGCAAAATTGTCCATTAGTAAGGAGCAGGAGCGCATGTGTCCGTCCTGAGCTGTGATGGACATTGTTTGTAGGGTCAGTGTAACTCAGTTCAGTTTTAAACAGCTTTCCCTTTTTTATGTTCCATAAACCTGATTGAAGTAGATTACAACAGCTGTAATATTTGGAGTATCACGTAGAAATACCTCCTTACACTCAAAAAAATGCTGGGTTGTTTCTGTAAACAAATTGTTGGGTTGATTGTGCTGGGTCAAAATATTGGGTTGTTTGGGGTACTCTAAACACATTCCTGGGTTGCTCATGCGGGGTCAAATGATTTTTAAGGGGTCATTCACAAATAACCCAGTAAACACAGAACGTTCCCCTAACGTTCCCATATGGTTCCCATTTGGTTATTTTTTTGGGAACCAAATAAGAACGTTCTAGGAACGTTCCCTGTAGGTTTTTTGTTTAATAACCTAAAGAGAACCTTCCCAGAACGTTCCCTGCAGGTTATTTTTAGGTTTAATTTTATAACCTAAAGAGAACCTTCCCAGAACGTTCCCTGCAGGTTATTTTTAGGTTTCATTTTATAACCTAAAGAGAACGTTCCAGGAACGTTCCCTGCAGGTTATTTTTAGGTTTAATTTTATAACCTAAAGAGAACGTTCCAGGAACGTTCCCTGCAGGTTATTTTTAGGTTTAATTTTATAACCTAAAGAGAACGTTACGGGAACGTTCCCTGCAGGTTATTTTTAGGTTTAATTTTATAACCTAAAGAGAACGTTACGGGAACGTTCCCTGCAGGTTATTTTTAGGTTTAATTTTGTAACCTAAAGAGAACCTTCCCAGAACGTTCCCTGCTGGTTATTTTTAGGTTTAATTTTATAACCTAAAGAGAACGTTACGGGAACGTTCCCTGCTGGTTATTTTTAGGTGTAATTTTATAACCTAAAGAAAACTCTCTGTGAAAGTTCCATGCAGGTCATTATTTTAATATCACTTACCCTTAACAGGCTCATATTTAATATTTATAGGGTTTCCTTACCATTTTTCTGGAATGTTTCAGGTGTTTAAGTAATTTACTACTCAACTGATGACTTGAATCAGGTTTGTTATACCTATATCATAAATTATAATATAGAAATTATATAAATATTAAAGATTTTTCATGGTTTATTTTGAAATATCTTTCATTATGGTTTACAATTACACACATTGTTGAGCAGAAATCTATTTGGCAAGACTGAACAAAACACAATTTCACTACAGAGTTAAACAGTTTTATTAAAACAAACAACACATGAGAACAGGAATAATACAATAAATAAAAAAATGACTCTGTTGTTCCTCAGGGGACACCAACCCCAACTGCTGAATACAGGGTAAACATTATTGTGCATCATTCACCTGTCACCCATCTGTGTCCTTCATGTAATACAGCCTCCTCCCAAATCAGCCAAATGAGAAACTGAGGAATAGATGAACACTTGCAAAAGTAGAGACTGGATTAAAAATACAAAAAATACATCTAGGTTGGAATGGATGGATGTGAAAATGGTTTAGCTCCTAAGGTTATTTGCCAGTGGTAAGCAAGTAGCTATATTGTTGTGATAAATGCAAACAGAAGGACATAGGTGTTGGAGCGACCCTGTGGTGGATAACCTCACTTTGCACCATTGAGGCTAGCAAAGCAATGTAGCCAAAGGACTACATGTATCAAACCTGACAGGGGAAAAGAACTGACCTGTGCTAGTTTGCTCTTTATACACTGGCAGCCAATGTATACCATGTGACCAATATAACCCAGTTGTAAGTCAGAGTCAATAAGATTAATTTGAATGTGATTTTTACAAGTTGATTTACCATTACATCATGTAATACAATATATAACAATTACAAGTGATCCATAAGTGTTTTAATTTTTATAATCTTAACATTATTCACCTCAGAATGCTATTTCATTTTACTTCACCATCATGGTTCACTGTAAGGTTGTTAAAGGTGGAGTGCCACTCCCCCAGAAGTGATGTCATAGCCACAGAATCTCTTTTTTTTGTTGCCAGTATTCACCCTATATTTGACTTCACAATTCCAGGTTTCTCAAAAGCAGGAAATCACACTTGTAAACTTGTATAGCAGAAGAAAAAAAAACATTTAACTTGTCTTCGATCACTTTTGACTGAAAAGTTTTGTCTTGAATTTTTAAAAAACATAACTCCATCAGAATGGTATGGACGGGATCTAGTGTTTACACCATGAAATTACATGTTTTATTAAAATAGTACAAGAAGTTTATATTTTTATGGACGATCTTATAGTTGAACACCTCCAGAGGGACAATGCAAAAAGAGCAGCAATATCCTTGACAACCATCAATGTCCTAAAGACTTTTACGTGTTTTTTATCTTTGCCTTTGGAAATGTTTGTCTTTCTATCATACTACTTACTTCTCAACCATTTGCACATCAAAACCAAATGCTTCCACCATAAAGGCTCACATACATTGATAGAGTAACTCGCGTCTGTGGGCTAGCTGGTTCTTCGCTTGCATCCTACATAGACCTACATAGTCAAACAGGATTAACTAGTAGACAGTTAGTTTGGTTTTGCACTTTTCCATGGACACTCAGAAAAGTAAATGTTTAACTAAACTCTGGTACTTGTGTTGTATTTCATCTGCCTCTGGTAAAGAAAGTGTTAAGTAAAACCCTTTCTGCTCTTTCTTGTCAGATATCCCGTTTATCTGTTGTACACACACTTGTGTGTGTGTGTGTTGGACTGAGTATGTATATGCCTCATTCAACTACGCCACTGCTGAATGCAGATAGAGGAAACCAGCTTTCAGCCATCTGTGCCTTTCCTATAATGCTGATACTTGGTCCTTCCAAATGAGAAAATCTTTAAACAGATGAACACCTGTAAAACAATGATAGAATAGTAAATTAATAATGGTTATAATAATAATCATCATCCTCATCATCTACAAGCAAAATAACAGGGGCCTGTTCTTTATACGTGGATTACATTAGGATTAGTTAACAGTATTTTACTGTTGATGCTTTGAGATGATCCAGGATCGTTATGTTCTTCGAAGTCAGCAAACTCAAACTTGCTCAGGAGCAAACAAGATTAGAATGAAGATCAGTTACTTTCTTAACATAGCACCCTACAGAACCAGGGAAATGAATAATTAAAAATATAAATGCAGTAGTCCATAATAATACAGCCGATATTACTCATTGAGAGATTTATTCGTGAGGGAATAATTATACTAATTTTATTGGAGCCTTACACATATTAAATACTGTAATAAATTTGTTCCTGGTGCTTTAGAAATGAGAATTGCTTATTGATTACAGTAGACTTTACTCTTGGCACTGAAAAAAAAAGATTGTAATGCCTGTTCAATTACACAAATTTGTGAAAATTTTAAATAATTAGGAATCGTGTAACAGTCACTTATACATATTATTTATCTATTAGACATTTTATATAATTTTGCCTAGTTTGCCATTTCCTTTTTTAATTATGATGTTGTTATGTAGCTGTCTTGATGCCAGCCAATCGCTGCATTGCTGATCATGGTTTAAACGTTTAAGTATTGATACATCAATACAAATGGGGTTTCTGGGCTACTGACTTACCCAGCATCAGGAGAATGAGGACATCCCAATCCCTTCTTGATTGACATTGGACATGGTAGAGCAGTTCCCGATTGACTACATGCACCAAGCCTGCTGGGTGTAATAAAAAAAAACTCAATTTAGCATGTTATGTATTTTTCAGGCCATTAACTAAAACGTAACAATTAATTCTTAGAATTAATCAGTATAGGTGAGTACAACTGAGGTGCCCTTGCCATTTACCCCCCTAAAGTCATTTTTACCCCTTGTATTTGGCTTCATCTCAAATGAAAATAGTACAAAAAAATATTGTAACACCACAAAATGTTTGATTACTTATTAAATATTTAGCCTTTAATATAATGTCATGGGTTTCTTCATGTATGTTTTTCACACACACAAAAAGAAAGTCAAAGTCAATATTAGGCCATTTATAGATGTACTGGAAACATTTATTTAAAACTGTGGTGGATGTCCCTGCATGGTTCTGCTGTACTTTGGTTAATTCTAAAACCTGTAGTAAATTTCATGTATTCATATTGTCAATGTATACCTGCAAATACTGCACAAAAAAATAAAAAAAACACTTGCAGGACTCTTGTTTTTTTATTTATTTTTTATTTTAAGGAAAACGGTTTTCATTCGCACCTAATTACATATGAATGCATCTTGCACTTTCCTTACGTTTCTTACATGTTTGTAGCACATTATCATATTATGATAAAACCATACATTTCCACATATTATTTCATATCATACTTCTTACCTTTAAAACATTTGCACATCAAGAACATCAAATGCTGCCACGAAGAGGTCGCGTGCTTCCGTGCAGTTCTTCTCTTTCAGCATGGCTTTTGGCGACTCGCATATCGCCACCTATGGGTTGTTGAATATTAAATTATGTTATGTGTATTTATTTTTCCATCCCCAGGTACCCGGCACTGCCTGCACAACTTAATTTGAGTAGTTAATCAATTACGTCTAACCAATTTTATTTTTATATTCTAAAGTTAATATCACTTTTATTTTATTATTAAAAAAATTAAAAAAAATAATAATATATAAATAAAAATATAATATCCTGTCACAATTGACATTCTTCGCGTGCCAAGCCCACGTCACCTCCAGCGGGCATATATAAGCAAGGGTATGACCATCGCACCCAGAACCCGATTTTTCCCTGTGAGTGGACATCCCATACTACCAACTTTTCCGAGGTAAAGTACTTTTTACTTAACCGATTTAACGTTAGGTATATTACTTTTACAAACATATACGAGCCCCCTACAAATGTAAATTACACTTAAAACTTTGAAGAAAGTAAATAAAATCTAATTGTAGCATATTATAGGTGGGCGGGCCTACTCAGGGTAGCCAGATAAATAACTAAGATAAATAACAGTCACCTTCACTTATTGCAGATATGAACATATTACATTGTCATAAAACTGATTAACTGTTCTTTCACGGAAATGTACTACTAATTTTCACATAAACAATGGTTTTCCGGTTTTTTTTCCTCAATAACTTAATCACCACAAATAAATACCGTAAAATGTCGTTACGTCTGTGTGACGTCATTTGGGAAATCCGCTCAGATTGAAATAAACTTTTTTCATCAGTCATGTCTGTGATGTTAACGTTTATTTCAGTGATGTCTGTGGTGTTATATCGCTACTTTAAATAAATAATTATATAATTGTTTGTTAATAATAATATAGTTACTTTTTATGGAAAGAGCGTTGTCTCACAGGCTTGGCTGGGAGCGCGTTACACCCGGTTACACCTAAAGAGAGAGAGAGAGAGAGAGAGAGAGAGACGCGTCTTGTAAAGATGAGATCAGATTTATAATGAAATCGGCCATCCATCAGTCATTTTATTAATGTTATTAATACCACTACGTTTATTTAAATATGTAATAATATTAATATCGTTTCATTTATAATAATAATAATAATAATACAAATATTTTCAAGAATGAAAATGTATTTTACTGACTTAATATGCTTTCTTTGTGGGTTGTAAAGTCGCATCAGATATATTCATATATCAATAAATCAAGAGACTTTATTAACTTTTGGAATTTATACCATGAAAATAATTATTCTCTTCTCTCTTTTTCAGCATCAATTGCCATCTGATTTTTGTAAGTGATAAATCTAGCAGTCATCCTGATTAGTCAAAAATAATTTCCGAAATGTAATCAATTTTAATTCGTATACATCGCACTCATATTCAGACATGTTTCTACTTTATCTCCCTTTTCCATATGTGTCAACAGCAGCTACTACACCCCAAAGGCTCTTTTAAGAGCCCTAGCAGAGAGCGACTTTGGCTTTGTAAGTATGTTTTGAATGCCTGTCACTATATAAAGGTTATAAGTCAGATGTTGGGCTGGGGACTGATATATTTCATGATTCAATTTTATTCACAAGCTCTCGAATTTTCTAATCTTGTTTTGATTTATGATACCATCGGCAGCATTAAACCAACCTAAACCAACCCAATCTGATGATGATCTTTTTTTAATTTATTAGATTTTACATCGTTCTCAACTGCCTCCTCCTCAAAGTTATTTTATTTCAAGGTAAGAAATATTCTTTAGCTTCACTTCAAGGTTTGTTCATTATTTTTTATTATTTATGAAGTCATCTAAGACTTTTTAGTAAGTTCATGTGTTTTTTATTATGGATTACCTATCTGGCCATATGCTAAATTCACAGACATAAACTATGTTGATGTTGATATTGTCTACGCTAACAGAAGGTTTCCATAATAAGTTGAATACTAATCATTCTCTACTTTCCCCTACCATTTCCCCCCAGCCTCTGGACCCATCAGTGCCCAGGCTTCAGCAAGCACTGTGTGCTCAGTTGCTCTGGTCTCCACAGTTTAGCGAAAGGTAAGTGCTATGTGAACAAGTAATACACTTGAAACAACATTTCTCTGTCTTGCAGTCTTCATTTGTGATGTGGAGGCAAACTATAACACACACTTTGATTCTTTCCACATTTTTATGTTTTAGAGATTGAATTAAAATCAAATATTAACATTACTGCCCTAACTATCACTGAATAGGATGTGTACTTCATAAATATTTTAAATAGTATGCAAATATAAGGTAACTAAAAACATATATGTAAATCGAAGAGTCTGGATGTCATCTAGTGAAAAATTTTTTTTTAGAAACTTTCATTTTCCAAAACTGTAAAAGGTTGTAATAGGTTATATAAAAATAAAAAAATAATTATGATTATTACATTTAGCCTACATATTTAGAAGATGCTTTTATCCAAACCGACTTACAAAAAGAGGAATACAGCAATTAGTCAAATGTCAGTCATAATACAGGTTAGGCAATCATTTTTATTGTGTATTAAGTGGAATACATCAAATTGTCTTATACTGCGTCTGCATGCTTCAAGTGATTCTCAATTGTAGCAGGTATGGGGTGGAAAAGGCCTATGATTTAATATGAATGACGTGCATCAAAATCTTTTGTGATAATCTTAGCACTTTATTATTATTGTCTAACCTGTATTAGTACCTATTTTATCCAAAACTGTAAAAGGTTAGGTTATAGACTAATAGAGAAGGGTCTGACTGCAGAGCCGCAGAGCCACAGTTTCACCCCAGCAGTTTCACCCCGCGCATGCGCAGTTTTACTACGTTATGGCTATAATGAACTAACGTAACCTGTATCTAGGCTTATACTATAATATTCTTTACTAACAAAAATTATAGTTTTTAGTTATATCGAACCTACAGTCAGACGATTGTCCTTAACAGATATAATTTTGACTCCTGTTGTGTTAATTTCATATTTTGTGTTCCCGGACCAAAAAGGACCACACTATTATATCAGATTATAGATTCATAATATTACATATTATCAGCTATTTTTGTGATAGATTTTTTATTAATGTTTTGTGAACAATTCTATTTTATATTTATAGCCTGTACGTTAAGCTCATAAAAAGCTTTTTTAGCATAATGTATAAATGAAGAGTTCAGATGCAAAAGCCTCTAAGTGCCATTTGAAATTTTCTTCTAGAATGATAATTTTGATCAAGCTTGTATATTTAAGTTCAGTAATTTCACTTAAATGACAATTAATAGGTAAGCTTCATTGCCATTTAAGTGAAATTACTGAACTTAAATATACAAGCTAAACTTATACCACGGGCTGTTTAAATACTCGATTCTGATTGGCTGGAAGGTGTGCAGTAAAACCTTTTTTTACAGTCTATGAGTAAAACCGTTTAATGCACAGGTAAGATTAAACCATTAGATCAAATCATTAGATCGTTTTAGGACAGAACAATGTGACAGCGCATGCGCGGGTAAAACTGTTGTGGTGAAACTGCTGGGGTAAAACTGTGGCTCTGCGGCTCTGCTAACAGATATTATTGATGTAGGCTAATAAGCCTATGCAAATAAAGCATTGATACATTATTATTTTATTTAAAATTATTTTCTTTTATTATTTTATGACAAACATATTACTGTATTACTAAGTGAAGTCATTTATAGTTATAAACTCTAACTCTAATAATAATAATTATTATTATTATTAGCCTACATTTTAGGCTACATATTTAGAAGACGCTTTTGTCCAAAACTTACAAAAAAAGGAACAAAGCAATTCGTCAAATATGTGTCACGTTAGATTTTGACGCTCATCATTCATATTAAAACGTCTATTTCAACATATTCGTGGAGCACGCACTGCATGGAGGCGCCGGCGAGATCACTTGCATTTTCCTATCAACAGTGGAAACAACTTAAAATACTCCATAATTTCTGGTCATACAGAAAATAATAATAAATTTTATTTGTGTTAAATCACAATAACAAGAAAACAATGTGCTTATGTAAAATAACTTTCATGGTCTCCGTGACATGGAGCGCGTCTCATAAATTAACGGAAAAACAGTGTAGCCTCACAGACATAAAAATACCTCGGCTATATAAAGCTCAAATGTCCATGTCATGGGTCGAAAGCCCCACTAAAGCAAACAAACAAATGAAACATTTTCAACCTAAAATGAACATCTAAAACTCTGTTAATCTCAATAAGAACTTTGAGCGATTCACTGTGCCAATTAATGTCCACATACTTTTGGCCAAGTGTAGGCCTAGGTACAGTGAAATATTGCATGATGTGTCATTACCACATTTTCATCAAGTTCATTATTTTGAATTTAGAATGGATTCGAAATCAAAGAGGCAACGCTACACAAGGCAGTGGAAATATGCACGTAGATCATTGGATGAAAGGTTTATTGGAGAGGAATCATCAGAATCATCAGATCATCCAATAACACCTCATCCAATAACACCTCCACCAATAACACCTCCACCAATAACACCTCAACACATCAATTACATCGATGAAGATATCTCAAGTGTTATTGAAAGCATAGAAATGAGTGTCAGTGGGCAGAGCTGCAGTTCGGGACCTGACCATGTGGACGATGGTCTCAGTGAGGGAAAGTGCATTTCAGAAACTGAGAGTGAAAACGAAATGGCCTCAACTTCACTCACAACATTCCTACAAGAATGGGCAACAAAACACTTAATCAAACATAATGCCATTGATGATCTCCTTAAAGGACTTAAACAAAATGGACACTCAGACCTCCCATCAACAGCAAGGACATTGCTGAAAACTCCAAGAATCGTTAAATCGGTGGTAAAGTCTGGAATGGAGTGTGTCCACTTTAATTTAAGAGAGAGCCTTCATGAGCAGCTGCAGCGCTATCCAAGGGAGATAATGGAAGGAGTTAGCACATTGGAGCTATCATTTAATATAGATGGCCTGCCCATTTTTAAAAGCAGCAGGACACATCTTTGGCCCATCCTCTGTGCCATTCACCTGCCACCCATCAGTGTCTTTCCTGTAACACTGACACTCGGTCCCACCAAACCAACCAATCTGGATTTTGCTGAGGAAGCAATAAAGGACATTCAGGAAATACTCGACAATGGTTTGGATGGAAAAGAAATAAAAATCAGATGTGTTGTGTGTGACGCACCCGCTAGAGCCATGGTAAAAAAGATCAAACAGTATTCCGGGTATTATGGGTGCGACAAGTGCACACAGAAGGGCACATGGGTTTCTGGGCGAGTGACTTACCCAGAGGTGGACAACCTCACTCTACGCACCAATGACACATACCGTGGTGAAATGACAAGACGTCAGGAGAATGAGGACATTCCAATGTCTCCGTTTTTGAGCCTCCCATTGGACATGGTAGAGCAGTTTCCGATTGACTATATGCATCAAGCCTGCCTGGGTGTAATGAAAAAACTCATCACAGTGTGGATTAGAGGAGACAGAAAGGTTAGAATGTCTGCTGGGCAAATAAATGAGGTGACCCAACGGTTGCTGTCACTTAGGAAGGCCATTCCAAGCTGTTTTGCCCGAAAACCAAGGAATCTAGTAGATATTGACAGATGGAAGGCAACTGAACTGCGGCAGTTTGCTGTATATACTGGCAAGATCGTGCTGAAGGGGATTCTGGCTGACCAGTTGTATGACCATTTCATGGCATTCAGTGTTGCCTTGAGTCTTCTGCTTTGCCCTACACTGACAGTGGACCACAACAGCTACAGTAAAGAGCTAATGACATTCTTTGTTGGAAAAACAAAAGAACTGTATGGAGATCACTTCATGGTGTACAACGTACATTCAATGGTACATCTACCAGAACAGGCACTGGCTTTTGGCAGTCTGGATGCTTGCAGTGCATTCCCATTCGAGAACTATCTTGGGAAGCTGAAACGACTCGTAAGGTCAGGAAGGCGGCCGCTTATTCAAGTGGTCAAACGGCTGGTGGAAAGACCAAATTCCCCACTATCTATGGTGACCTCCAAGTCCAAAATCAATAGGCCTAACAATGCCTTCATTCTTGCTGAAGGACACTGTTGCGAGGCCATCGAAGAGAGAGAAGTAGATGGTTCCCAGGTGCTGTTGTGCAAACTTTTTGAAAAAACTGAACCACTTTTCAGAGATCCATGTGACTCAAGAATACTTGGATGTTTCAAAGCGCAATCAAGACATTCAGTTATGAAGCTCATACCAGAACGGCAACTGACAAGAAATGCCATAATGGTAGAAAAAAGACAAGAGATGATTTTCTTAGCAATCCTGCATGAACACTGACAATGCCCTGGGAAATCTCTCTCTCTCTCTCACTCTCTCTCTCTCTCTCTCTCTCTCTCTCTCTCTCTCTCTCTCGAAATACAATGACGATGTCAGAGCCTTTATTGATGAGATCGTTGATGTCCAGTCCTATCCTGGACCCACAAGCTCTATATTAGATGCTGGTGGTGGTATAGTGGTCATCACCAACATTCTCCAGATCCTTGGGTCTGATCTTACACTTCCTCAAGGCGTTTGTCATCTGATCCTTATAGTGCTCCTTCACCCCCCCAGCTTGAGTGTCCATGATGTTTAGCACTCGGTGGTTCAGCCACAGCAGGAACATTTTGAAGATCTTCTGAAGTATAGGTCACAGAAGCACAGTTGTCTGCATACTGCAGCTCCAGGACCTGCTCTCTACAGCTCTGTGTGGTTGCGTGTAGCCTCCTAATATTAAAGAGGTTGCAATCTAATCTTAAATCCACTGCCACAATGTTGCTGTTTTCAATCTCATTGTGGAGAAGCTTGGTGACACAAAGGAAGAAAATGTCAAAGAGCACTGGCGCTAATAGGACACACCCCTGTTTCACCCCTGTGCATACAAGGAAGGGCTGGGATTCTTATCCGCCTATGGTCACCCGAGCATCATCCCATCATGGAACTGGCCGAGGATATTAACACATTAAATGGGACAACCAAGCCTGAGGAGGACATCCTTAAGAGCTTTCTTTGCACACAATGAATCCTATGGAGAGATTGACAAAGGCACACACACACACGTGCACACACACACACACACACACACACGTTTGCATTAACATTGAGATCTCCTGTTAAACAATTCCCATTTAAGGACATTCTGAGAAAGCAAAGAGGATTAAAAATAAAGGTCATTAACATCGGTTATACGCAATAATAGTTTTTTTTTAATTAACTTTTGATTACGTTTTTGATTATTGTTATTTTTTCAACAGATGGAAACAAAAAAATATTCAGTGGTGGAATTCACAGAGGACAGTACAGTTGAAGTAGTCCCAACATCATGGTTGGAGGTGACCAAAGAGGTTTGTTTTTGTTTTCAATACGTTTTGACATTCGTTTACATTATAACAGTTTTTCAGAATTAATAAAACACTATTCCCCTTTCTCTGAACCAATTTCTCAACAGCCTAAACCAATTAGTCAAATAAATCACTCTTTTTGTAAAACATTAAACAAGTTCAAGCAGTTAGACACCATTTGAAAATCATATGCACTATTAATGCAAAACCATTCATGTAAAATAGATTAAATGGTTTTGAGGCAATTGTTTGATTTAGCCAGAAAAGTCATGTTCTCTGAATGTAGTTTGAAGATTTGGATTTGTGTTTAAGGTTTTGAGAAAGTGGGTGATGGTTTTTAAAAATGTGTTTTAGTAAAACTGTAAAGTCCGCTAAAGTCCGCTACTTTTTTTTCCCCAGGGAACGTTCTGTTACTGGACTTTTGGAAATGCAAGGCAGCTTGTAAAAAATTGCACAATGCCAGACAAAGCAAAGTGGAACCGGTGTTTGGTAAAAAAAATTTGGCTAAGAACAGGTAATATAGTAATTTTTACATTATTTAAATTAATCTACAGTATTTCAGTGAGAATTGTTAAAACATTATCCAAATATGAAGAAAATTGCAACAAACAAAACAATACACCAACAACATATTTTCCAGACTCATACACTAAAGGTGTCCAGAAATGTCGGCGTGTAGTAGAGACCTCAAACCTTGAAACAGAGGACAGCTCCACAACAAACAAAAAGAGGGCACACAAAAAACCACAGAGATTTCTGTCTGAAACAGATTCCTCCTCAGATGGTAAGTATTCAAATCACGTCAAATAATATTTTTGGTATTTTAACTGCTGAAAAAACAAACAAACAAGGTCTTGATTCTGTTGACCCAGTAATTTATGTTTACACATGGAGAAAATGTATGTTGTGTGCTTGTGGGAAGTACACATTCTCAGGTTGTATTAATGGGCATTTTCATAAAAAAAATTTACAACATGGAAATTTAAGGGCACCACCGTTTAAGGGCACCACAATGAAAATACCCTTAAATAAAACCTTTAACTACTTGTGAATTGTTTGGTTACAAAACTGAAACTGCACTACACACAGAGGACAATTTAAGCGAGTGAAATGAGTGAACAATGTGTCATAATTGTTTTATTTATCAATTTCTATTCTATTTGTGAACTCTGTTTTTAATTTTAAAGCATGTTTCTATTTCAGATGATGTCAGAGTTTTCCCAAAGGAGAATGTATCAAAACCACTTCCACCCAAATGTAAGTTGTTGACATGTAACATGATTGACAACTGATTAATCAACAAATGAAATGTCCAATAAATTTTTATTGTATTTACAGATAAGCCATTCTCCAATATTCATCCTCTTGACAAGGGTTCGTAAAATATTCAAATGTATTTTTAAGTATATATCCCTTTCACAGGCAACAGAGAAATTGGAAATTTGAGGTTGTCTGTCTGTTTCTTTTTCTGTTTAATTCTACCTGCAAGTCTACTAGGAATGTTAAGTCTATTTGGATTTTTTTTTTTTGCAGCAAAAGCATCACTGCCAGAGTCTGGACAATCAAGTACGTCACAAACACTTCAAGGTATAAATGTAATCATATTGTTATTATTAACCATTCTATTTAGAGTAATTTATTATTAAACTTTGAAAAGTATATTTTGATGTCATCCCACAGCTGCCTCACAGCTCCTCTTAGAAGAGCCCCAGTGTTCTTCTGAAGCAGCAACAAAGAGTGAGTCACGTTTTCATCTTTCACACTAAAACAATACTGTATTTTCAAGGACCAATCTGCAATATTGCTTCACAGACTATCGCACAAAAGTCTTGCAAAAACTGCAAGAGATTTCAGAGAACCAGCAAGACATCCTGGCCTTGCAAAGAAGTTTGCTGGCTGCTGTGGCTGTGACAGTGACAGAGGAAGGGGAGGATGTCCTGGAAAATGGACCATGCCAGACTGTAGAAGAACTACAAAGTCTTTCCACAGAACTGGGCACTAAAGAAAAAAGGACCAAGCTGGTAATACATCTGCAAGACACTTAAATGCACACCTATATCTCTACCGGAAAGATGATGATATTTTGCAAAAATTCATACTTTTCTGTGTGGTAGCTTTACAACTAGTGTTGGGTTATTCACAAAACACACATAGCACAATCGCACACAGCTGTGTTTTAAGGGCTATAAGAGTCGCTGTCCATTTATAAATATGTCCGGTAATTTTTTAATCTTTATACTTAGCTAATATCCTTCAAACCACACACCCCACCACACGCACACCCAACACCACACATCCCACCACACACCACACCACACACCACCCAACACCACACACCACACGCACACCCAACACCACACACCCCACCACACACCCAACACCACACACCCCACCACACACCCAACACCACACACCCCACCACACACAAAACACCACACACCACCCAACACCACACACCACACGCACACCCAACACCACACACCCCACCACACACAAAACACCACACACCACCCAACACCACACACCACACACACACCCAACACCACACACCCCACCACACCACACATCACACACACACCCAACACCACACACCCAACACCGCACACCCAACACCACACACCCAACACCGCACACCCCACCACACACCACCCAACACCACACACCCCACCACGCACACACACCGCAACACACACCCCACGCACGCACACCCAACACCACACACCCCACCACGCACACCCCACACGCACACACACCGCAACACACACCCCACGAACGCACACAAAACACCACACGCACACAAACCACACACCCCACACAAAACACCACACCCCACACAAAACACCACACATCCCACACGCACACAAAACACCACACATGCACACAAAATACCACACACCCCACAACACACAAGCACACAAAACACCACACACGCCCCACAAGCACACAAAACACCACACACCCCACTCACATCACACACCCCACACACCAACACACCCCACACAAGCCCCACACACTCACATCACACACCACATTCACCCCACATGCACACCCAACACCACACACTCCACACACCCACACACACACACCCCAGGCACCCTACACACACACCCCCCACATGCACGCACGCCACACACCCCGCATATTTTACAGTCTTTTTGGTTTTACAGATCTAATTTATCAGATAGAACAAATCTCAGTAGTTTATAGTCTTACTAATGTAGGAGCGAGAGTGAATGAACGCACAGCGCGCGCGTTAGTGCAGTTTACAGACACTATTCAATAATGCTATTAGAACAAAGTACTTTAAATGACTTACTACATCTGAATCAGTGTGCTCCTCGAAATGAAACAGGTAACTGAGGTAACTTTTCCAGGATTTATTCCTCACTGGCTGCGCTGCAAGACGAAAGGTTAGGGCTGCTGATGTGGGCGTTATATGGCTTGCCTCAACATTAGCGTTTGAATAGCGCGCGCTCTCAGTGGGCACATTAACACGTCACGCTATAATTAGGTGAAAGGGAAAAGACCGGCATCTCTCTGTTTTCATACAGATTACATCAACTGAGAATAGTTGCTTTTTTATATAAATTACTTCATTTAAAAGAAGAGAATTTCAGCTTCATAAAGAGAAATCTTTCGTGTCTCTGTGACAAGTAGCCTATTTACTGAGTTACAGTTAATTTTTCTGAAAGCGCACTCTGTTTATTTTATTTATTTTATAAGTCAAGTTATGTTAATAAGAGTGTACACACAAAAAAGAAGACCCTCTATAGTTTATAATCCTGTATTGATTTTATTTATATGACCATTAATGACGGAGTATTTTAAGTATATGTTGCAGCTATGTGAAGAAAAAAAATAGCAAAACGCGGCGGCGCGTGAGCCGACCTCTGGCTTAATACATCGACATTGGCCTCAACATTACCATTCAAACAAAATGGCATTATTCTAAATAACAGTGTTTAATTATCACTCTTTGTGATTGTTTTTTTTTAACAGATGAACTACCTGCGATCCCTGGGAGGAACAAACCCAGGGGCAGCCGTGCGCAAAATGTTGCGCAAGGTTGCATCAAACCAAGTATTGAGTGTCTTCAGTTTAAAGGGAAAAAAAGGCAAACTAGCCTTTAAAGACTTGACCATCTGTGATTTAATTATAGGCAAGGCTTTTTTTCATTTTTTTTCAACTGGTTATCAATCAATGTAGAGTTGGTAAAAGCAGCAGTTTTGTATTTTGCACTTTGGAAAAAAATACATATTTCTGGTCACAAAATACAGTATTTAAAATAATTCCATACCTCAAATCTAACTAAATTTTTTTTGCATAATCAATTTGTATATTCTAGGAGCAACGCAAAAAATGTTCAAGACGTTAAAGGCAACTGACGTGGAAGACCTTATTTCAATGGTTTTAAAATTTGCCCCACACAGGCATTTAAAATGGTAAGTAATAATGTAAAAAAAATTGTTTTGAGATGATCAATAGTAGGCTTAAGTCAATACAACGTCATCTAGTGATCAGATAGAATTAAAGAATTGGTGGTAGATCATTGCCAATTACAGGCTTTTTACTCAGTACTCTCAATGTGACATTTAATTTAGGCCTATATCTGTACAACTAAAATTGTAACTTTGTAAGTATCAGTACTACCTGACTTAATTAATTTTTATAAAAGCCATATCATAACCTCAGTGCATATCAGTCCACAAGGCATTGACAAAACTGCAATGGACGAAATATAGCGTATTACACGTTAATTTCTATCTGACTCGTGTACATTTTGTTTCTGATTTTCAGATGATGGTGAAGAGAAGATCTGTTTTTTTGTTGTTGTTTTTTTTTACATTTCATTATATGAATGTTTAAATAGTTTTTCATTGATAATAGTTATGAGATATTCACATTTATTCACATTTATAAACTTGTATTATTATAATCTTCTAAAGTCTTAGAATTTTTATGTTTTCATGTTCATTATTATTTTTTATTATTTTTTATTTAATTTTGTAATACATGTTGTTTATAAAAATAAATGTTCATGGCTTTTATATGTATATACATTTTTTTTGCATACATTCAATTTATTGTAATAATTTTATATTCATATAATCAATTGTTTTAATTTTTTAAAATAATATTACTGTTCAGGTCAAGGTGAACAATAAACAATGTCAATAGTTTCTCATGATATTTAATTAGTATATGATCATATATGTCCTATTTACATTGATTAAATTATTACAGGCTAATCTCTTCAGTTTTAGAATATTAATCTTCATGGTTATCTTCATGGTTTCAAACAATGCAATTTTGTAAAATATGTTGTTTAAAATATATGTGCATGGCTTTTCGTGGCATATAAATTTTGTGGATACATTACATTTATTGTAATAATATTATATTCATACGATTCTTATGTTTTGAAAAAAATAAACAACATAGAAGATATTTTTTGTAGACTTATTTGTGTACTGGCATATCAGGATGTAGAGGTTAGGAGAACGTTCCGGGAACCATCCGGGAACGTTCCGGGATCCATCAGGGAACGTTCCGGGAACCATCAGGGAACGTTTCGGGAACGTTCCGAGAACGTTCCAAGAACGTTCCGGAAAAGTTCCCGGAACGTTCCCCTAACCTAAAGGGAACGTTCTATTAACGTAAAGAAAACTTTCCTAGCTAACCAACAGGGAACGTTAGAAATGTTTGTTCTGGGAACGTTCTGGGAACCTGAAAGTAACGTTCTGGGAACGTTCTGGGAACCAAAAATTGTTAACTGGGAAACAGCTGGTTGGGTTATTTTGACCCAGCAACAGGTTCATTCTTTGCGGAACTTTCTGGATTCTTCACTTCTGACTCGAGGAGCACGACGCCACTCGGAGCGGGCAGTGTTTTATGGTAAGTTAATATGAATATTTACCAATATTTTTAACAAGTTGTGGTAACAGCAAGCTAATTTCACTGTTTAACAGTTACAGTCTTTGATATGGAAGTGTGAGGGGTATATTTATTCTGTAAAACATAAAATAGCCACAGCTAGCCGGTTAGATTTTTTTTGGACAAAATGCCGCATCGTTAACGTTATTGTAAACCATGCTATATCAGCAGCCTTTATGAAATATGCAGTTTAAATTGTAAATTCACCACGTAATTGTCGTATTCATTGTGGACGTTGCGTATTAAAAGTGAGGAAAGCGTTTTGAATGAAACCGTACACGCGCAGTAGCCTAACGTTAGTCCCTCACAGGGCTCGCACGTAAAAACTGCGGGAAATGAGTCTAGTGAGTGTTTGGAAAGTCTGCTGGCACATTTAAGAAATACTCGTCAGAAGAAGCAACTGAGGTAAGTTCCAGCACAGTCTGCTTCTTTCTTCTGTAATGCCTATGTCGGAACCAGGATCGTTTTTGCGGAAAAAAGAAAAGAAAAAAAGCCCCGTTTTCCCCCCGTAAATGTATGACGTGCAATATTTACAAACGGCGACTGAGGAAAGGCGAACTAAATCGATTTCATATGTTTTCGCCCTGAAAACAGATTACAATTTGTTAAGACTTGAGGTAGGCCTAACGTTACGAAGAATAATTTAGTAGCCTATTAAGAGCTCATGGACCAAGTGTGCGCGATTAATGTGTAGATTCACAACAGCGCCATTTTAAACACCACAGGGCAGAAATATTTTAGAAAAATGAATTGTTATACAGCATACTATTTAAATGTTAATGCAACTTGATGTATGCTCCTATTGTTTAGCTGCTAAAGGGGAGACTGCTTTGAAGGTCCTGCAAACTCTGCTTCCCCCATCCATCCATCCATCAGGAGAGGAGGAAATGTCTTCAGACCCACCACAGAGGCACAGGTCCTTGACATGCAACCTGTAAGTTTTGCTTTAGTGTTTCTACTTCAATAAGGGTAGACGTTTGCACTGTTTGATATGCTTGATAACTATGAAAGTAATGTAGGGTTAGAATATTTAAAGCTGCAATCTCTGTTTGCAACATAAAATAAAAAAAAAATTGTTAATTTTTAAAGCTTCAGTCGAGTCCATAACTTTTTTGTGTTCAAAATGTACAACATTTTTATAATGAGCGAGTACATCATGAATCCATTTTCCAAATCGTGTTTTTGTCTTATCCTGAATCACTAACGGTACACCTATAATAAGTGTTTATATTCAGACTATTTTAGACTGGTGGAGGTAATGTGTAAATAGACATTTTGTTTGTTTTTCACATTTGGTCATATTTGGTAATGTTTGCAATAAAAAAAAATATTCTTCCACAAAAAAAGTTTAACTTGCATGTCAGTTATATTGCAACACTAAGTGATTGTGTGTAATCAACAGGTGGGGACCAACATGGTTGAATATTTCCAAAAAGAGATGACTGGAGCATCAGGGATGTGATGAGGGAGACATGTCAGACCTTTGCCATTGTTCCAGGCCATGCCATCAAGACCGAGTCTTTGCTGGAGGCTGTTAATCTTTGTTTCAAAGCCTTATTTTGTTTTTCATGTTAAATACACGAAGCAGTGTATAAAATTAATTGAAAAGAGTTGTCCTCTGTCAAATTTGAGGAAAACAGTTATTTCAGGCCCACGTGATTTTTAGTCGCATTTTAAATGTTTGCTGCTGTTCTTAATAAATGAACACATCTTAATAAATCATAATCGTAAAAGAGTTCAAATGAGTTGCTTAATGACTTTTAAAGGTGCATTGTGTAACATTTAGGAGGATCTGTCAACAGAAATGCAATATCATATACATAACTATGTTTGAGGGGTGTATAAAGACCTTACTTAATGAACCGTTATGTTTTTATCCCCTTATAATGAGTATACATTGTATAATTGTAATAATTGTATACAAAAAAGTATTAAAGAAATGTATTAAAAATGTAAAAAAAAAAAAAAAAAAATTAAATGATTGATATCACATATGCAGTGGCCTCTCTGGTTTATTGTATTACAGAGACAATAATTATTTTAAATTCGTAATATAACAAATATTTGTTACTAATTTTATTAAGGCAATGAGACAGGAAATAACCCAGCACATGAGTAAGACTTAACCCAGCAAGATGGTCAATTTCACCCACTGGTTGGGTCAAATGAATGACCCAACTATATGGGTTAAATGGAAAAACCCAGCACTTGGGTCAAACCAACCCAGCGCGTGTTCTGTCCAATAGTGACCCAGCGGCGTGGTTAAGGTTGGGTTATTTTTTAACCCTGCATTTTTTAGAGTGTAAAGCAACAACTGGACATGTTCACTTTTTACACATTGTGTTTTCACACTGGCAGTGTTTGTCACGTTCAGATGAACCGAGACTTGGTACTCCATATACAGACGAGTATCGAACAATGTCCTGATGTTCAGTGTTCTCCTCCAACCACTCTCTGTCACATGCTTTTATTAATGATGGGCATCAGTGTTCCCCTCCTACTGTCCCACACACACTTATGTATAGAGATATGGTTATTGTGGAACACACAACACTAATATAAGTTTTTGGTGAAATTTGTTGTTTTTTGTGTTAACTTGGGTATATTTTGAAAAAGAACAGTCCATGGTGACTTTAATTCAGTGTAAGCGACGCAGCAAACATAGACTCAGGGCCGAAACTATTGTGACGCTGTCGCTCCTGCTACGTGTGTCAGCGGTTTTAACCCGGCTGACGAAAAATACTCTATGCTTTTACGCTCTGCTTACGGGTCTAGTGTGATAAAGGATCTGTTTCGAGGATCTGAATCTGTGTTTGTTCTACTGCAGATCTAAAGCCGAAGCCTGAACTCACATCAGATCCTGCAGGAGCTGCACTGACTGGAAACACAGTGACTTTGACCTGTCGCATGGATCCGTCCACTGGAGACTGGGACTTTTACTGGTACAAACACACACTGAACCCTGAGACAGAGAAGACAGACACACACTCCTACAGCCTGAAGATTGACTCAGTGTCTGATGGAGGCCAGTACTGGTGTAGAGCTGGAAGAGGGAAACCAGTCTATTACACACACTACAGTGATGCACTGTGGGTAAATGTTACAGGTGAGAGAGACTGTAGTGTGTGATGCAACAAATACAGATCAGAGACAATATCTACAGAATTTCTGAAACTATAAATGCAATAATCTGTGTTTGTACAGTGTTTCTTAAAGCTGTGGTGACGGTACGACCTGATGAACGAGTGTTTAGAGGAGAAACAGTCACTCTCAGATGTGATATAAAGTGGGCAGGAGACACTGAGTGGACATACAGATGGGAAATAGAGGGAACCAAAAACTGGGATATAAACTCCAATCGATGTACAGAACAAGACTGCTGCACCAGTGGAGATAATATACAGACACACAGAAATGCTGTCAGTCTTTGCTCAACACAAGAGTTGAACATCAGCAAAGTTAAATACTTTCACAGCGGTAACTACAGATGTAGAGGAGAGAGATCAGACTCACAGAAATCAAGCGTCAGTGATGCTGTTCCTCTGACTGTATCAGGTGAGTGTGTGTTTGTTGTGATCAGCTTCTCCATCAGTTTGTCTACGGCTCTGTAACTCATGATGTTTTGTTCAGCTGAAGCTCAGGCGTCAGTGCGAGTGTCTCCACAGCCGTGGCTGACTGAAGGAGAATCCGTGACTCTGATCTGTGAGGTTTCAGGCTCCTCTACAGGCTGGACGTTCAGCTGGTTCAGAGATCATGATCATCTGTCAGACAGCAGCAGAGGAGCTGGAGGATCTTACACTCTCAGTCCTGCTGCTCTACAGCACACAGGAGTTTATACGTGCAGAGCAGAGAGAGGACGACCGGCCTATTACACACACAACAGCAGCTCACAGACACTGTGGCTCACTGGTGAGGGTTTATGTGCTCATCCGGATCTGTGTTTCACTGCAGTCTCTGTGCTGTCAGTTCTGATGGAGATTTTCCTCTTTTCAGGTGTTTCTGCTTCAGTGTCTCTGGTCATCAATCCCAGCAGAAGTCAACACTTCTCATCTGCCTCTCTCTCTCTGAGCTGTGAGGATCAGAGTAACTCTGCTGGATGGACAGTGAGAAGATACACAGACAAAGACACACAAACTTGTTCAAAACAAACAGGATCTCGATGTGTAATCGACTCTCTCAGCACATCTGACACTGGAGTGTACTGGTGTGAGTCTGAATCTGGAGAGAAGCGTCGTCCTCGAAACATCACTGTACATGGTGAGTCCAATCACTCTTACAACTATATAACATAAAAGTATATAAAAAAATCTGTTCAAGATTAAAAATTATTATAATTGATAATTCAGTCATGTGATTATGAATTAAAACTGAAAATATCAATTTATTTTTTACCCAGAACATTGAATATCAAGATTTCAACTCTATATTAAAATAAAATACACTACATAATCATTGAGTATTGGATTAATATATATATAATAACCCTTATATTCTATAAGAACCCTTGTGAACATGTGAATATAATGTAATTTATTCCTGTGATCAAAGCTGAATCATTACTCCAGTTTGAGTGTCACATGATCCTTCAGAAATCATTATTTTGATGCTCAAGAAACATTTATGATTATTATCAATGTTGACAGTTGTGTTGCTTATATTCATATTTTTGTGGAAAACATTTTTTTTCTTTGATGAATAGAAATTTATTTGAAATATAAAAATGCTGTAACTTTATAAATATCTTTTTTTGATCAATGCATCACATTTGATGACGAATCCTTGCTGAATTAAAGTATCAATTTCTCAGATTAATGGTGAACATTTTGAGACATCTTATTAATAATTGAAGCATGGCTCTGATTAATACAGTATCATCACTCTATCTGTTGATTTCTTGTGTTTGTAGACGGTGAGGTGATTCTGGAGAGTTCTGTTGATCCTGTGATTGAGGGAGAGACTCTGACTCTACACTGTTTACATCGATCTACAAACTCCCCGATCCTCAGCGCTGATTTCTATAAAGACGGATCACTGATCCAGAATCAGACGACAGGAGAGATGAGCATCACTACTGTCTCAAAGTCACATGAGGGTTTCTACTACTGTAAAACACAGAGAGGACAGTCACTCCACAGCTGGATCTCAGTCAGAGGAGTCTTTAACGGTGAGATGATTTAATGAGAAACGCCACACCATTATTATATACTGTTATTATATTTTATGGTCTCTGGCTCTTATTTCTGCTGGAGCAAAATCAGTTATTGACATCAGCGCTTATTGTTTCACATAAACGAAAACATAACCATCAAATCACATGCAAAATATACTTGTCATATACTGCTCAGAGACACGAAGGTGAAGATCCAACAGTATTTATCAGTGATGTTACTCTGTGTCGAGGCTTCGGAGTGTGTCGAGAAATCCCGGAAGCTTTCAGTGAAGCGCGTATCGAGGCTCATATCGCCTTAGACCGGTTCGAATCTTGGCGCAATATTTTGACAGATAAATAAACTCATGGTTTAAGCCACTTTCCAGTTTTAGAATAATAATATTGCCCCTTTTGCGTATTATGACCAAATAATTGATTTACACACATTTGATAGCCCCATTTATTTCAAGCCAATACGTTTATTACACAGTTATGTTATACAATCATTGTACCACCAGGAAATACACATTATAATTATATAAATACATTAGTCTATGTGGATATTGTTTTTTTGTGTGTTTTTGTTGTTATTTCTGGCCGCCTGGCACTATGTTGATATTTTGGCTTCAGGAATGGTCAATTTTCATAGCAGAGTGAAGTGTCTAATATTTCTGGATTCTATAGACTCTCAGCTACAATATGAATGCATTTACAATAATCTTCTTGAGACACTTGTATATTTTCTGATGTGATATATCACCAAGAAATACAAAAACAGAAATTCTTTTTTTTTGTTTTTATTATATAAAAATATTAAACCATAAATAAAGAAGGGATTTTACAACAAATATTGATTTGTCAAAGGCTTTAGAAAAAAAATAAAAAAAATTGGGTGAAAAAATATAAAGAAACAAAATAACTATTTACATTTTTGTGACTGTAGTCACCATGTGTTTTTTTTTTTTTAAAACACAGAAATTATAAGAAACTGTAAAGG
This sequence comes from Semotilus atromaculatus, assembly GCA_031834385.1. Lineage (NCBI taxonomy): Eukaryota > Metazoa > Chordata > Actinopteri > Cypriniformes > Leuciscidae > Semotilus > Semotilus atromaculatus. The sequence goes on along the minus strand of JAULUF010000009.1, from coordinate 36,194,540 downwards.
GAACATAAATGTTCATTTTGAATTGAATGTTCTGTCTCAAATTCAACAAACACTTCCAAAACAACCTCTAGATGGCGCTGTGCACTGCTTTTGCGCATCAGTGTGTGTGTGTGTGTGTGTGGAAGCGGTCGGGGTCAGGGTTCACAGCTGCTCTGGGTTTCCTGATTTAGAATAAAACACACAGATTTAGTCAGTTTACATATCAAAAGTTGTACAGCCTTTATTACAATGTGGTAAATAAAGACTAGCTATTCATCATGTGTGTATTTTTACATCCAAGTCATAGAACTTCGAACTATTATTACTGGAGGAGCCTTCATCATTACGCACCGAGTATAGCATTATGCTATGTCTAAGCCAAACCCCCTCCCATGTAGACAAATAGTACAGGCCTTAGATAAGGCTTACTGCACCATTATTTCTGAAAAGCTACAATAAAATTACCCTAAAACATTACAATAAAATAGACAAGCAAAGTAAACGAAATAGTTTATCAATGAAGAGGACTACATGTGGCCAAAACGCGCACTCTATCATGGAGCATATTTTGATTACTGCTCCGTACTCTGAAACGCTACAAAATAATTTTGCTAAAAAAAATTATACTATATATATTAGACAATATATTATTAGCAATACTGAACTCATACTTACTCCTCAAATGGATCGATTCCGTCCAGAATATGATCATCTTCATCCTTCCGAACCAAATCGATCTGGATAAGATCCCTTCTCACTCTCATCGCTCTCGGTAAAAAAACATTTCAGCAGCTTGCTAGGCAGTGAATCTTCGTTTGGCAATGTTTTCTTTGCAAATAATCTAGTACAAATACGTTCTCAATGTGTCCAAATACCATGTATAAGACGCAAACATTTTGAAAATCCCACGTGGAATTGATTCCAATTCCAAGCCCCTCCCCTTTTTGCGCTCCTGAAAACGTCATTTTTTTGGTTTTGGTCGGTCATTGGTTCACACACAGGTCTGTCATTGGTTCACACACATGTCTGTCATTAGTTCACACACAGATCTGTCATTGGTTCAGACACACACACCCACAACAGCACTTTATATCAATAGATAGGACTAAGTACAATTTCTCTGTTTTGCGGTAAAATGCTATAGATTTGCACTCAAATACGGAAGGCTTATAATTCGCGGAAGTCAACACAGTCTAGTCATTATTACGCAGACGAATGTCAGCTTTTTCATAAAAAAAAAGTAAGTTAATACCTTGCTCCATTCCGAAGTTATTAATAGATATATCTGGGTAGCGAACTTTGACGCTCTAGAGCGTCAATCGACTTTGAAGGGTTTCTGGCCCAGAATACAGTGTATCACAGACAGGGCAGGACTTCAGCGGCTGACAAACTCACCTATGACCTCAACTAGAACATCATAATGGAGAGGCACAAAATACACAAACATTAAAATATGCTCGAGTTTCATAGAACAATTAATATGCAGCATGCCTAGGGTAGTCAAAGTTTAGATGTTATATCAAATAGTCATTAATACAATAAAATACATGTGCTCTTTCTCAGTTGAGCGAAGATCAAAACCCTGAAATGACACTGAGTAATAAAGCCAGATATAGTATTATAAAAATACTATCCTGTCCTTCTCTTATGTTAGATTCTTACATTTTAATTAATAAATTAAATAAAAATAAAATTCAATAAATTGTAGGCCTACTTTATAGCCTACGTAATTTTTATTTTATAAATAAAAATTTTAAATACTGTATGGCTACAATTAAATGAAATGACTATCAACAAAATTCATCATAAAGAGATTAATGTTTTAAATATATATATTTTTAGGTTGAAATATTAAATAATTGGAAAAATGAAATAACTGTAATAGGCTAAATTACATTTCTATGAAATTACACCCGCCAGTAAGTGGCGACAAATGAGTGAGTTGAATCCTAAATCAACAGATTCCTTTAAAATGATAAGTCATTTAACTTAGCAAATTACTGTATTTATAGCCTAATTTAATCATTTACTCATCTGAGGAACAACCATGATGCTCGGAGACGCTGCATTTCTGCTTTTGTTCTGTTTCTTTAGCCGCTTTTCCACCGTATGCCGAACGCTACAGTTCCAGTTGTATTTTTTACCTGAGCTTGGCTAAGCGTGCTATTTGAGTGACGACACAAAGTAATTATAAAATTAAAAGTAATACCTGATCATCCTCCATACACAGTCACTATTTAAATCTCAAAGCATAAACTCTTGTATCACCATCGACTGACGCATTTGTATTACATTCAGAGCTGTTATCAGCGCCACAGGGGAAAATGAAACCATAACTGACGCCTGTCTGGGCCGGATCAGCACCGGATGTAACGGGTATAGACAACGGTTTGGCCAGGCGGTGGATGTGGCTTTTGATGGAGCAAAAATGGCAATGAGATGAAGCCTAATGGCAATGAGACAGGAGAGAGCGGTCACAACTTTTCAGATCGCATTATTTAGTGGAACATTAATAGAAACTGTCATCCTCTGAAAATAAATGAGGCGTGAACTATGATAACTTATCGATATATTTCTAAATGTGCGCTCTTTTGGGCCGAGGCCTTAATGGAGCTGTGTAAATTAGCCACGTGATCACAAATTAATCCGAGCAGACGCGATTCGATAAGTGTATCCTTGTATCATATAAAATAATTATAAATACCAGTTTATGCAGTTTGATTATGGCCTCTGAGATGAGAAACGGAAGCCCGTTTATAGCCCTCGCTTGTACTGACTCCACAGTGGAATGCGGCTAATAATTTCTAAGTGTACAAATCAATCAAACATAAACGGGTAAAGGCAGAGACCAGTCAAGCTCAAGGTAAGTCCAGCCTTGATCACAGATCGGCTGATTAACATAAGGGCTAGGTGGGGCTGAAGCCCCGGGGCCCGCGGGATTAGGGGGCCCGTGATTGGCTGGAGGAAATGAGATTGTCAAATCATAGGTGGTTGATTTGTGTATGATAAAATAACAAGAAGTTATTGGAAAATGTGCCTGACTGATATAATTCACCGCCCAATCAAATTAACTGTACAATTTGCGCCATGACGTTGGGAAACGCCTCTTTTCGTTATGCTTTCATGTACATGGGTATAAATCGCTCGCTAGAGTGCAAAAAGGATGAAAAAAGTGATAACAGGGTTGCCAACTCTCACGCATCTGGCGTGACAGTCACGCATTCAGCCACAATCTCACGCTCGACAAAGAAATCTCACGCTAAATGAGACATTCTTCTGTGCTGTATATATATTTTTTTTTTTTCATGTGCGCTAATTTCCGAATTACTAAACAAGTTCAGGCTCTTAACTACTGATTGGACCACTGATGTGTGTCTAATGCCTTTCTCTGATTGTCGATTCGCTGGAAACATTTGTCGTCGTTACGTCTGTGACGTCCGTGACCGTAATTTACCCTTTTCACACGCGCTCACGGCACATCTTTCTCAAGCAGAGAAAAATCGCGAGTCAAAGAGGACACTGACACCGACAGACAAGACAGAGAAAGTTATAGGCTACTTTTGATATGGAACAAATTCTCTGCTCTCATATTCTGTCAATATTTGTATGAGATTCAAATAATAAATACAGTTTTTGGTGCTTTTAACCCCTTAACTGTCACCCCCACTTTTTTCGCATAAACATGAAAATCACTATGCAAACTTAAATGGTTGTAATTCAAGAATGCTTTGGAATATAGACATATGGTTGGTCTTGTTTTAAAGAAGACATTTGCCAGATTGTTGTAGAAGTGAAATAAATGATGAAAGTGAAATAGAAAAAAAAGTTATTTACGTTTGAGTTTATGAAAATGAACAATGTAAAAAAATCATTATTTAAATTTTATATAAAATATATATATATATATATATATATATATTACAAAATATATTTTACTCTAAAACTGCAAGAAAATTAAAGCCAAAAATCTTAAGAAGTTGTGTTCCAAATTTTAGGCTAATATCTCAAAAAATAATCTTTCAGTAATATTTTATGTGGCCGCAGTACCAATTTCTTTCACTAGGACAGCCAAGCTTCCTTACTGACCATATAAGGGCGCCTCCATGTTTTGAGTGATCTGAACCATGCATTTCCATAATTTTCATACAATTTATGAAGTAGACATCCTATTTAGAAGTAGTATGGGTGGTTTGACAATATTTGATTTGAATTCAACCTCTAATAATCTCATAAAGAGAGCACACATGTGCGTTATAGCTCGCAGCCGCATCACACATCGAGAATCCATAATATTTTTCTTTATATTTGAAACATATTCAGACCTTTTTTTCTAATACAATTGAATTGGTGTTATCTTTTGAACTCTTTGCATGAAAACAAACTGAGGTTTCTACCAATCTTTCATGATTTTTCATATTTATTGCCATTTCAAAATAAAGGTCATAACAAGCCTAATGCATATGAAATATTCTTGTTGCAAATTGATAAATTACTGCTCCTATGTAATTTATTTTTAAAAACAGCCGCCGCATATGAAAACTAGAGATTGTCAGCTTTCAAATGATATATAGTTTGTCAATATTACTTTAGGATTTTACTAAGATATTATTGTTTTATTGGACGGTGACAGTTAAGGGGTTAAATGTGACAGACTTTTAACCCCCCCCCTTCCCCCCCCCCCCCCCCCTTCGTCGTTGAATCGAACAGCTGTTTGAACAAATCGGATGAATGAATGACTCGCTTATTAAGACAGTGACTTGCCGCCACCTACTGTTAGTTTTAGTTTCACAATTAAAAATTATAAATAATTGTATATAAATATTACATAAAATAACAATGATAGCATTTATGTAATTGTAAATGTATAAATATATTTTTTAATGCACTTATGGAAGGGGAGGGGGTAAAAATGTTTTATCAATAAAATGTTCCCAAAATGAACCAAGAAATTATGTGGAGTGATTTTTATCATGATATATCAAAATGTTCCTGTTGTAAGATGTTTATATTATGTTATATTATAACACGTTTATGCATAACAGGGATTCTGTTCATACACCATTTCATAGCACTATGATTGTTATTTGTTTACAAAATAAGATTTACTCCAATGCTTTTTTCCCAATCAGGCAATCAGATGAAAGGGGTCCCTTGGTGTTGCTATGGCCCCAGGGCCCAAAGTCCTCTTAATCAGGGCCTGATCACATCAGGTCATCTGTAATGAATCTGCTTGTTTTACACTCTTTGACCACCAGGTGGTGTTGTGAGCAAATGAAGCCTCGAGAAATTAACCCTTTTGTGAACCACTTGGCTGAGAAGCTTCTGCTTCAATGGGCTTCATCTCGCCAGCACTAATATTTATTGAAGGGTAATCCACAACCGAAGTCCATAAACAGGCAAAGGTCATAAAAGGAAACAATAACCAACTGAACAGTCAGAGAATCAGGAAAACCAGAATACAAAGCTTTTACATTCACTCACAAAACTTTGCTGCTCAATAATGTTCTTGTGTTTCTGTTTTTCAGGTCAGATTTCTCTCAAAATCCTCAGTTTTCTTCTGGCAGCTTCTCCGTATCTGCTGGCGACAGTCGTGCTGCTTTACAAATGTTACAGAGCGAGAGGTAAAACTTCTGTCGGACACACACACACACACACACACACACTGTCTGTCTCTCTCTCCCAAATGATTCACTTATTCTCTCACTGACAGATATGCCTTTACTGCCTGTCTTTTATATTATATAAATCTATATTTTAAACAGATGATGGTCATTCATGAAAGCAATAACTGCAGTGAAAAAAACACAGAAAACAAACATAAGACATGTCCTTTTATGTTGAAAATGTTTGTGTGTGTATTTCACAGTTTCAACTGCTGAAGACCAAAGTCAGTACGCCGTAACAGAGGAAGAAACTTCACCCTCATATTAACCTGTTTAAAAAGACTCGTACTGTTAATTCTGTCAACATATGGTTGTAAAATATTGTTGTTGGTTTGACTTTAATAGACTTCAAGTGTGTAATATAATTATACGGGGGGGTTGGGTGTAATATATAGAAATAGTTTATAGAATAAAGAAATAATATATAAAACACGTCAACACCAGCAAGCATAACAGACATTCCCTGAGAACGCTTGTTTAATAGATAAAGCTTACAGTACGCCTGCATTTTTGACAGAACATAGTGATTCTTGCAATTGTATTGTAATGTGGAATGTATTTGTGATACAAACAAAGGCTATTGAGGTATTTTTACAGGCAATAAACGACTTTTTTTAAATGAAAAGTTCCCAGACTCAAGGATGATATGTTTTCAAAGGTCTTGACATTTTCAAGCAAGTATGTCAAGGAAGTAAAAGTGATTTTATATCAGAGGAGAACATTCTAAGATTGGTATTACAGTGAAAGTTTCTGGCTTTGTGAAGATGAAATGGACCCAGAAGACAAAGCAATAATTTGTGTCTTTATGCCTGTGCGTTCGGCTCGAGTGAACTATAGTTGTTTAGTTAAGCAGTTGAAGCAAGGATGAAGCAGGATCCGCACACTTTATTCAATAGACACAAAACTTTACAAACTAGACAGGGGACGGTACTCGGGAACAGGAACCACCAACATAAGCGTAACAATGATCCAAGATCAGAGCCAGTCACTCCGGAAGATCCAAGATCAGAGCCAGTCACTCCTGAAGATCCAAGATCAGAGCCAGTCACTCCTGAAGATCCAAGATCAGAGCCAGTCACTCCGGAAGATCCAAGATCAGAGCCAGTCACTCCTGAAGATCCAAGATCAGAGCCAGTCACTCCCGCAGATCCAAGATCAGAGCCAGTCACTCCCGAAGATCCAAGATCAGAGCCAGTCACTCCTGAAGATCCAAGATCAGAGCCAGTCACTCCCGCAGATCCAAGATCAGAGCCAGTCACTCCTGAAGATCCAAGATCAGAGCCAGTCACTCCCGAAGATCCAAGATCAGAGCCAGTCACTCCCGCAGATCCAAGATCAGAGCCAGTCACTCTTGAAGATCCAAGATCAGAGCCAGTCACTCCCACAGATCCAAGATCAGAGCCAGTCACTCCTGCAGATCCAAGATCAGAGCCAGTCACTCCCGAAGATCCAAGATCAGAGCCAGTCACTCCCGCAGATCCAAGATCAGAGCCAGTCACTCTTGAAGATCCAAGATCAGAGCCAGTCACTCCCACAGATCCAAGATCAGAGCCAGTCACTCCTGCAGATCCAAGATCAGAGCCAGTCACTCCCGAAGATCCAAGATCAGAGCCAGTCACTCCCGCAGATCCAAGATCAGAGCCAGTCACTCCTGAAGATCCAAGATCAGAGCCAGTCACTCCCGCAGATCCAAGATCAGAGCCAGTCACACCTGAAGATCCAATATCAGAGCCAGTCACTCCCGCAGATCCAAGATCAGAGCCAGTCACTCCCGAAGATCCAAGATCAGAGCCAGTCACTCCTGAAGATCCAATATCAGAGCCAGTCACTCCTGAAGATCCAAGATCAGAGCCAGTCACTCCCGAAGATCCAAGATCAGAGCCAGTCACTCCCGCAGATCCAAGATCAGAGCCAGTCACTCCCGCAGATCCAAGATCAGAGCCAGTCACTCCTGAAGATCCAAGATCAGAGCCAGTCACTCTTGAAGATCCAAGATCAGAGCCAGTCACTCCCGAAGATCCAAGATCAGAGCCAGTCACTCCTGAAGATCCAAGATCAGAGCCAGTCACTCCTGAAGATCCAATATCAGAGCCAGTCACTCCCGCAGATCCAAGATCAGAGCCAGTCACACCTGAAGATCCAATATCAGAGCCAGTCACTCCCGCAGATCCAAGATCAGAGCCAGTCACTCCCGAAGATCCAAGATCAGAGCCAGTCACTCCTGAAGATCCAATATCAGAGCCAGTCACTCCCGAAGATCCAAGATCAGAGCCAGTCACTCCTGAAGATCCAAGATCAGAGCCAGTCACTCCTGAAGATCCAATATCAGAGCCAGTCACTCCCGAAGATCCAAGATCAGAGCCAGTCACTCCCGCAGATCCAAGATCAGAGCCAGTCACTCCCGAAGATCCAAGATCAGAGCCAGTCACTCCTGAAGATCCAAGATCAGAGCCAGTCACTCTTGAAGATCCAAGATCAGAGCCAGTCACTCCCGAAGATCCAAGATCAGAGCCAGTCACTCCTGAAGATCCAATATCAGAGCCAGTCACTCCTGAAGATCCAAGATCAGAGCCAGTCACTCCCGAAGATCCAAGATCAGAGCCAGTCACTCCTGAAGATCCAAGATCAGAGCCAGTCACTCCTGAAGATCCAAGATCAGAGCCAGTCACTCCCGAAGATCCAAGATCAGAGCCAGTCACTCCTGAAGATCCAAGATCAGAGCCAGTCACTCCTGAAGATCCAATATCAGAGCCAGTCACTCCTGAAGATCCAATATCAGAGCCAGTCACTCCTGAAGATCCAAGATCAGAGCCAGTCACTCCTGAAGATCCAAGATCAGAGCCAGTCACTCCCGAAGATCCAAGATCAGAGCCAGTCACTCCTGAATATCCAAGATCAGAGCCAGTCACTCCCGAAGATCCAAGATCAGAGCCAGTCACTCCTGAAGATCCAATATCAGAGCCAGTCACTCCTGAAGATCCAATATCAGAGCCAGTCACTCCTGAAGATCCAAGATCAGAGCCAGTCACTCCCGAAGATCCAAGATCAGAGCCAGTCACTCCTGAAGATCCAAGATCAGAGCCAGTCACTCTTGAAGATCCAAGATCAGAGTCAGTCACTCCCGCAGATCCAAGATCAGAGCCAGTCACTCCCGCAGATCCAAGATCAGAGCCAGTCACTCTTGAAGATCCAAGATCAGAGCCAGTCACTCCTAAAGATCCAAGATCAGAGCCAGTCACTCCTGAAGATCCAATATCAGAGCCAGTCACTCCCGCAGATCCAAGATCAGAGCCAGTCACTCCTAAAGATCCAAGATCAGAGCCAGTCACTCCCGCAGATCCAAGATCAGAGCCAGTCACTCCTAAAGATCCAAGATCAGAGCCAGTCACTCCTGAAGATCCAAGATCAGAGCCAGTCACTCCCGCAGATCCAAGATCAGAGCCAGTCACTCCCACAGATCCAAGATCAGAGCCAGTCACTCCCACAGATCCAAGATCAGAGCCAGTCACTCCTGAAGATCCAAGATCAGAGCCAGTCACTCCCACAGATCCAAGATCAGAGCCAGTCACTCCCACAGATCCAAGATCAGAGCCAGTCACTCCCACAGATCCAAGATCAGAGCCAGTCACTCCTGAAGATCCAAGATCAGAGCCAGTCACTCCCACAGATCCAAGATCAGAGCCAGTCACTCCCGCAGATCCAAGATCAGAGCCAGTCACTCTTGAAGATCCAAGATCAGAGCCAGTCACACCTGAAGATCCAATATCAGAGCCAGTCACTCCCGCAGATCCAAGATCAGAGCCAGTCACTCCCACAGATCCAAGATCAGAGCCAGTCACTCCCACAGATCCAAGATCAGAGCCAGTCACTCCCACAGATCCAAGATCAGAGCCAGTCACTCCTGAAGATCCAAGATCAGAGCCAGTCACTCCTGAAGATCCAAGATCAGAGCCAGTCACTCCCACAGATCCAAGATCAGAGCCAGTCACTCCCACAGATCCAAGATCAGAGCCAGTCACTCCTGAAGATCCAAGATCAGAGCCAGTCACTCCCACAGATCCAAGATCAGAGCCAGTCACTCCCACAGATCCAAGATCAGAGCCAGTCACTCCCACAGATCCAAGATCAGAGCCAGTCACTCCCACAGATCCAAGATCAGAGCCAGTCACTCCCGAAGGCCTTCATAAAATGTAAGAGGTCTACATATGTGTTATTTTTTATGTAGGGTAGTTTTGATATTTTCTTTTATTTTACTTTGGGTTGGGTTTTTCGTTGGTCCCAACATATTCTGATGGTAATATCTGTCTTTTGGATCCTCCTGTTCCAACAGAACCACAGGCAGTTGTAAGTAGCCGACTCAATACACCAGATATTATGACAAATAGTATTATAAAGTGTACTCAACCAAATTCTCATCTTCACTGGATAATGGGGATGAAGAAACAGTTTCTGCTGCCACAGCGAGGCCAGAGGTCATGTTAAAGGGTTAGTTCCCCCAAAAATTAAAATTCTGTCAGTAATTACTCCCCCTCATGTTGTTCCAACCCCGTAAGACTTTCGTTCATCTTCAGAACACGAATTAAGATATTTCTGATTAAATCTGAGAGCTGAATCACTCCTCCATAGGCTTCTAAGGGACTGAAACTTGTTCCCCCGAAAAGCTATTAAAGATATCGTTAAAATAGTCCAAATGACTACAGTGGCTCAATCTTAAGTTTATCAAGCGACAAGAATACCTTTTTGTGCACAAAAAAAAAAAAAAAAAAAAAAAATCGACTTTATTCAACTATTCATTTCCTTCTCGTGGGCCTCGAGATAGTTCTCGTATGCGTATCGCTTCTGTGGTGTACGTCACACGCATCACACACATGACCAGCGTCGGCCAATAGTGAGCCTGCGTGTGACGTAGCCCTACGCTATCACACTACGCTATCACACTACGCTTTCACACTACTTTAACTGACGAGGCCCACAGAGAAAAAAATTAATAGTTGAAATAAAGTCATTATTTTTGTTAGTTTTTGCGCACAAAAAGTATTCTCGTCGCTTAATAAACTTAAGATTGAGCTTTTCGGGGGAACAAGTTTCAGTCCCTTAGAAGCCTATGGAGGAGTGATCCAGCTCTCAGATTTAATCAAAAAAATTTTAATTCGTGTTCTGAAGATGAACGAAAGTCTTACGTGGTGAGAACAACATGAGGGTGAGTAATTACTGACAGAGTTTTCATTTTTGGGTGAACTAACCCTTTAATTTTGTGTCTACACATCAGACAATCTACAGATTCACATTTTTATGTGGAGTAGGCTAATCTAATTGAATCTAAGTTTATATCTAAGTATAAATGGACATTATTGATGCTCATCTCTCCTGTCGTCTGATTCTGGATCAGTGATCCGTCTTTATAGAAATCAGCGCTGAGGATCGAGGAGTTTGTAGATCGATGTAAACAGTGTAGAGTCAGAGTCTCTCCCTCAGTCACAGGATCAACAGAACTGGACATAAATGGACATTATTATCCATTTAATTATTTTAAATGGATTTAAAGACATTATTATCCATTACCCCCCCATAGAACTCCATGATGTTACTCTGTGTAAGTCTACACAAGAGTAATATAAAAGCTCAGGAAAAAGTACAATTCAATTAATAATGTTAATATTTTGATTATGTATTTTGTGGCTACATTCTTCCTATTTACAGTGTTAAACACACATTTCTTGTGTTTGTAGACGGTGAGGTGATTCTGTAGAGTTCTGTTGATTACAATCGTGGCCTGCTGTCAGATGATACAGACCTCAAAGGGCATTTCATTACAAATTTCACACACACACAAAAAATTTTTTTGTTGCCATTTTTTTTATCATGCTGATAATTTTATTTAGTTATTTAATTTAGTTAATATTATATTCTAACATTTAAAATTGTAAATATATTTTAACAGCCATCAACAGGTTCAACTGTGACTTATAAAAACAGTCAAATTAATTTAGATAAAAATTCAAATAAATGTACATTCTTTATTGTCACTACATGATATACACAAGCATCAAATGAAAGTCTTGGACGCAATCATGTTGTGCAGGAAAGACCAGAATCCACTAACATTAACTGCATGCTATACATGTAATGCACAGTATTCTCATGATATACATTACTATACAAAAGGCACAATTACAAAGATTTTTAAGGACATAATCCATCTCTGTGAGTCCATATAATACAAGTGGATTGTTAACCCATGTACGTATGACAGTTTACATTATTAGTATTTTCTTATCTATCCTATTGTTTTACTTCATCCACTGAGGTCGCATGGACATCACGGTCACTGTGGTTTTTAAAGCATCTTTAGGACTCGCAGAGATGGATTACTTTCCTTAAAATCTTAATTCGTATTTATCTGTAGAAAGAAAGTAAAATGCATCTGGGACAGCATGAGGGTGAGTAAAATAAGTGAGTTTTTGTTTTTGGGTGAACTATCCCATTCATATGCTGTTGGTATGTTAATCCAAGATCAGCAGACTAATAAGAATAAAGTGCATCCTCTTGTGTACTTGTAAACTGTGTTTGTTTTAATCTAGAGCTCCGAATAAATTAAAATATTTGCTATTTTATAATATTAAAATAAAATGAATCAGGTGTCTGGAGATGTGATGTGTCTGAACACAGTAAGAGTATTGTCTGATGGACAGTTGATCTGTGGTATTATCACTCCATCCTCTGTGTCAGCATCAGAATTATGTTTATGGAAAAGTTGCTCAACTCCCTGGAAAATGAGAAAGGAAATGTATTATAATCTAACAACTGCTTTGAACTCCCACATGCAGTAACACGTTGCAGACTTAAAATATTTATTTCAAACAAATTATATAAATGTTTTATCAATTTTACATTACTAAACATTTACCTCTGAGTCATGCACCATTTATCATCTGTAATACTGTTGTGTAACCAGTAGATGGCTGTATAGCCCTATATATAAACATTTATCCATGGCTGTGTATTCCCTGCTGGATGTTTTCTGTCATAATTACTTGCATGTATTAGGTTTCGCATCTGGACATATATTTATTATTAAAGACTATTAAAAATGTTAATTCTCCGAAATGTTCATTTGAAGTGCACATTTGTCGCATTATTATTAGTCAAATATGGAAATATTAGTCAAAAATTCTTACATTGTAGCATTTTGCAGAATAAATATTGCAACCAGGATGATACTTCAAAATAATTAAATGTGTTTACATATTATGAACAGAGACGTGGTCTGTGGACAAGGCCTGTCTCTTCTCTTTTAAAAACTCTGCATCGCAAATTAATCAGCAATTGGCTTTACATTGCCAAAGTTGAATCAGGCAGTGATTGGCAGCGCTCTGGACCAATGAATCGGTCATTGTCTGATACAGTACTTTTTGTACTGAAGGCTACAGTACAGATACTGTACAGTACTCTAGCCCAATGTTGTTTGGGGTGGCAGGGGGGAAATATGATCTAATCGAAGCAAATATGATCTAATCAAGTCATGTCATGATTGTGCTAACAGTTAAATCAAGACGACACTGCTGTATAAAGTTACGGGCTCTCACTGAGCTCTAGAATGACTCTCCTCCTAAAGTACTGTATTATAAATAGTGTTAGTTTAGTATTAATTAATAAAAAAATAAAATAAATCAGACTTACCACAAGTATCCAGTATTCTGATATTGACGTTGACTGATAAAACTGTTTATGATTTACTCTAATGTATGACACAGCAAGTTTGTTTTTCTTTAATTATTAATCATGTCTCATGTTGTCAAAGCTTCTTTGTACATAACGGCTACCGTAGTTGCAACACGCATTTGAAAAAGTGAGGCGCTAAAGAACACTATTCGTTTGAATGCAAAATACAATTTCACCGCTAGATGGGAGAAACATAGTGTACCTTTAAATGTTATTGTGCTTTCACAGCCAACTCATTTCTTCAGGCCTAATAATAGAGTTGAGCTCGTAGTGGTTTGACTTCTGCTCTGTTTCTGCTCTGTGGGTTTAACCAGAGTAGAGGAAACATTTATGCCTTTTCTGCATCTTTAATTTCATAAACCTCAAAATATCATCACAAGAGCAAAGATTCACAGAATGTATGTGTAATTTTCATTGACTGTCCTTTTTTAGAAATCCCAAACCATGTTAATTTCTTCTCTAAACAGAGGGCAGTGAGAAAGGGTTGTTTAGAAGTAAGGAAAGATGTCACTAACTACCCTTTCCCACTGCTATCCTTTTAGAGAAGAAATTAACATGATTTTAACCCTCTAATGGCATGAATTTGATGCATGAAAAACATAAAAAATGTTGCATGAAAACAAGTTTACCCCATTTTTTGGGAGCTTGGGAGTACCTGATAATATATTCATCATAAAATGTGTGCAACCAATCACAAACATCAAACAAACAATCAAATAAGCAAACTAATACTAATTACATCTAATACCTCATGTATTTCTCACATTTCATATAAATATTATAAACCAAATACACATCCATACACACACATTACTTTACTGACTGACCCCTGACCTCCCGACTGTCTCTCAAGCCTGATTCAGGGATCCTCTCTTCCTGACTCTCCTCAAGCTCACTGTCCTCACTGTCAGAGGGAATGACCCGATCATGTTCCTTCCACCCATAACATGTTCTTGTGTCCATTTCCTGTGAGTATCAGTAGATAGTAGAAACATTGACTATTGGTGCATTCAAGTCTTGTCAGAAAGATGGTATTTACGAGTTGAACGCACATGAACTCCACCACAAAGTCGTAATTATGAATGGGAAGCAATTGCAGACGCAAATTGTTTTCAATCATAAATGTATTTCTGAATACTGACCGTATACAATGTAGTTTGTACGCATTATGTGTATTGTTAATGAAGAAGAGAGATTCAATTTACCAGAAAACATTCATTCAGACATGAGCTGATGGGCTTGAGTGACCAAACTACATTTCCCATCATTCTCTGTGGGAGCATCATCCTCCTACGACGACTTATATTACTACTACTACTACTACTACTGCTGCTGCTGCTGCTGCTGCTGCTGCTACTGCTGCTACTGCTGCTGCTACTACTACTGCTGCTGCTGCTGCTGCTACTACTACTGCTGCTGCTGCTGCTGAAACTGCAACTTCTACTACTACTACTACTGCTGCTGCTGCAACTACTACTACTACTACTGCTGCTGCTGCTGCTGAAACTGCAACTTCTACTACTACTGCTGCTGCTGCAACTACTACTGCTACTGCTGCTGCTGCAACTACTACTGCTGCTGCTGCTGCTGCAACTACTACTGCTGCTGCTGCTGCAACTACTACTACTGCTCCTGCCGCTGCAACTACTACTGCTCCTTATGCTGCAACTACTACTACTACTGCTGCTGCAACTACTACTACTGCTGCTGCTGCTGCTGAAACTGCAACTTCTACTACTACTACTGCTGCTGCTGCTGCTGCTGCTGCAACTACTACTACTACTGCTGCTGCTGCTACTACTACTACTGCTGCTGAAACTGCAACTACTACTACTACTGCTGCTGCTGCTGCTACTACTACTACTACTACTACTGCTGCTGCTGCTGCTGCTACTACTACTACTACTGCTGCTGCTGCTACTACTACTACTACTGCTGCTACTGCTACTACTGCAACTACTGCTGCTGCTGCTGCTGCTACTACTGCTGCTGCTGCGACTACTACTACTACTGCTGCTGCTACTACTACTACTACTGCTACTACTACTACTACTGCTGCTGCTACTGCTACTACTGCAACTACTACTACTACTGCTACTACTACTACTGCTGCTGCTACTACTACTGCTGCTGCTACTGCTACTACTGCAACTACTACTGCTGCTGCAACTACTACCACTGCTGATGCTCCACCTCTAAACTAAAGGCCACACACACTTCAGCCCCTCATTTCACTGAACAGACATGTCAGATGATAATTATATTTTATTAAAATAAAATAAATTAAAGGAGCAGTGTGACATCCAAAACGAATTATCAATTCATATGAGTTCATATTGAGTCTCTGATAATTTTAAATTAAGATAAGTGAAATATATTATTATGCATATCTTTATTTACTTTCTAGAAACAATCACACTGGGCTTTAAATGTTGACAAATTGCTGCAAATTAGGTGAAATAGGATGAAAATACTTTAATGACGAATATGTTTCAGAATGTTTACAAAAAATAATGTTTTTAATAAAATAAAAAAGGATGGAAAATATGCAGATTTTGCCAGATTTGAATGACATTGGATTACTTGTTTATTCTATCAATCCTCATGTAAAACAAGCTTTATTAAACAAACAAGCTATTTCAAATGCATCCACTTTATCAGCAACAGGGATTGTGACGTTGACTTCAGATCGCTGGTCCACAGCTTGTGTGTTTCAGGGTCCTAATGTTCTCCAGATTCAGGGTCTGCTAACACACATTAAGAAAACTTTTTAAAAGTTTAGGACTCATTTTACAAAGGCCCTGCTCACTTTATTAACTTACTACTAACCGTAACCCTCACTTAAAGAAGCTCTGGCCTTTTGTGATTCTGTTTCTCAACCATGACTTCAGTTCATCCAGTCGAGGCCTGTTTTACTGAGAGCCGAAGCGCTGAGGAACACAACACACCTTTGACCAGCAACATTTTAGTTTTTATGGAACTAAACTGTACAATAAAAATGCTGTATATTTCATTCACTGATGTTGTAGAGTTACATTAGACACATTAAATGTCACAAGATGATTTCACTTTATTCACGGTCTGTCTTCTATCTGTGAGTGTGTGAACGAACTAAATAACAGTGAGAACAATCTCCATCAGATCTGATCTGAAAAATATGATTTTCAAGTAGATGAACAGAGCTGTAACAACTTTAATAAATTAGCGGCTAAATATCTTAGACTGGATCTCTCTTTTCTTTATCTGTGTAATTCTGTGTGTAGTTTTGTCTCCTCCTCCCTCATCTCTTCTTTCAGACACAGGAAGTGTGTGTTTTAGCACACAGCACTGTTAACACAGTCTATTGATGTGACAGTATGGGCTCCAGGGCACTGCCTCTCATCTGTGAGTATTTCATTATATTCTATACCATCTCCTGTTTTCTGTTCCTAATGCAATGTATTCAGCTGAAGATGGGATAAAATAATGATTGTTGTGTAGAAGAGTCTATGAACCCACAGCACTATTGCTTATTGTATTATTTATTGATCAGATGTAATGTGATGATGTTACGTGTTGATCAGATAAAGTGTTTGATGATCCATTTATCTGTGTGATAATGCATGTGAAAGATGGAGGCAATGTGTGTATTTGTGCTTAGTTTTGTTGTAATATCTTTCTTCCTATTTCAAGTAAAGGCCTAGTTGAGATAAATCTGATTTATTTGAGTTATTGTTGAAATATGCTGTATCTTTAAATAATCTCTCCATCAGAGACTCAGAGAGCTTGAGAACAGAGACCGAACACACAATCAGCTTCTCTACCACTTCTCTTTCTCTCTGACTCTCTTATTGAGAAATAACTGCAAAACATATTTGGAAACTTAAATTGCATTGTCATTCAATGGACAAATAGTTTATCAAACAAAGTAGAACTTTTCTCTTTTCTCAGAAGTAACTTCTCTTTTCTGAGACACGTTTCAGTTATTTTTTTACCAGTTCGCCTGAAATTCATATTTAGTTGTTGTATGAAGTCAGTTCACACGTGTGTCAGAATAACCACAGGTTTCCAGAATAAGTTCATCACGTCCACATATGAACATGTTCCACCAATGCTTGACAATCAGACTTTTGTTGTCCTTTTAAACATATTTATTTATTCATGTTTTGCTAAGCTAATTTTTTTGCTGACAAATGTTTTGATTGAAAACTGTACTTGAGCTATATTTCTTTAAATTTTACTTTTGATAAATTGCAAATATATTGATACCTACATTTTTAATGTGGTTTAAGGGCTTTTTCACACTCGTTAGTTTCAGAGACTGCAAGCGGTCAACACATTAAAATAATGTGGTCTGAATATGGTTTGTTTCTGGGTCCTTTTAGGAGGAACTGAGATCATTTAGTGATGACATATGAATTATTTCTCACGAGGCGAGAGCTCTTGAAGCGCTGAAACAAACGAGGTGTGAAAAAGCTCTTAGACCAGAAGCATGATCACTTGCTGCAGGTTTTCTTTCTGATTTTGGTTCATTTCAGCTGTAGGCTACTACTATATGTCCACATAAAGTCACAATTATGGGTGTGCACGAATATTCGAAATCGTTGTTATTATTATTCGAAAAATAAAATGCTAAGCATTTCGAGATGGTCCTCACTGCAGAACATGAAATCCACGGGGAGGAGTCGGATCCAGATCCAACTCCTCCCACCTTACATAATATACCTAAACCTACCCAGCTCCACCCCTTATCCCTAAACCCACCCCTAAACCTACCCAGCTCCACCCCCTGATCCCTAAACCCACCCCTAAACCTACCCAGCTCCACCCCCTGATCCCTAAACCCACCCCTAAACCTACCCAGCCCCACCCTTTAATCTGGATCCGACTCCGCCCCCTGGATCTCGTGTACTGCAATGAGGTGCTACTGAGCATTTCCGGCCAGCAAAGAAACGTCCTAAACTTCTAATGAAATCCATGATAAATCCCAAGCACCAACTCACAGTTATAATTAAATGCACTGGGTGGCGCTGTGGAGCGTGTTAACATATGGATTGTATTTGTTCACATCAGTGAATCTATCAGTTAATCAGTGAATCGACTCTCATATCAGTTCACGAATCCTGTGACGTCATGTGTGTGATGACGTTATGCTTGAGAATAAACCACCAGTTCTCGTCTGAATGAGGATAAAAACAGAAAAGAAAACACACTTTCAGTTCATGTAGAATAAACTCATGTTTCAGTGTGTGATTTACATTGTGTTGAGTTAATGGAAAAGCTTCATATCTGTGTTTCTTCTGCTTTTAGTGCTGATGTCCCTCGCTCCCTCTGGACTCAGTCAAGGTACTGTCCGTTACTGCAGTCAATTATAATTATGTTTGAACTAATATCAATTATGTTGTATATTGTCTGCATGGATAGGCCTACATCAGGATCCCACATTTGTCTCTTTGCTAATGTTGTCCATGTTTTGCATATATTCCACATAATCATCTGACTGTAGTTCCTTATGCTGCAGAACATTACAGAAATCTGCTATTTATTAATTTATTTTTTTTATTTAATCAAACAAACAGTCTTGCATTGTAAAATAGTTCAGTCAGACTGTATCTCCCAGACACAAGTGTTTTTTTTTTTTTTGCTATACTGGTTTATTTGAAGACTTTTCTCCAAATCCAACGTGAAAACTAAACAGTATAAACAACACAATACAGAAATCACATCAGATTGACACACAGCGAAAGCGCATTTTACTGACACAAAATACAGACAAATAAAACAAAATACCGTTTGCTGCTTTCTGTGAGAAAGGGAAATAGACTTTGAATCTTTCAAGTCCTTTGTGACGAGAATATGAGCATGTCCGTGCGTATAGTCAAATCAAGTCACTTTCATTTATATAACGCTTTTATAATACAGTTTGTTTATAATAATATGAAATAATAATAATGATGTCAATTCAGGCAGATCAATAATATTGTTGAATACTAAATTAAAGGTAGGCCTACCAATAGACTGTAAAAGAATAGTCGTCTACCCCAGAGTGCAGTCTGGACGACGGGCCGGGGCGACACGTGCCAAATTGTAGGCTACGTTTTTTGGAGTAGTTAAAAAATGGTATACTTGAGTAGGCTACATTTTAAGTGATGTATCGGTACTTTTATCTCCCTATTTTCCTTACCTTTGTGGTCGTTACTCGTTATGCTTGTTTTAATTTTATTTTTATCCATCAATGTGATTGGATGAGTAATCGGTGTCGTGACTGTGTCGTCAAATCAAATTCTGCATAGAAAACTTGAACCGCCAACACTGTTAATCATGGCGGCTGTGGAAGTGCTTCTTCAAGCATCAATTCAATCGAGATATCAGCGTCTTCCTCTAATATAATAAGGTACATTTCACATTTCTGTTCACTCAATGATCTTTATATAGGCTAGGGTGACCACCTGCTAATAAGCCCAAGGGGGGACAAGGGGTATGTTTCTGAGGGACAATGTGGGACACTGCCTGGCGCTGCGGTGCCACCACCCCACGGGCAGACTCACTGATAGTGGTTTACCCATTTCTAGCACATACCACCTTACATGGTATATTAATAATGCCCTAAACATGTGTAATTGCTGATGTATGCTCATGAATAGGCCAACCAATGTGTATTTTTTTTTCTAAATAAAGATGCATAATATTTTGAACATTAGTGAATTGAATTGATTGATTTACTTTAGCTATTTAAATTTTTTTTTTTCATTACAATTTATTCACTTTAAATAAATTATAATATAAAATTATAGGATTAACAGGAATTATAGTTGCTCAACACCTCAGGAACAGTTAAAAAAAAGTCCCTCTCGGTATCTCCCTCAACACCTTTCAGCAACAAATATTAATTTCCCCAGTATTTCTTGTAACGTTACACCTTCTCTTTTTAATTGATGATGGCGGTGCGGTGCCTCGACTTCATTCTCTTTCTCCATTTTTCGAATTGGAAAGCGCGCATCTAAAAGTTCATTCCCAGTGTGTCTGGTGTGCACATGCGTGCGCTGTCATGACATCAACGTAAAAAGTTGACAACAACCTAGTCAGCAGTTCAACTGATGGGTGGGTCACGTAGTGTAAGTGTGGCAACAGTAGCGTGCTGAACTGTCAAGTAATGTCCGTTTGGCTGCCTGGGGCTCGAGGATATAGAGCGACCAACTTTTTTTTGGAGCAAGCATTGATTATGCGTGACACGGTCTCAATTTGCGATACGCATGAATTGGGCTTCAAACGCTGTGCGCGCACGCGCTACGCGGGACGGGTGGTCAACCTAATATTGGCTATAGTATAGGATGGATTACTGACCGGGCCTATGGGGCCAGTGCCCAGGGGTTTAAGGCCGTGCAATCCAGTTTGGTTCAGAAAACCCATTAACAATGAAAACAAATGTTTATTAATGCTGTAATATATCTGTCCCATAGCCTACACATGGCCTCTTAAACGAGGCTCTTGGACTGTGAAGGCTCCCTGGAACGTGCTGTTGGGCCCTATGTGAATATGCAGGCCCCAAAACCTCTTATAGAACTGTTGTCACTCTGAGCTTATTTTTGTGTATGAAAATTATTGGAAAAATAACTTTATTATTACAGTATAACTGCTCATTTTCTCTAAGTTGAAGTGAGACTACATTTTTAAACATTTTCTAATTTGGTATTACCTCATTTGCATAATTGTGTATTGCCTAATTATAAATGATCCAAGAAAATGGGCCTAGAGAGACCAATAGAGTATGTTTTAGCGTAGTTATTAAAATTTGAACTGTAAAAAGTAAAAACATACACCCTTCACTCTACAGTTGTTTGAACGACTGTAAAAGATGCACCTTCTAATAAAAAAGGCAATTAAGCAAAGTGTATATTGGAAATTTCAAATTACAGCTTTTCTTTTTCTTTACTGGTCAAACCAAAGTTTACCACAACACTTGAAACGACTGGTCCAATCAGATTGTAATACCTATTACCACTAGACAAGTGACGTCCAAACGATCCACACCATTGTGTGAGACTGTGAGGGGTGGACCTCAGTTCTTCTAGATCCGGGGGCAAGAACAGTTTTCTACATTTTAAAGTTAAATGCATTAATCTGAACTTTTAGAGTTCAGAAATATAAGTGCTCAAACCCATGTTCAGCAGGCAGCCTATGAATATAAATCATTAGAAAGGATTGAAAAAAACAAAATGCTCAAAAAAACACACAAAAAAGACAATAAGTGTATTGTAATTCTCAAAACATTTGCTGATCAAACAGAATGTCATTAAGTTTGGTAACAACATGTAACAATGTTTACATCAATTAATTTGGATAAATATCAGGTAGGCTACCTTATATAGCTACATGTTCATTTTTCTCAAGGAAAAATCTCTCACTAATGCTGTAAATATAGGCTAGGGAGTTGGTATTATTATTAAAGGTTAAAATGAACAAATCAAATATAATGCGGTTTTTATAATAACGTTATAATATTTTAATGATATGAGTAAAATTATAATATGTTATATAGCCTAGTGCATATATTTAGCAAACAATTATCCTCATACCCCCTCACATAATTTTTCTATCTAGGCTGTGGTCATTAAATGGCTTTTCTGAGGTAAATGTTACGTTACGTGTCAGGCTATTGTTCTCCAGTTGTTGTATTGACCTATTTCCGCGGTTGAAGCACTGATTGAGTGATTACATTAGACATGACACATTTCAGCAAGTTGTAGGCTACTGTCTTCCAACATAGTTCATTCGAATTGATTTACTAACTAAAGAAGAGCTAGATCAGTTCACGAGCCGCTCGAACCGAGGTGATCTGTCACATCACAGAGCGCCAAAACAGTCTATTGTTTGAATTTCGTAATAAAATTGACATAATTTGAAAGCTGAGACTTTGTTTCATATAATAAGTGTTGTTTATTACACTATCGATGTCAGTGTCCTCTTTGCCTCGCAATTTTTCATTGCGTGAAAAAAACGGAACAGTGTCAAGACGATGCGCGAGACTTGGCAGCGTCAACACTGTGCATTATATTTATTAAAAACCAAAAAAAATGGCTTGCGAGATTTTATAATCGCACTGAGGGGGGTTGAGGGGGGCCTTTGGAGATAACTGGCCCCAGGGCCTTTACAAGTCCTAATCCGTCCCTGATATAGCCTATCTACAGGGCCTGACCATAGAGTGTTAAAAAAGATGGACGTCCCTTCGCTCTCTTCCATTGGTGAGAAGTGAAGCCGCCAGTGTCCCGATATGGCTCTGACATCTTGAGTCTGCGCAGTAGCGAGGAAGAAAAGCTGTGAAATCAAACCTCACTCTCGCCCAATCAATCGCAAACACACGTCTCATGTTCACCAACCATTGTTTAAGTCTTACCAGAGAATGTCTAATAAGGGGAGAACTCCCACTCTCTGTGAACTTCCGGCTTCTGAACTTCTCAATATTGACCTCAATAATCGCAATGACATTTTCCCCAAATCGTGCAGCCCTAATTTTGATGCTATATTCATCCCATAGAAGAGCTGGAAGAGAAAAGTGCTTGAGAACAGACAGACAGAAGTTAGTTCAAGTTCAAGTCTTGTCTTAAAACTAATTTATTTTCTGTCGCTTTTAGCCTTGAATGAGTATTTTGCTCAGAAATGCGTTAAATTAGTTTCTCTCTCTATGTGTACAGCACTTTGGTCGGCCAGTGGCCGTTTTTATATGTGCTTTATAAATAAACTGAAACTGAAACTGAAGTTAGTAAATTCCCAGTTCAGGGCTGGGTTTCCCAAAAGCATCGTAAGCTGAAGTTGATCGTAGAACAATGGCCACCAATGGTACGATCAACTTAGGCCTACGGTGCTTTTGGGGGCAGCCCTGATCTTTTAAACTCTCTGACTGTAAACAGCATCATCTACTGGTCAGAACAGGAAGATCAATAATACAATAAAGACTGGAAAAATATATCAGTTTCATTTAGTTTTTACCAATATAGGGGAGAACCGGGGCGAAAGTAACAAAGCGATTTTCTCAGAGCCCTGACTATATTAGCATGTCAAGCTAGGACAGCAGGTTCAGTACGCAACCCTTGACGGAGCTGCTAAATATCACATGATCTCGTCATCGTTTCCCGCGGTTAGGTCCGGAAAGCAGTTTTCGAGTACGATAAGTAAATTACTGAAGCGGTACTTTTTTCTAATTACAAGTTGTGTTTTTCGTTTCATGTGTCACACAGTAATGATCAATCTACAGGTTATTTAGTGCTGTAACACATCCTGAAGTTTGCCTTGTCAGAGTTTTTCAGTATAAAAAAAATCGGGTTTAAATGTCAGGAGTTCTTGTCGGGACGAAAGTAACAGTTGTTACAGTGAAAACTAGTGTTTATTTTGTCCCTCTGCTAATGTGGGGACTTTCTGTGTGTTGCAGCATTGAAACATGTTCATGTCATATTATACCAACAGAATATGGCAGATGTTTATGAGAGGGCGTTTAAAGTTTAAGTCACATTTAAATCAGCTGATTTCTGTCACCGTTTATTTCACTCAGTCTGTTTCCATTTACAGTCATATTTAGGTTTTAGCCATACTTTATAGCTTTTCCACCTATGAATTTGCAGGGTTTCCATAAAGATGTTTTTGTGCACATTTTAAATTTATGCATAAAAACAGCTGGATGGAAACATGACTAATGTTATGTTGAGAATTTATATTATGCTAATTTAATTACATTTTCATATTTTTCATGTGGAAAAAACATTTTATGAAATGGATTGACATTTCCAATGAAAAAATATTCTAAACAATTCAAGTTCCGACTGTTGGGTTACGTTTGAAACTTTTGATGAACCTGTTCATTTACATTTTCATTTTAAATTTACATTTTGTGCAAAAATAGAGGCCAAAATATGTTTGCAGTTACATGCTAACAAGGTCATACTCAGGTATATTTAGGTTATTAAAAAAAAACAAAACAAGAGTAACTCAAAAAGTCTACCTTGTATATTGTTGTGTTTTGTCCCAACTAACGGGGTCAACAGTAACATGAGCAGTCTTCAGTTCAAAGTGGAATTATACTGAAGTCCTTCTACACTTGTGAGTGACTGACCACAGCAAATATATATCTGTCTAAACCATCATCTTTTAAAATTATGTTTTTCTGAAAAAATGTGCTTTCGCCCCTGCTCTCCCCTATGCATGTTTGATGTAATCATTACAATTTACAAGCAAACTTGATTTTTAATTTAAGTGTTTTTCTCCTGAGGAAGTGTTGAGTTCATGACAGTGATCTTGATACTCAATGTTTTTCAATATTTACTTCTATGTTTCTCAGTGAAACCTGTAGTGACGGTGAAGCCAGATCAGCGTGTGTTCAGAGGAGAGACAGTCACTCTCACATGTGACATACAGGGAGGAGGAAACATTCAGTGGTACAGCTGGATTAGAGATGGAAACACTGTCTATGAACATACAACAGCAGAGAACAGTTTCCCAGCTGATGTGTTTCACAGTGGTAAATACAGTTGTAGAGGAGAGAGAGAGAGATCAGACTCACACACAGACTTCAGTGATGCTGTTACACTGACTGTATCAGGTGAGTCTTCATATTCATCTGTTTAATGATCATTTAAATTAACATTTCAACATGTATAATCTTCAGCCACATCTGTTATAAGAGGACTGAAGAAATTCACTAAGTCATTATTCAGTAACTGCACACGTCGTGTGTGTGTGTGTGTGTGTGTGTGTGTTTTGTGGAAGTTTTGGTTTATTATAAAATCATATAAGAGTTTTGTACTGAAGTCAGAGAGAATGACGTGACTTACAGATTATTAGTGTTGAAGACAAAACCACAAACTGAGACCGAGAGAGTGTGTTCCCTGATGACACATTTTAGTTTGAAGAATGTTTTCCAGATATTCTGTTTTGGTGAAGGAATAGTTCAAATGTTTTCTTAGTGCTAGTAGATTTTTTTTTTAAGGTTAGTATTGTCATGAGCCGGGTTTGACTCAATTACAATTTAATTTCAAATTAGCTTTATTAACATGACTGTGTAACAATGTTGCCAAAGCATCAACATATTATATATAAATAACAAAACAAACAAACAAACAAATGAAACCCATATCATGTCATATGTAGCATTGTAAATACATAGATAAATCTAAACATAATATATCTTAATAAATGAATAAATACAGTGGGTCTCAGAGAATTAGCGGTCTCTGGCGTTGTGAATAGCTAGCACATATTTAGCCGCTAGTCTGTATTATCATCTTCTCCGAGTAAGAAGGACATTTTATTCTGTGTCAATCAGTTCAAAGAATGATGGGATCAAGGTTTCAAATCTGGGAAGAAAAATGTCTCTTATATTGGTATATTTAGAGCAGAAAGTGTTCATCATCCTCTATGTGCTGTAGATCTGCTCTCTCTCTCTGTCCAACACACACACACACACACACACACACACACACACACACACACACGTCTGAAATAAGAGGTTGAAATGAGATCAGATCTTAATTAATTAAGCTGTAATTATTATAATAATATATAAATAATAATTAATATAATTAATAATTATTCTAACAATAATTAGAATTAATAGGCCTATATAAATGAAATAATAATTATTACTAATATAATGAATTATAATAATAATATATAAATAATAAGCTGTGATAAAGCATTTCTGTTTATTTTTTATCTGTTTATCTGTTTTTTTTTATTTTTTATTTTTTATTCATTGTAATGTTACCTGTAACAAAATGCTTTCTCTTTATTCAGGTTTGACTAGTAATAATAATGCAAAAACTTGTACACTTTACATTAATTTTTTTTATATATATAAACCTTGACAAAGTATTATTTGAGAATTTTCAAAAAAATACATTTTAATCCACATCTAAAAAGTAAGTCATTTTGTCCATAAACAACTAGATAATTCACAAGCCTCTCCATATGAGCTATACAGACATCTAGTGGTGAACACATGAATTACATGTTTTACTTTATTTTATATCAACAGATGACTTCAACATTTGGATTTTAAAGGCCTAGTCTCTATATTAATCTGAAATACTGCATTCATTTAAAAACAATAAAACAATTTTTTATTATTATTTTCAATGGCTGAAATTAACCATAATTATTGCATAAATGTTAATAAGTACTATCAAATCCTCTTAAAATACCAAAAGAAAAAATATTTTTGAACAAAAATAAATGGCATTGGTCTTACTGGGATGGAGGAAGTTTAATTGTTCACTTCTGACGGGAAGATAACAAGCGCTACACCATGAGGAGCTCCTGAGGGGTCACTTCAGTTTTAATAACTCAGAAAACTTGACTAATTAATAATGGGGAACATTATAGTGACGTGATGCACAGCAAAATCCTCAGATTTCATCCTAATGTTTAAAGGATTTCCTCCCAACATTAAGAACATTTAAAAAACCTTCTTCAAACAATGTATAAATCATGTTTTTGTGATAATTGTTGTGGTTTCTCTCTCTTGTGAAATCACTTCTCAGAGATCTTTGATGCCAGAAATATTATAATTTATTTTGCAACAAAGCCGAGCATCTTCTGCAGAAGACGACTCCACACACACACATACATACACACTTTTCCAAAGATGGTAACACACCCTGTAGATATTTCTGGGTAAAAGGTCTTGTATGTGACATACTAGAATATCATTTTCTGCTGCAACATTCAGGCCTTTCTTCAGAAAGACAAACCACAATCACACTCAGCGGAAATAATAGTGTTCAAATACACAGATCATTTACTTATTGTCTAAATAATAAAATCTTCTACATTCCCGTCCGGCTCACTGAAGTAAATAAATATCTTTACATGTTTTGGATCTGTGGTTTGCCAACTTTATATTAACTTTGTATATTTATCACGGTTTGACCAAGACCAGTGTCATGTATTCCTGTCACAGAATGGCTCCATGAACTAAATCCCTCTGGAAACCGTTGGTCAAATGCTTTGGTCAAGGACACAATAGTGACGGTCACAGTTCATTCACTGCAGGGTTTATACAGCAACATTCACATTTACAACCAGCGTTTACAACCGAAGGTCCTCCTGAACGATGTTGGTGTTTTCACTGAAAGAGCCGTTTGAGTCACTTTGTGTTTCTGTCTTTCTTCTCAGATTTACCCAGATCTACAGTGACTGTGACACCAGCCAGTCCTGTATTCACTGGAGAAACAGTCGATCTGAAGTGTGTGATAAAGCCTTATTACAGTGGCTGGAGATATGAGTGGCATAAAGACAGTGCAATATTACAGACGTCTGATCGTCGTTACACTGTAAACACACACACTCTCAGTATTGTTAAAGTAATTACATCTGATCAGGGTCAGTACTGGTGTAAAGGACAGAGAGATGGAAGACCAAACTCATCAACATCAGGATCTGTTTATCTCTCAGTGAAGGGTGAGTTCAACATCATTGTCTTCTTAAACTCTCTCTACTTCATGATCACACTTGTGTTCAAAACCGTTAGATTGAGCGAGACTGAATGCAGAGCTCTTAAACCCTATTGTAAAAGTTAAAGTATTTAAACACCATCATAAAGAAATGCACTCATTGCACATGACATGAACCAACAGCTAAAATACCTCCAAAAACATATTTTTGTATTTTATTTATTTATTTTTCTGCCTGCACTCCCTGGAAATCTTTGAATTGAATTTTGAATTTATTATTAAAGGATAGCCTCTTGAGATGCATCATCTCATTTTCAAGAGGGTCCTATAAACACAAATACAGAATACAAAAGACAAATCATAAACAAAAATATTACATAACATATGCACATATCAAACTCATTCATACACAACTCATTCATACACAAATTCTCTCTCACCAACTCACCCCACTCCCTCACACCAACTTAGTTGTTTTACTCAAAGTTAAATAGTACAAGTTGTAAAAATAATAATAATAATAGTAATAATAATATCACCAGTAAAATTATCAAATTAAGTTAATTTGCATGAACTACAGAGAAAATAATAAATAATAATAATAATAATAATAATTTAACAGATAAACAAATGCACAAAGGAAAAAATTAAAAGCATAAACAAGTTGTTTTAAGGTATAGAAATAAGGATGATCTGAAAAAGCGAAACAAAGTTATAGATCTCAAGGAAAGAGGAAGATTATTCCAGTCCCATGGCGCTTTATATAGAAACATTCTACGTCCAACCTCTTTATGGATTCTGGGTACAAAGAAAAAGGGATATTGCATGTGTCTGAGTGAATATGAAGATCTGCATGGAATTAAGTACTGTTTTAAATAGGAGGGACAGTTCAGATAAAAACATTTAAAGATAAACTGAACCCAGTGGAATTGCCTTCTTGATTTAGGTTGCAACCAATTTAGTGATTCATACATTAAACAGTGATGAGTTCTATAAGGACACCTCAAAACAAATCTACAAAATGAGTTAACTACAACATTAAGGGGCATTAGATTAGTGTCGGTGGTATTCTGATAAACAATGTCAGCATAATCAATAATAGGCAGTATCATTTGAGTAATGATTCTTTTTCTAACAGGAAGAGTAAAACAAGTAATGGAACGGTACAGTGAGTTTAGACAGCCATATGATCTTTTAGTAATGAAGTCAATATGTGGTTTAAATGAAAGTTCAGGGTCAATCCAGAGTCCAAGATATTTAAATGAGTCAACCTTCTCAAGTTGGGTCCCATTATCGAAATTAATTTGTAACTCAGAGGAACAGACACGACTATGTCGAGATCCAAACAACATGCAACATGACTTCTTCCTATTCAATATAAGTTTGTTACTATGAAGCCATTTTTGTACAAGGTTGAAGTCAGATTGTAAGGAATTCTGAATTTGTAATAGATCTGAGTCAGAGGTGTAAATAACAGTGTCATCCGCATACAGATGAACAAAAGAATTAGAGCACATTTGAGGTAAGTCATTAATAAAAATAGTAAAAAGCAGTGGTCCTAGAGTGGAGCCCTGTGGAACACCCTTATCAACAAGTAGATAGTCCGACTGGCAACCCTGAAAATCAACACACTGGTGTCTGTTATGAAGATAAGAATTAAACCAAAGAAGAGCATTTTGATTCAAACCTATGGAATAAAGTGTATCAAGAAGAAGATAGTGATCAACCAAATCAAAAGCCTTAGTGAGATCAATAAAGATTGCACCTGTGAATTGGGATTTATCAAAGGATGACAACACATCATTTGTGAACTTCAGTAAAGCGGTAGTAGTAGTAGAAAAATTCTGTCTAAATCCAGATTGTGATGGAGATAAAATATTGAATTGACTTATATATTTTGATAATTGAATAAAAATAAGTTTCTCAAATATTTTTGCAGTAGTACAAATAATTGAAATTGGACGAAAATTGTTCATATCAGATCTATCACCATCTTTAAAAAGAGGAGTAACTCTTGCACATTTCCATATGAATGGGAATGCACAAGTAGATAGAGATAAGTTAAATAAGTCCGCAAGAGGATACATTAATACATGAGCAGCAAGTTTCACAAATTTTGCTTCTATACCATCCGGACCCGCTTTACTGTTTTCTTTTAGCTCATAAATGGCATGAAAAACATCAATTGGAGAGATTTTACTAAAAGAAAAAGAATTATTAGTATTAATTAAGTTCGAAGTACCAGCCATCTCGTAGGAGTTAAAGTGATGGGAATCACAAATTGAAGAGAAATGCTGATTAAAAGCCTTAGAAATAAGTACTGGGTCTGAAATAATGTCATTATTTATTTTGATCTGATTTATAGGGCATTTTTTTGTTTTATTAAGAATGTGATTCAGATGATTCCAAAACTGTCTAGAGTTACGAAAATCTTGAGAAAAACTTTCTTTATAGTAATTGGATTTGGCGTTCCTTGTTTTTGTCTTACATAGGTTCCTGAGGCATCTAAAATTTTCCCAGTCAGTAGAATCTTTTGAGGAGCGATACTTGGCCCAAGCTTTATCCCTTTGTTTAAAAATAATTATTAAATTAGAGCTGATCCAGGGTAAATGCCTGCCTTTGACTCTACTAGTTTTCATGGGAGCATGTTTATCAATTACATTAGTAATTTCTGAATGAAAAAAGAACCATGCGTCATCCACATAAGGAATTAACTGAAATCTTTCCCACCTAATTGCAGTTAGGTCCTGAATAAAGCAATCAACATTAATATTCTTACATTGTCTCGTTCGAATAAATCTGGGAGGAGAGCTTGGAATTTAAATTTTCCACACACAAAATATGACAGAATGATCGCTTAAGCAGTCTGACATTACACCCGATTTAGCTATTCTTTCAGGGTGGGTGACTAAAATCCAGTCCAACAGGGATGAGGATCGATAATCAACTCTAGTGGGTTCATTAATTAACTGAGTGAGATTTACACTACTAATTAAATTTCTATCAATGGAGGAGGAACGATCAAGCCAATTCCTATTGAAATCTCCCAAGATAATCATTTCCTTATGCCTCTCAAGAGAATTAATAGTTGCCAAAATACATTTTATAGAGTCGCTTGCAGAAGACGGAGGCCTATATATGTTACCAATTGTTAAATGTTTATTATCATGAAAAGTAATATTAATAAAAAGACTTTCAAAATTAACTGGTTCTACCTTTGGAGTAACACAATCAGAGACTAGATTCGCCGCAACATAAGTGGCCACCCCGCCACCCCTAGAGGCCCTGTCAGATCTGTACAGAACAAAATGATCAATTTCAACACTTTCATCAGTAATTTTACTGTGTAACCATGTTTCTGATATAGTAATAATATTGGGTTTATAATGAGTAACCCAGGCTCTCAGTTCATCAATTTTTGATAGAAGGCTCCTAATATTAATTTTAATTTAATTTTAATTAATTTTAGTTGTTTCTATTGTATTTCAGAAGATTATAATAGCAACAGGTCAGACAAGAAAGAGTTGGATGAAAGCAGGTGAAAGAGCTACAGCCACACAACAAACAAGCACAGACATTAGTCATAACACATAGCAGCACACTTAGAGTACTCAAGACCCACACACACACTATAAACACATACCAACAAAAAATACACACACAGGACAGTAAAGAATGATAAATAAAAACAGATACAAAAACAAAAATAGGCTGCATATTAAAATAACATACAGCTCAGCCTGCTTTGCTCAAAAACAGAGGCAAAAAGAAAAAAAAGATCATGACCAAAGGTCCGTATTAATAGGCTATGATTATTTAATTTAATTTTAAAATTTTGTCCACTAACATCCATATATCATAATAATAAAAATAACTTAAAGGATACAAATAATGTTTCTTTCCATGTTTAAAAGTCCAGCCTACAATTAAACACTTTGCAACAGCAGCGGCTACTCTAGTAGCCTACTCGAGTTTACAACAAACGTTAACAGTTCAATAACAGCAAACAAAACAACGCTGCAGTAACAGTAGGCTCGAACACAAGTGGGCATCTTTGGCCAAAAACAAAATGTTGTCGATGAATAATAAGCTTCCATGAATAAGCTTCGGTTACACTCAGAAGTAGTCCACAAATCTAACACCCCAGAGCAGCTCTATACTGAAGGAATAGGGAAGTAACCAAATTTCGGAAAAGAAAAGTTCATATTGATCAATAACGTTATATGCTACAGCTAGCTTCAGATATCAAGGAGAGTCAATGGAGCCGTGAGGAATGCTTCAACATCTTCAGGAGATTGGAAAAGGTTTAC
This sequence comes from Semotilus atromaculatus, assembly GCA_031834385.1. Taxonomy (NCBI): domain Eukaryota; kingdom Metazoa; phylum Chordata; class Actinopteri; order Cypriniformes; family Leuciscidae; genus Semotilus; species Semotilus atromaculatus. The sequence goes on along the minus strand of JAULUF010000009.1, from coordinate 36,162,446 downwards.
CTTGCCACCATGGATCAATTTCAGAGTGCACGGGAAGATTAGTGAGTATTTAAAGTCCAGGCCCCGAAGCTTTTTCTTTACCGGGTCGAACTGCCGTCGCTTCGCGGTAAGAGCAGCGCTGAAGTCAGGGTAGATATGAATCCGTGATCCATTGTACACAAGCTCATTTTTATCCCTTGAGAGCTTCAGAATTTTTAGCTTGTCCTGGAAATGAAGAAATTTAACCAGGATTGGCCTTGGTCTGGTGGAGTTTGACTTATCAGAGAGAGGAGTACGATGACAGCGTTCAATGACTGGAAGAGCAGGAAAATTCTCCCCGCCTAGAAGCTGCGGTATCAGGCGAGTCATAAAGCTGTAGATATCACTGTCCTCTGATTTCTCAGGCACAGAGATAAAACGAAGGTTGGAGGCACGACTGCGATTCTCAGCAGCTTCAGTACGATCAATCAGGTAGGAGTTTTCTTTTTCTAGAGTTTTAACTCGTTGTTTCAAATCCCGCACATCATCCTCATTGGAACTCACTCGCTGCTCAAGTTCTGTCACATGTTCACCCAGTGTGGCAACAGAGCCTTCAGTTTTGTTTAGGCTCTGATTAATCATATCCAGTTTTGAGTCCAGATGGGAAATCATCTCAGTCTTAATTTGCTGCATCCCTTCCCAAATTGTTTGGAGGGAGATTAGATCATGAGTCATTAAGAGTTGTCTCCACTGCTTGCGCAGAGGTGAGTGAAAAAGTATTCAACTAGTATTTTAAAGAGACCTCAAATACCTTAGATTATTGTCCAAAAATAAAAATAGAAAGTATATCCCACATGAACCTTCGGTGAAAAAAGTTTGAGCAAGCAGGCTTCAGCTTCTTAAACACACTCACACCATGGCAGCCATTTTCTGTGAATCTTTGCGTCTGACTGACTGAGCGTTACAGTCCATCTCTCTTTTGAGGGTTTAAATCTGTTTCATTTTTCGTGTTCAAACTACTTGAAGGAGCAAAACTGAATGCAGAGATCTGAAAATACATTTTAATGCTGAAGTATTTTAATTGAAGTGTGATCTTAACAGATACTGTAGACAGCTAAGAAAAAGTGTGGCCTTTGTGTGGAAAAAAAGTGTGGAAAAAGTGTGGTACTGTGTTATTTTTATTTTATCTTTTTGTGCTTGATACTTGTATCCCCTGTACTTTTTGTTCGTTAAATAATAACTAAATTAAAAAAAAAGTTCTTGTCGGGACGAAAGTAACAGTTGTTACAGTGAAAACTAGTGTTTATTTTGTCCCTCTGCTAATGTGGTGACTTTCTGTGTGTTACAGCATTCATTAAAACATGTTCATGTAATATTATACCAACAGAATATGGCCGATGTTTATGAGAGGGCGTTTAAAGTTTAAGTCACATTTAAATCAGCTGATTTCTGTCACCGTTTATTTCACTCAATCTGTTTCCATTTACAGTCATATTTAGGTTTTAGCCATACTTTATAGCTTTTCCACCTATGAATTTGCAGGGTTTCCATAAAGATGTTTTTATGCACATTTTAAATTAATGCATAAAAACAGCTGGATGGAAACATGACTAATGTTATGTTGAGAATTTATATTATGCTAATTTAATTACATTTTCATATTTTTCATGTTGAAAAAACATTTTATGAAATGGATTGACATTTCCAATGAAAAAATATTCTAAACAATTCAAGTTCCGACTGTTGGGTTACGTTTGAAACTTTTGATGAAACTGTTCATTTACATTTTCATTTTAAATTTACATTTTTTGCAGAAATAAAGGCCAAAATATGTTTGCAGTTACATGCTAACAAGGTCATACTCAGGTATATTTAGGTTATTAAAAAAAAAACAAGAGTAATTCAAAAAGTCTACCTTGTATATTGTTGTGTTTTGTCCCAACTAACGGGGTCAACAGTAACATGAGCAGTCTTCAGTTCAAAGTGGAATTATACTGAAGTCCTTCTACACTTGTGAGTGACTGACCACAGCAAAAATATATCTGTCTAAACCATCATCTTTTAAAATTATGTTTTTCTGAAAAAATTGTGCTTTCGCCCCTGCTCTCCCCTATGCATGTTTGATGTAATCATTACAATTTACAAGCAAACTTGATTTTTAATTTAAGTGTTTTTCTCCTGAGGAAGTGTTGAGTTCATGACAGTGATCTTGATACTCAGTGTTTTTCAATATTTACTTCTATGTTTCTCAGTGAAACCTGTAGTGACGGTGAAGCCAGATCAGCGTGTGTTCAGAGGAGAGACAGTCACTCTCACATGTGACATACAGGGAGGAGGAAACATTCAGTGGTACAGCTGGATTAGAGATGGAAACACTGTCTATCAACATACAACAGCAGAGATCAGTTTCCCAGCTGATGTGTTTCACAGTGGTAAATACAGTTGTAGAGGAGAGAGCTCAGACTCACACACAGACTTCAGTGATGCTGTTACACTGATTGTATCAGGTGAGTCTTCATATTCATCTGTTTAATGATCATTTAAATTAACATTTCAACACGTATAATCTTCAGCCACATCTGTTGTTATAAGAGGACTGAAGAAATTCACTAAGTCATTATTCAGTAACTGCACACGTCGTGTGTGTGTGTGTGTGTGTGTGTGTGTGTGTGTGTGTATGTGTGTTTTGTGGAAGTTTTGGTTTATTATAAAATGATGTAAAGTGTGGGTTTCCAGTGTTATGGGCGTCTCCATCTTTGATGTTGACTTTAGTCGCTGTCACTATAGGAGATATTCACAACTATCATGATAATATAAAAGGATTGAGTGATTGAGTTCAGTACTGATGAGTTTTGTACTGAAGTCAGAGAGAATGACGTGACTTACAGATTATTAGTGTTGAAGACAAAACCACAAACTGAGACCGAGAGAGTGTGTTCCCTGATGACACATTTTAGTTTGAAGAATGTTTTCCACATATTCTGTTTTGGTGAAGGAATAGTTCAAATGTTTTCTTAGTGCTAGTAGATTTTTTTTTTAAGGTTAGTATTGTCATGAGCCGGGTTTGACTCAATTTCAATTTAATTTCAAATTAGCTTTATTAGCATGACTGTGTAACAATGTTTCCAAAGCATCAACATATTATATATAAATAACAAAACAAACAAACAAATGAAACCCATACCATGTCATATGTAGCATTGTAAATACATAGATAAATAAACATAATATATCTTAATAAATGAATGAATACAGTGGGTCTCATTGAATTAGCCGTCTCTGGCGTTGTGAATAGCTAGCACATATTTAGCCGCTAGTGCATCTGTATTATCATCTTCTCCGAGTAAGAAGGACATTTTATTCAGTGTCAATCAGTTCAAAGAATGATGGGATCAAGGTTTCAAATATGGACAGAAAAGTTTCTCTTATATTGGTATATTTAGAGCAGAAAGTGTTCATCATCCTCTATGTGCTGTAGATCTGCTCTCTCTCTCTGTCCAACACACACACACACACACACACACACACACACACACAACAGCCCTGCCACGCTCCACGGCCCTGCTGAAAGAATACACACACACACACACACACACACACACACGTCTGAAATAAGAGGTTGAAATGAGATCAGATCTTAATTAATTAAGCTGTAATTATTATAATAATATATAAATAATAATTAATATAATTAATAATTATTCTAACAATAATTAGAATTAATAGGCCTATATATAAATGAAATAAGAATTATTACTAATATAATGAATTATAATAATAATATATAAATAATAAGCTGTGATAAAGCATTTCTGTTTATTTTTTATCTGTTTATCTGTTTTTTTTTCTGTTTATTTTTTATTGAATTGTAATGTTACCTGTAACAAAATGCTTTCTCCTTAGTCAGGTTTGACTAGTAATAATAATGCAAAAACTTATATATATATATATATATATATATATATATATATATATACATACACTACCGGTCAAAAGTTTAAGATCGGTAAGATTTTTTATGTTTTTAAAAGAAGTCTCTTCTGCTCACCAAGGCTGCAATTATAAAAAATAAAAATAAAAAACAGTAATATTGTGAAATATTATTACAATTTAAAACAGCGGTTTTCTATGTGAAAATATAGTGAAGTGTAATTTATTCCTGTGATCAAAGCTGAATTTACAGCATCATTACTCCAGTCTTCAATGTCACATTTTTTTAATTATTATAATATGAAATTATTATAATATGATGCTCAAGAAACATTTATGATTATTATCCATGTTGAAAACAGTTTTTTACATTTTTATTTCAGGATTCTTTGATGAATAGAAAGCTCAAAAGAACAGCATTTATTTAAAATATAATCTTTTCTAACATTATAAATGTCTTTACTGTATAACTTTTGATCAATTTAACTCATCCTTGATGAATAAAAGTATTTTCTAATTTCTTTCCCCCAAAAATAAAAAATAAATTCTTACTGACCCCAAACTTTTGAATGGTAGAGATTAATGTTACAAAAGCTTTCCATTTCAGATCAATTCTGTTCTTTTGAACTTTCTATTCATCAAAGAATCCTGAAATAAAAACGTAAAAAACTGTTTTCAACATGGATAATAATCATAAATGTTTCTTGAGCATCATATTATAATAATTTCATATTATAATAATTTAAAAAATGTGACACTGAAGACTGGAGTAATGATGCTGTAAATTCAGCTTTGATCACAGGAATAAATTACACTTTACTGTATATTCACATAGAAAACCGCTGTTTTAAATTGTAATAATATTTCACAATATTACTGGGGTTTTTTTGCATTTTTTATCAAATAATTGCAGCCTTGGTGAGCAGAAGAGACTTCATTTAAAAACATAAAAAATCTTACTGACCCCGAACTTTTGACTGGTAGTGTATATATATATATAAACCTTGACAAAAAGTATTATTTGAGAATTTCTGAACAATACATTTTAATCCACATCTTAAAAGTAAGTCATTTTGTCCATAAACAACTAGATAATTCACAAGCCTCTCCATATGAGCTATACAGACATCTAGTGGTGAACACATGAATGACATGTTTTACTTTATTTTATATCAACAGATGACTTCAACATTTGGATTTTAAAGGCCTAGTCTCTATATTAATCTGAAATACTGCATTCATTTAAAAACAATAAATAATAATTAAAAAAAATTCTTATTTTCAATGGCTGAAATTAACCATAATTATTGCATAAATATTAATAAGTACTATCAAATCCTCTTAAAATACCTCAAATAATATATATATATATATATATATATATATTATTGAACAAAAAAAAATGGCATTGGTCTTACTGGGATGGAGGAAGTTTAATTGTTCACTTCTGACGGGAAGATAACAAGCGCTACACCATGAGGAGCTCTGAGGGGTCACTTCATTTTTAATAACTCAGAAAACTTGACTAATTAATAATGGGGAACATTATAGTGACGTGATCACAGCAAAATCCTCAGATTTCATCCTAATGTTTAAAGGATTTTCTCCCAACATTAAGAACATTTAAAAAACCTTCTTCAAACAATGTATAAATCATGTTTTTGTGATAATTGTTGTGGTTTCTCTCTCTTGTGAAATCACTTCTCAGAGATCTTTGATGCCAGAAATATTATAATTTATTTTGCAACAAAGCCGAGCATCTTCTGCAGAAGACGACTCCACACACATATATTCATACACACTTTTCCAAAGATGGTAACACACCCTGTAGATATTTCTGGGTAAAAGGTCTTGTATGTGACATACTAGAATATCATTTTCTGCTGCAACATTCAGGCCTTTCTTCAGAAAGACAAACCACAATCACACTCAGCGGAAATAATAGTGTTCAAATATATAGATAATTTACTTATTGTCTAAATAATCAAATCGTCTACATTCCCGTCTGGCTCACTGAAGACACATGTAGAAAAATAATGGAAGCTCAACCACAGAAACTGCAAAAGTGAAGAGAAAGTTGGCACACCACAGCTCCAGTAATAAACATGTATTTCATCTTCTCAGTGGCCATTAGACTGGAAACATCACCTGGAGAGAACATGAAATAAATATCTTTACATGTTTTGGATCTGTGGTTTGCCAACTTCATATTAACTTTGTATATTTATCACGGTTTGACCAAGACCAGTGTCATGTATTCCTGTCACAGAATGGCTCCATGAACTAAATCCCTCTGGAAACCGTTGGTCAAATGCTTTGCTCAAGGACACAATAGTGACGGTCACAGTTCATTCACTGCAGGGTTTATACAGCAACATTCACATTTACAACCAGCGTTTACAACCGAAGGTCCTCCTGAACGATGTTGGTGTTTTTCCCTGAAAGAGCCGTTTGAGTCACTTTGTGTTTCTGTGTTTCTTCTCAGATTTACCCACATCTACAGTGACTGTGACACCAGCCAGTCCTGTATTCACTGGAGAAACAGTCAATCTGAAGTGTGTGATAAAGCCTTATTACAGTAACTGGAGATATGAGTGGTATAAAGACAGTGTAATATTACAGACGTCTGATCGTCGTTACACTGTAAACACACACACTCTCAGTATTGTTAAAGCTATTACATCTGATCAGGGTCAGTACTGGTGTAAAGGACAGAGAGATGGAAGACCAAACTCATCAACATCAGGATCTGTTTCTCTCTCTGTGAACGGTGAGTTCAACATCATTGTCCTCTTAAACTCTCTCTACATGATCATGATCACACATCTAATCGAGAGTCTTTGACTCAGATGTTCACACTAATAATGTGGTTCTCACTCCTCTTTTGAAGGGTTACTTCTGTTTAATTCTCTCACAGATGACGTGTTTTTCTCTTCAAAACCGTTAGATTGAGCAAGACTGAATGCAGAGCTCTTAAACCCTATTGTAATAGTTAAAGTATTTAACCGCCATCATAAAAACACTGCACTCATTGCACACGATATGAACCAGCAGCTAAAATACTTCCAAAAACATATTGTTGTATTGAATTTATTTATTTCTGCCTGCACTTACTGGAAATCTGTGAATCTTTGCACAAATGCTGTGCTTTAGTCTGATCGACTGAGCGTTACAGTTCATCTCTCTTTTGAGGGTTTAAATCTGTTTCATTTCCTCTGTTCTTGTTCAAAACAATTTGAAGAATGAAATTGAATGCAGAGATCTGAAAATGCATTATATTTTTACTTGAAGTGTGATCTTATAACAGCTAAAGACGTCTGACGCGTGTGAACAGAGCCGAGAAACAGCTACAAAATGCAGTGTTGATTAACATTAAGTAACCTTTCATTTGAAAATATTTGTTGCTGTATATATTTCCCATAAACACTTACTGAAGATTATTCAAATGCAGCTTTGCTTTGATTCTCAGATGTCGTCGTTTTGTCTCTGATTATGAATTATGAAACTTTGAAAGTCGGATGAAATAAATCTTAATTCTAATGTTTGATAGACAGTTGATGAACTTTCATTAGCTCACCTGAAAATAAAAAGTTATTCAAATAATAAGTCATAATTCATTCTCATATCTTTTTGTATGTTTTTCTTCTTTAGACCTTTTTTATATATAATGTGCTGATCACTATTATAATGTGATGGTTAACTTCAAGAGTTGAAGAGTTCAAAAAGGACACAAAAGCATCATAACTGTATCATAAAATAAGTCTAATGAGTCTAAATGACAGAGATCATAACTATGAAGAGTATTTTATTCTCCATCATCCTGTCCAGAGACACAGTTTAGAAATAAAACACACAGCCTCTGTTTACTGACAGTCTACAGTCGTCTCTGATCACTGATGTTCAGGAGAAATATAAAGACTGTCAAACTCTGAACATTGTGAAACAGAGACAGAAAGTTCAGACTGTGAGTTTTAGAAAGGGGAAAAAACAGATGTTCGACAGAAATCACTCATCAAACACAAAGGAACAGGTTAAATATTCACTGCATGTACTATAGAAATAAAGTGAGTTTATACAGAATCTATCAGCTCTAAAAGTTGTCAGCGGAATTTGCATGAAACCATTTAGTTGACATTAAATATTGACACTTTTGTGCTTCTTCATAGATTTACCCACATCTACAGTGACTGTGACACCAGCCAGTCCTGTATTCACTGGAGAAACAGTCAATCTGAAGTGTGTGATAGAGACTTACAGTGACTGGAGAAGGAGAAATTACCCGACATATAATACAGACTGGACACAAGACTGGAGATATGAGTGGAGATATGAGTGGTATAAAGACAGTGTAATATTACAGACGTCTGGGCGTTACACTGTAAACACACACACTCTCACTATCAGTGGAGCTACTGGGTCTGATCAGGGTCAGTACTGGTGTAAAGGACAGAGAGATGGACGAAGACCATCATTCTCACAGGAGAGTAACCGAATGAATATTTCTGTTAATGGTGAGTAAACACTGATAAACACTCAGCTTTTTCACACTGGATGCACAAGCAGAACGAAGGCAGCGCAGAAGCTGTGTGTGTGAAGAGCGGGAGCAGCATACACACACACACACACACACACTGAAAATAATGTACCTCATGTGGTAACATCTACAATAACTGGTTTTGTTGAAATGAAATAAATTATTTAAGATTACAGATGATAACTTAATTCAACCAACCTGAAAAAAAAGTTTTTACTGAATCATAACTGTCAGTAGATAAAACCTGATTTCTCCAGTACAATTACATTTTTTATCATATTTTTTGTTTTATATATGGTTGTAACAACTCTAAATGTCCAACATAACTGAACATTATTAATTAACATAACCTACCAAGATCTTTCCCTTTACTGAAAAACACATACAATAACACTTTAATCCCTAAATAAACTCTCCTAATGCAGTCCCTTGCAAAGCATTCTGGGAACTACAGATCCACGGCCCAGGGCCTCGTTTATAACCGTCGCACAAAACAGGCCCTGAAAACTTGAGGGTAAAATGTGCGCATCTGTACACAAACTATGATCCGTGAGGAACATTCTGGAGACGAGCAGTTTGGGACACGATGGGGATCTGACGGACCAACGGCATAATGAAGGAAAACCACTTTACATCTTCATTATGAGTCCTACAGATACATAAATACAGTGTTCACAATAACAGTTTAAATAAATAATATAATGATTTAAACTATGTTTTACATCTGATAGACACATTTAGATTAAATATGCCATTCTCATTAATGGAGTTAAGCATTTAAATTACATGAAATCACTACAGAGAAGACATTACTACATTTATTTTTATATTCTAATGAATAGAAATATCTGTAGTGGATGGGATGCATTTCCCAAATAGAAATGAAGCCATGGGCAGTGGATCTGTAGTTCCCACTTCCCAGCATGCTTTGCAAGGGACTGCATAGAAGAGTAACTTTAGGGATTAAGTGTTATTTGTATGTTTCTTTTAATAAAGGGTGTTAAAATTAAGTTATGTTTAACATTCAGTTATGTCGGACATTTAGAGGAGTTTCTGCTGTTGTATTTTGTGGTTACCATTGTGCTGAAGAGTAGCGCTGTCAATTGGGATTTTCACTTTAATACAACACAACGACTCTATCACACACGCGGAGCAATGCTGCGCCAGACAAGTGTATTATGTAGTTTCAGTCTGACGCAGAAATAATGCAAAAATGTTAAAATATTTAAAATCCTTAAAATAGTGTGTAACAACTCCAGATCACAATTACTCATTAAAGCAAAATTGTCCATCAGTAAGGAGCAGGAGCGCATGTGTCCGTCCTGAGCTGTGATGGACATTGTTTGTAGGGTCAGTGTAACTCAGTTCAGTTTTAAACAGCTTTCCCTTTTTTATGGTCCATAAACCTGATTGAAGTAGATTACAACAGCTGTAATATTTGGAGTATCAGGTAGAAATACGTCCTTAAAGCCACAACTGGACATGTTCACTTTTTACACATTGTGTTTTCACACTGGCAGTGTTTGTCACGTTCAGATGAACCGAGACTTGGTACTCCATATACAGACGAGTATCGAACAATGTCCTGATGTTCAGTGTTCTCCTCCAACCACTCTCTGTCACACGCTTTTATTAATGATGGGCATCAGTGTTCCCCTCCTACTGTCCCACACACACACTTACTGTATAGAGATATGGTTATTGTGGAACACTAATATTAGTTTTTGGTGATTTTTTTTTGTTTTTCGTGTTAACTTGGGTATATTTTGAAGAAGAACAGTCCATGGTGACTTTAATTCAGTGTAAGCGACGCTGCAAACATAGACTCAGGGCCGAAACTATTGTGACGCTGTCGCTCCTGCTACGTGTGTCAGCGGTTTTAACCCGGCTGCCGAAAAAATACTCTATGCTTTTACGCTCTGCTTACGGGTCTAGTGTGAAAAAGGATCTGTTTCGAGGATCTGAATCTGTGTTTGTTCTCCTGCAGATCTAAAGCCGAAGCCTGAACTCACATCAGATCCTGCAGGAGCTGCACTGACTGGAAACACAGTGACTTTGACCTGTCGCATGGATCCGTCCACTGGAGACTGGGACTTTTACTGGTACAAACACACACTGAACCCTGAGACAGAGAAGACAGACACACACTCCTACAGCCTGAAGATTGACTCAGTGTCTGATGGAGGCCAGTACCGGTGTAGAGCTGGAAGAGGGAAACCAGTCTATTACACACACTACAGTGATGCACTGTGGGTAAATGTTACAGGTGAGAGAGACTGTAGTGTGTGATGCAACAAATACAGATCAGAGACAATATCTACAGAACTTCTGAAACTATAAATGCTATAATCTGTGTTTGTACAGTGAGTCCTAAAGCTGTGGTGACGGTACGACCTGATGAACGAGTGTTTAGAGGAGAAACAGTCACTCTCAGATGTGATATAAAGTGGGCAGGAGACACTGAGTGGACATACAGATGGGAAATAAATGGATCCAACAACTGGGATAGAAACTCTGCCAATCGATGTACAGAACAAGACTGCTGCACCAGTGGAGATAATGAACAGACACACAGAAATGCTGTCAGTCTTTGCTCAACACAAGAGTTGAACATCAGCAAAGTTAAATACTTTCACAGCGGTAACTACAGATGTAGAGGAGAGAGATCAGACTCACAGAAATCAAGCGTCAGTGATGCTGTTCCTCTGACTGTATCAGGTGAGTGTGTGTTTGTTGTGATCAGCTTCTCCATCAGTTTGTCTACGGCTCTGTAACTCATGATGTTTTGTTCAGCTGAAGCTCAGGCGTCAGTGCGAGTGTCTCCACAGCCGTGGCTGACTGAAGGAGAATCCGTGACTCTGATCTGTGAGGTTTCAGGCTCCTCTACAGGCTGGACGTTCAGCTGGTTCAGAGATCATGATCATCTGTCAGACAGCAGCAGAGGAGCTGGAGGATCTTACACTCTCAGTCCTGCTGCTCTACAGCACACAGGAGTTTATACGTGCAGAGCAGAGAGAGGACGACCGGCCTATTACACACACAACAGCAGCTCACAGACACTGTGGCTCACTGGTGAGGGTTTATGTGCTCATCCGGATCTGTGTTTCACTGCAGTCTCTGTGCTGTCAGTTCTGATGGAGATTTTCCTCTTTTCAGGTGTTTCTGCTTCAGTGTCTCTGGTCATCAATCCCAGCAGAAGTCAACACTTCTCATCTGCCTCTCTCTCTCTGAGCTGTGAGGATCAGAGTAACTCTGCTGGATGGACAGTGAGAAGATACACAGACAAAGACACACAAACTTGTTCAAAACAAACAGGATCTCGATGTGTAATCGACTCTCTCAGCACATCTGACACTGGAGTGTACTGGTGTGAGTCTGGATCTGGAGAGAAGCGTCGTCCTCGAAACATCACTGTACATGGTGAGTCCGGTTTATAATCATGACATCTACTAGTCTAATGTTGTAATCTAAATTTTAATTAGATCCACTAATTGTTTTCTGTACAGCTGATGACAGACTGAGTTTTTCCTTACGCATCTATTCGCGAGTTTGCATGCGCATTCAGTCTTAATATAGTTAATGCTAAACGAACTTGGCTTGCTGTCCTCGAACGAGGCTCGAGCTAAACCCTCTGACAGTCCTGCGCAGAGGAAGAATAAGAGAAATAGAGGAGGAGATGTGGAGGAGGAGGGATGGTGGAAGAATCGTCGCTGCTTATATACACTCATATGATGGTTGACAGGACTGAATGTTTAGGCTCCTCCGGTTTGGAACTTCATTTATTGTGATATTACATGAACTTGCCCTTGAATGCCACATAAAAACAAGGCAAAATGTGACTGGTCACTTTTCACATTCATCAGAGAGTTTCTTACCATATACATCGGCAGATTAAGCTGCCAAATGAACCTGATTTTATGCCAGTGGTAAAAAATCTGATACACAACCAACAAACTCTCATGGAAATTTTTAACTATTTAACATTTTGGCAAATTGGTGACTAATGTGTATTAATTTATATGAAAATCTCAGTTTAATCTCTTTGTGTACGACTGGTGGTTTGGTTTAAAGGTGGACCTTGGTGCTTATAAGCGACATACAGTAGAGGCTAGGTAGTGGAATAATGAATAATTTGATTAATAATGAATAATTTCATTGGCTACCGGTTAAATTCAGAATTGATTTTAAAGTTTTGTTATTTGTTTTTAAGTCATTACAGAACCAGTCTCCACAGTACCTATCTGAATTACTTCATCCGCCCACACAGTCAAGATCACTCAGGTCGGGGGACTCGAACTTACTATCTGTCCCTCGAACTAGACTAAACAATAGGGGTGATCGCGCTTTTGCAGCCATTGGACCTAAGCTATGGAATATAGCTTAATATAGTCAATTTTTAAATCTACTTTGAAAACGCAATTTTCTCAATAGCTTTTAATATATCTTTATATGTGTATATTTTTATTTGTATTGTTTGTCTTCTTGGCCTTGTTAAGCACTTAAGCACAACGCCAGTTGTTTTAAATGTGCTATACAAATAAAATTGTATTGTATAATACTTTGCGACTCATTCACGGTCTGTCGTCATTTCCATCAAAACGACTGATGAACTTAGCTTGCGTTCGATTTAATTTTGATTAGCTATAAAGCTTGATACAGCATTCAAACTGATGCTACACTGTCAACAGAAAGTTTGTTCCTGCTTCTCGCCTCTTCCATCTCTCTCAAGTGGAAGTGATCACCTATGCCCATGTGTGAATGTGCCCATGTGAAAAACCAATAAGAAATAAATAATGAATCCTCCTTCATCATAATCATCATCCTCATCAGTCCTATGACCTGGTGTGGTCGTCGAGGTGCTGCGCTGTTGAACATCTGACCAGGTCCCTCCACTCGTCCCGGTCATGTGCTAGTGCCTGTGTCTCTGCACAGCTTTTCACAGTCCATTCTGTGATGTTATCAGCCCACTTCTTTCTCTGTCCGCCTCGTCTTCTTCCACATGGGACGCTACCTTGGAGGATAGTTGTGGACAGATTTTTGGCTCTGACAACATGTCCCATACCATTCCAGCTTTTTCTTTCCAACTGCAGTGAGAAGATCTTCATACTGGCCAGCTTCGCGCCTAATGATGTTTCTCAACGTTTTGTGGTGGCGGTTTTATGATATTCATTTATCTTTAGTAAAATATAGATGATTCAAAGAATGTCACATGTGTGTCTCTCACTTGTAGTGAGAGAAGATTCTGTTTATGTACCTGGGGAGGCAGAAGGGGGAGACACTCCAGAGAACAGACGAACAAGGACCTCTGACCTAGGTCTAAATATAAAAAATGTGTGAGATTGGAGAAATCAAAATACCTATCGAACATAATCAGTAGTAACTCCCATAAACCTTCTGTACTGTTTAGCACCATTAATAGTGTTTTGAATACTCCGCAAGCTGCTTGCTTAGAACCCTCTGCTGAACTGTGTGAACAATTTTTGAACTTTTTTATTGATAAAATTGATGAAATTAGATTGAATATAGTATCTTCTTTGACTTTCCAACCTATTGTTGTTGAGCGCTTAACTGTCCTGAATCAGTTTGTGCCGGTGTCTCTTACTTCATTGAGGGAGATTTTTGACAAAATGAAATTATCTACTTGTTGCACAGACATTGTTCCTTCACGACTATTAAAGGATTCATTTGAAGCTATTAGCTCGTCGGTCCTTGCTATTATTAACAGTAGTCTGGCTACAGGAGTTGTACCCAAATCTTTTAAGCATGCAGTGGTGGAACCGGTTATTAAGAAATCTAATCTGGATCCATCACTTCTTGCAAATTTTAGACCGATCTCTAAACTTTCATTTTTGTCGAAATTACTCGAAAAGGTTGTATTTGAACAGTTAAATGCATTTTTAAATTTAAATGGTATCCATGAAGTGTTCCAGTCTGGTTTTAAGCCTCTTCATAGTACAGAAACTGCATTGCTGAGGGTGTCAAATGATCTATTACTCACTACGGACTCAGGAAATTGTGCGATTTTATTATTACTGGATCTTTCAGCTGCATTTGATACCTTAGACCATGGGATTTTAATCTCACGTCTGGAAGAATGTGTTGGCATCGAGGGTATTGTGTTGGCTTGGTTTAAGTCGTAGGCTATTTGTCCGAAAGAACTTTTTCAGTTCGCATTGGAGAATTTGTCTCCTCAACGGCTTCTCTCACGTCTGGCGTCCCCCAGGGCTCCATTTTGGGGCCTATGTTGTTCGCCTTATATTTATTGCCCCTGGGTCATATTTTTAGGAAATTTGGAATATCGTTTCATATCTATGCTGATGACACCCAGATTTACCTGCCTCTGAATAGAAAAGACACTTGTACGTTAGCGCCTTTACTACAGTGTCTTGAGGAAATTAAGGCCTGGATGGCAAAACATTTCTTATGTTTTAATGAAAACAAAACAGAGGTTATACTTTTTACCCCTGGAGGTACTTATGAATCGCAAAATTTTGATCTTGTTGAGTTGAATACATTAGTGAAGTCCTATGTCAAAAATTTAGGCTTCACTATGGATTGTGATTTTAAACTGGACAAACAGATTAACTTGGTAGTTAAATCGAGTTTTTTCCAGTTGAGACAGCTCACCAAGGTGAAATCATTTCTGTCTTCCAGAGACTTTCAAAAACTCCTCCATATTTTCATTTCATCGCGTCTAGATTATTGTAATGGCCTTTACATAGGCATTAGTCAGGCCTCTCTCTCTAGACTGCAGAGGGTCCAGAATGCTGCAGCTCGCTTGCTGACAGGTACACGAAAGCGAGAACATATTACACCTGTTCTTTCCTCTCTTCACTGGTTACCAGTTTCTTTTAGAATTAATTTCAAAATTTTGATGTTTGTATTTAAATCACTTCATGGCCTCGCTCCCAGGTACATGACGGAACTGATTAGGCAGTACGCTCCGTCAAGAGCGCTTAGGTCCGCTGACCATTTGCTTTTAGTAGTCCCGCGTGTGAAACTGAAAACCAGGGGTGAAAGAGCATTTTCAGTGGCTGGACCGAAGTTGTGGAATAGTTTGCCCCTGTACATCAGGCAGTCTCAAACCATTACTATTTTTAAATCGAATCTTAAAACTTATTATTACAGTTTGGCATTTGACGCCGTGTGAGAGTTTGTTTTATTCTTTTATTGTTTTATTGTTCTACTGTCTTTTATTTTTTTTTAATTTTTTTTATTTTGGTCATGTTGGTTTGATTGCATAAGTATGTTTGTGTACAGCACTTTGTTAAACGCTTGTTGTTTTTAAAAAGTGCTATATAAATAAACTTTGACTTGACTTGACTTGACTAGATGTCAGAAGGCCATTCGGTGCAGGGGGGGCTTAGTGGGCCAACTAGTGACGTCTATGGAAAACTACTGGGAGGAAGGCTCTGGGGGAAGAAGGCCTTGAAACTAAGATAAAAGCTCGTTCAGTCTGTCTGGAGGTGTGTCACTCTTCTGCACAGGGTAACAACTGTGTATTAGACTGCTCCTATTCTTGCAAGAATAAATACTTCTTAAATTATAATTTGACAATGAGTGTCTCTTACGCAGTGATGTTTGTTTAATGAATTTTTGCCACAACAGTTTCTTTTGTGATATGGTGTTTGTAAGAGATGGCAAGAATGGTGCCATAGCATATAGTGCCTGGATTCTTCGTGGCAACTGAGGGTCCAGGACTCACAGGCATATACGAAGATTGAGAGAACAAGTGCACGCAGAAGTCTGATTTTTGTTTTGAAAGAGTTATTTTTGTCTCTTCATACAGGTTTCAGCTTTGACACAGCTGCTGTTGTTTGCACTGTTCTTGATACAACTTCTGTTTTTGACCCCTTCACTGATGATAGAGCCCAAATATTTGAAATAACTCACAGTTTCCAGTTCTTGTCCTCTGACTAATTTTGGTAGTTATGTCACTATTTGTCATTTACTTTGTCTTCTCAACGCTTATCTCCATGCCAAAGCTGGATTATATTTTATCCAGGTTTTTCAGTAAAGCTCAGCTCAGCTTCGCTACCAGCCAGTCCATCAATGTCGTCTGCAAATCGGAGATTGTTGATGTTTCTTCCTCCAATGCTGGAGGAAAATGCACTCTAAATATATATTGAAGTGTGTGGGTGACAAAAGGCCGCCTTGCCGTACACCTACTGTTGTACAGAACCACTGTCCCACAGACTCATACAGCTGTCTGATGTTGTTGGTTATCTTTTGTCCCATGTTGTACTTCTTCATTGTTGCCCATAAAGCATCATGCCAGACTCATGCCCACTCTTCAGCGATCTTACTGCTGTCTCAACCTCTTCTTTGAGAATGGGGAAGTTGTCATAATTTGAGCACTGAAGCCTCAAGCACTTCTGGGTCTCCTTTGTTCTGATGGTTATAGAGTTCTTCACAGATCTCAATCCACCTGCCTATAAGTGCACTTCCCTCAGTGAGGCATTTCCCATCTTTACCTGTATGGTAGGGGAGAGCCGGGACAGTTGAAACACTTTTCAGATAAACGTCGTTTTCTAAGATAAGGTTACAGATAGATTTTTTTTTGTGTGTGTGATCAACAACTCACATATGTGTTCTCTTAGCATCATGTGTTATTCTGTACAAATATAGAATGATTTAAGTAAAAATTAACTTTGAACGGTAGTAGTCATTGCGTGCTGTACGTGCTGACGAAATTTGACGTACATGACGTGAGTGGTTTTCAAGGAAATCTCAATGTTTCCTCCGTCCCGCGTTTCAATCGTCCCGGCTCTCCCCTACTGATTTTTCATTTTTTTTTGTTGTATTTATATATTTTTTTTAGTTAGGTCTTTGACATTTTGGAATGCTTTTCTGCTGTTGTTGTTCTTCAAACTATTCTCTATTTCTAAGGACTGCTGCCCTATCAAATCTTCTTTAGCCTTTTTCATGCTTTTTCTGATCATCATCATTATCATTTCATGATAATCATTTCCTTCAATGCTTACTTTTTACTACTCATCTACTCATAAAATAGTTGCTTTTTCTCATTAAATCGGGTTAGACTACACAACACTATCATAAAAAAGCTCCAGAGGTATAAAGTACAATTCATAATATCACTATTTTGCTTATGATTTGTTTTACTGTATTCTTCCTATTTACAGTATTAAACACACATTTCTTGTTTGTAGACGGTGAGGTGATTCTGGAGAGTTCTGTTGATCCTGTGATTGAGGGAGAGACTCTGACTCTACACTGTTTACATCGATCTACAAACTCCCCGATCCTCAGCGCTGATTTCTATAAAGACGGATCACTGATCCAGAATCAGACGACAGGAGAGATGAACATCACTACTGTCTCAAAGTCACATGAGGGTTTCTACTACTGTAAAACAGAGAGAGGACAGTCACTCCACAGCTGGATCTCAGTCAGAGGAGTCTTTAACGGTGAGATGATTTAATGAGAAACGCCACACTATTATTATATACTATTATTATATTTTATAGTCTCTGGCTCTTATTTCTGCTGGAGCAAAATCAGTTATTGACATCAGCGCTTATTGTTTCACATAAACGAAAACATAACCATCAATTCACATGCAAAATATACTTGTCATATACTGCTCAGAGACACGAAGGTGAAGATCCAACAGTATTTATCAGTGATGTTACTCTGTGTCGAGGCTTCGGAGTGTGTCGAGAAATCCCGGAAGCTTTCAGTGAAGCGCGTATCGAGGCTCATATCGCCTTAGACCGGTTCGAATCTTGGCGCAATATTTTGACAGATAAATAAACTCATGGTTTAAGCCACTTTCCAGTTTTAGAATAATAATATTGCCCCTTTTGCGTATTATGACCAAATAATTGATTTACACACATTTGATAGCCCCATTTATTTCAAGCCAATACGTTTATTACACAGTTATGTTATACAATCATTGTACCACCAGGAAATACACATTATAATTATATAAATACATTAGTCTATGTGGATATTGTTTTTTTTTGTGTTTTTGTTGTTATTTCTAAGCTTTAACTGGCCCAGAATACAGTGTATCACAGACAGGGCAGGACTTTAGCGGCTTACAAACTCACCTATGACCTCAACTAGAACATCATAATGGAGAGGCACAAAATACACAAACATTAAAATATGCTCGAGTTTCATAGAACAATTAATATGCAGCATGCCTAGGGTAGTCAAAGTTTAGATGTTATATCAAATAGTCATTAATACAATAAAATACATGTGCTCTTTCTCAGTTGAGTGAAGATCAAAACCCTGAAATGACACTGAGTAATAAAGCCAGATATAGTATTATAAAAATACTATCCTGTCCTCCTCTTATGTTAGATTCTTACATTTTAATTAATAAATTAAATAAAAATAAAATTCAATAAATTGTAGGCCTACTTTATAGCCTACGTAATTTTTATTTTATAAATAAAAATTTAAAATACTGTATGGCTACAATTAAATGAAATGACTATCAACAAAATTCATCATAAAGAGATTAATGTTTTAAATATATATATTTTTAGGTTGAAATATTAAATAATTGGAAAAATGAAATAACTGTAATAGGCTAAATTACATTTCTATGAAATTACACCCGCCAGTAAGTGGCGACAAATGAGTGAGTTGAATCCTAAATCAACAGATTCCTTTAAAATGATAAGTCATTTAACTTAGCAAATTACTGTATTTATAGCCTAATTTAATCATTTACTCATGTGAGGAACAACCATGACGCTCGGAGACGCTGCATTTCTGCTTTTGTTCTGTTTCTTTTGCCGCTTTTCCACCGTATGCCGAACGCTACAGTTCCAGTTGTATTTTTTACCTGAGCTTGGCTAAGCGTGCTATAGTGACGACACAAAGTAATTATAAAATTAAAAGTAATACCCGATCATCCTCCATACACAGTCACTATTTAAATCTCAAAGCATAAACTCTTGTATCACCAACGACTGACAGATTTGTATTACATTCAGAGCTGTTATCAGTGCCACAGGGGAAAATGAAACCATAACTGACGCCTGTCTGGGCCGGATCAGCACCAGATGTAACGGGTATAGACAACGGTTTGGCCAGGCGGTGGATGTGGCTTTTGATGGAGCAAAAATGGCAATGAGACAGGAGAGAGCGGTCACAACTTTTCAGATCGCATTATTTAGTGGAACATTAATAGAAACTGTCATCCTCTGAAAATAAATGAGGCGTGAACTATGATAACTTATCGATATATTTCTAAATGTGCGCTCTTTTGGGCCGAGGCCTTAATGGAGCTGTGTAAATTAGCCACGTGATCACAAATTAATCAGAGCAGACGCGATTCGATAAGTGTATCCTTGTATCATATAAAATAATTATAAATCATCCGTGCCCGTGGAAGACCCGAGTGCAGCGGTTAGCCCACAGTTAGCGTCACCCTCCAGCGTCGGCACTCGTCACCGATCTGCGTGTTTTAGCCCATACGTCGAAGCAGCTGAAGTAAGTTAATGAGTTAAGCACCATTTCGATGGTAATTGTTTCTCGTGGAGTCGAAAGGTATTTTCAATATTCATAGGGGCTAGTCGGTGATTTTATTGTTGTCTGAATCCAGAATGTCAGTGTTTTTTCTCCCACCACTCACCTGTGTAAAAATCCCCGACCGAATTGCTGTTTTTTTGACGAACATCAAGGTCCAATCCAAGGTCTACATGTGGGCATTTTTGCCCCGATGAGTTTTTGTCTTATTGTAATATTACATAATATAAAATACATATATCACATGTAAAAGCGCAGTTTTCCCCAAATATCAGCACAATTGCTAATGTGAGAGGCATATGTTATGCAACAATAATGAGTTGACCAATAAGTTAACATTGAGAGTTACGTTTTGGTTTATCGTCACTTCGCCGATGAAAATTCCACAATGAAACCACAGCAGAAACAATCTCTGAAACTGATAGTGGTGATTCGTTTTGAACGAATGGGTTCATTTAATGATTAAATGACTCCTCGTTTGCTTCGTCGTTGAATCAAACAGCTGTTTGAACAAATCGGTTGAATGAATGACTCGCTTATTAAGACAGTGACTTGCCGCCAGGGCCCGCGGGATTAGGGGGCCCGTGATTGGCTGGAGGAAATGAGATTGTCAAATCATAGGTGGTTGATTTGTGTATAATAAAATAACAAGAAGTTATTGGAAAATGTGCTTGACTGATATAATTCACCGCCCAATCAAATTAACTGTACAATTTGCGCCATGACGTTGGGAAACGCCTCTTTTCGTTATGCTTTCATGTACATGGGTATAAATCGCTCGCTAGAGTGCAAAAAGGATGAAAAAAGTGATAACAGGGTTGCCAACTCTCACGCATCTGGCGTGACAGTCACGCATTCAGCCACAATCTCACGCTCTCACGCTCGACAAAGAAATCTCACGCTAAATGAGACATTCTTCTGTGCTGTATATATATATTCTTTTTTTCATGTGCGCTAATTTCCGAATTGCTAAACAAGTTCAGGCTCTTAACTACTGATTGGACCACTGATGTGTGTCTAATGCCTTTCTCTGATTGTCGATTCGCTGGAAACATTTGTCGTCGTTACGTCAGTGACGTCCGTGACCGTAATTTACCCTTTTCACACGCGCTCACGGCACGTCTTTCCAAGCAGAGAAAAATCGCGAGTCAAAGAGGATACTGACACCGACAGACAAGACAGAGAAAGTTATAGGCTACTTTTGATATGGAACAAATTCTCTGCTCTCATATTCTGTCAATATTTTTACGAGATTCAAACAATAAATACAGTTTTTGGTGCTTTTAACCCCTTAACTGTCACCCCCACTTTTTTCGCATAGACATGAAAATCACTATGCAAACTTAAATGGTTGTAATTCAAGAATGCTTTGGAATATAGACCTATGGTTGGTCTTGTTTTAAAGAAGACATTTGCCAGATTGTTGTAGAAGTGAAATAAATGATGAAAGTGCAATAGAAAAAAAAGTTATTTACGTTTGAGTTTATGAAAATGAACAATGTAAAAAAATCATTATTTAAATTTTATATAAAATATATATATATATATATATATATATATATATATATATTACAAAATATATTTTACTCTAAAACTGCAAGAAAATTAAAGCCAAAAATCTTAAGAAGTTGTGTTCCAAATTTTAGGCTAATATCTCAAAAAATAATCTTTCAGTAAGATTTTATTTGGGCGCAGTACCAATTTCTTTCACTAGGACAGCCAAGCTTCCTTACTGACCACATAAGGGCGCCTCCATGTTTTGAGTGATCTGAACCATGCATTTCCATAATTTTCATACAATTTATGAAGTAGACATCCTATTTAGAAGTAGTATGGGTGGTTTGACAATATTTGATTTGAATTCAACCTCTAATAAACACATAAAGAGAGCACACATGTGCGTTATAGCTCGCAGCCGCATCACACATCGAGAATCCATAATATTTTTCTTTATATTTGAAACATATTCAGACCTTTTTTTCTAATACAATTGAATTGGTGTTATCTTTTGAACTCTTTGCATGAAAACAAACTGAGGTTTCTACCAATCTTTCATGATTTTTCATATTTATTGCCATTTCAAAATAAAGGTCATAACAAGCCTAATGCATATGAAATATTCTTGTTGCAAATTGATAAATTACTGCTCCTATGTAATTTATTTAAAAAAACAGCCGCCGCATATGAAAACTAGAGATTGTCAGCTTTCAAATGATATATAGTTTGTCAATATTACTTTAGGATTTTACTAAGATATTATTGTTTTAATGGACGGTGACAGTTAAGGGGTTAAATGTGACAGACTTTTAACCCCCTTCGTTGTTGAATCAAACAGCTGTTTGAACAAATCGGTTGAATGAATGACTCTCTTATTAAGACAGTGACTTGCCGCCACCTACTGTTAGTTTTAGTTTCACAATTAAAAATTATAAATAATTGTATATAAATATTACATAAAATAACAATGATAGCATTTATGTAATTGTAAATGTATAAATATTTTTTTTTAATGCACTTATGGAAGGGGTAAAAATGTTTTATCAATAAAATGTTCCCAAAATGAACCAAGAAATTATGTGGAGTGATTTTTATCATGATATATCAAAATGTTCCTGTTGTAAGATGTTTATATTATGTTATATATATTATAACACGTTTATGCATAACAGGGATTCTGTTCATACACCATTTCATAGCACTATGATTGTTATTTGTTTACAAAATAAGATTTACTCCAATGCTTTTTTCCCAATCAGGCAATCAGATGAAAGGGGGCCCTTGGTGTTGCTATGGCCCCAGGGCCCAAAGTCCTCTTAATCAGGGCCTGATCACATCAGGTCATCTGTAATGAATCTGCTTGTTTTACACTCTTTGACCACCAGGTGGTGTTGTGAGCAAATGAAGCCTCGAGAAATGAACCCTTTTGTGAACCACTTGGCTGAGAAGCTTCTGCTTCAATGGGCTTCATCTCGCCAGCACTAATATTTATTGAAGGGTAATCCACAACCGAAGTCCATAAACAGGCAAAGGTCATAAAAGGAAACAATAACCAAGTTCAGGGCTGAGGCGGAAAGAGAAATTCAACTGAACAGGCAGAGAATCAGGAAAACCTGGATACAAAGCTTTTACATTCACTCACAAAACTTTGCTGCTCAATAATGTTCTTGTGTTTCTGTTTTTCAGGTCAGATTTCTCTCAAAATCCTCAGTTTTCTTCTGGCAGCTTCTCCGTATCTGCTAGCGACAGTCATTCTGGTTTACAAATGTTACAGAGCGAGAGGTAAAACTTCTGTCGGACACACACACACACACACACACACACACACACACTGTCTGTCTCTCTCTCCCAAATGATTCACTTATTCTCTCACTGACAGATATGCCTTTACTGCCTGTCTTTTATATTATATAAATCTATATTTTAAACAGATGATGGACATTCATGAAAGCAATAACTGCAGTGAAAAAAACACAGAAAACAAACATAAGACATGTCCTTTTATATGTTGAAAATGTTTGTATGTGTATTTCACAGTTTCAACTGCTGAAGAACAAAGTCAGTACGCCGTAACAGAGGAAGAAACTTCAAGCTGATATTAGCCTGTTTAAAAAGACTCGTACTGTTAATTCTGTCAACATATGGTTGTAAAATATTGTTGTTGGTTTGACTTTAATAGACTTCAAATGTGTAATATAATTATACGGGGGGGTTGGGTGTAATATATAGAAATAGTATATAGAATAAAGAAATAATATATAAAACACGTCAACACCACCAAGCATAACAGACATTCCCTGAGAACGCTTGTTTAATAGATAAAGCTTACAGTACGCCTGCATTTTTGACAGAACATAGTGATTCTTGCAATTGTATTGTAATGTGGAATGTATTTGTGATACAAACAAAGGCTATTGAGGTATTTTTACAGGCAATAAACGGCTTTTTTTAAATAAAAAGTTCCCAGACTCAAGGATGATATGTTTTCAAAGGTCTTGACATTTTCAAGCAAGTATGTCAAGGAAGTAAAAGTGATTTTATATCAGAGGAGAACATTCTAAGATTGGGATTACAGTGAAAGTTTCTGGCTTTGTGAAGATGAAATGGACCCAGAAGACAAAGCAATAATTTGTGTCTTTATGCCTGTGCGTTCGGCTCGAGTGAACTATAGTTGTTTAGTTAAGCAGTTGAAGCAAGGATGAAGCAGGATCCGCACACTTTATTCAATAGACACAAAACTTTACAAACTAGACAGGGGACAGTACTCGGGAACAGGAACCACCAACATAAGCGTAACAATGATCCAAGATCAGAGCCAGTCACTCCAGAAGATCCAAGATCAGAGCCAGTCACTCCCGCAGATCCAAGATCAGAGCCAGTCACTCCAGAAGATCCAAGATCAGAGCCAGTCACTCCCGCAGATCCAAGATCAGAGCCAGTCACTCCCGCAGATCCAAGATCAGAGCCAGTCACTCCAGAAGATCCAAGATCAGAGCCAGTCACTCCCGCAGATCCAAGATCAGAGCCAGTCACTCCCGCAGATCCAAGATCAGAGCCAGTCACTCCTGAAGATCCAAGATCAGAGCCAGTCACTCCTGAAGATCCAAGATCAGAGCCAGTCACTCCCGCAGATCCAAGATCAGAGCCAGTCACTCCTGAAGATCCAAGATCAGAGCCAGTCACTCCAGAAGATCCAAGATCAGAGCCAGTCACTCCTGAAGATCCAAGATCAGAGCCAGTCACTCCTGAAGATCCAAGATCAGAGCCAGTCACTCCCGCAGATCCAAGATCAGAGCCAGTCACTCCCGCAGATCCAAGATCAGAGCCAGTCACTCCTGAAGATCCAAGATCAGAGCCAGTCACTCCTGAAGATCCAAGATCAGAGCCAGTCACTCCCACAGATCCAAGATCAGAGCCAGTCACTCCTGAAGATCCAAGATCAGAGCCAGTCACTCCCACAGATCCAAGATCAGAGCCAGTCACTCCTGAAGATCCAAGATCAGAGCCAGTCACTCCCGAAGATCCAAGATCAGAGCCAGTCACTCCCGCAGATCCAAGATCAGAGCCAGTCACTCCCGCAGATCCAAGATCAGAGCCAGTCACTCCTGAAGATCCAAGATCAGAGCCAGTCACTCCCGAAGATCCAAGATCAGAGCCAGTCACTCCTAAAGATCCAAGATCAGAGCCAGTCACTCCCGAAGGCCTTCATAAAATGTAAGAGGTCTACATATGTGTTATTTTTTATGTAGGGTAGTTTTGATATTTTCTTTTATTTTACTTTGGGTTGGGTTTTTCGTTGGTCCCAACATATTCTGATGGTAATATCTGTCTTTTGGAGCCTCCTGTCCCAACAGAACCACAGGCAGTTGTAAGTAGCCGACTCAATACACCAGATATTATGACAAATAGTATTATAAAGTGTAGTCAACCAAATTCTCATCTTCACTGGATAATGGGGATGAAGAAACAGTTTCTGCTGCCACAGCGAGGCCAGAGGTCATGTTAAAGGGTTAGTTCCCCCAAAAATTAAAATTCTGTCAGTAATTACTCCCCCTCATGTTGTTCCAACACCGTAAGACTTTCGTTCATCTTCAGAACACGAATTAAGATATTTTTGATTAAATCTGAGAGCTGGATCACTCCTCCATAGGCATCTAAGGGACTGAAACTTGTTCCCCCGAAAAGCTATTAAAGATATCGTTAAAATAGTCCAAGTGACTACAGTGGCTCAATCTTAAGTTTATCAAGCGACAAGAATACCTTTTTGTGCACAAAAAAAAAAAAAAAAAAAAAATCGACTTTATTCAACTATTCATTTCCTTCTCGTGGGCCTCGAGATAGTTCTCGTATGCGTATCGCTTCTGTGGTGTACGTCACACGCATCACACACATGACCAGCGTCGGCCAATAGTGAGCCTGCGTGTGACGTAGCCCTACGCTATCACACTACGCTATCACACTACGCTTTCACACTACTTTAACTGACGAGGCCCACAGAGAAAAAAATTAATAGTTGAAATAAAGTCATTATTTTTGTTAGTTTTTGCGCACAAAAAGTATTCTCGTCGCTTAATAAACTTAAGATTGAGCTTTTCGGGGGAACAAGTTTCAGTCCCTTAGAAGCCTATGGAGGAGTGATCCAGCTCTCAGATTTAATCAAAAATATCTTAATTCGTGTTCTGAAGATGAACGAAAGTCTTACGGGGTGAGAACAACATGAGGGTGAGTAATTACTGACAGAGTTTTCATTTTTGGGTGAACTAACCCTTTAATTTTGTGTCTACACATCAGACAATCTACAGATTCACATTTTTATGTGGAGTAGGCTAATCTAATTGAATCTAAGTTTATATCTAAGTATAAATGGACATTATTGATGCTCATCTCTCCTGTCGTCTGATTCTGGATCAGTGATCCGTCTTTATAGAAATCAGCGCTGAGGATCGAGGAGTTTGTAGATCGATGTAAACAGTGTAGAGTCAGAGTCTCTCCCTCAATCACAGGATCAACAGAACTGGACATAAATGGACATTATTATCCATTTAATTATTTTAAATGGATTTAAAGACATTATTATCCATTACCCCCCCCCATAGAACTCCATAATGTTACTCTGTGTAAGTCTACACAAGAGTAATATAAAAGCTCAGGAAAAAGTACAATTCAATTAATAATGTTAATATTTTGATTATGTATTTTGTGGCTACATTCTTCCTATTTACAGTGTTAAACACACATTTCTTGTGTTTGTAGACGGTGAGGTGATTCTGTAGAGTTCTGTTGATTACAATCGTGGCCTGCTGTCAGATGATACAGACCTCAAAGGGCATTTCATTAAAAATTTCACACACACACAAAAAATGTTTTTGTTGCCATTTTTTTTATCATGCTGATAATTTTATTTAGTTATTTAATTTAGTTAATATTATATTCTAACATTTAAAATTGTAAATATATTTTAACAGTCATCAACAGGTTCAACTGTGACTTATAAAAACAAGTCAAATTAATTTAGATAAAAATTCAAATAAATGTACATTCTTTATTGACACTCCATGATATACACAAGCATCAAATGAAAGTCTTGGACGCAATTATGTTGTGACAGGAAAGACCAGAATCCACAAACATTAACTGCATGCTATACATGTAATGCACAGTATTCTCATGATATACATTACTATACAAAAGGCACAATTACAAAGATTTTTAAGGACATAATCCATCTCTGTGAGTCCATATAATACAAGTGGATTGTAACCCATGTACGTATGACAGTTTACATTATTAGTATTTTCTTATCTATCCTATTGTTTTACTTCATCCACTGAGGTCGCATGGACATCACGGTCACTGTGGTTTTTAAAGCATCTTTAGGACTCGCAGAGATGGATTACTTTCCTTAAAATCTTAATTCGTATTTATCTGTAGAAAGAAAGTAAAATGCATCTGGGACAGCATGAGGGTGAGTAAAATAAGTGAGTTTTTGTTTTTGGGTGAACTATCCCATTCATATGCTGTTGGTATGTTAATCCAAGATCAGCAGACTAATAAGAATAAAGTGCATCCTCTTGTGTACTTGTAAACTGTGTTTGTTTTAATCTAGAGCTCCGAATAAATTAAAATATTTGCTATTTTATAATATTAAAATAAAATGAATCAGGTGTCTGGAGATGTGATGTGTCTGAACACAGTAAGAGTATTGTCTGATGGACAGTTGATCTGTGGTATTATCACTCCATCCTCTGTGTCAGCATCAGAATTATGTTTATGGAAAAGTTGCTCAACTCCCTGGAAAATGAGAAAGGAAATGTATTATAATCTAACAACTGCTTTGAACTCCCACATGCAGTAACACGTTGCAGACTTAAAATATTTATTTCAAACAAATTATATAAATGTTTTATCAATTTTACATTACTAAACATTTACCTCTGAGTCATGCACCATTTATCATCTGTAATACTGTTGTGTAACCAGTAGATGGCTGTATAACCCTATATATAAACATTTATCCATGGCTGTGTATTCCCTGCTGGATGTTTTCTGTCATAATTACTTGCATGTATTAGGTTTCGCATCTGGACATATATTTATTATTAAAGACTATTAAAAATGTTAAAAAATTCTCCGAAATGTTCATTTGAAGTGCACATTTGTCGCATTATTATTAGTCAAATATGGAAATATTAGTCAAAAATTCTTACATTGTAGCATTTTGCAGAATAAATATTGCAACCAGGATGATACTTCAAAATAATTAAATGTGTTTACATATTATGAACAGAGACGTGGTCTGTGGACAAGTCCTGTCTCTTCTCTTTTAAAAACTCTGCATCGCAAATTAATCAGCAATTGGCTTTACATTGCCAAAGTTGAATCAGGCAGTGATTGACAGCGCTCTGGTCCAATGAATCGGTCATTGTCTGATACAGTACTTTTTGTACTGAAGGCTACAGTACAGATACTGTACAGTACTCTAGCCCAATGTTGTTTGGGGTGGCAGGGGGGAAATATGATCTAATCGAAGCAAATATGATCTAATCAACGTTAGATAAACAAGTCATGTCATGATTGTGCTAACAGTTAAATCAAGACGACACTGCTGTATAAAGTTACGGGCTCTCACTGAGCTCTAGAATGACTCTCCTCCTAAAAAAGGAAGTACTGTATTATAAATAGTGTTAGTTTAGTATTAATTAATAAAAAAATAAAATAAATCAGACTTACCACAAGTATCCAGTATTCTGATATTGACGTTGACTGATAAAACTGTTTATGATTTACTCTAATGTATGACACAGCAAGTTTGTTTTTCTTTAATTATTAATCATGTCTCATGTTGTCAAAGCTTCTTTGTACATAACGGCCACCGTAGTTGCAACACGCATTTGAAAAAGTGAGGCGCTAAAGAACACTATTCGTTTGAATGCAAAATACAATTTCACCGCTAGATGGGAGAAACACAGTGTACCTTTAAATGTTATTGTGCTTTCACAGCCAACTCATTTCTTCAGGCCTAATAATAGAGTTGAGCTCATAGTGGTTTGACTTCTGCTCTGTTTCTGCTCTGTGGGTTTAACCAGAGTAGAGGAAACATGTATGCCTTTTCTGCATCTTTAGTTTCATAAACCTCAAAATATCATCACAAGAGCAAAGATTCACAGAATGTCTGTGTAATTTTCATTGACTGTCCTTTTTTAGAAATCCCAAACCATGTTAATTTCTTCTCTAAACAGAGGGCAGTGAGAAAGGGTTGTTTAGAAGTAAGGAAAGATGTCACTAACTACCCTTTCCCAATGCTATCCTTTTAGAGAAGAAATTAACATGATTTTAACCCTCTAATGGCATGAATTTGATGCATGAAAAACATAAAAAATGTTGCATGAAAACAAGTTTACCCCATTTTTTGGGAGCTTGGGGGTCCCTGATAATATATTCATCATAAAATGTGTGCAACCAATCACAAACATCAAACAAACAATCAAATAAGCAAACTAATACTAATTACATCTAATACCTCATGTATTTCTCACATTTCATATAAATATTATAAACCAAATACACATCCATACACACACATTACTTTACTGACTGACCCCTGACCTCCCGACTGTCTCTCAAGCCTGATTCAGGGATCCTCTCTTCCTGACTCTCCTCAAGCTCACTGTAACGGCTTTCCAGTGCCCTTGCCGTTGATGATAGGAGTATGCAAGTTAGAACGCGTACAAACAGAGTCCATGCATGCAGATGGTTGTAGATGCATAAAACTGTCTCTTTATTACTGGCTTTAGTAAACATAATCGCAAACTTCCTGAGGACTTTCCTGATTCATATATACACAAAAAGCCATACCTTATAGACCGCATACAACTACAACTTTCCTTCCAAGCTACTCTGTCGTGCGGTCAAAAACTGTGTGTTTCCCAATCACCAACGCCCACACCTGTGGCTCAGGGGATCTAATTATACACAGCCCCACCCAGTGGACAAAAACGTTAATATCCCCAAAAATGGCTCCTACACACCGGCCCCTTAATTGAATATGACATTTTGGCATAACAATTACAAATTCATACCAAATGGAGCCATACATACCAATTAAAGCTTTTGTACTAATGCATGAAACGTATGACGAAAAACACTTGTTAAATGCCATATTTTAGTCTACTTCTAATAAAAGACAAAGCTTGCTAATTGGACGTTCTAAGATATTACTTTTGGTTTGAACTTTTGCTGAACGTACCAAGCCCCTTTTGTCAGGGAAGGTCTCCACAACTTTCCCAAGTAGCCATGAACCACGTGGTGCAGTAGAATCAGCAATAATCACAATGTCTTCAGGGGCAAAACTTCTTCGTTCTTTGTTCCACTTTTGTCGCTTTTGCAACAAGGGTAAGTACTCCTGTACCCATCGTTTCCAGAAGAGATTGGAAATATATTGCACCTGTCTCCATCTCCTTTTGGCATACAGATCAGATCCTTCAAACAACCCAGGCGGTAACACAGGATTTCCTCTCAACAGCAAAATATGATTTGGCGTGAGGGCTTCCAAGTCACTAGGATCGTCAGATAGTTTAGAGATCGGTCGATCGTTCAAAATAGCTTCTGCTTCACACAAGACGGTCTGCAGGGCCTCGTCGTTCAATGTTTGTTGCCGAAGGACTGCACAAAGAACTTGTCTCACCATTCGAATTATGCGCTCCCATACTCCACCGAAATGAGAGCCTGTTGGAGGATTAAAGCTCCATTGAACTCCCTTCTGCAGTAAGGCCCTTTGAACCCTTTCATTGTTTAATGCAGTGAGAGCCTCCTTTAACTCCCGCTCAGCCCCGATGAAATTTGTCCCATTATCAGACATCATGTGAATAACCTGTCCACGACGACAGACAAATCTGCGTAAGGCATTGATACAGGAGTCTGTATCTAGGGAGTACGCCATTTCCAAATGAACAGCTCTACTTGCCATACAAGTAAAAATCACCCCATAGCGTTTCACTTTACTTCGTCCCCTTTTTACCTCAATAGGCCCGAAAAAATCCACTCCAACATTGGTAAAAGGTGGCAGGTCAGGGGTAATCCTTTCCATTGGAAGGTCTGCCATCTTCTGTTCACCCAACCTCCCTTTATAACGTTTACAGATGACACACTTGGAAATTATCTTTCTTGCAACAGAGTTGGCATTTGTAATCCAATACTTAAACCGGAGCTTAGAAAGCATCTGATTTCTGCCACTATGCCCCAACTCTTCGTGAATGTCTCGAAGTATGAGATGTGACACATGCTGATCTTTAGATAACAAGATGGGATGTTTCATTTCAATCGGCATAGCTGACTTGACAAGTCTTCCTCCCACTAGCAACAGTCCATCACACAACACAGGATCCAGACTATAAACATTACTGGTTCTTTTAACACAAACGCTTCCAACCTTGAGTTCAGCAATTTCCTCTTGGAATTGTTCCTGTTGACTGAATCGAATTATGCCATGCTCAGCCATAGCAAGATCCTCCAGTGTTAAGCTTTGTCTGCCCAGAGATGCCTTAAATTCCTGCAACTTTACATCCACAGTGACACCGTCAAGCTGTCCCAAAGATAATTCATTTCGTTTACGTCTCAGCTCCATCAGAAGTTTCTGTAGCTTCAAATACCAAGCAACTGCAACTTTCAGACGTTTCCATTCTGAGAAGAAATGAATAAGCTGACTTGTGGCATTCTGTCCATTCTGTACAACCATAGCATTGACTTTCAACTTTTTAATCTCTGGGTCATCGTTCAATATCAGATCACTTGTTGGAAAGTGTGTCTCACTCGGCTTCCAGAGAAAACTGGGACCATCGATCCATCGCTTATTGCTCAGAAAAACCTTTGCCTTCAAACCCCGAGATACATCATCTGCTGGGTTTTCTTTAGTGGGCACGTATCTCCACTGTTGAGGTTGTGTTCTGTCTCTTATATACGACACCCTATTACCAACGAATGTGTGAAACCGTTTGTCTTCGTTCTTGATGTAATTAAGAACAATCATGCTGTCAGTCCAAAAGACCGAATCTTCCAACGAAAGCTGCAGCTCCCTCCTTAGCATGACATCAACTTTGACAGCCAGTACAGCCGCTGTAAGTTCCAAACGAGGTATGGTCACCGATTTTAGTGGTGTAACTCTGGCTTTGCCCAGCAAGAAAGCCACATGTACCTTGTTTGCCCTATTTTGCATCTTAATATAGGAAACTGTGCCGTATCCATCTTCGCACGCATCGGCGAAGTGATGTAAACAAGCGTGGGAGGGCGATTCAAATTCCATAGGTTTAAAACATCGGTTCACCTGGAATCCTGCAACTCTGTCCAAGTCAAAAATCCAATGGTTCCATTTCTTCTGGTAAATCGATGGTATGGCATCATCCCAGCCCAAGTTCTGTCTGCACAACTCCTGCAAAAGTACTTTAGCAGGCAGAATAAGTGGTGACAGAAAACCCAAGGGATCAAAGAGAGAGCTTACCACCGATAAAATGCCTCTCCTAGTGCATGGTTGACTTTTCAAGGAAGTCTTGAATTGAAAGGTGTCGGTTTCCACACTCCACTGAAGACCTAAAGCTCTCTCAACAGGCAATCTATCCCGATCCAGATCTAATTGCTGTATGTCCTTAGCTCGGTGTTCCTCAGAAACTGACTGCAACACTTTACGACTGTTGCTAATCCACTTTGTTAAACAGAAACCTCCCTTTTGACAGAGAGCAGTGAGATTAGCAACCATAGAGATAGCCATTTCCTCAGAAGAGACGCTCTGCAGACAATCGTCTACATAAAAGTTATTGTTAATGGTGTCGACTACCTCAGCTGGAAAGTCTGCTTGATTATCCTTTGCGGTCTGTCTCAAGGCATAACAAGCACAGCTTGGAGAAGACACAGCTCCAAAAAGATGAACTGTCATCCTAAATACGATGGGCTCTCCTGCCCAGTTTCCATCAGGCCACCACAAGAACCGAAGAAAATCTACCTCTTCTTCAGCCACCTTAACTTGATAGAACATTGCCTCAATGTCAGCCATAAAGGCTACTGGCTCTCGCCTGAATCTCATCAGCACCCCTACCAAAGAATTGGTAAGGTTAGGGCCTTGCAACAATTGACTATTAAGGGATGTTCCTTTATACGTTGCTCCGCAGTCGAACACAACTCTGAGTGATCCCTTCTGAGGATGAAACACCCCGTGATGAGGAATGTACCAAACTCTGCCATCCACACGATCTAGTTGATGAGATGGTACCTTCTCGGCATAACCTTTACGTACTACCTCAGCAAGAAAATGAGAGTACTGTTCCTGAAACCCTTTGTTTCTTTCCAGTTTCCTCTTCAGACCATTTAATCGTTGCCTAGCGACCCCGAAGTTATCGGGTAACTTGACATTACCAGTCTTAAATGGCAACTGTAAGCTATAATGTCCATCCTGGAGCATGACACTGCGAGTCATTATGTCCACAAACCGAAGATCCTCCCTTGACATTTCTTCCTTATCAGCAGTCCTTTCACTGAAATCATAATTGAACTGGTTGTTCAGCAACTCTTCCAACTTAACCACGGAAATTCTGTTAACAGTAACCGCAGAATGCCCATCTTCATTCTTGCGGTCACCGTTTCCCTCCAAGTTCCCACTAACAACCCATCCCAGTAGGGTTTTAATGGCAAATGGCCCATTACCATGACTGTTTATTATTTCATATGGCTCAATCAAATTAGCAACATTAGTTCCAATCAGTAAATCAACACCTGCTTGAATGTGTGGTATCTTAACATTATCCAGATATGACCATTTGGATAACTCCTCCTTTGTAATGATGTTTTCAGAGTCAACAGGCATCTTCTGCTGTGTATATACAGCAGGAAGTGGGAAGAAACAGTTGGCATCTATTCCACTGATTTCCAATCCGTCGATAACATTGCAGGAGACATATTTTTCCTGACCCATGGTACGAAGGAGAATGTTGACCCTCTTTCCGCTCAGCTTCAGCTCTTTCTGTAAATGTTCTGAACAAAAGGTAGCTGAGCTCCCCGGGTCCAGAAAAGCATAGGTCTGCCTCACGTTGTTACCTTTTATAGCTTTTACTTGAACAGGTATGATTGGCATTAAACTCCTCTCCTTACCGGCCCCTGTATGACCACAAGTTTGAGCAGACACTACTTTACGCCTTTCCTCCACCTCTTTCCCAGATATCTCCTTGCGATAGATGTGCAAGATAGTTGGATGCACTTCTCCACAAACCTCACATATCAACCGATTGTCACACTCCTTGCTCATATGTCCTGCCTTTAGACAGCCAAAACACATTCCCTTGGCTTTCAAGAATTCAATCTTGTCTCGTTGAGTCTTCTTCTTCAAAGCAAAACATCTTTCCAATGGATGTTGATTTGTACAGAACAAACAGTTTCCATTAGACTCAAATACAGGGCAATATCTTTGCTGTACTGACCCAATGTCAGTCTTCTTATTTGGAGTTGAAACAGCAATAGCAGTGGCAAAACTACTCCCTTTAAGTGTCTTGCGCCCTTGGGGTTTGAATTTACCCGTGCCCTGTTTGTCCTGGATATCTCCAAACACAGGATCAGATGCCACCCTGACCTGTTTTTCAATAAACTCCACAATGTGTGAGAACTTTGCTCTGCCTTGCTTAGACTCCATAATCTCACAAGCCTGAGCCCTCCATTGCTCTCTCAGCCTGTAAGGTAACTTTGTAACAACAATCTTCATGTTGCTAGGCATGTTAAGTTCTTGCATATATGAAAGTTCATCGATGGTATTGCAGCATGTACGCAAAAACAAAGCATAAGCCTGTAATCCCTGCACATCCTCTGCCTTTAAAGCAGGCCAGCCCAAGGCTTTCTCCAGATAAGCAGTAGATACCTTGAATTCATTACCAAAATGTTCTTGTAGTAATCTCTTGGCCAATGCATAGCCTCTGTCTGGGGGCATATGCTGACAACTGCGGACCAGATCTTTAGGTTGTCCTCTTGTAAACTGCTCGAGAAAATACAAACGATCCTTTTCATTATTAGTTTTCTCTTCAATGCCATGCTCAAATGCTCTAATAAATGCAATATACTGCAATGGGTCACCATCAAATACTGGGATCTCTCTTCTTGGTAAGATACGAGGATTTCCTTGCTGTTGAATGAGATAAGATGTTAACTCCTCTTGTCTTTTTAAAACTTCAAACAGCGGATCACCATGGTGAGGAATAACATGTGACGTCTGATCGACTCCCATATGGCTCGGTTGCCCTTGAGCAGAATATTGGAAATCAGATTGTTGAGCTGTGTGGAATATTTGTTGATCTCTCCATCCTTTCCTTTGTGGCTCTGTTATGGCTCGTGATACAGCGATATCGGCCGCTCCAGCTGTATTCGTTGGCTTTGAATTCACTGGTACATATGTGTTTGCATCGGGATTCAAACACTTTGGCCGAGAAGAATCAAACTTGAGGTTATCAGCTTTATTAATCCCAATTGATTTTGAACTGCGTGAACATTTGCTTGCATTATCCGCCCTTTGCAACACAGCAATCTTTGCATTTGAAGCTGCTATTTGAACATCCAACTCCAATTGTTCCTTTTTCTGTCTCAAATCTTCCTCCTGAGCTTCAATTGCATGCTTGGCCTTCAATGCAGCAGCTTGTGCCATAAGTGCAGCCTTTTCTGCCTCCGCTTGAATGCATGTAGATGTTATAGATGAACTGCGGTGTGAGCTGCGTTTACTACGCTTGGAGGTAGCGTAAGACACGTTTGAGACGCTGTCCCCAGGACCAACATCACTACACACTTCACCCATTTCAGAACTTTTCTGACCTTTTGCTGTATCTGATAACCATTTGTTTACCCGTTCAATTAACTCATTATTTGGTATCATTTTGTCTTTAAACCATATTTCATGTTTTTCAGCTTCATCAACAGGTAAAATAACCAACAGTGACTCATGTGCTTCTTTAGCCTCTGAACATAACCTCATAAATTCTTCAAAAGGCAAGCGTACCTCAGGTTCATACTCTTTGTTTTCATCAATTAACCTGTTAATTGACTCTATTAGTTTCTGAGCCTTGTTTAACTTAGCCTTTCTTAACTTTTGCAAAGTGTCCAGCTTTTCCATTAAAGCCTTAGCTGTTAATTTAACAGGTCTTTTCCCTCTTTCAAACTCATTTTCAACATTAAACAGGTTTTGATTTGACTCTGGCCCTATAGCATTCATAGACATTTCATTTTCCATTTTGCAAACAGTTGTGCACAAACATACAATTCAAACACACAAACAATGTTCGTCTGTCTTTGGCAACCAATGCATTGGAATTACGCAAATGTGTGCACACAATATCACATGGCCATGTTAATGCTGCAACAACGTACCTACAATCCAGTCGAACGATCGGCCCTTTAAACCACCAGAAGAGCGTGCGGCAATCCAATGATGACACCAACAAGAAAGGGAAATTTAATCCAGACGAATCCACTGAGTAAAATCCAGCCAGACGTATTGACGAGACGATCCTCCCGTGCAGAAACACAACGACTTTATCCACACAGCCTCCCTCGGTCCATTGAAACAAGCGTGTTGACAAACCTTGTGTTGCGTGTTGACAAAACAACCCTTTTGGCTACTCCAGTTGATCTCCTATATCCAGTGAAGCAGAGTTTTTGACTTTTGTAACGGCTTTCCAGTGCCCTTGCCGTTGATGATAGGAGTATGCAAGTTAGAACGCGTACAAACAGAGTCCATCCATGCAGATGGTTGTAGATGCATAAAACTGTCTCTTTATTACTGGCTTTAGTAAACATAATCGCAAACTTCCTGAGGACTTTCCTGATTCATATATACACAAAAAGCCATACCTTATAGACCGCATACAACTACAACTTTCCTTCCAAGCTACTCTGTCGTGCGGTCAAAAACTGTGTGTTTCCCAATCACCAACGCCCACACCTGTGGCTCAGGGGATCTAATTATACACAGCCCCACCCAGTGGACAAAAACGTTAATATCCCCAAAAATGGCTCCTACACTCACTGTCCTCACTGTCAGAGGGAATGACCCGATCATGTTCCTTCCGCCCATAACATGTTCTTGTGTCCATTTCCTGTGAGTATCTGTAGATAGTAGAAACATTGACTATTGGTGCGTTCAAGTCTTGTCAGAAAGATGGTATTTACAAGTTGAACGCACATGAACTCCACCACAAAGTCGTAATTACGAATGGGAAGCAATTGCAGACGCAAATTGTTTTCAATCATAAATGTATTTCTGAATACTGACCGTATACAATGTAGTTTGTACGCATTATGTGTATTGTTAATGAAGAAGAGAGATTCAATTTACCAGAAAACATTCATTCAGACATGAGCTGATGGGCTTGAGTGACCAAACTACATTTCCCATCATTCTCTGTGGGAGCATCATCCTCCTACGACGACTTATATTACTACTACTACTACTACTGCTACTACTGCTGCTGCTGCTGCTACTACTACTGCTGCTGCTGCTGAAACTGCAACTTCTACTACTACTACTACTGCTGCTGCTGCTGAAACTGCAACTTCTACTACTACTACTACTGCTGCTGCTGCAACTACTACTACTACTACTGCTGCTGCTGCTGCTGAAACTGCAACTTCTACTACTACTGCTGCTGCTGCAACTACTACTGCTACTGCTGCTGCTGCAACTACTACTGCTGCTGCTGCAACTACTACTGCTGCTGCTGCTGCAACTACTACTACTGCTCCTGCCGCTGCAACTACTACTGCTCCTTATGCTGCAACTACTACTACTACTGCTGCTGCAACTACTACTACTGCTGCTGCTGCTGCTGCTGAAACTGCAACTTCTACTACTACTACTACTGCTGCTGCTGCTGCAACTACTACTACTGCTGCTGCTGCTGCAACTACTACTACTACTACTGCTGCTGAAACTGCAACTTCTTCTACTACTACTACTGCTGCTGCTGCTGCAACTACTACTACTGCTGCTGCTGCTGCAACTGCAACTTCTACTACTACTGCTGCTGCTGCTGCAACTACTACTACTACTACTGCTGCTGCTGCTGCAACTACTACTACTGCTGCTGCAACTACTACTACTACTGCTGCTGCAACTACTACTACTGCTGCTGCTGCTGCAACTACTACTACTACTGCTGCTGCTGCTGCTGCAACTACTGCTGCTGCTGCAACTACTGCTGCTGCTGCAACTACTACTACTGCTGCTGCTGCTGCTGCTGCTGCTGCAACTAGAAGTTTTTAGAAGTTGGTCATAAACTTGATTAAAAACAAGTTTAATGGGTACATTTTCTATACAATTTTTGAATCTTCATTTTCTTTTCTGACATTCTGCAGTTCTTGTTAAAACACACTAGACATGCAAATTCTGTGCGTTTTGTGCACTTTTTTTGTGAAATCATATTAATTTTCCATCAAAAGTGTGCTTTCACTTTAATTGAGCGTGAGCAGCGCAGCAAAAATAGATTCTCCACCGAAACTGCAACTACTACTACTGCTGCTGCTGCTGCTACTACTACTGCTGTTGCTGCTGCTGCTGCTGCTACTACTACTACTGCTGCTGCTGCAGCTACTGCTGCTGCTGTTGCTGCTGCTACCACTACTACTACTGCTGCTGCTGCTACTACTACTACTACTGCTGCTGCTGCTACTACTACTACTACTGCTGCTGCTGCTACTACTACTACTACTGCTGCTACTGCTACTACGGCAACTACTGCTGCTGCTGCTACTACTACTGCAACTACTGCTGCTGCTGCTGCTGCTACTACTGCTGCTGCGACTACTACTACTGCTACTACTACTACTACTGCTGCTGCTACTGCTACTACTGCTGCTGCTGCGACTACTACTACTACTGCTGCTGCTACTACTACTACTACTGCTACTACTACTACTACTGCTGCTGCTACTGCTACTACTGCAACTACTACTACTACTGCTACTACTACTACTGCTGCTGCTACTGCTACTACTGCAACTACTACTGCTGCTGCAACTACTACCACTGCTGATGCTCCACCTCTAAACTAAAGGCCACACACACTTCAGCCCCTCATTTCACTGAACAGACATGTCAGATGATAATTAGGCTATATCATTTTTTTATTAAAATAAAATAAATTAAAGGAGCAGTGTGACATCCAAAACGAATTATCAATTCATATGAGTTCATATTGAGTCTCTGATAATTTTAAATTAAGATAAGTGAAATATATTATTATGCATATCTTTATTTACTTTCTAGAAACAATCACACTGGGCTTTAAATGTTGACAAATTGCTGCAAATTAGGTGAAATAGGATGAAAATACTTTCATGACGAATATGTTTCAGAATGTTTACAAAAAATAATGTTTTTAATAAAATAAAAAAGGATGGAAAATATGCAGATTTTGCCAGATTTTAATGACATTGGATTACTTGTTTATTCTATCAATCCTCATGTAAAACAAGCTTTATTAAACAAACAAGCTATTTCAAATGCATCCACTTTATCAGCAACAGGGATTGTGACGTTGACTGCAGATCGCTGGTCCACAGCTTGTGTGTTTCAGGGTCCTAATGTTCTCCAGATTCAGGGTCTGCTAACACACATTAAGAAAACTTTTTAAAAGTTTAGGACTCATTTTACAAAGGCCCTGCTCACTTTATTAACTTACTACTAACCCTAACCCTCACTTAAAGAAGCTCTGGCCTTTTGTGATTCTGTTTCTCAACCATGTCTTCAGTTCATCCAGTCGAGGCCTGTTTTACTGAGAGCCGAAGCGCTGAGGAACACAACACACCTTTGACCAGCAACATTTTAGTTTTTATGGAACTAAACTGTACAATAAAAATGCTGTATATTTCATTCACTGATGTTGTAGAGTTACATTAGACACACATTAAATGTCACAAGATGATTTCACTTTATTCACGGTCTGTCTTCTATCTGTGAGTGTGTGAACGAACTAAATAACAGTGAGAACAATATCCATCAGAACTGATCTGGAAAATATGATTTTCGAGTAGATGAACAGAGCTGTAACAACTTTAATAAATTAGCGGCTAAATATCTTAGACTGGATCTCTCTTTTCTTTATCTGTGTAATTCTGTGTGTAGTTTTGTCTCCTCCTCCCTCATCTCTTCTTTCAGACACAGGAAGTGTGTGTTTTAGCACACAGCACTGTTAACACAGTCTATTAATGTGACAGTATGGGCTCCAGTGCACTGCCTCTCATCTGTGAGTATTTCATTATATTCTATACCATCTTCTGTTTTCTGTTTCTAATGCAATGTATTCAGCTGAAGATGGGATAAAATAATTATTGTTGTGTAGAAGAGTCTATGAACCCACAGCACTATTGCTTATTGTATTATTTATTGATCAGATGTAATGTGATGATGTTACGTGTTGATCAGATAAAGTGTTTGATGATCCATTTATCTGTGTGATAATGCATGTGAAAGATGGAGGCAATGTGTGTATTTGTGCTTAGTTTTGTTGTAATATCTTTCTTCCTATTTCAAGTAAAGGCCTAGTTGAGATAAATCTGATTTATTTGAGTTATTGTTGAAATATGCTGTATCTTTAAATAATCTCTCCATCAGAGACTCAGAGAGCTTGAGAACAGAGACCGAACACACAATCAGCTTCTCTACCACTTCTCTTTCTCTCTGACTCTCTTATTGAGAAATAACTGCAAAACATATTTGGAAACTTAAATTGCATTGTCATTCAATGGACAAATAGTTTATCAAACAAAGTAGAACTTTTCTCTTTTCTCAGAAGTAACTTCTCTTTTCTGAGACACGTTTCAGTTATTTTTTTACCAGTTCGCCTGAAATTCATATTTAGTTGTTGTATGAAGTCAGTTCACACGTGTGTCAGAATAACCACAGGTTTCCAGAATAAGTTCATCACGTCCACATATGAACATGTTCCACCAATGCTTGACAATCAGACTTTTGTTGTCCTTTTAAACATATTTATTTATTCATGTTTTGCTAAGCTAATTTTTTTGCTGACAAATGTTTTGATTGAAAACTGTACTTGAGCTATATTTCTTTAAAATTTACTTTTGATAAATTGCAAATATATTGATACCTACATTTTTAATGTGGTTTAAGGGCTTTTTCACACTCGTTAGTTTCAGAGACTGCAAGCGGTCAACACATTAAAATAATGTGGTCTGAATATGGTTTGTTTCTGGGTCCTTTTAGGAGGAACTGAGATCATTTAGTGATGACATATGAATTATTTCTCACGAGGCGAGAGCTCTTGAAGCGCTGAAACAAACGAGGTGTGAAAAAGCTCTTAGACCAGAAGCACGATCACTTGCTGCAGGTTTTCTTTCTGATTTTGGTTCGTTTCAGCTGTAGGCTACTACTATATGTCCACATAAAGTCACAATTATGGGTGTGCACGAATATTCGAAATCGTTGTTATTATTATTCGAAAAATAAAATGCTAAGCATTTCGAGATGGTCCTCACTGCAGAACATGAAATCCACGGGGAGGAGTCGGATCCAGATCCAACTCCTCCCACCTTACATATACCTAAACCTACCCAGCTCCACCCCTTATCCCTAAACCCACCCCTAAACCTACCCAGCTCCACCCCCTGATCCCCAAACCCACCCCTAAACCTACCCAGCCCCACCCTTTAATCTGGATCCGACTCCGCCCCCTGGATCTCGTGTACTGCAATGAGGTGCTAGCATTTCCGGCCAGCAAAGAAACGTCCTAAACTTCTAATGAAATCCATGATAAATCCCAAGCACCAACTCACAGTTATAATTAAATGCACTGGGTGGCGCTGTGGAGCGTGTTAACATATGGATTGTATTTGTTCACATCAGTGAATCTATCAGTTAATCAGTGAATCGACTCTCATATCAGTTCACGAATCCTGTGACGTCACGGTGTGTGATGACGTTATGCTTGAGAATAAACCACCAGTTCTCGTCTGAATGAGGATAAAAACAGAAAAGAAAACACACTTTCAGTTCATGTAGAATAAACTCTAGACATGTTTCAGTGTGTGATTTACATTGTGTTGAATTAATGGAAAAGCTTCATATCTGTGTTTCTTCTGCTTTTAGTGCTGATGTCCCTCGTTCACTCTGGACTCAGTCAAGGTACTGTCCGTTACTGCAGTCAATTATATAATTATGTTTGAACTAATATCAATTATGTTGTATATTGTCTGCATGGATAGGCCTACATCAGGATCCCACATTTGTCTCTTTGCTAATGTTGTCCATGTTTTGCATATATTTCACATAATCATCTGACTGTAGTTCCTTATGCTGCAGAACATTACAGAAATCTGCTATTTTTTTTTTATTTTTTTTTATTTAATCAAACAAACAGTCTTGCATTGTAAAATAGTTCAGTCAGACTGTATCTCCCAGACACAAGTGTTTTTTTTTTTTGCTATACTGGTTTATTTGAAGACTTTTCTCCAAATCCAACGTGAAAACTAAACAGTATAAACAACACAATACAGAAATCACATCAGATTGACACACAGCGAAAGCGCATTTTACTGACACAAAAAACAGACAAATAAAACAAAATACCGTTTGCTGCTTTCTGTGAGAAAGGGAAATAGACTTTGAATCTTTCAAGTCCTTTGTGACGAGAATATGCAACGCATTCTCATCCCAAGGCGTAATATTCCAGCCCGTTCTCATCCCAAGGCGTAATATAATGACGCTTTTGCCAAAGCGTCTATATCGAACGCGCATGGTACCCTTTAGCGTCAATATGAGACGCCGAAATATATGGGTCAGAAGGCGCCTCCTAGCGGTCTAACCCTAACCCTACACCATACCTAAACCTACCCATCTCTCTGCGTGTTATATTGACGCTAAAGGGTTCCATGCGCGTTCGATATAGACGCTTTGTCAAAGTGTCAGAATATTACGCCTTGGGATGAGAATGCGTTGAATATTCTGACACTTTGACAAAGCGTCTATATCGAACGCGCATGGAACCCTTTAGCGTCAATATAACACGCAGAGAGATGGGTAGGTTTAGGTATGGTGTAGGGTTAGGGTTAGACCGCTAGGAGGCGCCTTCTGACCCATATATTTCGGCGTCTCATATTGACGCTAAAGGGTACCATGCGCGTTCGATATAGACGCTTTGGCAAAAGCGTCATTATATTACGCCTTGGGAGCATGTCCGTGCGTATAGTCAAATCAAGTCACTTTCATTTATATAACGCTTTTATAATACAGTTTGTTTATAATAATATGAAATAATAATAATGATGTCAATTCAGGCAGATCAATAATATTGTTGAATACTAAATTAAAGGTAGGCCTACCAATAGACTGTAAAAGAATAGTCGTCTACCCCAGAGTGCAGTCTGGACGACGGGCCGGGCGACACGTGCCAAATTGTAGGCTACGTTTTTTGGAGTAGTTAAAAAATGGTATACTTGAGTAGGCTACATTTTAAGTGATGTATCGGTACTTTTATCTCCCTATTTTCCTTACCTTTGTGGTCGTTACTCGTTATGCTTGTTTTAATTTTATTTTTATCCATCAATGTGATTGGATGAGTAATCGGTGTCGTGACTGTGTCGTCAAATCAAATTCTGCATAGAAAACTTGAACCGCCAACACTGTTAATCATGGCGGCTGTGGAAGTGCTTCTTCAAGCATCAATTCAATCGAGATATCAGCGTCTTCCTCTAATATGATAAGGTACATTTCACATTTCTGTTCACTCAATGATCTTTATATAGGCTAGGGTGACCACCTGCTAATAAGCCCAAGGGGGGACAAGGGGTATGTTTCTGAGGGACAATGTGGGACACTGCCTGGCGCTGCGGTGCCACCACCCCACGGGCAGACTCACTGATAGTGGTTTACCCATTTCTAGCACATACCACCTTACATGGTATATTAATAATGCCCTAAACATGTGTAATTGCTGATGTATGCTCATGAATAGGCCAACCAATGTGTATTTTTTTTTCTAAATAAAGATGCATAATATTTTGAACATTAGTGAATTGAATTGATTGATTTACTTTAGCTATTTAATTTTATTTATTTTTTCATTACAATTTATTCACTTTAAATAAATTATAATATAAAATGATAGGATTAACAGGAATTATAGTTGCTCAACACCTCAGGAACAGTTAAAAAAAAAGTCCCTCTCGGTATCTCCCTCAACACCTTTCAGCAACAAATATTAATTTCCCCAGTATTTCTTGTAACGTTACACCTTCTCTTTTTAATTGATGATGGCGGTGCGGTGCCTCGACTTCATTCTCTTTCTCCATTTTTCGAATTGGAAAGCGCGCATCTAAAAGTTCATTCCCAGTGTGTCTGGTGTGCACATGCGTGCGCTGTCATGACATCAACGTAAAAAGTTGACAACAACCTAGTCAGCAGTTCAACTGATGGGTGGGTCGCGTAGGTGTGGCAACAGTAGCGTGCTAAACTGTCAAGTAATGTCCGTTTGGCTGCCTGGGGCTCGAGGATATAGAGCGACCAACTTTTTTTTGGAGCAAGCATTGATTATGCGTGACACGGTCTCAATTTGCGATACGCATGAATTGGGCTTCAAACGCTGTGCGCGCACGCGCTACGCGGGACGGGTGGT
Source organism: Semotilus atromaculatus (assembly GCA_031834385.1). Lineage (NCBI taxonomy): Eukaryota > Metazoa > Chordata > Actinopteri > Cypriniformes > Leuciscidae > Semotilus > Semotilus atromaculatus. The sequence continues at coordinate 36,117,872 of JAULUF010000009.1, read as the reverse complement.
CAACCTAATATAGGCTATAGTATAGGATGGATTACTGACCGGGCCTATGGGGCCAGTGCCCAGGGGTTTAAGGCCGTGCAATCCAGTTTGGTTCAGAAAACCCATTAACAATGAAAACAAATGTTTATTAATGCTGTAATATATCTGTCCCATAGCCTACATATGGTCTCTTAAACAAGGCTCTTGGACTATGAAGGCTCCCTGGAACGTACTGTCGGGCCCTATGTGAATATGCAGGCCCCAAAACCTCTTATAAAACTGTTGTCACTCTGAGCTTATTTTTGTGTATGAAAATTATTGGAAAAATAACTATTTATTATTACAGTATAACTGCCCATTTTCTCTAAGTTGAAGTGAGACTACATTTTTAAACATTTTCTAATATTGTATTACCTCATTTGCATAATTGTGTATTGCCTAATTATAAATGATCCAAGAAAATGGGCCTAGAGAGACCAATAGAGTATGTTTTAGCGTAGTTATTAAAATTTGAACTGTAAAAAGTAAACATACACCCTTCACTCTACAGTGAACGACTGTAAAAGATGCACCTTCTAATAAAAAAGGCAATTAAGCAAAGTGTATATTGGAAATTTCAAATTACAGCTTTTCTTTTTCTTTACTGGTCAAACCAAAGTTTACCACAACACTCGAAACGACTGGTCCAATCAAATTGTAATACTTATTACCACTAGTCAAGTGACATCAAAACGATCCACACCATTGTGTGAGACTGTGAGGGTGGACCTCAGTTCTTCTAGATCCGGGGGCAAGAACAGTTTTCTACATTTTAAAGTTAAATGCATTAATCTGAACTTTTAGAGTTCAGAAATATAAGTGCTCAAACCCATGTTCAGCAGGCAGCCTATGAATATAAATCATTAGAAAGGATTGAAAAAAACAAAATGCAAAAAAAACCACACAAAAAAGACAATAAGTGTATTGTAATTCTCAAAACATTTGCTGATCAAACAGAATGTCATTAAGTTTGGTAACAACATGTAACAATGTTTACATCAATTAATTTGGATAAATATCAGGTAGGCTACCTTATATAGCTACATGTTATTTTTCTCAAGGAAAAATCTCTCACTAATGCTGTAAATATAGGCTAGGGAGTTGGTATTATTATTAAAGGTTAAAATGAACAAATCAAATATAATGCGGTTTTTATAATAACGTTATAATATTTTAATGATATGAGTAAAATTATAATATGTTATATAGCCTAGTGCATATATTTAGCAAAAATTATCCTCATACCCCCTCACATAATTTTTCTAGCTAGGCTGTGGTCATTAAATGGCTTTTCTGAGGTAAATGTTACGTTACGTGACAGGCTATTGTTCTCCAGTTGTTGTATTGACCTATTTCCGCGGTTGAAGCACTGATTGAGTGATTACATTAGACATGACACATTTCAGCAAGTTGTAGGCTACTGTCTTCCAACATAGTTCATTCGAATTGATTTACTAACTAAAGAAGAGCTAGATCAGTTCACGAGCCGCCGAACCGAGGTGCTGATCTGTCACATCACAGAGCGCCAAAACAGTCTATTGTTTGAATTTCGTAATAAAATTGACATAATTTGAAAGCTGAGACTTTGTTTCATATAATAAGTGTTGTTTATTACACTATCGATGTCAGTGTCCTCTTTGCCTCGCAATTTTTCATTGCGTGAAAAAAACGGAACAGTGTCAAGACGATGCGCGAGACTTGGCAGCGTCAACACTGTGCATTATATTTATTAAAAACCAAAAAAAATGGCTTGCGAGATTTTATAATCGCACTGAGGGGGGTTGAGGGGGGCCTTTGGAGATAACTGGCCCCAGGGCCTTTACAAGTCCTAATCCGTCCCTGATATAGCCTATCTACAGGGCCTGACCATAGAGAAAAAAGATGGACGTCCCTTCGCTCTCTTCCATTGGTGAGAAGTGAAGCCGCCAGTGTCCCGATATGGCTCTGACATCTTGAGTCTGCGCAGTAGCGAGGAAGAAAAGCTGTGAAATCAAACCTCACTCTCGCCCAATCAATCGCAAACACACGTCTCATGTTCACCAACCATTGTTTAAGTCTTACCAGAGAATGTCTAATAAGGGGAGAACTCCCACTCTCTGTGAACTTCCGGCTTCTGAACTTCTCAATATTGACCTCAATAATCGCAATGACATTTTCCCCAAATCGTGCAGCCCTAATTTTGATGCTATATTCATCCCATAGAAGAGCTGGAAGAGAAAAGTGCTTGAGAACAGACAGACAGAAGTTAGTTCAAGTTCAAGTCTTGTCTTAAAACTAATTTATTTTCTGTCGCTTTTAGCCTTGAATGAGTATTTTGCTCAGAAATGCGTTAAATTAGTTTCTCTCTCTATGTGTACAGCACTTTGGTCGGCCAGTGGCCGTTTTTATATGTGCTTTATAAATAAACTGAAACTGAAACTGAAGTTAGTAAATTCCCAGTTCAGGGCTGGGTTTCCCAAAAGCATCGTAAGCTGAAGTTGATCGTAGAACAATGGCCACCAATGGTACGATCAACTTAGGCCTACGGTGCTTTTGGGGGCAGCCCTGATCTTTTAAACTCTCTGACTGTAAACAGCATCATCTACTGGTCAGAACAGGAAGATCAATAATACAATAAAGACTGGAAAAATATATCAGTTTCATTTAGTTTTTACCAATATAGGGGAGAACCGGGGCGAAAGTAACAAAGCGATTTTCTCAGAGCCCTGACTATATTAGCATGTCAAGCTAGGACAGCAGGTTCAGTACGCAACCCTTGACGGAGCTGCTAAATATCACATGATCTCGTCATCGTTTCCCGCGGTTAGGTCCGGAAAGCAGTTTTCGAGTACGATAAGTAAATTACTGAAGCGGTACTTTTTTCTAATTACAAGTTGTGTTTTTCGTTTCATGTGTCACACAGTAATGATCAATCTACAGGTTATTTAGTGCTGTAACACATCCTGAAGTTTGCCTTGTCAGAGTTTTTCAGTATAAAAAAAATCGGGTTTAAATGTCAGGAGTTCTTGTCGGGACGAAAGTAACAGTTGTTACAGTGAAAACTAGTGTTTATTTTGTCCCTCTGCTAATGTGGTGACTTTCTGTGTGTTGCAGCATTCATTAAAACATGTTCATGTCATATTATACCAACAGAATATGGCAGATGTTTATGAGAGGGCGTTTAAAGTTTAAGTCACATTTAAATCAGCTGATTTCTGTCACCGTTTATTTCACTCAGTCTGTTTCCATTTACAGTCATATTTAGGTTTTAGCCATACTTTATAGCTTTTCCACCTATGAATTTGCAGGGTTTCCATAAAGATGTTTTTGTGCACATTTTAAATTTATGCATAAAAACAGCTGGATGGAAACATGACTAATGTTATGTTGAGAATTTATATTATGCTAATTTAATTACATTTTCATATTTTTCATGTGGAAAAAACATTTTATGAAATGGATTGACATTTCCAATGAAAAAATATTCTAAACAATTCAAGTTCCGACTGTTGGGTTACGTTTGAAACTTTTGATGAACCTGTTCATTTACATTTTCATTTTAAATTTACATTTTGTGCAAAAATAGAGGCCAAAATATGTTTGCAGTTACATGCTAACAAGGTCATACTCAGGTATATTTAGGTTATTAAAAAAAAAAAAAACAAGAGTAACTCAAAAAGTCTACCTTGTATATTGTTGTGTTTTGTCCCAACTAACGGGGTCAACAGTAACATGAGCAGTCTTCAGTTCAAAGTGGAATTATACTGAAGTCCTTCTACACTTGTGAGTGACTGACCACAGCAAATATATATCTGTCTAAACCATCATCTTTTAAAATTATGTTTTTCTGAAAAAATGTGCTTTCGCCCCTGCTCTCCCCTATGCATGTTTGATGTAATCATTACAATTTACAAGCAAACTTGATTTTTAATTTAAGTGTTTTTCTCCTGAGGAAGTGTTGAGTTCATGACAGTGATCTTGATACTCAATGTTTTTCAATATTTACTTCTATGTTTCTCAGTGAAACCTGTAGTGACGGTGAAGCCAGATCAGCGTGTGTTCAGAGGAGAGACAGTCACTCTCACATGTGACATACAGGGAGGAGGAAACATTCAGTGGTACAGCTGGATTAGAGATGGAAACACTGTCTATGAACATACAACAGCAGAGAACAGTTTCCCAGCTGATGTGTTTCACACTGGTAATTACAGTTGTAGAGGAGAGAGAGAGAGATCAGACTCACACACAGACTTCAGTGATGCTGTTACACTGACTGTATCAGGTGAGTCTTCATATTCATCTGTTTAATGATCATTTAAATGAACATTTCAACATGTATAATCTTCAGCCACATCTGTTATAAGAGGACTGAAGAAATTCACTAAGTCATTATTCAGTAACTGCACACGTCGTGTGTGTGTGTGTGTGTGTGTGTGTGTTTTGTGGAAGTTTTGGTTTATTATAAAATCATATAAGAGTTTTGTACTGAAGTCAGAGAGAATGACGTGACTTACAGATTATTAGTGTTGAAGACAAAACCACAAACTGAGACCGAGAGAGTGTGTTCCCTGATGACACATTTTAGTTTGAAGAATGTTTTCCAGATATTCTGTTTTGGTGAAGGAATAGTTCAAATGTTTTCTTAGTGCTAGTAGATTTTTTTTTTAAGGTTAGTATTGTCATGAGCCGGGTTTGACTCAATTACAATTTAATTTCAAATTAGCTTTATTAACATGACTGTGTAACAATGTTGCCAAAGCATCAACATATTATATATAAATAACAAAACAAACAAACAAACAAATGAAACCCATATCATGTCATATGTAGCATTGTAAATACATAGATAAATCTAAACATAATATATCTTAATAAATGAATAAATACAGTGGGTCTCAGAGAATTAGCGGTCTCTGGCGTTGTGAATAGCTAGCACATATTTAGCCGCTAGTCTGTATTATCATCTTCTCCGAGTAAGAAGGACATTTTATTCTGTGTCAATCAGTTCAAAGAATGATGGGATCAAGGTTTCAAATCTGGGAAGAAAAATGTCTCTTATATTGGTATATTTAGAGCAGAAAGTGTTCATCATCCTCTATGTGCTGTAGATCTGCTCTCTCTCTCTGTCCAACACACACACACACACACACACACACACACACACACACACACACACACACACACACACACACGTCTGAAATAAGAGGTTGAAATGAGATCAGATCTTAATTAATTAAGCTGTAATTATTATAATAATATATAAATAATAATTAATATAATTAATAATTATTCTAACAATAATTAGAATTAATAGGCCTATATAAATGAAATAATAATTATTACTAATATAATGAATTATAATAATAATATATAAATAATAAGCTGTGATAAAGCATTTCTGTTTATTTTTTATCTGTTTATCTGTTTTTTTTTATTTTTTATTTTTTATTCATTGTAATGTTACCTGTAACAAAATGCTTTCTCTTTATTCAGGTTTGACTAGTAATAATAATGCAAAAACTTGTACACTTTACATTAATTTTTTTTATATATATAAACCTTGACAAAGTATTATTTGAGAATTTTCTTAAAAATACATTTTTATCCACATCTAAAAAGTAAGTCATTTTGTCCATAAACAACTAGATAATTCACAAGCCTCTCCATATGAGCTATACAGACATCTAGTGGTGAACACATGAATGACATGTTTTACTTTATTTTATATCAACAGATGACTTCAACATTTGGATTTTAAAGGCCTAGTCTCTATATTAATCTGAAATACTGCATTCATTTAAAAACAATAAAACAATTTTTTATTATTATTTTCAATGGCTGAAATTAACCATAATTATTGCATAAATGTTAATAAGTACTATCAAATCCTCTTAAAATACCAAAAGAAAAAATATTTTTGAACAAAAATAAATGGCATTGGTCTTACTGGGATGGAGGAAGTTTAATTGTTCACTTCTGACGGGAAGATAACAAGCGCTACACCATGAGGAGCTCCTGAGGGGTCACTTCAGTTTTAATAACTCAGAAAACTTGACTAATTAATAATGGGGAACATTATAGTGACGTGATGCACAGCAAAATCCTCAGATTTCATCCTAATGTTTAAAGGATTTCCTCCCAACATTAAGAACATTTAAAAAACCTTCTTCAAACAATGTATAAATCATGTTTTTGTGATAATTGTTGTGGTTTCTCTCTCTTGTGAAATCACTTCTCAGAGATCTTTGATGCCAGAAATATTATAATTTATTTTGCAACAAAGCCGAGCATCTTCTGCAGAAGACGACTCCACACACACACATACATACACACTTTTCCAAAGATGGTAACACACCCTGTAGATATTTCTGGGTAAAAGGTCTTGTATGTGACATACTAGAATATCATTTTCTGCTGCAACATTCAGGCCTTTCTTCAGAAAGACAAACCACAATCACACTCAGCGGAAATAATAGTGTTCAAATACACAGATAATTTACTTATTGTCTAAATAATAAAATCTTCTACATTCCCGTCCGGCTCACTGAAGTAAATAAATATCTTTACATGTTTTGGATCTGTGGTTTGCCAACTTTATATTAACTTTGTATATTTATCACGGTTTGACCAAGACCAGTGTCATGTATTCCTGTCACAGAATGGCTCCATGAACTAAATCCCTCTGGAAACCGTTGGTCAAATGCTTTGGTCAAGGACACAATAGTGACGGTCACAGTTCATTCACTGCAGGGTTTATACAGCAACATTCACATTTACAACCAGCGTTTACAACCGAAGGTCCTCCTGAACGATGTTGGTGTTTTCACTGAAAGAGCCGTTTGAGTCACTTTGTGTTTCTGTCTTTCTTCTCAGATTTACCCAGATCTACAGTGACTGTGACACCAGCCAGTCCTGTATTCACTGGAGAAACAGTCGATCTGAAGTGTGTGATAAAGCCTTATTACAGTGGCTGGAGATATGAGTGGCATAAAGACAGTGCAATATTACAGACGTCTGATCGTCGTTACACTGTAAACACACACACTCTCAGTATTGTTAAAGTAATTACATCTGATCAGGGTCAGTACTGGTGTAAAGGACAGAGAGATGGAAGACCAAACTCATCAACATCAGGATCTGTTTATCTCTCAGTGAAGGGTGAGTTCAACATCATTGTCTTCTTAAACTCTCTCTACTTCATGATCACACTTGTGTTCAAAACCGTTAGATTGAGCGAGACTGAATGCAGAGCTCTTAAACCCTATTGTAAAAGTTAAAGTATTTAAACACCATCATAAAGAAATGCACTCATTGCACATGACATGAACCAACAGCTAAAATACCTCCAAAAACATATTTTTGTATTTTATTTATTTATTTTTCTGCCTGCACTCCCTGGAAATCTTTGAATTGAATTTTGAATTTATTATTAAAGGATAGCCTCTTGAGATGCATCATCTCATTTTCAAGAGGGTCCTATAAACACAAATACAGAATACAAAAGACAAATCATAAACAAAAATATTACATAACATATGCACATATCAAACTCATTCATACACAACTCATTCATACACAAATTCTCTCTCACCAACTCACCCCACTCCCTCACACCAACTTAGTTGTTTTACTCAAAGTTAAATAGTACAAGTTGTAAAAATAATAATAATAATAGTAATAATAATATCACCAGTAAAATTATCAAATTAAGTTAATTTGCATGAACTACAGAGAAAATAATAAATAATAATAATAATAATAATAATTTAACAGATAAACAAATGCACAAAGGAAAAAATTAAAAGCATAAACAAGTTGTTTTAAGGTATAGAAATAAGGATGATCTGAAAAAGCGAAACAAAGTTATAGATCTCAAGGAAAGAGGAAGATTATTCCAGTCCCATGGCGCTTTATATAGAAACATTCTACGTCCAACCTCTTTATGGATTCTGGGTACAAAGAAAAAGGGATATTGCATGTGTCTGAGTGAATATGAAGATCTGCATGGAATTAAGTACTGTTTTAAATAGGAGGGACAGTTCAGATAAACACATTTAAAGATAAACTGAACCCAGTGGAATTGCCTTCTTGATTTAGGTTGCAACCAATTTAGTGATTCATACATTAAACAGTGATGAGTTCTATAAGGACACCTCAAAACAAATCTACAAAACGAGTTAACTACAACATTAAGGGGCATTAGATTAGTGTCGGTGGTATTCTGATAAACAATGTCAGCATAATCAATAATAGGCAGTATCATTTGAGTAATGATTCTTTTTCTAACAGGAAGAGTAAAACAAGTAATGGAACGGTACAGTGAGTTTAGACAGCCATATGATCTTTTAGTAATGAAGTCAATATGTGGTTTAAATGAAAGTTCAGGGTCAATCCAGAGTCCAAGATATTTAAATGAGTCAACCTTCTCAAGTTGGGTCCCATTATCGAAATCAATTTGCAACTCAGAGGAACAGACACGACTATGTCGAGATCCAAACAACATGCAACATGACTTCTTCCTATTCAATATAAGTTTGTTACTATGAAGCCATTTTTGTACAAGGTTGAAGTCAGATTGTAAGGAATTCTGAATTTGTAATAGATCTGAGTCAGAGGTGTAAATAACAGTGTCATCCGCATACAGATGAACAAAAGAATTAGAGCACATTTGAGGTAAGTCATTAATAAAAATAGTAAAAAGCAGTGGTCCTAGAGTGGAGCCCTGTGGAACACCCTTATCAACAAGTAGATAGTCCGACTGGCAACCCTGAAAATCAACACACTGGTGTCTGTTATGAAGATAAGAATTAAACCTGTAACAATCTGGCCGTACAATACAGCCGAGTTACAAATTAATCAGGACCGCCTGTTCTAGCTTTCCTTTTATGATGGATGAACTCAGAGATCAATGAACCTACAGCAAATTCAATAACTCCTTCAGTGTATTTCACATCAAACAGACCAACAACAATAACACCAACTACCACAACAAAAACCCGTATTACAAGTGTATGCGTGGGTGTGCATAGGTCCATCAGCAATGTCAAACGTCCCGTGCGTGGGTGTGTAACAAGATCAGCCTCACCAGAAAGAATGTCCAAACCGTGCGCGTGATCCTAGGCGGAGATGACAGGCTTATGTCCCCGAAAAGTAATCCTGGCAACGAGCCAACAGAAGTTCTCCACAGAGGAACGGCGACTCGGCGCTTCAAAAGTCCATCAATCCCAGGATAATTCACCTTAACACCGGCCGGTTAGTGAATGAGAAAACTCTTCTCTCGAACAGTCATTTTCCGGCTCCTTTTAAGGCCACCTAAAAGTCTCTTCCTGTTTACCCGTGACACCCACTCACGTGACTACCGTAATCAGCTGAACAAACGCGCCCCTATATTGGGATCCAAATACAGTATAATAGCGAGGCATACAGTGTACAGAGTAAAGCAGACAAAGTTAGGAAATTCCAGTGACTACACCTTAAACAATAGTCACTAACCTTATCTAAACTTTCCTCTTATGTGGCCACGCTACATAGATCCCCCCCCCCCAGCCTTCTGCATGGGAGGCGATTGGCCATACCAGCGCTTTAAATTAACCACATTTATAACATCTGTTTTAAGTGGACTGCCCCAACTCACCGTATAATTTATTGGACCCATTCTTTTTACTATCTCAGCTGGACCCTCCCACTTGGGCGCTAGCTTGGCAGCAAACTTATTGGCGGCTAACGAGAGAGGGTGAGTCCTAATCCAGACTAGATCTCCCGGCTTGAATTGCGCATCCTTCCGTCGGGCATTATAGTATCTAGCTTGTCTGGACTGTTGTACCCCAACTCGGAGTCTTACTTCCTCTGCCATGTTGTTTTGACGATCGACTAGAGTATAGGAAACTTGGTCGGGCGTAGGGGGTCTAAGGATCAATCTCTCCAGCGGTCCATTAAGCTGACGTCCCAACATTAACTCCGCCGGAGCTCTACCAGTGGTCTCCTGGTAAGCAGTATTGATGGCGAACCTTAACTCCGGTAACCACTGATCCCACGTCTGATGATGTTGTCCTACATAGGACGCAATCATGGTTTTTACTGTCCTGTTGACTCTTTCAGTCAGGTTGGTCTGCGGATGATAGCTGGTAGTAAGTTTCTGAACGGTTCCCCAAGACCGGCATAGTTCCGCTAGCACCTGGGATGTAAATTGTGCTCCACGGTCCGACACCAGGTATTTCGGTACCCCCCATCGGGTAAATATTTCCTCTCGGAGTATTTTAACTACTTTCAGCGTCTTACTATCACGCAAGGGGAATAGCTCCACCCATTTTGTGAAATAGTCAACTATGACTAGAAGGTAGGCATTTCGTTTCTTACTCAGCGGAAACGGTCCCATGAAATCCATCCCCAAAGTGTGTCCTGGTTCCTTCACCTGGGTTTGTTGTAGGAAGCCGCTTGGTCTTGTATTTTCATGTTTATATTTTTGACATGTTTCACAGCCTTTGACATACTGCCAAACATCCTTACGGACGGCCGCCCACCACGCTACTTCCAAAAGCCGTAGCAAGGTTTTTAGTCGGCCTAGATGTCCTCCCAGCGGGTTATCGTGGAAGTAGTGTAAGAAACCCGGTATCAATTCTTGCGGCACAACCAACTGGAACCGCTCTCCTTCATTCTTGATTGGTATGCGCCGATATACCACCCCCTGGTGTTCGACGAAGGTAATCCGTGAATCTTGCTGCTTACGAGTCTGGGGTTTCTCCAGCAGAAGAGCGATATTACTGTCACGGCTTTGGGCCTGCGAGATTTCTCCCAGAGTGTGAGGTATGTCGGAGGCATGTTTATGTGGGGTTATAGTCATACAGGGTACACTGTCTCTTTCCAACGGCCCATAAGCTCGAGACAAAGCATCTGGTCCCAAATTGAGACAGCCTTTCCGATGGTGCACTTGGAACGTGAATTGCTGCAGTCTCAAAGTCCATCGAGTTAACCGTGAAGTGGTTTTCGGACAATTAAATGCCCACGTTAAAGCGGCATGGTCACTGTAAACGTCAAATGGCCTTCCTTCTAAATAGTGTCTCCATTTTTCGACTGCCCAGACCACCGCTAGACACTCTTTTTCCGATGTAGAATAGTTTACCTCTGGTCCTCTCAAGGTTCTTGAGGCATAGGCTATTACTCTCTCCCCTTCAGAGGTAAGCTGTGATAGAATAGCCCCTAGGCCCACATTGCTGGCATCCGTGTGAACCTGGAATGGTTGATTGAGGTCCGGTTGCATTAAGACCGGTGGGTCTTGCAATTTCTGTTTGATAGTCTGCAGACTGGTTTGGCATTCTGGGGTCCAGTCCCATTTCACTCCTTTCTTCTTTAGATGGTTTAGGGGAGCAGTGATGTCCGCAAAGCGTGGAATGAATTTGTGGTACCATCCAGCTAATCCCAAGAAGCGTTGGAGGGCTTTAAGATCCTTGGGCGTGGGATAATCTGACACCGCCCGGGTCTTTTCAGGATCCACCTCCACCCCTTGCTCCGACACGATGTGTCCCAGGAATTTCAACTGTCGTTTAAAGAAGTGGCACTTCTTCATGTTGAGAGTAAGGGAAGCTTGATGAAGCTTGAGGAGAATGGCGTTAAGATGTTGTACGTGCTCTTTTATTGTCCGGGAATATACTATAATGTCATCGATATACACAAAGCAAAACTGCCCTCTCAATTCTCCTAAGACTTTTTCCATCAGCCTCTGGAAAGTGGCTGCGGAATTCCTGAGACCAAAAGGCATAGAGCAGAATTGGAACAACCCCTGTGTGGTGATGAAGGCCGTTTTATTCTTACTTTCCTCCTCCATTTCCACTTGCCAGTATCCTGATCGCAAATCCAATGTGGTGAACCATGAGGCGCCTTCCATGGATTCAAGGATGTCATGAATGAGAGGCATCGGATATGCGTCAGGTATGGTCTTACTATTCAACTTCCTATAGTCGACACAGAACCTGTAGGACCCATCCTGTTTGGGGACCAGGACTACAGGAGACGACCATGGGGAGAAGGAGGGCTCGATAATGTGGTCTATTAGCATCTGACTGACTTGCTCATCAATTATTTTTTTCTTCAAAGGCGACACTCGATAAGCCCTAGATTTAACAGGCAGCTCATCACGTAGTATGATCTTGTGTTGTTCTACTGATGTTTTCCCGAGCAGCTTGGAAGTGGTATGAGGCCAGGTCTCAACCAGCTTCTGTAACTCTTCCTGGTTGTCGGAGTCCCAGTTAGGAGTAACTTCCGCATCTTGCGCAGCGAGAAAAGGATGCCCTGTTAAAGGTAAGGCATAATACAGACTCACGGTAGCAGAAGTGGATTTTCTCGCTCCTACCGGCATCATACCACCTTCGGGATTTATGGTAGTTGTTAGAAATGAGTGATACACATACCCTTTGCCCACTTTCAGACCATATCTCCCTTGGCCAACATCCACTACAGCTTCCGTGGCTCTGAGGAAATCCAAGCCTGCTATCAGGGGAAATGCCAAGTGAGCATCCTTCATGATATACGTATCCACCCCACATACCCTCTCATGCCAGTTGTAACAGATGGTTTTCTTATTGAATGCTTGATGTATCTTCCCGTCCGCCATAATGAACTGCTGAAGAAATACCGGAGGGTTAGCATTAGGTTCACCTCCTAACTGTTTCCACAGACTTTCTTGCATCAGGGTGTACGTGCTCCCTGTATCTAGTACAGCCTTCACCACTCGCCCTTTTATTGTTACAGGAACCACCAACAGGGAACTTATAGGATGTGGTTGCGCTATGGATAATCCAGCTAGATTTTTAGCGAGATTCCGTTCACTTGGTCTTTTATTGATCTTCTCTTTCCCATTCTGGCTATCCACCTTCTGCCAGTAATCCTTCACTCCCATGCAGTCTTTTTCCACCCTTGAACCCACTTTTACCAGTTGTTCCACTGTTTTCACCGTTCCCCTCAAACAACCTGCCACCCTGGGATTCGTGTTGTTAAGGATGCGGCTCACCATCTCTTCTTCCGCCATATCAGGTTTCCACTTCAGACAGAGGGCCCTGTAATCATAGGCAAAATCTCTTAGGCGCTGACGCGGGAACTGCACCAGAGACCGCAGCTTATCTTCCACCTCAGCGAGGTAATCATCTGGAAGAAACGCATCCATAAACGCCCCTTTGAATGATTGCCAATCAGTTACCTTGTTCCTCTCAGCCTTCCACCAACTCAGGGCAGGTCCTTTAAGAACAGTGCTCAGTGTGCCGACCAGCTCCACACTTGGAAGGGGTCTGATGTTAAGATAGTTCTCACACTGTTCAATAAAGTTAAGCACATCCGAAGTCTCAGAAGATTCTCCGAACGTCGGAAACTCCAGCCGAATTGGGGGCCGCCCGCTGAAAGACGAGATACTGGGAACTACTGGAGGGGAAGGCACATTAGATATAGGATTACTTACAGAGGTTAGATCATATGTAGCATTGACTATATGGGAAGTGGGAAATTTAACTCTAGATGTAGGAGTGGTAGTTCTATAATCATGAATCGACGATATGGGAGTAGTTGGAGAATAGGGCTGTAATCTAGATAGATAAGAAGGTGTACTGGAGGTTCGTAGCTTTTTCAATTGATTCTCCCATTTTGCATCTCTTCTCAGGAAACAATCAAATACAGCTCTCTCCAATTTTTCCTGTGAACTGCGGAAACATTCCTCCAACTCTGCCAAGCCAGCGTCCACTGCCTCCCGGAAACTAGTTTCTCTATTAAGTGAACTGTCCACTGACTGTTTATACTCATTTTCATTTGTTTGTACTCTAGCAGTAAGAGCCAATAAATCCACTTTAAGTTTATCAACTTCAGTTTGCATTGTTTGTACCACATTCCCATCCAATACACTGCTTTCATCATCATCATCATCAGACTTTTCCTCATCATCAGAAATATACATTGAGCTAAGCATAGATGCTATTTCACCGGTAGGATTACGTCTAGTTACAAACGGGCCAGCCGTGAAATCTGCTGCTGGGGTTACCCCCACATTCATTCTTGAGTCTTGAGCACCATCATCAGAGTTATTGGTATGTACAACCTGTATATTTTCATCAGCATTTCCATTCTGAGACTTCACTCCATCATTTACATTTAACCCTTCATCCATAACGAGGGACAACAAAGAAACAATTTCACACCAACAACAAAACAGCACGTCCCCGTACGGGCCACCACTATGTAACAATCTGGCCGTACAATACAGCCGAGTTACAAATTAATCAGGACCGCCTGTTCTAGCTTTCCTTTTATGATGGATGAACTCAGAGATCAATGAACCTACAGCAAATTCAATAACTCCTTCAGTGTATTTCACATCAAACAGACCAACAACAATAACACCAACTACCACAACAAAAACCCGTATTACAAGTGTATGCGTGGGTGTGCATAGGTCCATCAGCAATGTCAAACGTCCCGTGCGTGGGTGTGTAACAAGATCAGCCTCACCAGAAAGAATGTCCAAACCGTGCGCGTGATCCTAGGCGGAGATGACAGGCTTATGTCCCCGAAAAGTAATCCTGGCAACGAGCCAACAGAAGTTCTCCACAGAGGAACGGCGACTCGGCGCTTCAAAAGTCCATCAATCCCAGGATAATTCACCTTAACACCGGCCGGTTAGTGAATGAGAAAACTCTTCTCTCGAACAGTCATTTTCCGGCTCCTTTTAAGGCCACCTAAAAGTCTCTTCCTGTTTACCCGTGACACCCACTCACGTGACTACCGTAATCAGCTGAACAAACGCGCCCCTATATTGGGATCCAAATACAGTATAATAGCGAGGCATACAGTGTACAGAGTAAAGCAGACAAAGTTAGGAAATTCCAGTGACTACACCTTAAACAATAGTCACTAACCTTATCTAAACTTTCCTCTTATGTGGCCACGCTACAAACCAAAGAAGAGCATTTTGATTCAAACCTATGGAATAAAGTGTATCAAGAAGAAGATAGTGATCAACCAAATCAAAAGCCTTAGTGAGATCAATAAAGATTGCACCTGTGAATTGGGATTTATCAAAGGATGACAACACATCATTTGTGAACTTCAGTAAAGCGGTAGTAGTAGTAGAAAAATTCGGTCTAAATCCAGATTGTGATGGAGATAAAATATTGAATTGACTTATATATTTTGATAATTGAATAAAAATAAGTTTCTCAAATATTTTTGCAGTAGTACAAATAATTGAAATTGGACGAAAATTGTTCATATCAGATCTATCACCATCTTTAAAAAGAGGAGTAACTCTTGCACATTTCCATATGAATGGGAATGCACAAGTAGATAGAGATAAGTTAAATAAGTCCGCAAGAGGATACATTAATACATGAGCAGCAAGTTTCACAAATTTTGCTTCTATACCATCCGGACCCGCTTTACTGTTTTCTTTTAGCTCATAAATGGCATGAAAAACATCAATTGGAGAGATTTTACTAAAAGAAAAAGAATTATTAGTATTAATTAAGTTCGAAGTACCAGCCATCTCGTAGGAGTTAAAGTGATGGGAATCACAAATTGAAGAGAAATGCTGATTAAAAGCCTTAGAAATAAGTACTGGGTCTGAAATAATGTCATTATTTATTTTGATCTGATTTATAGGGCATTTTTTTGTTTTATTAAGAATGTGATTCAGATGATTCCAAAACTGTCTAGAGTTACGAAAATCTTGAGAAAAACTTTCTTTATAGTAATTGGATTTGGCGTTCCTTGTTTTTGTCTGACATAGGTTCCTGAGGCATCTAAAATTTTCCCAGTCAGTAGAATCTTTTGAGGAGCGATACTTGGCCCAAGCTTTATCCCTTTGTTTAAAAATAATTATTAAATTAGAGCTGATCCAGGGTAAATGCCTGCCTTTGACTCTACTAGTTTTCATGGGAGCATGTTTATCAATTACATTAGTAATTTCTGAATGAAAAAAGAACCATGCGTCATCCACATAAGGAATTAACTGAAATCTTTCCCACCTAATTGCAGTTAGGTCCTGAATAAAGCAATCAACATTAATATTCTTACATTGTCTCGTTCGAATAAATCTGGGAGGAGAGCTTGGAATTTAAATTTTCCACACACAAAATATGACAGAATGATCGCTTAAGCAGTCTGACATTACACCCGATTTAGCTATTCTTTCAGGGTGGGTGACTAAAATCCAGTCCAACAGGGATGAGGATCGATAATCAACTCTAGTGGGTTCATTAATTAACTGAGTGAGATTTACACTACTAATTAAATTTCTATCAATGGAGGAGGAACGATCAAGCCAATTCCTATTGAAATCTCCCAAGATAATCATTTCCTTATGCCTCTCAAGAGAATTAATAGTTGCCAAAATACATTTTATAGAGTCGCTTGCAGAAGACGGAGGCCTATATATGTTACCAATTGTTAAATGTTTATTATCATGAAAAGTAATATTAATAAAAAGACTTTCAAAATTAACTGGTTCTACCTTTGGAGTAACACAATCAGAGACTAGATTCGCCGCAACATAAGTGGCCACCCCGCCACCCCTAGAGGCCCTGTCAGATCTGTACAGAACAAAATGATCAATTTCAACACTTTCATCAGTAATTTTACTGTGTAACCATGTTTCTGATATAGTAATAATATTGGGTTTATAATGAGTAACCCAGGCTCTCAGTTCATCAATTTTTGATAGAAGGCTCCTAATATTAATTTTAATTTAATTTTAATTAATTTTAGTTGTTTCTATTGTATTTCAGAAGATTATAATAGCAACAGGTCAGACAAGAAAGAGTTGGATGAAAGCAGGTGAAAGAGCTACAGCCACACAACAAACAAGCACAGACATTAGTCATAACACATAGCAGCACACTTAGAGTACTCAAGACCCACACACACACTATAAACACATACCAACAAAAAATACACACACAGGACAGTAAAGAATGATAAATAAAAACAGATACAAAAACAAAAATAGGCTGCATATTAAAATAACATACAGCTCAGCCTGCTTTGCTCAAAAACAGAGGCAAAAAGAAAAAAAAGATCATGACCAAAGGTCCGTATTAATAGGCTATGATTATTTAATTTAATTTTAAAATTTTGTCCACTAACATCCATATATCATAATAATAAAAATAACTTAAAGGATACAAATAATGTTTCTTTCCATGTTTAAAAGTCCAGCCTACAATTAAACACTTTGCAACAGCAGCGGCTACTCTAGTAGCCTACTCGAGTTTACAACAAACGTTAACAGTTCAATAACAGCAAACAAAACAACGCTGCAGTAACAGTAGGCTCGAACACAAGTGGGCATCTTTGGCCAAAAACAAAATGTTGTCGATGAATAATAAGCTTCCATGAATAAGCTTCGGTTACACTCAGAAGTAGTCCACAAATCTAACACCCCAGAGCAGCTCTATACTGAAGGAATAGGGAAGTAACCAAATTTCGGAAAAGAAAAGTTCATATTGATCAATAACGTTATATGCTACAGCTAGCTTCAGATATCAAGGAGAGTCAATGGAGCCGTGAGGAATGCTTCAACATCTTCAGGAGATTGGAAAAGGTTTACCTTGCCACCATGGATCAATTTCAGAGTGCACGGGAAGATTAGTGAGTATTTAAAGTCCAGGCCCCGAAGCTTTTTCTTTACCGGGTCGAACTGCCGTCGCTTCGCGGTAAGAGCAGCGCTGAAGTCAGGGTAGATATGAATCCGTGATCCATTGTACACAAGCTCATTTTTATCCCTTGAGAGCTTCAGAATTTTTAGCTTGTCCTGGAAATGAAGAAATTTAACCAGGATTGGCCTTGGTCTGGTGGAGTTTGACTTATCAGAGAGAGGAGTACGATGACAGCGTTCAATGACTGGAAGAGCAGGAAAATTCTCCCCGCCTAGAAGCTGCGGTATCAGGCGAGTCATAAAGCTGTAGATATCACTGTCCTCTGATTTCTCAGGCACAGAGATAAAACGAAGGTTGGAGGCACGACTGCGATTCTCAGCAGCTTCAGTACGATCAATCAGGTAGGAGTTTTCTTTTTCTAGAGTTTTAACTCGTTGTTTCAAATCCCGCACATCATCCTCATTGGAACTCACTCGCTGCTCAAGTTCTGTCACATGTTCACCCAGTGTGGCAACAGAGCCTTCAGTTTTGTTTAGGCTCTGATTAATCATATCCAGTTTTGAGTCCAGATGGGAAATCATCTCAGTCTTAATTTGCTGCATCCCTTCCCAAATTGTTTGGAGGGAGATTAGATCATGAGTCATTAAGAGTTGTCTCCACTGCTTGCGCAGAGGTGAGTGAAAAAGTATTCAACTAGTATTTTAAAGAGACCTCAAATACCTTAGATTATTGTCCAAAAATAAAAATAGAAAGTATATCCCACATGAACCTTCGGTGAAAAAAGTTTGAGCAAGCAGGCTTCAGCTTCTTAAACACACTCACACCATGGCAGCCATTTTCTGTGAATCTTTGCGTCTGACTGACTGAGCGTTACAGTCCATCTCTCTTTTGAGGGTTTAAATCTGTTTCATTTTTCGTGTTCAAACTACTTGAAGGAGCAAAACTGAATGCAGAGATCTGAAAATACATTTTAATGCTGAAGTATTTTAATTGAAGTGTGATCTTAACAGATACTGTAGACAGCTAAGAAAAAGTGTGGCCTTTGTGTGGAAAAAAAGTGTGGAAAAAGTGTGGTACTGTGTTATTTTTATTTTATCTTTTTGTGCTTGATACTTGTATCCCCTGTACTTTTTGTTCGTTAAATAATAACTAAATTAAAAAAAAAGTTCTTGTCGGGACGAAAGTAACAGTTGTTACAGTGAAAACTAGTGTTTATTTTGTCCCTCTGCTAATGTGGTGACTTTCTGTGTGTTACAGCATTCATTAAAACATGTTCATGTAATATTATACCAACAGAATATGGCCGATGTTTATGAGAGGGCGTTTAAAGTTTAAGTCACATTTAAATCAGCTGATTTCTGTCACCGTTTATTTCACTCAATCTGTTTCCATTTACAGTCATATTTAGGTTTTAGCCATACTTTATAGCTTTTCCACCTATGAATTTGCAGGGTTTCCATAAAGATGTTTTTATGCACATTTTAAATTTATGCATAAAAACAGCTGGATGGAAACATGACTAATGTTATGTTGAGAATTTATATTATGCTAATTTAATTACATTTTCATATTTTTCATGTTGAAAAAACATTTTATGAAATGGATTGACATTTCCAATGAAAAAATATTCTAAACAATTCAAGTTCCGACTGTTGGGTTACGTTTGAAACTTTTGATGAAACTGTTCATTTACATTTTCATTTTAAATTTACATTTTTTGCAGAAATAAAGGCCAAAATATGTTTGCAGTTACATGCTAACAAGGTCATACTCAGGTATATTTAGGTTATTAAAAAAAAAACAAGAGTAATTCAAAAAGTCTACCTTGTATATTGTTGTGTTTTGTCCCAACTAACGGGGTCAACAGTAACATGAGCAGTCTTCAGTTCAAAGTGGAATTATACTGAAGTCCTTCTACACTTGTGAGTGACTGACCACAGCAAAAATATATCTGTCTAAACCATCATCTTTTAAAATTATGTTTTTCTGAAAAAATTGTGCTTTCGCCCCTGCTCTCCCCTATGCATGTTTGATGTAATCATTACAATTTACAAGCAAACTTGATTTTTAATTTAAGTGTTTTTCTCCTGAGGAAGTGTTGAGTTCATGACAGTGATCTTGATACTCAATGTTTTTCAATATTTACTTCTATGTTTCTCAGTGAAACCTACAGTGACGGTGAAGCCAGATCAGCGTGTGTTCAGAGGAGAGACAGTCACTCTCACATGTGTCATACAGGGAGGAGGAAACATTCAGTGGAGATACAGCTGGATTAGAGATGGAAACACTGTCTATCAACATACAACAGCAGAGATCAGTTTCCCAGCTGATGTGTTTCACAGTGGTAAATACAGTTGTAGAGGAGAGAGCTCAGACTCACACACAGACTTCAGTGATGCTGTTACACTGATTGTATCAGGTGAGTCTTCATATTCATCTGTTTAATGATCATTTAAATTAACATTTCAACACGTATAATCTTCAGCCACATCTGTTGTTATAAGAGGACTGAAGAAATTCACTAAGTCATTATTCAGTAACTGCACACGTCGTGTGTGTGTGTGTGTGTGTGTGTGTGTGTATGTGTGTTTTGTGGAAGTTTTGGTTTATTATAAAATGATGTAAAGTGTGGGTTTCCAGTGTTATGGGCGTCTCCATCTTTGATGTTGACTTTAGTCGCTGTCACTATAGGAGATATTCACAACTATCATGATAATATAAAAGGATTGAGTGATTGAGTTCAGTACTGATGAGTTTTGTACTGAAGTCAGAGAGAATGACGTGACTTACAGATTATTAGTGTTGAAGACAAAACCACAAACTGAGACCGAGAGAGTGTGTTCCCTGATGACACATTTTAGTTTGAAGAATGTTTTCCACATATTCTGTTTTGGTGAAGGAATAGTTCAAATGTTTTCTTAGTGCTAGTAGATTTTTTTTTTAAGGTTAGTATTGTCATGAGCCGGGTTTGACTCAATTTCAATTTAATTTCAAATTAGCTTTATTAGCATGACTGTGTAACAATGTTTCCAAAGCATCAACATATTATATATAAATAACAAAACAAACAAACAAATGAAACCCATACCATGTCATATGTAGCATTGTAAATACATAGATAAATAAACATAATATATCTTAATAAATGAATGAATACAGTGGGTCTCATTGAATTAGCCGTCTCTGGCGTTGTGAATAGCTAGCACATATTTAGCCGCTAGTGCATCTGTATTATCATCTTCTCCGAGTAAGAAGGACATTTTATTCAGTGTCAATCAGTTCAAAGAATGATGGGATCAAGGTTTCAAATATGGACAGAAAAGTTTCTCTTATATTGGTATATTTAGAGCAGAAAGTGTTCATCATCCTCTATGTGCTGTAGATCTGCTCTCTCTCTCTGTCCAACACACACACACACACACACACACACACACACACAACAGCCCTGCCACGCTCCACGGCCCTGCTGAAAGAATACACACACACACACACACACACACACACACACACGTCTGAAATAAGAGGTTGAAATGAGATCAGATCTTAATTAATTAAGCTGTAATTATTATAATAATATATAAATAATAATTAATATAATTAATAATTATTCTAACAATAATTAGAATTAATAGGCCTATATATAAATGAAATAAGAATTATTACTAATATAATGAATTATAATAATAATATATAAATAATAAGCTGTGATAAAGCATTTCTGTTTATTTTTTATCTGTTTATCTGTTTTTTTTTCTGTTTATTTTTTATTGAATTGTAATGTTACCTGTAACAAAATGCTTTCTCCTTAGTCAGGTTTGACTAGTAATAATAATGCAAAAACTTATATATATATATATATATATATATATACATACACTACCGGTCAAAAGTTTAAGATCGGTAAGATTTTTTATGTTTTTAAAAGAAGTCTCTTCTGCTCACCAAGGCTGCAATTATAAAAAATAAAAATAAAAAACAGTAATATTGTGAAATATTATTACAATTTAAAACAGCGGTTTTCTATGTGAAAATATAGTGAAGTGTAATTTATTCCTGTGATCAAAGCTGAATTTACAGCATCATTACTCCAGTCTTCAATGTCACATTTTTTTAATTATTATAATATGAAATTATTATAATATGATGCTCAAGAAACATTTATGATTATTATCCATGTTGAAAACAGTTTTTTACATTTTTATTTCAGGATTCTTTGATGAATAGAAAGCTCAAAAGAACAGCATTTATTTAAAATATAATCTTTTCTAACATTATAAATGTCTTTACTGTATAACTTTTGATCAATTTAACTCATCCTTGATGAATAAAAGTATTTTCTAATTTCTTTCCCCCAAAAATAAAAAATAAATTCTTACTGACCCCAAACTTTTGAATGGTAGAGATTAATGTTACAAAAGCTTTCCATTTCAGATCAATTCTGTTCTTTTGAACTTTCTATTCATCAAAGAATCCTGAAATAAAAACGTAAAAAACTGTTTTCAACATGGATAATAATCATAAATGTTTCTTGAGCATCATATTATAATAATTTCATATTATAATAATTTAAAAAATGTGACACTGAAGACTGGAGTAATGATGCTGTAAATTCAGCTTTGATCACAGGAATAAATTACACTTTACTGTATATTCACATAGAAAACCGCTGTTTTAAATTGTAATAATATTTCACAATATTACTGGGTTTTTTTTGCATTTTTTATCAAATAATTGCAGCCTTGGTGAGCAGAAGAGACTTCATTTAAAAACATAAAAAATCTTACTGACCCCGAACTTTTGACTGGTAGTGTATATATATATATAAACCTTGACAAAAAGTATTATTTGAGAATTTCTGAACAATACATTTTAATCCACATCTTAAAAGTAAGTCATTTTGTCCATAAACAACTAGATAATTCACAAGCCTCTCCATATGAGCTATACAGACATCTAGTGGTGAACACATGAATGACATGTTTTACTTTATTTTATATCAACAGATGACTTCAACATTTGGATTTTAAAGGCCTAGTCTCTATATTAATCTGAAATACTGCATTCATTTAAAAACAATAAATAATAATTAAAAAAAATTCTTATTTTCAATGGCTGAAATTAACCATAATTATTGCATAAATATTAATAAGTACTATCAAATCCTCTTAAAATACCTCAAATAATATATATATATATATATATATATATATATTATTGAACAAAAAAAAATGGCATTGGTCTTACTGGGATGGAGGAAGTTTAATTGTTCACTTCTGACGGGACGATAACAAGCGCTACACCATGAGGAGCTCCTGAGGGGTCACTTCATTTTTAATAACTCAGAAAACTTGACTAATTAATAATGGGGAACATTATAGTGACGTGATCACAGCAAAATCCTCAGATTTCATCCTAATGTTTAAAGGATTTTCTCCCAACATTAAGAACATTTAAAAAACCTTCTTCAAACAATGTATAAATCATGTTTTTGTGATAATTGTTGTGGTTTCTCTCTCTTGTGAAATCACTTCTCAGAGATCTTTGATGCCAGAAATATTATAATTTATTTTGCAACAAAGCCGAGCATCTTCTGCAGAAGACGACTCCACACACATATATTCATACACACTTTTCCAAAGATGGTAACACACCCTGTAGATATTTCTGGGTAAAAGGTCTTGTATGTGACATACTAGAATATCATTTTCTGCTGCAACATTCAGGCCTTTCTTCAGAAAGACAAACCACAATCACACTCAGCGGAAATAATAGTGTTCAAATATATAGATAATTTACTTATTGTCTAAATAATCAAATCGTCTACATTCCCGTCTGGCTCACTGAAGACACATGTAGAAAAATAATGGAAGCTCAACCACAGAAACTGCAAAAGTGAAGAGAAAGTTGGCACACCACAGCTCCAGTAATAAACATGTATTTCATCTTCTCAGTGGCCATTAGACTGGAAACATCACCTGGAGAGAACATGAAATAAATATCTTTACATGTTTTGGATCTGTGGTTTGCCAACTTCATATTAACTTTGTATATTTATCACGGTTTGACCAAGACCAGTGTCATGTATTCCTGTCACAGAATGGCTCCATGAACTAAATCCCTCTGGAAACCGTTGGTCAAATGCTTTGCTCAAGGACACAATAGTGACGGTCACAGTTCATTCACTGCAGGGTTTATACAGCAACATTCACATTTACAACCAGCGTTTACAACCGAAGGTCCTCCTGAACGATGTTGGTGTTTTTCCCTGAAAGAGCCGTTTGAGTCACTTTGTGTTTCTGTGTTTCTTCTCAGATTTACCCACATCTACAGTGACTGTGACACCAGCCAGTCCTGTATTCACTGGAGAAACAGTCAATCTGAAGTGTGTGATAAAGCCTTATTACAGTAACTGGAGATATGAGTGGTATAAAGACAGTGTAATATTACAGACGTCTGATCGTCGTTACACTGTAAACACACACACTCTCAGTATTGTTAAAGCTATTACATCTGATCAGGGTCAGTACTGGTGTAAAGGACAGAGAGATGGAAGACCAAACTCATCAACATCAGGATCTGTTTCTCTCTCTGTGAACGGTGAGTTCAACATCATTGTCCTCTTAAACTCTCTCTACATGATCATGATCACACATCTAATCGAGAGTCTTTGACTCAGATGTTCACACTAATAATGCGGTTCTCACTCCTCTTTTGAAGGGTTACTTCTGTTTAATTCTCTCACAGATGACGTGTTTTTCTCTTCAAAACCGTTAGATTGAGCAAGACTGAATGCAGAGCTCTTAAACCCTATTGTAATAGTTAAAGTATTTAACCGCCATCATAAAAACACTGCACTCATTGCACACGATATGAACCAGCAGCTAAAATACTTCCAAAAACATATTGTTGTATTGAATTTATTTATTTCTGCCTGCACTTACTGGAAATCTGTGAATCTTTGCACAAATGCTGTGCTTTAGTCTGATCGACTGAGCGTTACAGTTCATCTCTCTTTTGAGGGTTTAAATCTGTTTCATTTCCTCTGTTCTTGTTCAAAACAATTTGAAGAATGAAATTGAATGCAGAGATCTGAAAATGCATTATATTTTTACTTGAAGTGTGATCTTATAACAGCTAAAGACGTCTGACGCGTGTGAACAGAGCCGAGAAACAGCTACAAAATGCAGTGTTGATTACCATTAAGTAACCTTTCATTTGAAAATATTTGTTGCTGTATATATTTCCCATAAACACTTACTGAAGATTATTCAAATGCAGCTTTGCTTTGATTCTCAGATGTCGTCGTTTTGTCTCTGATTATGAATTATGAAACTTTGAAAGTCGGATGAAATAAATCTTAATTCTAATGTTTGATAGACAGTTGATGAACTTTCATTAGCTCACCTGAAAATAAAAAGTTATTCAAATAATAAGTCATAATTCATTCTCATATCTTTTTGTATGTTTTTCTTCTTTAGACCTTTTTTATATATAATGTGCTGATCACTATTATAATGTGATGGTTAACTTCAAGAGTTGAAGAGTTCAAAAAGGACACAAAAGCATCATAACTGTATCATAAAATAAGTCTAATGAGTCTAAATGACAGAGATCATAACTATGAAGAGTATTTTATTCTCCATCATCCTGTCCAGAGACACAGTTTAGAAATAAAACACACAGCCTCTGTTTACTGACAGTCTACAGTCGTCTCTGATCACTGATGTTCAGGAGAAATATAAAGACTGTCAAACTCTGAACATTGTGAAACAGAGACAGAAAGTTCAGACTGTGAGTTTTAGAAAGGGGAAAAAACAGATGTTCGACAGAAATCACTCATCAAACACAAAGGAACAGGTTAAATATTCACTGCATTTACTATAGAAATAAAGTGAGTTTATACAGAATCTATCAGCTCTAAAAGTTGTCAGCGGAATTTGCATGAAACCATTTAGTTGACATTAAATATTGACACTTTTGTGCTTCTTCATAGATTTACCCACATCTACAGTGACTGTGACACCAGCCAGTCCTGTATTCACTGGAGAAACAGTCAATCTGAAGTGTGTGATAGAGACTTACAGTGACTGGAGAAGGAGAAATTACCCGACATATAATACAGACTGGACACAAGACTGGAGATATGAGTGGAGATATGAGTGGTATAAAGACAGTGTAATATTACAGACGTCTGGGCGTTACACTGTAAACACACACACTGTCACTATCAGTGGAGCTACTGGGTCTGATCAGGGTCAGTACTGGTGTAAAGGACAGAGAGATGGACGAAGACCATCATTCTCACAGGAGAGTAACCGAATGAATATTTCTGTTAATGGTGAGTAAACACTGATAAACACTCAGCTTTTTCACACTGGATGCACAAGCAGAACGAAGGCAGCGCAGAAGCTGTGTGTGTGAAGAGCGGGAGCAGCATACACACACACACACACACACACTGAAAATAATGTACCTCATGTGGTAACATCTACAATAACTGGTTTTGTTGAAATGAAATAAATTATTTAAGATTACAGATGATAACTTAATTCAACCAACCTGAAAAAAAAGTTTTTACTGAATCATAACTGTCAGTAGATAAAACCTGATTTCTCCAGTACAATTACATTTTTTATCATATTTTTTGTTTTATATATGGTTGTAACAACTCTAAATGTCCAACATAACTGAACATTATTAATTAACATAACCTACCAAGATCTTTCCCTTTACTGAAAAACACATACAATAACACTTTAATCCCTAAATAAACTCTCCTAATGCAGTCCCTTGCAAAGCATTCTGGGAACTACAGATCCACGGCCCAGGGCCTCGTTTATAACCGTCGCACAAAACAGGCCCTGAAAGGCGTACGCCACTCCCACCAATAAGTTGTGATTTATAACAGACTTGAGGGTAAAATGTGCGCATCTGTACACAAACTCTGATCCGTGAGGAACATTCTGGAGACGAGCAGTTTGGGACACGATGGGGATCTGACGGACCAACGGCATAATGAAGGAAAACCACTTTACATCTTCATTATGAGTCCTACAGATACATAAATACAGTGTTCACAATAACAGTTTAAATAAATAATATAATGATTTAAACTATGTTTTACATCTGATAGACACATTTAGATTAAATATGCCATTCTCATTAATGGAGTTAAGCGTTTAAATTACATGAAATCACTACAGAGAAGACATTACAACATTTCTTTTTATATTCTAATACATAGAAATATCTGTAGTGGATGTGATGCATTTCCCAAATAGAAATGAAGCCCTGGGCAGTGGATCTGTAGTTCCCACTTCCCAGCATGCTTTGCAAGGGACTGCATTAGAAGAGTAACTTTAGGGATTAAGTGTTATTTGTATGTTTCTTTTAATAAAGGGTGTTAAAATTAAGTTATGTTTAATTTTCAGTTATGTCGGACATTTAGAGGAGTTTCTGCTGTTGTATTTTGTGGTTACTATTGTGCTGAAGAGTAGCGCTGTCAATTGGGATTTTCACTTTAATACAACACAACAGCTCTATCACACACGCGGAGCAATGCTGCGCCAGACAAGTGTATTATGTAGTTTCAGTCTGACGCAGAAATAATGCAAATATGTTAAAATATTTAAAATCCTTAAAATAGTGTGTAACAACTCCCGATCACAATTACTCATTAAAGCAAAGTTGTCCATCAGTAAGGAGCAGGAGCGCATGTGTCCGTCCTGAGCTGTGATGGACATTGTTTGTAGGGTCAGTGTAACTCAGTTCAGTTTTAAACAGCTTTCCCTTTTTTATGTTCCATAAACCTGATTGAAGTAGATTACAACAGCTGTAATATTTGTAGTATCAGGTAGAAATACGTCCTTAAAGCAACAACTGGACATGTTCACTTTTTACACATTGTGTTTTCACACTGGCAGTGTTTGTCGCGTTCAGATGAACCGAGACTTGGTACTCCATATACAGACGAGTATCGAACAATGTCCTGATGTTCAGTGTTCTCCTCCAACCACTCTCTGTCACACGCTTTTATTAATGATGGGCATCAGTGTTCCCCTCCTACTGTCCCACACACACACTTACTGTATAGAGATATGGTTATTGTGGAACACTAATATAAGTTTTTGGTGATTTTTTTTTGTTTTTCGTGTTAACTTGGGTATATTTTGAAGAAGAACAGTCCATGGTGACTTTAATTCAGTGTAAGCGACGCAGCAAACATAGACTCAGGGCCGAAACTATTGTGACGCTGTCGCTCCTGCTACGTGTGTCAGCGGTTTTAACCCGGCTGCTGAAAAAATACTCTATGCTTTTACGCTCTGCTTACGGGTCTAGTGTGAAAAAGGATCTGTTTCGAGGATCTGAATCTGTGTTTGTTCTCCTGCAGATCTAAAGCCGAAGCCTGAACTCACATCAGATCCTGCAGGAGCTGCACTGACTGGAAACACAGTGACTTTGACCTGTCGCATGGATCCGTCCACTGGAGACTGGGACTTTTACTGGTACAAACACACACTGAACCCTGAGACAGAGAAGACAGACACACACTCCTACAGCCTGAAGATTGATTCAGTGTCTGATGGAGGCCAGTACTGGTGTAGAGCTGGAAGAGGGAAACCAGTCTATTACACACACTACAGTGATGCACTGTGGGTAAATGTTACAGGTGAGAGAGTCTGTAGTGTGTGATGCAACAAATACAGATCAGAGACAATATCTACAGAACTTCTGAAACTATAAATGCAATAATCTGTGTTTGTACAGTGAGTCCTAAAGCTGTGGTGACGGTACGACCTGATGAACGAGTGTTTAGAGGAGAAACAGTCACTCTCAGATGTGATATAAAGTGGGCAGGAGACACTGAGTGGACATACAGATGGGAAATAGAGGGAACCAACAACCAATATAAAAACACTGTCAGCCGAACCTCAACACAAGAGTTGAACATCAGCAAAGTTAACTATTTTCACAGCGGTAACTACAGATGTAGAGGAGAGAGATCAGACTCACAGAAATCAAGCGTCAGTGATGCTGTTCCACTGACTGTATCAGGTGAGTGTGTGTTTGTTGTGATCAGCTTCTCCATCAGTTTGTCTACGGCTCTGTAACTCATGATGTTTTGTTCAGCTGAAGCTCAGGCGTCAGTGCGAGTGTCTCCACAGCCGTGGCTGACTGAAGGAGAATCCGTGACTCTGATCTGTGAGGTTTCAGGCTCCTCTACAGGCTGGACGTTCAGCTGGTTCAGAGATCATGATCATCTGTCAGACAGCAGCAGAGGAGCTGGAGGATCTTACACTCTCAGTCCTGCTGCTCTACAGCACACAGGAGTTTATACGTGCAGAGCAGAGAGAGGACGACCGGCCTATTACACACACAACAGCAGCTCACAGACACTGTGGCTCACTGGTGAGGGTTTATGTGCTCATCCGGATCTGTGTTTCACTGCAGTCTCTGTGCTGTCAGTTCTGATGGAGATTTTCCTCTTTTCAGGTGTTTCTGCTTCAGTGTCTCTGGTCATCAATCCCAGCAGAAGTCAACACTTCTCATCTGCCTCTCTCTCTCTGAGCTGTGAGGATCAGAGTAACTCTGCTGGATGGACAGTGAGAAGATACACAGACAAAGACACACAAACTTGTTCAAAACAAACAGGATCTCGATGTGTAATCGACTCTCTCAGCACATCTGACACTGGAGTGTACTGGTGTGAGTCTGGATCTGGAGAGAAGCGTCGTCCTCGAAACATCACTGTACATGGTGAGTCCGGTTTATAATCATGACATCTACTAGTCTAATGTTGTAATCTAAATTTTAATTAGATCCACTAATTGTTTTCTGTACAGCTGATGACAGACTGAGTTTTTCCTTACGCATCTATTCGCGAGTTTGCATGCGCATTCAGTCTTAATATAGTTAATGCTAAACGAACTTGGCTTGCTGTCCTCGAACGAGGCTCGAGCTAAACCCTCTGACAGTCCTGCGCAGAGGAAGAATAAGAGAAATAGAGGAGGAGATGTGGAGGAGGAGGGATGCCGGAAGAATCGTCGCTGCTTATATACACTCATATGATGGTTGACAGGACTGAATGTTTAGGCTCCTCCGGTTTGGAACTTCGTTTATTGTGATATTACATGAACTTGCCCTTGAATGCCACATAAAAACAAGGCAAAATGTGACTGGTCACTTTTCACATTCATCAGAGAGTTTCTTACCATATACATTGGCAGATTAAGCTGCCAAATGAACCTGATTTTATGCCAGTGGTAAAAAATCTGATACACAACCAACAAACTCTCATGGAAATTTTTAACTATTTAACATTTTGGCAAATTGGTGACTAATGTGTATTAATTTATATGAAAATCTCAGTTTAATCTGTGTACGACTGGTGGTTTGGTTTAAAGGTGGACCTTGGTGCTTATAAGCGACATACAGTAGAGGCTAGGTAGTGGAATAATGAATAATTTGATTAATAATGAATAATTTCATTGGCTACCGGTTAAATTCAGAATTGATTTTAAAGTTTTGTTATTTGTTTTTAAGTCATTACAGAACCAGTCTCCACAGTACCTATCTGAATTACTTCATCCGCCCACACAGTCAAGATCACTCAGGTCGGGGGACTCGAACTTACTATCTGTCCCTCGAACTAGACTAAACAATAGGGGTGATCGCGCTTTTGCAGCCATTGGACCTAAGCTATGGAATATAGCTTAATATAGTCAATTTTTAAATCTACTTTAAAAAAAGCAATTTTCTCAATAGCTTTTAATATATCTTTATATGTGTATATTTTTATTTGTATTGTTTGTCTTCTTGGCCTTGTTAAGCACTTAAGCACAACGCCAGTTGTTTTAAATGTGCTATACAAATAAAATTGTATTGTATAATACTTTGCGACTCATTCACTCATTTTGATTAGCTATAAAGCTTGATACAGCATTCAAACTGATGCTACACTGTCAACAGAAAGTTTGTTCCTGCTTCTCGCCTCTTCCATCTCTCTCAAGTGGAAGTGATCACCTATGCCCATGTGTGAATGTGCCCATGTGTGAATGTGCCCATGTGAATAACCAATAAGAAATAAATAATTAATCCTCCTCCATCATAATCTTCATCCTCATCAGTCCTAAGACCTGGTGTGGTCGTCGAGGTGCTGCGCTGTTGAACATCTGACCAGGTCCCTCCACTCGTCCCGGTCATGTGCTAGTGCCTGTGTCTCTGCACAACTTTTCACAGTCCATTCTGTGATGTTATCAGCCCACTTCTTTCTCTGTCCGCCTCGTCTTCTTCCACATGGGACGCTACCTTGGAGGATAGTTGTGGACAGATTTTTGGCTCTGACAACATGTCCCATACCATTCCAGCTTTTTCTTTCCAACTGCAGTGAGAAGATCTTCATACTGGCCAGCTTCGCGCCTAATGATGTTTCTCAACGTTTTGTGGTGGCGGTTTTATGATATTCATTTATCTTTAGTAAAATATAGATGATTCAAAGAATGTCACATGTGTGTCTCTCACTTGTAGTGAGAGAAGATTCTGTTTATGTACCTGGGGAGGCAGAAGGGGGAGACACTCCAGAGAACAGACGAACAAGGACCTCTGACCTAGGTCTAAATATAAAAAATGTGTGAGATTGGAGAAATCAAAATACCTATCGAACATAATCAGTAGTAACTCCCATAAACCTTCTGTACTGTTTAGCACCATTAATAGTGTTTTGAATACTCCGCAAGCTGCTTGCTTAGAACCCTCTGCTGAACTGTGTGAACAATTTTTGAACTTTTTTATTGATAAAATTGATGAAATTAGATTGAATATAGTATCTTCTTTGACTTTCCAACCTATTGTTGTTGAGCGCTTAACTGTCCTGAATCAGTTTGTGCCGGTGTCTCTTACTTCATTGAGGGAGATTTTTGACAAAATGAAATTATCTACTTGTTGCACAGACATTGTTCCTTCACGACTATTAAAGGATTCATTTGAAGCTATTAGCTCGTCGGTCCTTGCTATTATTAACAGTAGTCTGGCTACAGGAGTTGTACCCAAATCTTTTAAGCATGCAGTGGTGGAACCGGTTATTAAGAAATCTAATCTGGATCCATCACTTCTTGCAAATTTTAGACCGATCTCTAAACTTTCATTTTTGTCGAAATTACTCGAAAAGGTTGTATTTGAACAGTTAAATGCATTTTTAAATTTAAATGGTATCCATGAAGTGTTCCAGTCTGGTTTTAAGTCTCTTCATAGTACAGAAACTGCATTGCTGAGGGTGTCAAATGATCTATTACTCACTACGGACTCAGGAAATTGTGCGATTTTATTATTACTGGATCTTTCAGCTGCATTTGATACCTTAGACCATGGGATTTTAATCTCACGTCTGGAAGAATGTGTTGGCATCGAGGGTATTGTGTTGGCTTGGTTTAAGTCGTATTTGTCCGAAAGAACTTTTTCAGTTCGCATTGGAGAATTTGTCTCCTCAACGGCTTCTCTCACGTCTGGCGTCCCCCAGGGCTCCATTTTGGGGCCTATGTTGTTCGCCTTATATTTATTGCCCCTGGGTCATATTTTTAGGAAATTTGGAATATCGTTTCATATCTATGCTGATGACACCCAGATTTACCTGCCTCTGAATAGAAAAGACACTTGTACGTTAGCGCCTTTACTACAGTGTCTTGAGGAAATTAAGGCCTGGATGGCAAAAAATTTCTTATGTTTTAATGAAAACAAAACAGAGGTTATACTTTTTACCCCTGGAGGTACTTATGAATCGCAAAATTTTGATCTTGTTGAGTTGAATACATTAGTGAAGTCCTATGTCAAAAATTTAGGCTTCACTATGGATTGTGATTTTAAACTGGACAAACAGATTAACTTGGTAGTTAAATCGAGTTTTTTCCAGTTGAGACAGCTCACCAAGGTGAAATCATTTCTGTCTTCCAGAGACTTTCAAAAACTCCTCCATATTTTCATTTCATCGCGTCTAGATTATTGTAATGGCCTTTACATAGGCATTAGTCAGGCCTCTCTCTCTAGACTGCAGAGGGTCCAGAATGCTGCAGCTCGCTTGCTGACAGGTACACGAAAGCGAGAACATATTACACCTGTTCTTTCCTCTCTTCACTGGTTACCAGTTTCTTTTAGAATTAATTTCAAAATTTTGATGTTTGTATTTAAATCACTTCATGGCCTCGCTCCCAGGTACATGACGGAACTGATTAGGCAGTACGCTCCGTCAAGAGCGCTTAGGTCCGCTGACCATTTGCTTTTAGTAGTCCCGCGTGTGAAACTGAAAACCAGGGGTGAAAGAGCATTTTCAGTGGCTGGACCGAAGTTGTGGAATAGTTTGCCCCTGTACATCAGGCAGTCTCAAACCATTACTATTTTTAAATCGAATCTTAAAACTTATTATTACAGTTTGGCATTTGACGCCGTGTGAGAGTTTGTTTTATTCTTTTATTGTTTTATTGTTCTACTGTCTTTTATTATTTTATTTTTTATTTATTTATTTTTTTTGGTCATGTTGGTTTGATTGCATAAGTATGTTTGTGTACAGCACTTTGTTAAACGCTTGTTGTTTTTAAAAAGTGCTATATAAATAAACTTTGACTTGACTTGACTTGACTAGATGTCAGAAGGCCATTTGGTGCAGGGGAGGCTTAGTGGGCCAACTAGTGACGTCTATGGAAAACTACTGGGAGGAAGGCTCTGGGGGGAAGAAGGCCTTGAAACTAAGATAAAAGCTAGTTCAGTCTGTCTGGAGGTGTGTCACTCTTCTGCACAGGGCAGGGGCGTAGCCGTCATTTCAGAAGTGAGGGGGACAGAATGTCAAGTGTGATACCAGTTTTTTTTTTCTTCATACTTTTGTTGCCAGGTTTTTGCTTAATTGGCTTAATATGCTATTTATTTTTAAAGCAATAAAACAGAAAGATAGAAATGCAGATGTTCAGTGCTTTATTTTGCACATGCAGGGCCCCCGAGTCGGAGGCTTATGTTTTTTAATAAAATAATAAAATTTTCATATAGCCTATCATATAGCCTACTGTGTTACCTACCCACAGTATTTTTCTAGGTGGATCTGGGTAGTTCTAGGGGGGTCCGGGGGCATGCCCCCCCGGAAGAAATTTTTTTACATTTTAAAGATAAATTCATTAATCTTTGAGTCCCCCGAATATAAATTTAAATAAATTAGGGCAGTTAAAAATAAATAATCCACCCGCCAACCATATGATATTTTCTGATTTAGATATATCTCATCACATTACAATTATTCAAATTATCAGTGTTAAGCATGATAATGGTTAAATATCACACTGAAGCTAATTTAAAAATAACATTTACTTAAAATAAAAGTTCTTCTTTGGCAAACATTTCCTCAATAGCCTAAACAAAGTCTGTCTTACTAAACTAAAACTTTCCAATTGAAAACCTTCAAACTTCAAGCTTTTAAAACTACTTCAAACTTTCTAGTTAGGCATTTTCAAGAGAACTTAAAGTTTGTCTTTAACCCTCTATGCTAAAAGCTAAAATAGACTATGTTGCCTGGAGGACACACCGTACCATAGAGGGATAAACTTTTTTATCTAATTGAAAAGTGTTACCGAATTATGGTAAACATCACGTAGGCTACACATGTTCCAACGCTGCCTGATTCAAGCAGATCGTGGCGGTTAATGCATGAAAATACACATTCAGCATTAACAATCTCCATGTTTATTCTAATTTGAAGGGCTTTGATACCATATCTGTCAAAATAAGTGCACGTTTCGTTTGTGCGGGTAGTGAATATTTTCAATTTAGCCTACAACAAAACTTGTTAATTATTCAACAAGAGAAATAGGCAGAGTTATTCATCACTGTGCAACACAATTCGGATACATGACAACTTACTTACAGTGCTTGACTTTTTCGCGAAAAAGGAGTGAAGAGTTTTTGTGCCGTTTTGAAATCATTGCGACCTCTTTGAAACTGATGGATTCTGCGCGTGTCGTGATGCACGAGTGACTGATTGCCATGGAAACATGAAAGTCACGTAAATAGACTATCCTTGACTCTTTGGATTTTAAATCTCGATGTAGGCTATAACGTTACACACCAGCGAAAACCTCAGCTTGTCGTAGACACACTTGCCCTATGAAAAAGTGCGGGGAACAAATTTACATTTTATAAAAAGTGGGGGGGACACGTCCCCCGCGTCCCCCCCGTAATCTACGCCCATGGCACAGGGTAACAACTGTGTATTAGACTGCTCCTATTCTTGCAAGAATAAATACTTCTTAAATTATAATTTGACAATGAGTGTCTCTTACGCAGTGATGTTTGTTTAATGAATTTTTGCCACAACAGTTTCTTTTGTGATATGGTGTTTGTAAGAGATGGCAAGAATGGTGCTATAGCATATAGTGCCTGGATTCTTCGTGGCAACTGAGGGTCCAGGACTCACAGCCATATATGAAGATTGAGAGAACAAGTGCACGCAGAAGTCTGATTTTTGTTTTGAAAGAGTTATTTTTGTCTCTTCATACAGGTTTCAGCTTTGACACAGCTGCTGTTGTTTGCACTGTTCTTGATACAACTTCTGTTTTTGACCCCTTCACTGATGATAGAGCCCAAATATTTGAAATAACTCACAGTTTCCAGTTCTTGTCCTCTGACTAATTTTGGTAGTTATGTCACTATTTGTCATTTACTTTGTCTTCTCAACGCTTATTTCCATGCCAAAGCTAGATCATATTTTATCCAGGTTTTTCAGTAAAGCTCAGCTCAGCTTCGCTACCAGCTAGTCCATCAATGTCGTCTGCAAATCGGAGATTGTTGATGTTTCTTCCTCCAATGCTGGAGGAAAATGCACTCTAAATATATATTAAAGTGTGTGGGTGACAAAAGGCCGCCTTAACGTACACCTACTGTTGTACAGAACCACTGTCCCACAGACTCATACAGCTGTCTGATGTTGGCTATCTTTTGTCCCATGTTGTACTTCTTCATTGTTACTCTGTCAAAAGCTTTTTTGAAATCTAAAACGTCATGATACAGATCTTGTTGGCTTTGCGAGTACTTCTCAGTCACTGTTCCCCTCCTTTCTTGATGAGTTCAGCTGGGATGTCGTCTACTCCAGCTGCCTTCCCACTCTTCAGCGATCTTACTGCTGTCTCAACCTCTTCTTTGAGATTGGGGAAGTTGTCATAATTTGAGCACTGAAGCCTCAAGCACTTCTGGGTCTCCTTTGTTCTGATGGTTATAGTTCTTAACAGATCTCAATCCACCTGCCTATAAGTGCACTTCCCTCAGTGAGGCATTTCCCATCTTTACCTGTATGGTAGGGGAGAGCCGGGGACGGTTGAAACACTTTTCAGATAAACGTCGTTTTCTAAGATAAGGTTACAGATAGATTTTTTTTGTGTGTGTGTGATCAACAACTCACATATGTGTTCTCTTAGCATCATGTGTTATTCGGTACAAATATAGAATGATTTAAGTAAAAATTTACTGTGAACGGTAGTAGTGCTTTGTTTCAATCGTCCCGCCTGAGCGCGACGGTGGGACGGATGAAACATGACAGTTTAAACGGTAACTATTCATCTAATGCTTGTTTTTATTAATAATACCTGACAAGTAACTTATATACATATTGTTACAAACATTATTTTAATTTAAAGGTTCATATTAAAAAAATTTTCTGTCGCCCAATAAACAATAGGCAATATATGCGTATTTTGCATAATCTTTCTAATAGGCTATTTTGACGAATAAAGACAAATCTGTTTTCTTAAATTTCTTCCTTGAGTCATATTGAGTGTTTGGTAGTTGAATAGCCTGTTATTATGAAGAAAATTAGGTCTACCAGAAGACGATAAATTACATTCACTGAAGATTGAACACTTGTTTCAACCGTCCCGACAGCGCCTCCTGACAGTTAAACCTGTTTTGCCCTCAAACTAAAAAACTCTGATATTACACACTTAAGGGTGTGTTGTAGTACTAATACACCTTCAGTGTTATCATTATAATGGCACATGAAACTATAAATACAACTTGTCTGTTAAAAAAAAGTACTGCATGAAAGAATTCACTAGCCGCACTGAAAAACAGCTTTCAGGCTCTAACTTTAAAACGGCATGACATAAAGAAGAAATGTTTTTGTGGGTCTGGTAGGCATTTCGTGCTGTACGTGCTGACGAAATTTTACGTACATGACGTGAGTGATTTTCAAGGAAATCTCAATGTTTCCTCCGTCCCGCGTTTCAATCGTCCCGGCTCTCCTCCTACTGATTTTTGATTGTTTTTTTTTATTTATATCTTTTTTTTTGTTAGGTCTTTGACATTTTGGAATGCTTTTCTGCTGTTGTTCTTCTTCAAACTATTCTCTATTTCTAAGAACTGCTGCCCTATCAAATCTTCTTTAGCCTTTTTCATGCTGTTTCTGATAATCATCATCATCATTATCATTTCATGATAATCATTTCCTTCAATGCTTACTTTTTACTACTTTTTACTAAATCGGGTTAGACTACACAACACTATCATAAAAAATCTCCAGAGGTATAAAGTACAATTCATAATATCATTATTTTGCTTATGATTTGTTTTGCTGTATTCGTCCTATTTACAGTATTAAACACACATTTCTTGTGTTTGTAGACGGTGAGGTGATTCTGGAGAGTTCTGTTGATCCTGTGATTGAGGGAGAGACTCTGACTCTACACTGTTTACATCGATCTACAAACTCCCCGATCCTCAGCGCTGATTTCTATAAAGACGGATCACTGATCCAGAATCAGACGACAGGAGAGATGAACATCACTACTGTCTCAAAGTCACATGAGGGTTTCTACTACTGTAAAACACAGAGAGGACAGTCACTCCACAGCTGGATCTCAGTCAGAGGTCTCTGAATAATCAATGATTCATATATTATTGTAGTATTATCATCCAGTATCACGTCACTCACGGACTGATCTGTGTGTTTGTTCTTCAGTCTCAACAGCTCCATCTTCTCATCTGGTCATTGGTGTGTCTGTAGGATTGAGTGTTTGCTTGTTGGTCTTCATCTCACTGGTTCTGCTGTGGAGACACAAACACAAGAAAGGTGTGGAGCAGTTCATCACATGTTATGAATTATTAAACCACATGAACAGCAACTAATGGAAAAAGCAGTTTCTGAATCCTAGACAGTCACTGCATGTTTATTAATAAAATGAGCAGTTAATGCATGTAATCAGGAAATATGCGAGTGACAAAACTTTTAAAGTGACCCTAATGATCTTTGTCTCTATTATAGATCACCGTAACATTCAACAGACATCAGTCCCGAATCCTTCTGGAGAATCTCTAGCGTTAAACTCTCCTCTGCAGTCTGGTCAGACGCAATAACAACTTGTCGACATGTTTTTTCCCCCCTTTTTAGACTGCCTTGCTTTTAAACTTTTTCCTTGTTTGCTGTCCAGCAGATTCTGATCACGTTTATAATGATGTGACTCCAGTGAATAGTGGAAAAAAAGGTTGAGTCTTAAAAATGATTAGAAAACAATCTACACATGCATCATGAAAAAATCAACAAAAATCATTAAATCCGTGATTGACTTGTTCCTCGTTGTGTTTTTTACAGACGTCACATATTCAGAGGTCACTGTTAAGAAAAACAAATCTGCTGATAAAGGTTAAAACCCCTCTTCAATAGAGTCATAAACCAATAACATTTATGCAATTTTAGTTAATAAAATAAAAATTGACTAATTATATTTTTCTAGACAATACCAGGGCAGAGTCAAATAATGTGATGTACTCAGAAGTTGGAACAAAAGGAAAGAAATGCAAACGCAAAAGTGAGATCCCGTTTTTCCTGAAGTACAATATTATTTGTCCAGCATATTCTGAATAATATGATTTATTTTCTGTTCTGTAATAGATATTAATACTGCAGGACCCAGTGATTTGACTTACGCAGAGATCAATATACCGGACAAAAAGAAAAGCAAGAGCAAAGGTAAACACTCAACAAACTGCATCTAAACAATGAATCATCACATTTAACTATATAGTATATAATGCTTCTATATTATCAGGAAAAGAACCGTTTACAATCATTAACAGAACTGATAAAGTCAGCTTCATTTTGGAAATGTAACAACAGTCTCAACAATCACATCTGTTACTGAACTGAATAAGACTGAGCATTACTGAGTCAGATAATGGAGCTGCTGTTTTTCATGACAGGCGCTGGACTTGCTGATGTTATGATTGAAATTAAACCTAAGAAGAAACACAGAGGTAATAAAGAGATGCTCTGAAATATTGTCTTCTGCATGTTACAGATCATGGGAAAATAAAGTATATAAAATAATATACAACATTTAAAGGGCAATTCCACCGGTGGAGACATGAATATGTATTGAAAGTGGGTCATATATGTAGTAGAATAGTAGCATAAATTTCTAATTTGGGTCCTTCTTGGCCGATAAAAGGCAGAAAATTACTTTTTAGTGCTTGTGGATTGTAGACAACAATCCCCATAGTGCATTGCAATGCTCAGCTCCTCAGGCCGCTCCCACTACTCCACCCATCAATGTAGAGTTGAGCTCCACTCTACGCTACCGCCTGGAAATCATTTCACACAATTTCTAGTGAAGAGTTACTTTGTGACCTAATTATTGAATTACGCCTCGTTTTTGTTACTCCTCAGATAGAAATGGTGTGCACTTGCATAGTACCGGCATGTTCAGCCAGCACAAGGAAAATACACAGAGTACATTTTCATAGATTACCACGCTCACACGCCACACCCCCGATTTCTCATGCTGAAGTGTCGCACGACCATTCAATAGTATGACTGGGTTTCTAACAATGGAAAGCTTAATGGAAATGGGTGGAGTGTCCCTTTAAACAGAACCTGCTAATAAACGTTCATTGTGGTTTGAGAGGTTCTGTTCTCTCTTGATATAATCATGGATTATCAGTTATTATTGAAGTTACAGATGTAAAGTGTGTGTTTATTCTCTGTTTCTCTTGTTCACTCTCAGGGAAGAGCAGCGAGTCTGGAGACACTTTATACTCTGAAGTGAAGAACAACACAGATAAAGGTGAGAAACACAGAGTCAAGCTTCATCACTGTTAAAGTTGAACTATTACACATCAACAGATCAGAATGATTCATAATGAGGAAGTGTGAAAATCTGTGTGAACGTGTGTGTTCTTCAGGTGCTGATGCTGGAGTCGGAGATTCAACTTATGCTCAAGTTTTAAGGAAGAAAGGTCTGAAAAACAATAAAACACGTAAGATTTTTTGCTACAATGATCTTACAGTAACTGACAATTTGCACTTTCATGTAGAATATAGATCTGTTTTCAGTGATTCAGTTCAGTTATTTGGGAGGATCAGGTTCATTGTGATCTTAAAACTATAAATCAACAAGGACAAAATTCTTGGAACATCATTTAAACATTAGAATGAAAACGAACTTCAAATGAATAAGGTTGTGTTTGCTGTTTCTTTCTGGCTTAAACATGTCTTCCGGTTGGATGTTACACAGTTAAATCCCCTGTGTTTAATGACCAGCTCTCAGTGAGCCCTAGTGACGACACATGATGTTAAAGGTGGGGTAAGCAGTTTTTGAAATATGCTGTTGGCAATGTTGATATTTGAAATCAACCCAAACAAACACACTTCTTCTTCATTGCTCCACCTCCAAAACTCACACTCCAATCCTACAGCACTTCTCCTAGTCGGTCTCGAACCCCGATCCCCTGCAAGCGAGGCGAGTGCACTTACAATGAGGGTAAACACGACATTCACGAACAGTTGTCAGCGCGAATCTCACTAACTGGCCTCCGTTACACTCGCAATCCACGAGTAGATGTCTGTTTATCATAGCAGAAGCGCAACAAAATAATGCTTATTGAAAAATAAAGCAAATCAAACCCAGTGTTACTCACGTGTAGAGCGAATCAAAGCAACGTCTATGTCTGTTTTCAGGCTTCTCACGCTCTCTTCAGCCTGATAATAACCCTTCATTTTAAACTGATATTTTTCTGAGCTTTTCTATTTTGTACTGTGTCTCATCTCTATTTCTGCAGTCTTTCCTCAAATCTCTCTCTTGATTGTTCTCTCTCCTCCACCGTCATACATTGGCTACACACGTTTGTTGTTGTATCGGTCCGACTAACTTCCAAACAGCATATTTAAAACGACTTACCCCACCTTTAATGAGTAAAGGGGGAAAAGGGGTATAAACATTTGAAGTCCCCATTGTGGTGATCAATGTTTCCTGTAGTTGAGCTCTTTCAATTAGTTTTTCTCTGGCTGTGTTCAAAAAATACTTTTAATGTGTACATAATTTTTCATCGCTTCCGCGTAAAACAACGTTTTATCTGTAGAGGAGTAAAGGGAAGGAGGCCTTCACAGGGAGGGACTAGCTGACACTTCAGGACTGTGTTGTCGTTGTGTCCAGGCACTGGTCCTTCATCAGATCTGGGTACGGCCTGGATACGGCGGACTGCGGTAAACCTCGTGATGAACAGAGAGACTAATATTAGCTTAGACACCATCCTTCTTATGATGTAAAGTACATCAGGATTTATGGGAAGTATTCCCGGTTCTGTCCGACCTAATCTATGCAGCATTGATAGTCTAGGTATTATTAACTGGCCGGAATTTTGAGATCGCAATAGACGTGAAGGACTATAATGCGTTAGGAGCTCGCTCAAGTACTGCGGAGCTAAACCATTTAGTGCTTTGTAAGTAATCAACTATATTTAAAAATGTATACAGTGTTTAATAGGCAGCCAATGCAGTGTTGACAGAACCGGGCTAATATGGTCATATTTCCTGGTTCTGGTAAGAACTCGAGCTGCTGCGTTTTGAACTAGCTGTAGTTTATTTATTAAGCGTGCAGGGCAACCACCCAGTAGAGCATTACAATAATCTAGCCTTGATGTCATTAACGCATTAACTTATTTTTCAGCATTTGTCATTGAGAGCATATGACATAATTGAGATATATTTTTAAGATGGAAGAATGCAGATACTAGAAACATGACTTTCAGATGAAAGATTGGTGTCAAAGAGCACACCCAGGTTCCTAACCGAAAACTTCTGGGTCGACGAAGACTTAACAGAGTAGCCATCAATTGTTAGACAGTATTCTAGGTTATTACGCGAGGACGTTTTTAGTCCAAAAATTAGAATCTCTGTTTTTTTTTCAGAATTAAGTAGTAGAAAATTACATCTAGTTTGTATATGTAGTTTCTAGTTTCTAGTTCTGCATTCCGTTAATTTTGCGAATTGGTAAGTTTCGTCAGGGCATGAAGAAATATAGAGCTGAGTATCATTATCATAACAGTAAAAACAAATCCCATGCTTCCTAATGATATCTCCTAGTGGTAGCATGCACAGACTGTGAACAGCAACGGTCCTAGTACTGAGCCTTGTGGTACGCCATACTGAACTTGTGATCGATTAGACATCTCTTTGTGTCTAATAAAAGAGATTAGCAGTAAATTTACTGCTACAAAACGATAATGGTCAGATTAGCATGACAGAAGTTTGATGATGTCGTGTGAGAACATGCAACAGCTAGCCGCCATTTATCCTCCTCCCAAGTGTCTCATCTTCCTAATCTCCTCACCTAAATTACTCAATTTCGATGACTTACGTTTCTAGCTGTAAATTTACTCAATTTAGCTGTTTATTGATATAACAGTATATTTTACTGTTGGAAATTGGCTGTAAT
Source organism: Semotilus atromaculatus (assembly GCA_031834385.1). NCBI lineage: Eukaryota > Metazoa > Chordata > Actinopteri > Cypriniformes > Leuciscidae > Semotilus > Semotilus atromaculatus. Next base: position 36,075,517 of record JAULUF010000009.1, on the reverse strand, counting down.
TTTACAGCAATTTTTTACAGTGTATTCACAAAAATAAAAATCTGGCACCAAGTAACATTAACAACATATTCTACCAATCAGCATCTATGTGCAATTAAAAAATAACCATCCAAAAGGAGACCAACAAAAATATGTGACTTTGTGCACAGTGAGTACAAACATATTTGAACAACAGTACAAAATCTTTCCAATCAAAAACACAGAGAGAAATCCGCCGGTCAATATCATGAAGCACAATGAAGTTTAAATACATTTTTGTTAATAAATAAATAACAATAAATTGTTGTAACAGCAATATCTCCAAGTTTTGTTTTTCACTGTAAAAATTTCAAGATTTGCCAATGCAAAGAGAGTACCGCCACCTTTTCCCCCCACTTCAAGCACTGATTATAACACAAACAAATCCTCCTGGCGACTTTTTTTCTTTTGTCAAAAGCGACAAATCCAGCGATTTTTACTGGTGTTTTTGGAGACTATTGTGGTGTTTGGAGACTCGAAAGCACGAATCACTGCAGTTAGGCCTACTGTGCTCAAGGAGCAGCGGGTGCTGCCGTGAGCCCCTCTCCCGTCCAAAAGCACTCACAGGCGGTCAGTCTCTCAGTAGCCTGCCTCGCGCAGCAGTGCCAGCCTGCAGTCAGAGCAGAGAGGAGACACACACCCCTCCGGCCTCCGCGTCCAGGCTGCAAATGAATCGCGCATGCGCATGGCCGCCGCCATTCCCACCCTGACTTACAGAGCGGGGTGTAAATGTTCACTCACTCTCACACAAAAATAAATCACTGCATTTAAATTGACTCACGACATAGCTCTCCATTCACTCTAGTCTAGTCTCTTGCCAAGTTCGCTTGTGCCAGCTCTCGCTAGTCTGTTATCAATCTCGATTTACATAGGACTTTACTACAAAACCCCAACAGTCTTTTTAAAGACTAAACCCATAAACATTCTTTTTTTGAAGATTAGATCAAATTCCAGCTCTAGTAATTTTTTAACTGCTAGGCAGTAGCTACTTAGCTAAAACTACCCACACGACTAAGACACACACACACACACACTGACGAGGACTACAATCGTTAAGTATTCAAATAAAATCTGAATTGTCTGCAAAATAATTTTGTTCGTTTAATTAAAGATCGTGCCTAAGTCCTGACTGATTATCCCTGATACATCTCTCAACATACACCACACACAGTTACATAGTGCTAAAACTTTATTGAAAACGCATCAAAATGGAGAAATTTCTTGTGAGGACCAACAAGCCAACCGACGCACCACCAGCTGCAAAAAAGATTCGATGGTACGATGAAGCATACCTTCAGTTTGGGTTTACAGTCACGGCAGATCTGAGAGTGTGTCGTGTGTGCCGAGGTGCTGGCAAACGACAGTATGAAGCCCTGCAAATTAAAAAGGCACCTCGAAACAAAGCATGCTGGCATTAAAAATAAACTGGCTGAATATTTTAAAAGAAAGCTTGGTGGCCTCCATCAGCAACGGGCAACCATTTCAGTGCACAGCACTGTGTCTAAACAGTGTTTGGAGGCATTGTATGTAGTGGCCAAAAGGATCGGTAAACTGGGTAAACCGCATACAAAAAAATATCCAAAAAGTGGAGCTGAAGGCGTTTCTGTGAGTTGATGTGAGCACATCCAGATGAATATGGAGTTGACGACTCGACACTGATTGTACGCTTGTGTAGACACACTTTGCATTGCTAATGTTTTGTATGTATCACCAACTGTAAACTCGCATACAATCGCAGAGACTCTCATTTTGCCAGCAGTGCAAGACATAATAATGATAGGCGATGGTGCAGCAGCCAAACTCGGTGCAGTACCACTGTCCAATGACACAGTCGCTAGGAGAATTGTAGACATGTCCAACGATATCAGAGAGCAACTGATAAGAGTTCGTAAAAAAGAGTCCTTACTACGCGCTGCAGCTGGACGAATCCACTGATGTTGCTGGGCAGGCACAGCTCCTCACCTATGTCAGGTATCTGCGGGACAAGGCGATTGTGGAGGATGTCCTGTTTTGCCAGCCTCTTCAGTCGCACACTACAGGAGAGGCCATTTTCAATGTCCTTGACATTTGTATCCGTGAAAATGGTTCGGCATGGGACCGATGCGTTGGCCTATGCACGGATGGTGCGCAGGCAATGACGGGGCGTGAGCGTGGCCTAGCTGCTCGGGTTCAGCAAGTAGACTGCGGGGGACATGTTCCCCAGCCTTGCAGACTTTATCACTGATGCAGGCACGTCTCACGATTTCTCCTCCCTATTTCAATCAGCGTCTGAGCACCTGTCAGCAGTGAGAAAACAATTTGCGATGTACTTTAAAGAGGATTATCGCTCTTTTGTGTGGGTTCGAGATGCTTTTGTGTGCACAGCAAACGAGCTATCAATCGATATGCAGCAAGATTCTCCTTCCTTACGCGTCGACATATTTGTGTGAGGCAGGATTCTCAAAAATGACTGCACTCAAAACGAAATACCGCAATCGTGCACAAATCGAGGATGATTTGAGGCTATGCTTATCAAACATTGAGCCAAGAATTGAGGATCTTTGCAAGGCAAAGCAGGCTTAGGTCTCACATTAACATCACCTACCTGCAAGCTTCTGTAAAAGATGCAGATGATGCCTACTATTAGGCCTAGTAATAATAACAATAATAAAGCATAAATTAATTTCAGAGGTCTGGCACTGGGGCCCCAACTGCAATGAACCAGCTTTGGGGAGGGGGCCCAGCTTGCAAAAGGTTGAGAACCTCTGATCTACAGTACTTGTTACAGAGGTAGTGTAAAGGCGCCATCTAGTGGCCATTGGCGGATGCGCTGAAAGTGATTGCGTGACAGCGTTTGTGTTGATTATTAATAACTGTGTACGTCCTTATGAGAAAAGTGAGTTTCATTGTATCCCTTAATTGTTTAAGATCGATTATATATGTGAATATCTAGGAATAACCGATTATTTAGGTCATAAATCCACTCGAGAGAAATGAGTCATGTCTGCAAAGAATGAATGTCATTGTAGCTAATGGATATTGTTTGTAACTGATTTACGTGTTGCACTTGTTAAAACATTATTAAAATGTATATCATTATTTGTTCTGTACAGATTAATATGTTCAATTCAATTAAATTCAATTCAAATTTATTTGTATAGCGCTTTTCACAATAGGCTACACATTGTTTCAAAGCAGCTTTACAGAAAGTGCATTTCAGAAATGTACATAGAAACATACAGTTAGTTAATCTCGTATTAATTTAGGGCATAACATATCGCCGGCGTCGAGTCGTCTCTTCACAGGCGTTTAGTCATCTCATCACAGGTGTTGGGTATGTTAAGGAATGGTGACTTATAAGTTATTATTCGCCTTGTTAAACTGGTGTATTGTGCTAGATATGGTGTTAACCTGATAGACTTCATCAATAATGCTACTTTCTACATTATATGTAGCCTATAACATTTATTACTGTTTTGTTTATTTGCAGCTACACACATACACTCAGGTAGCCTATATGTACACCCACCATTTCCATCAATATAAGCTGAGAGACAACTTCTGCATCCATATCTGCACCTGTAATGTAAAAGTGTGGCATCGTTGCTGTCTACTGTTTGTCTGTGCCGCCGAAGAAAGTTCAGTAAAGTGTTCAAACTGATTCCTGTCCTGCGTTCTGAGCGACGCTCCAGGGCCAGAACTACGGCCTCCTAAACACATGTGGTCCTTTCTCTCAGATTGTACTGTTGCCCAGAAACAAATTAAATGAACAACAGCCAAAAGAGTCTCCCCGTATGTGACCGTTCACTAATACAGGCCCAGTGATAGAGCTCTTGTAGGCTTTTCCCACTTTTGTTTGTGAATTTGTCACAATTATTTCTGAGCTGGTATGAGGGCAGAGAGTGGCTGCTGTTTGTAATAGCCTATATGTGTCTCCGTGAGGTTTGACAAAGTCTGGTTCATTTGAAGTTCTGGAATTTAAATCGCCACACATTAACACATTTCCTCTGGAAATGGCAGATCTCAACTTGCAGGATAGAGAAGGTTTCTTCATTGTAATAGGGAGATTGAGCCGGGGGTAATGTAACACACAAGGATATGTGACAGTCTGTGGAGACAATGTCTTTTTGGACTATTAACCAATTGCAATATTTTTCCGATTTGTATAGATTTGATTGAGTCTGTGTTGTGTTCTGTACTATATCAGCATTCTCTGCCCTGAGTCACCCCTCTTGGTTTGGGTGATGGTAAACTATTTCCCTAAATCCAATTGGGCAGCAAGTGGACAAATCTCTGATTGCATGTTTCTATAGTATTATAGTGTCAGAATCCTGTTGTTTTGTTTTTTAAGTCTGAATGTTGGCTCTTAATACCAAAAACGGATATTCCATATGAATATGAATATTCCAACATGTGATTTTTATGTAATTTGTTATTTCAAAACAAGAGACTTCAGTATGTGGAATTGACAAATCAAGAAGAATATATTAAATAGTATGATGTATCTAAGAATATAAAATAAATGTATAAATTAAGTATATAGTGGTATACTTTGGGCACAATATTTTTTTGATGTTTGACAAACATGTCATTGTAGTCTAGGGATGGGACGATTACCGGTTTCACTATAAACCACGATAAAATGTACTGATGGTTAGTATTATCATTTAAAATGTAATTATCATCAAAACCGTGTTTGATTATCACGATTTTAATAACTGACTATAAATCCTGTCTACAGTCTGACGCAGGCACGCAGCGCGCAAAGTTTTTTTTTTTCTTATTTGGGAAGGAATGGCGGAAGGCAGTGAGCGTGCTCGGGAGATTTTTCACCCTTTTAAGAGGACCAAATCTGAGGTGTGGTCATATTTCCCCTTTTACAAAAGTCCTGAGGGAAACAACTTAATCGAGGATGGTCGCCCTGTCTGCAGAACATGCACATAAAAAGTCGCTGCAAATCTGCTGATCGTCTTGAGTGACCATCACCCACTGTTGTAGCGAACGCAAGGCAAGTTAACTTTGACCTCAATACCAAAACTACGTCTGGGAAATAATAGGCTCTATGCACGAACGCTGCAGACGTATTTCCGGAAGAATCTCAGCCAGCGTCTTTACTTCCGCATAGCGCGTTCTATAGTGAAAAATACTTTAATAAAATTCATTTTCTCAGAAACGGAGACAACGATTTTAGAAACTGATTCGCTAGTCGGATTTAGCATGATATGAGAGAGTACTCACCCTCAAAATTGTCGATGTAGCTCGAAATATATAATTTAAAGCCCTTCTCTTTCATACTCTTATGTGTGACAGATAACTGCCTCACAATATTGTTGACATCATTCACGTTAACCGCGGGAAGTTTTTGTAAACAGCGAGTGTAATTTGACATCATCTCGACCTAATGCAGTAACAGCTTCAGACTCAGCGGGGGATGTGACTGGGCGGGCTGAGACAGAACGCGGAAGCGATCGTGCATAGAGCCTATTGGGCACAAAATGTTATTTTGAGTTGAAATATTTTATCTCACTCACTTGAACTAAACGTGAAGCTTCCGCAAAGAAAGGTTCGCAGCAAGTGGCTTACGCCAAAGACAAACGAACACGTTCAAACAAGACGATTTAAAGTGACATTTAAGAGATAACAATGTATTTTTTGTACACTTATTATAGCCTACTGATTTTTTTTTACCACACAATTACGGGGACATAATGAATTGAGATGAATGTTTTAAATACAGCGTACAAAACTCGTCCAGACAAGATGATCACAACAGTATTATCAAACTCAGTAAACAATAAATCAACTCTGATTTCATTTTTAATACAATCAAAAACGGAGACGCAAGAGTCAAGATGGCAAGTTGTATTTGAATTAAACGAGAGAACGCGTGATACATGGATGTGCTGTGTTATAATGCGTTTTGACGACGGTCATTATAAGGAAGGAAATGCCACAGAATAGAATCTTGCCTTAAGTGCATATTCTGTTTGTTGATTTTCAAATGTAAAATGTTTTCAGTGTGAGCATAAGTTCTTTTTTAACACTCATCTCGTTTTAACAAAACCGTGATAATATTGATAATCACGCTAATTTTGGTCACTATAATCGTGATACGAAATTTTCATTCCGTTCCATCCCTATTGTAGTCCATGAGGAGTAGGATCTGAGGCTGTGTTTGACTGGTGGAGGAGGGCTGTTGGGGTTGATCTCTGTGGTCGCTGGAGAAGGAGGAGTCTCCTCTAAGTGTCCACCAAAGCGTTTTTTTTCACGCAGCTGGCGTTTTTTTTACTGGTCGCCGAGAGTTGAAGAAGGTTAAACACTGTCACCTTTTACCCAGCCGTCCAATCACAGTGGAGGAGGGGCGGGACTAATTCCACACATTATGCTTGTTCAACGTCAACAGATGACTGCAACAAGCATTATAACGGCACAAAATAATTTAAAACAAAAGCCAGAGCAAATACTTTATAATCTATCGAGATTTTTATATAGAAACGACTCAAAAACAAATGATCTGTGAAATGAGAAACTAGTATCATAGCAAGCAAAGCGTCTCAACTGAAAAAAAACGCAATGCTGCCAAAACGCTCTCAAGTGCCCATAGCTAGGCGTTTTCTGCAGCGCCTAGCACATTCAGCGGGCTCAAAGCGCATTGGTGGACACACGGCCTAAGATGTTCTCCTCTCTGTGTCGGCTGCTTCTCCAGAGCTGGGACTCTCTCAGCTCTTCCCTCATTACAGACAGTTGATTGTTGTACTCCTCTTTCTGGTTTTTCAGTTCCTGGTTTCTTTCTTAAGCATTGCTATTTATTTCCTGTAATCCTTTTTGTCTCTCTCTGCTGGATCCGTCTCCTTCACTACTCACTCCTCCCTCAGTTGCTCCATCTCTCTGATCGTCCGTCATGTCGCTGATGATGATGTGGACGGGAGATCTCTGGCGTCCCTGGACTGCTCAGTCGTGGACTGATGCTGGAGGCGGGGGTGTTTTCTGCTGTATTAGGGCTGATCTTGTTCAGATGAGATTTTCTAAGTCTTTTTCAAATAGTTTCAGCTTCACATGAATCATTACAATCCGATTTGTGTGTATGTTAGCTGTTATCATGACATCTGAATCTGAATCCTCCCCTTCCTTGGTCTGCAGTTTCAGTTAAAACTCATTAATGGATCCCGGCATGCATTGTGACACGAATAAATTATGCAGCTGAATTATTTTACTATTTTTTGAATTGTCGCTGTTGTTGAGGTTTGTGATGACTGTTGATGTCTATGACACAAGAGGTTGTGTCAACAGATGAATTTACCTTTTTCATTAATGCCTCAATTGTAATTATTTAAAGCAGTTATTTAAATAACTATAATGCAGTGTTTTACGGTGTGTGTGCTTTAATCTTAACACCTTTAACCTTATTATTTATTATCCTCAGGTTAGGTCGAGTAAGTCAAATCTGCCCTAAATCATAAGCATTCGAATGGTACTTACAATTTGTTCAGAAGACTTCTCTGTGGTCAGTTCTTGCTTAAGGTTTATTAACAACAACACTGGTAGACAATTACTTGCAATTAGTATAATAGTTATTTATTAATGTAAATATTTCAGAAATAAAAGTTAAACCTAAAACTAATAGCAAAGTTGCAATATAAAGAAAAGTCTAAATCAAAGGTGCAATCAGCTGGGTTTCTGGCGTCGAGAGATACTGCGTGATCAGTATCTGCTGGTCAGTCTTCTCTTCAGTCTTTTATACTCAAACAGTTCACTGCCAAAGTCAGACTCTCTTCTGCTGTCATCAGTTGGAGAGCTGCCAAATCTTCCATGACCCTTATAAGGTGTTTCCGTCGTAGCCTCCCAGCTCTCCTCTTGGCCCTTTTTCTCTTCATCCTTCTTTTTCTCGTCTGTAAAATATACCTTATCTACAGCATTACATTTTCTTTAAAAGCAATTATTATCTAATACATAAATGCTCTCTACTTTAAGTTACTTAATATATTCTCATATCTTAACATACATATATAAGTAAAACATTTGTACTCTTTTTATATGGTTATGTAAGTATACATGCATATTATCATAGTAATTGGTGTTGCTTTTTCTATACAATTTTCCAATACATTTTATGCAGCATTTCTACTTGGGTTACATAAAGATACTACTAAGCAAAACAAAAGTTAAACAAGACAGAGTAATTGCACAATCACCATCTTCATCAACAGCAGTAATTTGACTGTCATTGAAAAGACATGTTGAGCTGCCTATTCATAAATCTCTTTATCAATGCAGAATAGTTTTTCAAACTGCAATTGCTGAAAGCAAAAATAAACTAACACAAGTCAAGAGCCCAACTAAAGCTGTTCACCATAATGGCGAGTTCAAATGAATTAATAAATCACCATCTAAACCCGTGTCAATTCTCATTAGAGCTTCTATGGCCGTCTGACAGAAGTAAAGTCAGTCTGGTTAGTAATAAGTGAAGCTGGTAATGCTCAGCCCATTCCCACCCCAAGCAGTCCCGGCGCCATGGGCGGGCATTGGGGGGCCCGGCCCGCCCTGTGAGTCACTAGTGCCCGCCCTGAGCGAGTCTCTCCCTTCACCAACTCCAAGTCCCACCAGTCCTTGCTTGTTTGCACAATATCTTTTTTTATCAATTCTGTTTATCAAAAGTTATCGTTTTGAATATACATAACTCCTGAATAAAAAATAAAAATGTGTTTGGTCTGATTTATTTATTTATTGTTAACAGATTGATCGGTTTGTCAATATTGAGCGCGGACATGCATGTGATAGCGGTCTTATTAAGCGAGTCTTTGAGTCATTCATTCAAACGTTTCGTTCGAACGCCATAGAAATGCACATTTCATACGGATTACATGCAGAGAGCAGTCTATAGTCTGTTTTCTTTCGTTTTGAATTGTTCTGTTTAAAAGTAGACATGTCTGTGAGAGAGGCTTCCTTATGTTTCGGTTCATTTATGAGACCAGCTCCAGTTCACGCGCCGGCGCCTCCGTTTCGTCATTATCGTCTGCTATTTACTTCTTATTTATTAAATCCAGGCAATTGGTTGATGAAACTGATTAAAATTAAGATACAATTAATACAAAACGAAATTCACTTTAAATAAAGGTTGTGCTTTCTGAGGTCTCTGTGAAAGTTTTAAAGTAGCCTATCTTTTAGTGCCGCTTTCAGAGTGCTCACGTCCGTATCATTGTTTTTTCCTCATAAATGCGAACACGAAAAATAAAATGAAATTAATATTTTATGCTCTGTGGAGACTACTGTTAGCCTACTCATAATTTGTATTCTGAATACGTAATACGTTGTATTCAGGTAGGCTACTTTGAATGAGTGTTTGCTTTCGAGGTTTTTGAATAAGCTTGATATGTGTTTGGGAAGATGTTTATGTTTTGTTGACATGTCGAGTGTTTTTGGTGTTATATTTCGTTTTTTTTTTTTTTTTGGCTAAACATCACAAGACTTTAATTAAGTAACGTTATAGGCATTCTGTTTGCTGCGTGATTTAAAGAAAAGTGCGCTCTTGCTCACACGATCAGCATGGTGATCTGGTGTTTTCTCCTAAATAAAAGCTCAAGGGTTTATTTCTTACAAGTGAAGAAATTAGGACAAAAGTATTGTAATTTTCCTATTCTATAGCGTAATATAAAATACAATGTAATGTAGACTGAGACTAGATCATAACTAACAAGATGTTTGAGCCCTCTTTAGATAGCTACAAATCAATGCTTTTTCTTTGTTCAATGTGCACAGTTCATTGGTCGAAGCCGGTTGAAGCTCTTAATTTTGAGCTCTCAATGTACACCAGATTGATGCATTTAACCTTAAAATTTACAAAATTTTCTTGTGGGGGAGCATGCCCCCGAACCCCCCTAGGGACAGAGGTCCACACAACATGCCATTTAAAAAAAAAAAAAATTATAATAATTCACAGCACCCACTGATCACAATTACTTCCAGCGGCCCTGAAAACACCTCTCAAAATACTTAAACACATTTTTTTTATGACGGACGAAATTTGCGGAGGCAGTGTGTAAACGTGATTGACACAACTTGAGGTCGTAGCCTATTATGTGAGAATTTCGGACTCAGTGTGCAAGATTTAGCGTCAGTAGCCTATTATATAATTATTATGCTCTATCGATCATAACATAGTATCATAATCGATTCATGTTATTATGCAATGAGGTTGTTTTCATTTGTGCCCCCCTGAAAAAAATGAATGCCCGTCCGTGAATTTGTGTCTGACCCCAAGGCGTCATTTAATTGAGACTTTTGACCATGCTTCAATAACTGACGCTAAAGGGTGCCTTTAGCGTCAGTTCGCTCATCCTCGAGCGTCATCTAAATGACGCTTTTGACCATGCGTCTAAATTAGACGCACACGGAACCCTTTAGCGTCAATATGAGACGCGCCTACCTACCCATACCTAAACCTACCCATAACGGAAGCGTCATCCAACTGACGCTAAAGGCACCCTTTAGTGTCAGTTATTGAAGCATGGTCAAAAGTCTCAATTTAATGTTTTATTAATTTATTAATTTAATGCCTTGGGGTGAGAATGCGTTGCAATGCTGTGTGTGTGGAGTGTTTAATCCTCCTCTGCTGAGATCTTCACAGATTTAATGTCTTTTATCTTCAGTTGATTTCATCTTCAGTTGTAGTTTGTGTTGTTGTTGTTGTTGTGTCTCTTTCCTTCAGTGATTCTGCTTGTTAACAGCAGGCGTCCGGATGTTTGAAAGAATGTTTCAGGAACATCACGCTATCCTTTTAAAAACATTCCTCTAACATTATAAACTGGACATTTCCATCACCAAAACAGAATGTTTGGAAAACGTTATTAGAACAACAATGTATTATCTGGGGACCTGAATAATTCAAATCATCAAACTGCGTTCTCTTTTTGAAGGTCCCTGAGAGCCGTGAAGAAAACAGACGCCAAAAGAGAAACAGCAGCAGAAGAAATGAACGGTCCACTGCTTATACTCATGCTTGACTGAGAGAGAACCGCACTGCATCTGCTCGCATATTATATAAGCAAATTTATATATATACTAAATATATTCAAATATTTTCTGTAATGAGAATTTATTTTAAACACGTCTTATCAATTAGTGCTTGTGTTTTTGCCTAAACAAGATGATTTTTATTATAGCACAGTGTTGGGGTAATGCATTATATGTAACTTGAGTTGGAGTAACAAATATTTGTAGGCTATTTAATCTCACTCTATTGTCCCGTGTACTTACTGCTGACCTGCGATGATTCAGTTAAACCATAAGCAAACATTCCTTTAGATGTGGTGTTGTTATTGCTGATGAAAGTGTTAAACGTTATTCTCCATCCTATCTTCTTCAGTGTTGAATGGCAGCATCTGAAAGGTGTTTGAGCGTCCTCTACTGTACACTCAGGAATTTACATTTCCTTCAGTCTAATTATTTCCATTTTGGTGTGAAAGGGCCTTTACATTTACCCAAAAATATTATTTTTGTACTAATAATTTTTAAAAAAAAACATGCGAGGAAAATGTACTCTTCTTAAAAGTAACTTTTTAAGGGAGTAATGTTATATTGTAATGCATTACTTTTTTACTTTTTTTGCTGGTTAACAAAGTGTAAGCTTTCTATTTGATAAATAAAGAGTGACATGACATTTTCTTTGCTTGACTTTTTCACATTTGTGAAGATCACTAGGGTTGAAAAAATGTTACTACAAATTGTGTTACTTAGATTGTTGTTATTCTTATGAACAAAAGTAATGACCATATTCTGAACAGTTCAGTGCAGGTCACAGGTGTTTTCAGTTTTATCTGATTCTCTGATGCTGTGACGAAATTGCTACACATGAGTATGAAAACTGATAGCATTCAAAATTCATTGAAATCTTAGCTGTTTTGGCTTTGCAGTGCATTATAAACTCACAGTGAACAGGGTGTCGTCAGTAAAATAATATTTAACTCTTGAGAACATTTAGCATCTTTAACATCCAATCAGCAGACTATGCGAGCCATTAAATCAGTAGATACTGCTAGACGGGAAAACAAAGCCTGTTGACGTATTTGAGATGAACTTGTATTAACTGTGTCAGTTTGAATCTTGCAGGATTCATGAATGGGGTTCTTCTCAATCAGAAAGCTGCATATCTCGCATATCTGCATATCTATTTTGAAGGATTCATCAAGTGTATCCTTGGCGTCCTTCAATGACCCACAATCCTTTACACACATTCAATTCATGAAAAATAAACAGACAGAAAACGAGTTGGCTCTGAGCTTATCTGAGTTTATTATTCAATGTATAACACAAAAGTTTTTTTTTTAAATGTACGTAAATGTAAAGTTTGCAGACATCAAGGCATAAATGTTATCTTTTGTTTTGGTGTAAATTAATCACTTAACACTAAACTGCCAGTAATGTCAGATCGTCACAGACGATTGTCATTCTCTGTATTGCTTTAATGTATTTTTCCAAAATTAAGTGTTAAAGTATTTTCGTGCTGTGACTGTGGCGGCAGGAACATGTGTGGTGTAGCCATGAGCACTTAGACTGTCTTGGACTGACTAGTGTTTAATGCTGAGGATGAACAGCCTACAAGTCTCAGAAGGACACTGTGTGACAACCTGCCCCATTACATTTATGGGGAAACAATACCTTTGTCTTGTAAAAACACTTTCATCATTTGTTGTTGACTCTTGCTCTTGCATTGTCAATATGTTTTTGTTCTTTTTGCTTATGAAACACATCAACACATTTTTTTATTAAAATTTTATATAGCCTATAAACACATTCACAAAAAAAGTTTTATAACCACTGTCAGAAAAAAAACTTTGCCTGACTGCCACTGTGACAACTAGCCCCGATGTCCACTAATAAACAGATTACCATGCAAGCATAAATATTAATGCCTGAAGTATTAATTCTGATTGGTGTTTATCTCTGTATAAAACAGTGAGTGACATTAATATGGCAGATGAGAAAATGCTAAAAAAAGACCCAAAAAAAAAACAACAACAGAAGAATAAAACTGAGAAGAGATTTAAGTTTTCTCCAGTTGATGATGGACGCACACTGCCCAACTGTTCACACAAATGCAGGATTCGATCTCTGCACCGCATTATTGGCTGAATGCAATCAATCTGTCTGCCATGCCTGTCCTCTTCTTCTGAGCAGGACGATTCATCTTCCGTCCAGAAGACCAAGACTGATGCTTCTGTCACAAGGTGACAAAGCCAGCGGAACCATTTTCCGCTAGGAGTGTGTTTCCCCCCGGGACGATTTCACTGACACACCATGCTAGTGTGCTTGTTGTCAGTTGCCATGACAGCGGCAGCTGATTAGTTAAATGGTACCAGGTGCGGGTGTTTGGTGTGGGGATGTGTGATTGGGAAACACGGCTTAGAGAAGCAGTTAAAAGGAAAAGGAAAAAGCATTCGAGTGTGGTACTCTTTCGGGAGAAAATTATTCCTTGGGCAGTGGTTTGAATTCGCTGGGATCTTTGGAGAGGGCTGTGAGGATCTGGCTGGATAAAGGGTGCAACGGCGATTTGTGAGGAGACAAGCTGGAACGTGAACTGGATGTGAAGTGAGTGAATTGTGGAGATTGAGTCAAGACTGGAGAACGCCATCATTCTAGGGAGGAAGATAAGTAATGAAACATCGGATCTGTGTGAATGCATGAATAAGGAGTTGTGAAGTGTATTGATCACGAATATAATTGTCACTTAAGAGTGTGAATTGAGCCATCCTGGAAATCCTGATATCATCTTTTGAGTGTGGGAGAGTATTGAAGACGCTGTTTTCCATGCTGTGAGAAGTCATCTGCATCTCTTCATCTCCTGAGTGTTGATTCAGCGTACAGGGGAAGGTTTGATCATTGGGTGAGTGCTGGCCTTATTGCACTGAGATTGAGAGTGGATATGCAGTGCCCGAATTGAAGTGTTACACAGTATTGGACTTGACGTGAAGTTGCAGTGTGTGGGTGTTATGTATATTTAACCGCCAGTATTCCCCAGTTCACATTCTCACCCTGTGTTTGCTGAACAAAGCCCTCAGTGTTGAATGTGTATGTCCCGCTCCGGCCACGAGCTCCTGTTCGATATGGAAGAGAAGTGTGCTTGCCCTGTATAACTTGTTCTGTCTATTTAAATAGAAGGTTATTTTGCCACTGCCTTGTGTGCTGCCTGTCTGAAGGAGAGACACTCCTCCCAGCTTCAGTGCTGCCTGCTTGGAGCGATCCAGTCCAGCCGTAAGACCAATTTTCCATCTTACGAAAGGAACATGTCTGCACCTGTATAACTTGTTCTGTCTATTTAAATAGAAGATTTCTCTTGCCACTGCCCTTGTGTGCTGCTTGTCTGAAGGAGAGACACACCCCAGCCCTCGTGCCTTTGTGGAGCGACCCAGTCCAGCTGTTCGTCTGCCTTGGCCTTGTGTGCTGCCTGTTCAGAGGGGAGGCACATCCCAGCAGCAACACTGCTGGTTCAGAACCATCCGCCCAGCCGTAAGCCTGATTCTCCATTATACGAAAGGATCATGTTTGTTCCTGTATCCAATGCTCCGTCTATTTAAGATTCTTCTACCACTGCCTTCTTGGGTGTTGCCTGTTCGGAGGAGAGACACATCCTAGCAGCAAAGCTGCTCGTTCAGAACCGCCCGCTCCAGCCGTAAGTCCTTACTTCATTGAAGTGAATTGAACCTGCAAATTTGTCTTTGTCTTGGATTAGAGGGTACCCTTGTCTCTGGCCGGAACTGTTAAGGGCGGAAAGGCACCCGGAGGACCTCACACCTGCTGCCCAGCGGCGCCACGGGGGAGAGCACCCTACACGGAGGAGACTTACTTACCTGCTACCCACCTGTTCTGAGGAGAGGGTCCCTTCCTGGACTCCATCGCCCCTCCAGTGCCGATCATCTGCCGAGTAGCTGACGCTTGGGAAATACTTACCTGCTACCCACTTGTCCTGGTGAGAGAGTCCCGTGGTCCCGACCCTGGTCTGCCCGGACCGTCGTCCGCCTGTATCACGTCGAAAGGAGCCTCCTTACCCTGTTACTTACCTGTACGACAGGCGGGCGTTTGACTCCCTCCTCCTTTGTGGCTGCCAGTAACCCGGGCCCCCGCAGTGAACCCCTCGGTCTCCTTCTCCCTGGAAAGAGAGACGAAGCCCGCATTAAGACTTTAATTCTTGTTTTTATACAATAAAAATTGTTACTTTTAGAAATTCTTGTCTGTCTGGTCACTGGTACGCTCCTCAAGGTGGTCCTGGGTTTGAGGGGTGGGCGCAGTCTGGCTTGCCCCCCCCCCCCCGACCTGTGACACTTCTTCCTCAACCTCAGTCTACAGATCATCTGAGGAGGGAGACATTAGTCTGCTGACTGCAACCCAGGAGGAAGAAGCAACCAGAGGTTAGAGAACATAAGGGTTTTATACTGTGTAAAGCAGAGGTCTCTAAACCTGCTCCTGTAGAGTTCATCTCTAACCCTAATCTACACACCTCAGCTCATCAAGGGGTTCAGGGTTCAGTGATGGAGCAGGAACTGAAGTCAGCACGAGAATAGAAAGTCTGCCTGAAATCAGTTTTAATGAGATATGGTTGTGTGAAACTGCCTGATAGGCCGGCGAGGCAACAAGTCATCTGTATGTTTTCAGACAGTATACACATCTTTCAGTGTCTGATTGTTTAGTATCTAATTCTCAAAACCTGAAAAAAAAGAAAAAAAAACACACCCAGATTTCTATACGTTTATGTCTCCAGTAATATCTTTATGTCTTTACAGCAGAGGTTGGAGTCGATTCCTCCTCATCCACAGTCAACGGATCCTCAGAACAAACAGATCCAGTTGTTGACTGTGACCCTGGACGCAGATGCTGCTCTGGCTTCTGTTACCGTTGATCTTGAACGGTGGGTAAAAATACTGCCTGGACAAGCATGATATTAGGTGTCAACATATAGCCTACAGTAAGTATGATGTTTCATTATAGCCTTTAAGAAAAGATGGTCTGTTGGACTTTGAGATCATCTACTCTTCCCCGTGGATGAGCTGTGACTTACTTTCTGTAAGATCTGAATTTTTGATTGAATTTTAGAAAACTGAATTTGAAGTTCCGAATTTCTTCATCTTGAAAAAAAAAGTTTTTAAACGGAATATTTGCCGTATAAGAATTCAAAACAAAAAAAACTAGCTGTTTGAAAATACATGTCTATAAAATTCAGCCATAAAAACATTTAAATATTTTAATTTTCAAATCTTCAATATTCGTTTAAAAAAAAATCTAATTCAGAACTATTTAAACTACCACCTAAATAAAATGTTGTTAGATTACACTTGCAAATAATTCAAATTTACACAATTCAAATTCAAATCATTTTGTCATATTATTAGCTCCATACAGCTCCTGCATTTCCTGGGAATTGAACCCATGTTGCAAGTACCATACTCTACAGTTTGAGCTACTGCAACACTAAACAAGATACAACAAAATTAAAAAAGGACTGAACAATCCAGAAAATAATTGAATTAACTGAATTGGCAGTCAGGCTATATGTACACAGACATATGTGTATATATATTATTCATATTATACACACCCTGCTTTTACGGTACATACTCATTCTGAAAATCCAGATGAAGCAAGTTGTCTTTTACATGTCTTTTCTAAAGTGAGCCATGATGGCATTTGATCAGGACTCTTGTCTTTTTCCACATCTGGGCCGTTTAGTCCAGTGCTTCTTAACCAGGCTGTCCACTAGGGGTCTTTAACACACTTCAAAGAGGGTTTCGAGATTACTTAAAATGATTTAAAATTAGCATTTATTTTTACTTTTATATGAGATATGAGGCATCTTATAAGTCAAATTTATTTTAAATTTTTTATCATAGACCTGGGTAAGTCAATGAACATTAATCTGTAACCAGTAAATTCACACAGAGTGAAATAATGAACCTTTCTCCTTTTTCACAATCTGATACTTAATTTACAATGATTTAATTTAAAAAAATAAATAAACTCACAAGATGAGCTTTCATCTCATACCCCCCCCCCCCCCCCCAAAAAAAAAAAACAGTTAAGATGTCAATGAATTTTGATTATTATTAGTTTTTATAGTTAAGTCACATAAAATACACTGAAAAACACCCGTGACCTGCACTGAACTGTTTAAAATATGGACATAACATTTTTCAACCCATGTGACCTTAGGTTAACAAACATGAAAAACTCTTGTTTATATATCTTTATTTCACACTTCATTAACTGCAGTAAAAAACATGTATGAAACAAATGAAAGAAGGAAAACAGTATATATGAAATTAAGAAAAATCATCTTGTCTTTGCAAAAACAGGCCCTATTTGATAAGACAGATAACGTGTTAAACATAAATGGTAAATTATAATAACAATTAAAAAAAACAATTATAAAGCGACTTTAAAAGCAGCTTCTCAAAGCGCTGAACACATAAGTAATACACAGCACAATAAATCCAGAAATTAAAATAAACATCAACAAATGCTATCAAAGTAAACTTTAGGATGACAATGTCACTCTTTCAAATTAAAAAGCCTTGATTCAAAAAGCCAAATAAGCCTTTTTAATTTGAAAGAGTGCCATGGTCATCCTAAAGTTGTCTTTGATGGATTATTACAAACCCTACTTGTCTGTACACTTTAATATGTGCTCTCCTCAACTGAACTTAGTTTGAAGATCAACAAATTGCTAGTTTAAAAAACTATGTCTTAAGCAGGTTTGTGGAACAGTCACCAAATTAAACCGTGAGGAGCATGGTCTGTGATTTGGGGTCTAAGGGGTTAATAATGCAGATATATAATGAGAAGCCAAGCCAAGTAATGCCACACCATCATTTTAAAATCGACACTGAACCTGAGCGAGAGCCAGAACAGGAGTAATAGGATTGCATGTCCTGGTCCCAGTCTGGAGTTTTGTACTGGAGCTTATTAAATGTGGATTTAGAAACTCCGGCTAAAAGTGTGTTACAGTAATCTATCCGAGAGACGACGAATGAGTTTATCCGCTTTTCAGCTACAGAGAAATTTAGCATAGGGTGGACTCTGGATATATATCTGAGGTGGAAAGGATGCTTTAACAGTTCTCTGTACAAAATAATCAAAAGTAAGACATCAAAAATAGAGAAGATGGCATCACTAGAGAAATTGTTTTATATTTGTTTACATGATATGTGTGCAGATAATACAGTACAGTTCTCTTTCAGTCTCGTATTCATTTCTTCTTCTTCTTTTTTGTTTGTTTTGCTGTAGGTTTTCTTGTTGCTCTCAGGGACCTTTAAAAAGAGAACACAGTTCGAATTATTCAGGTAATGTGGAAAATAAAAACCTCTGATTTGAGCTCATGCTGTTTACAGTTCCAAGATCACAATGAACTAGCCTGAGAAAAACCCAGACGAACTTCCGGCAAATTTAGATTTGCTCTGCAAGTCAGTCTGGCCAAGAGCCCATTCAAGCCCATTTCCAATCAAGTCAAGTCAAATATATTTATATCGCGCTTTTCACAATACAGATTGTATCAAAGCTGCTTCACAGTATCAATCAAAAACAACATAACAATGTTTGTTTATTACTGGAAAAAAGACATCCACGTTTGGTAGGGCTGATCAATGGTATTAATGATTGGTTATTTAATTTGAATATCCCCAACTGAGCAAGCCAAAGGCAACAATCTTTCCAAATCGAGGCACCAACACAAACGTTGACACGATGATGATCGCTCTGGTTGGTTTTAGGTCTATCCAATAGCGCCCAGAGGCATTAGAGCGACGTCTGTTGGTGACGCCCCTTTGGAAATGGGCTGTGAATGAACCTTCCCCAGACACACTTACAACTGAGAAGGGTCTGGTGTCAATCAGGCTAACAATGAACCTGATCCTCACAAGTAACTGAACTCAATCTCTTAAAGCAGATCTATATTCTACATGAAAGTGCAAATTGTCAGTTACTGTAAGATCATTGCAATAAAAATCTTACGTGTTTTGTTTTTGTGACCTTTCTTCCTTAAAACTTGAGCATAAGTTGAATCTCCGACTCCAGCATCAGCACCTGAAGAACACACACGTTCACGCAGATGTTCACACTTCCTCAATGAGCCACACTTTATGAATCATTCTGATCTGTTGATGTGTAATAGTTCAACTTAAACACCGAATCAAGCTTCATCACTGTTTCTCACCTCTATCTGTGTTGTTCTTCACTTCAGAGTATAAAGTGTCTCTAGACTCGCTGCTCTTCCCTGAGAGTGAACAAGAGAAACAGAGAATAAACACACACTTTACATCTGTAACTTCAATAATATTAATAATGATAATCCATGATTATATCAAGAGAGAACAAAACCTCTTAAACCACAATGAACGTTTATTAGCAGGTTCTGTTTAAATGTTGTATATTATTTTATATACTTTATTTTTCCATGATCTGTAACATGCAGAAGACAATATTTCAGAGCATCTCTTTATTACCTCTGTGTTTCTCCTTGGATTTCATTTCAATCATAACATCAGCAAGTCCAGCGCCTGTCATGAAAAACAGCAGCTCCATTATCTGACTCAGTAATGCTCAGTCTTATTCAGTTCAGTAACAGATGTGATTGTTGAGACTGTTGTTACATTTCCAAAATGAAGCTGACTTTATCAGTTCTGTTAATGATTGTAAACGGTTCTTTTCCTGATAATATAGAAGCATTATATACTATATAGTTAAATGTGATGATTCATTGTTTAGATGCAGTTTGTTGAGTGTTTACCTTTGCTCTTGCTTTTCTTTTTGTCCGGTATATTGATCTCTGCGTAAGTCAGATCACTGGGTCCTGCAGTATTAATATCTAATACAGAACAGAAAATAAATCAGATTAATCAGAATATGCTGGACAAATAATATTGTACTTCAGGAAAAACGGGATCTCACTTTTGCTTTTGCATTTCTTTCCTTTTGTTCCGACTTCTGAGTACATCACATTATTTGACTCTGCCCTGGTATTGTCTAGAAAAATAGTGAATTCATCAAAATATTTATTCATATTTAATGCAATATAAAAACAGACACCGTCAATGTATGACTTATGACTCTATTGAAGAGGTTTTTAACCTTTATCCACTGATATGTTTTTCTTAACAGTAACCTCTGAATATGTGACGTCTTCCAGCGGCTCTAAAACAAAAAAAGTCAAGCCAACATGAATGATATTTGTTGATTTTAAATGATAAGTGTTTATATAAAGTTTAATACTCAACCTTTGTCTCTCTTATTCACTGGAATCACGTCATCATAAATGTTATCAGAATCTGCTGGACAGCAAACATTGAGGACAAAAAGTAAATCAGTATTGAACTAAAAAATAAAAAACATATAAACCTTAAAGGGATAGTTCAAAAAGATATTTTGAAGAATGTTGGGTTCTAAGCAACATCGGACCATTTTTAATGCATGGAAAACATTTTTCAAAACATCATCTTTTGTGTTCAAAAGCAGAAAGAAAGTCATACAGGTTTGTAAGACATGAGCGTAAATGAGACAGAATTAATTTTTGTGTGTGGACTATCCCTTTAAATAATTTGTTATTGCGTCTGACCAGACTGCAGAGGAGAGTTTAACGCTAGAGACTCTCCAGAAGGATTCGGGACTGATGTCTGTTGAATGTTACGGTGCTGATCTACAATAGAGACAAAGATCATTATGGAGACTGTAAGAGTTTTGTCACTCGCATATTTCCTGATTACATGCATTAACTGCTCATTTATTAATAGACTGTCTAGGATTCAGAAACTGCTTTTTCCATTAGTTGCTGTTCATGTGGTTTAATAATTCATAACATGTGATGAACTGCTCCACACCTTTCTTGTGTTTGTGTCTACACAGCAGAACCAGTGAGATGAAGAACAACAAGCAAACACTCAATCCTACAGACACACCAATGACCAGATGAGAAGATGGAGTTGAGACTGAAGAACAAACACACAGATCTGTCCGTGAGTGACGTGATACTGGATGATAATATTACAATAATATATGAATCATTGATTATTCAGAGACCTCTGACTGAGATCCAGCTGTGGAGTGACTGTCCTCTCTCTGTTTTACAGTAGTAGAAACCCTCATGTGACTTTGAGACAGTAGTGATGCTCATCTCTCCTGTCGTCTGATTCTGGATCAGTGATCCGTCTTTATAGAAATCAGCGCTGAGGATCGGGGAGTTTGTAGATCGATGTAAACAGTGTAGAGTCAGAGTCTCTCCCTCAATCACAGGATCAACAGAACTCTCCAGAATCACCTCACCGTCTACAAACACAAGAAATGTGTGTTTAATACTGTAAATAGGAAGAATACAGCAAAACAAATCATAAGAAAAATATAGATATTATGGATTGTACTTTATACCTCTCAAGCTTTTTTAGTGGCGACACTTTTAAAGTGAAAGTTAGACCCTCTCAAGCTTTTAATAGTGTTGTGTAGTCTAACCTGATCTCATGAGAAAACGTCTCAGTTATGTATGTAACCCTCGTTCCCTGAAGAAGGAAACAGAGACATAAGACGGAACTGACCAACAAATTGGGGATCGCTTTGAGAGACCAATCTACGTTGAGTGTAAAGTAAACAAGCCAATGCACAGTGGGATGTGATAATTGCATCAGCTGCTCTGCCTCGCAGCAAGGGTATATAACGAGTAGGGATCCACAGAAAGGAACATTTTGGAACTCGAAAGGGTTAGTCATTTCAGGGGAACTCTACTGGAGCAAATAAACGCACATATCCGGCCCAGCGGGCGGGAGTGGCGTAGCAAGTCGACACTTAGAACGAGTCCCTCGCGCTACTGGCCACTTTGGGCAAGCATACGGGAAGATACCGGCTCTACAAGAAGGCTATAGAATCTAGCGGATGAGTTAGGTGTCACCCAGCCAACAGCTCTACAAATATCTGGACCACCAGGGTGGACATCGTCTGGCCGAGGGCCTGCACTGTAACTTAAATCACGGTCAGTCACCATGTGTAGCTCAACTCCGCCTCAGAACTACCCTCCCTATTACTCTATTACTCACGAGGGTAGGGAGAGGAAATTTTTGCCGTTCCATATTGGTGCCAACATGCTTCTAACTGCCAAGTTTTCCATGCACACCCGAGGAAAGGGGTACAGGGCGGTGCAAGCACACACACACCATTACAATGGGAATCTCGGCATAATCTTCATTTCGAAAGCATAACAGCCCTCTCTCTGAAGCAGCGAGCAACATCTGATCCTCCCCTGGAGCCCCGAATGAAACGCTAGGTCCCCCATGAGAAGGACCAGTAATCCCATCCGGAAGCTGCCAGGCATATGAGACCGTGATCGTGGCTGTCAAACTTGACTACACACGACACGCTGAGAGCTCAAACCTTTACGAGAAAGGCAAGACAAACAACATGCAGATGTGGTCATGCTCTCATGTGATATAGGAGTGATGGGTCCAAGGAGGTGGTCTCGTCTGGGAAGCCCTCACTGTGATCCTCAGGTCACCAAGGTTTATTAGCCAAAGTAGCCCTTTACTGGTGGACCAGCAGTGGAACTAGATCAGGGAACAGGCAAAGGGATTCGAGTCTCGACCGCGCATCTAGAGTGCAGAGTGACACCCTGGGTTGCCGTGACATTATTTCTTATTGGTTAATCACTGTCACATGGTGATCACTTCCGCTCTCTTTATTATTTCCTATGGTGGATTGTTTGAGAGGGTTGGAAGGGGCGAGTAGTGGGAGCAAACTTTCTGTTGACCGTATTGCATCAGTTTGAATACATTATCATGTTTTCAAATGCCTTACCAAAATAAAATTGAAAAAGCAACCAATTAGCCACCAATTTGCCAAAATGTAAAATAGTTACAAATTGTCATGAGAGTTTGTTGGTTGTGTATCAGATTTTTAACCACTGGCATAAAATATGGTCCATTTTCCAGCTTGATCTGCCAATGTATATAGTAAGAGACTGTCGGATGAACGTGAATTGTTTGATTGCTTTCTTTTATGTGGCATTTAAAGGAGCATAACGCAAGTCTCTGAGTTTTTGCAGAACTACGCCCCCTCTGGCGGCAAGCGCAACTGCAACCAGAGTCGTTGTTGGTGTTTGAAATGGACTACTAGCCGGTCTTTTTGAATCCATCTTTTACCTTAGACGCTCGAGTTTTCGAGTTTTCTTCGCTGATGCAGATAATCAATGGCGGGCAGCTTGTACACAAGCAAGCGAGAGGTTGCCAGGTGAGCGTGAACGCGCGTGACGTCACGCTCAGTCTCAGATTCGAGCCCGAATCCCTCTTATATATTTTACTGTACAGGGTTATAGAGGCGATCGCAGTGATCGGGGAAAGGCTCATTCAGCTCATCAAGCTGTTCTTTAAGCATGTATAGGATAGAAAACTGGTATTTTTAACATGAAAAGTTGCGCAATGCACCTTTAAGGGCAGGTTCATCTAACATCACAATAATAGATACATGTGGAAAAAACCATTCAAATTGTACAGATGTCAGTCTGTGATCAGCTGTACAGAAAATAGGAAATTGTATGTAGACTTTTTGTTAGAATTTAGTTTAAAATAAATGCAAATGTCATGATTATAAACCGGACTCACCATGTACAGTGATGTTTCGAGGACGACGCTTCTCTCCAGATCCAGACTCACACCAGTACACTCCAGTGTCAGATGTGCTGAGAGAGTCGATTACACATCGAGATCCTGTTTGTTTTGAACAAGTTTGTGCGTCTTTGTCTGTGTATCTTCTCACTGTCCATCCAGCAGAGTTACTCTGATCCTCACAGCTCAGAGAGAGAGAGGCAGATGAGAAGTGTTGACTTCTGCTGGGATTGATGACCAGAGACACTGAAGCAGAAACACCTGAAAAGAGGAAAATCTCCATCAGAACTGACAGCACAGAGACTGCAGTGAAACACAGATCCGGATGAGCACATAAACCCTCACCAGTGAGCCACAGTGTCTGTGAGCTGCTGTTGTGTGTGTAATAGGCCGGTCGTCCTCTCTCTGCTCTGCACGTATAAACTCCTGTGTGCTGTAGAGCAGCAGGACTGAGAGTGTAAGATCCTCCAGCTCCTCTGCTGCTGTCTGACAGATGATCATGATCTCTGAACCAGCTGAACGTCCAGCCTGTAGAGGAGCCTGAAACCTCACAGATCAGAGTCACGGATTCTCCTTCAGTCAGCCACGGCTGTGGAGACACTCGCACTGACGCCTGAGCTTCAGCTGAACAAAACATCATGAGTTACAGAGCCGTAGACAAACTGATGGAGAAGCTGATCACAACAAACACACACTCACCTGATACAGTCAGTGGAACAGCATCACTGACGCTTGATTTCTGTGAGTCTGATCTCTCTCCTCTACATCTGTAGTTACCGCTGTGAAAGTATTTAACTTTGCTGATGTTCAACTCTTGTGTTGAGCAAAAACTGACAGCATTTCTGTGTGTCTGTTCATTATATCCACTGGTGCAGCAGCCTTGTTCTGTACATCGATTGGCAGAGTTTCTATCCCAGTTGTTGGTTCCCTCTATTTCCCATCTGTATGTCCACTCAGTGTCTCCTGCCCACTTTATATCACATCTGAGAGTGACTGTTTCTCCTCTAAACACTCGTTCATCAGGTCGTACCGTCACCACAGCTTTAGGACTCACTGTACAAACACAGATTATTGCATTTATAGTTTCAGAAGTTCTGTAGATATTGTCTCTGGTCTGTATTTGTTGCATCACACACTACAGTCTCTCTCACCTGTAACATTTACCCACAGTGCATCACTGTAGTGTGTGTAATAGACTGGTTTCCCTCTTCCAGCTCTACACCAGTACTGGCCTCCATCAGACACTGATTCAATCTTCAGTCTGTAGGAGTGTGTGTCTGTCTTCTCTGTCTCAGGGTTCAGTGTGTGTTTGTACCAGTAAGAGTCCCAGTCTCCAGTGGACGGATCCATGCGACAGGTCAAAGTCACTGTGTTTCCAGTCAGTGCAGCTCCTGCAGGATCTGATGTGAGTTCAGGCTTCGGCTTTAGATCTGCAGGAGAACAAACACAGATTCAGATCCTCGAAACAGATCCTTTTTCACACTAGACCCGTAAGCAGAGCGTAAAAGCATAGAGTATTTTTTCGGCAGCCGGGTTAAAACCGCTGACACACGTAGCAGGAGCGACAGCGTCACAATAGTTTCGGCCCTGAGTCTATGTTTGCTGCGTCGCTTACACTGAATTAAAGTCACCATGGACTGTTCTTCTTCAAAATATACCCAAGTTAACACGAAAAACTAAAAAAATCACCAAAAACTTATATTAGTGTTGTGTGTTCCACAATAACCATATCTCTATACAGTAAGTGTGTGTGTGGGACAGTAGGAGGGGAACACTGATGCCCATCATTAATAAAAGCGTGTGACAGAGAGTGGTTGGAGGAGAACACTGAACATCAGGACATTGTTCGATACTCGTCTGTATATGGAGTACCAAGTCTCGGTTCATCTGAACGTGACAAACACTGCCAGTGTGAAAACACAATGTGTAAAAAGTGAACATGTCCAGTTGTTGCTTTAAGGACGTATTTCTACCTGATACTACAAATATTACAGCTGTTGTAATCTACTTCAATCAGGTTTATGTAACATAAAAAAGGGAAAGCTGTTTAAAACTGAACTGAGTTACACTGACCCTACAAACAATGTCCATCACAGCTCAGGACGGACACATGCGCTCCTGCTCCTTACTGATGGACAATTTTGCTTTAATGAGTAATTGTGATCGGGAGTTGTTACACACTATTTTAAGGATTTTAAATATTTTAACATATTTGCATTATATCTGTCAGGCTAAAACTAGCATAAAACCCTTGTCTTTAGTTTGCCTTGTGTTTAGGCTGAAACTCTAAACACACTTGTCTGGCGCTGCATTGCTCCACGTGTGTGATAGAGCCGTTGTGTTGCATTAAAGTGAAAATCCCAATTGACAGCGCTACTCTTCAGCACAATAGTAACCACAAAATACAACAGCAGAAACTCCTCCAAATGTCCGACATAAATGAATATTAAACATAAACGTAATTTTAACACCCTTTATTGAAAGAAACATACAAATAACACTTAATCCCTTGCAAAGCATGCTGGGAAGTGGGAACTACAGATCCACTGCCCATGGCTTCATTTCTTTTTGGGAAATGTATCCCATCCACTACAGATATTTCTATTTATTAGAATATAAAAATAAATGTTGTAATGTCTTCTCTGTAGTGATTTCATGTAATTTAAATCCTTAACTCCATTAATGAGAATGGCATATTTAATTTAAATGTGTCTATCAGATGTAAAACATAGTTTAAATCATTATATTATTTATTTAAACTGTTGTTGTGAACACTGTATTTATGTATCTGTAGGACTCATAATGAAGATGTAAAGTGGTTTTCCTTCATTATGCCGTTGGTCCGTCAGATCCCCATCGTGTCCCAAACTGCTCGTCTCCAGAATGTTCCTCACGGATCAGAGTTTGTGTACAGATGCGCACATTTTACCCTCAAGTCTGTTTTAATAAATCACAACTTATTGGTGGAAGTGGCGTACGCCTCTTTCAGGGCCTGTTTTGTGCGACGGTTATAAACGAGGCCCTGGGCCGTGGATCTGTAGTTCCCAGAATGCTTTGCAAGGGACTGCATTAGGAGAGTATATTTAGGGATTAAAGTGTTATTGTATGTGTTTTTCAGTAAAGGGAAAGATCTTGGTAGGTTATGTTAATTAATAATGTTCAGTTATGTTGGACGTTACTATCAAATAAGACAAAAATGATGATAAAAAATGTAATTGTACTGGAGAAATCAGGTTATATCTACTGACAGTTATGATTCAGTAAAAACTTTTTTTTCAGGTTGGTTGAATGAAGTTATCATCTGTAATCTTAAATAATTTATTTCATTTCAACAAAACCAGTTATTGTAGATGTTACCACATGAGGTACATTATTTTCAGTGTGTGTGTGTGTGTGTGTGTGTGTGTGCTGCTCCCGCTCTTCACACACACAGCTTCTGCGCTGTCTGCGTGCATCCAGTGTGAAAAAGCTGAGTGTTTATCACAGTGTTTACTCACCATTAACAGAAATATTCATTCGGTTACTCTTCTGTGAGAATGATGGTCTTCCATCTCTCTGTCCTTTACACCAGTACTGACCCTGATCAGACTCAGACGCTCCTCTGATAGTGACAGTGTGTGTGTTTACAGTGTAACGCCCAGACGTCTGTAACTTTACTCTGTCTTTATACCACTCATATCTCCAGTCTTGTGTCCAGTCTGTATTATTTGTCTGCTGGTAATTTCTCCATCTCCAGTTTCTGTAAGTCTCTATCACACACTTCAGATCGACTGTTTCTCCAGTGAATACAGGACTGGCTGGTGTCACAGACACTGTAGATCTGGGTAAACCTGAGAAGAAACAAAAAAGTGTTAATATTTTTTTCTTGTCAACTAAATTCTTTAAAATTCTGCTGAGAACTTTAACCTGATTATTTGGTATAAACTCAGGCCTATTTCCACCAGTAATGGTGAATTTTTCTCTATTTTTATTGAATGATTTCTTTCAACATCTGGAGTTTATTTCCATCATACTCTGTAGAATAATGCTGTGAAATAACTGGACAGTCTGAACTTTTCTTCTTTTTATGTTTTTATTTATTTATTTTTAAGTTAGCTAATTAAAAAAAATAGACCTTAGTGTTACTAATAAAAATATGTTTATGGAAATATAATGTTGCACTTCATGCTGACTTAATTCAGTCTTACGCTCCTGTCCGTACTCTTAGATCTAGTTCAGACAATCTGTGTTTCCCGAAAGCTTCGTTAGCCCAATATATGGTCACACACTCTGTCGTCATCAGTTCAAGAGTTGGTGTTTCCCGAAACCAGTTCCAACGAACATTCACAATCAGCTCTCGACCTGTGGTTACAAGTGTCTTGTTTGCATTAAATGTGGACTTAATAAATCCTTATCTAGCAAAATAAGAAAGCTGACATTCAGTAGCCTACAATTTATATAATTTATTTTAAATATATACAAATGTAATTTAATTATTTTAGTTTGTCAAGAGATTGAAAGCACAGATGCAAAGTCCCGTTATTAATATAAACAAATCTAGCATTATTTCAATCTCATAATGATTCATTAGCATAAGTTATACCATGGTGTGTCGCACATTCTGAATGGCTGGAACGAGTGGAATAAAACCGACTAATGCACAGCAGATCCAAGTCAGATTAATCACCGGCCTTTATTAATGCGCTGTTTTTATTGAAGCACACACACACACACACACACAACACACACACACACACAACACAACACACACACACACACAGAGAGAGAGAGAGTGAAGATCGCACACTGGACAGAATGCTAATCTAACTAATGAAATTAACTCAATTTTACCCTTCATATTTACCCATCTTTTTTTCATTAAACAGGCTGTTCTTTGCCTAGTCTATAAATAAAGGCGCTATATAAATGAAACATTATTATTAGATTTTTTTGTTTTTTATGTTATTGAAGGGATGGCTTGGGTGCCCTTGTGCCACGAGTGTTGTTTTTATGTCAAATTAAAAATACTCAAAAAAATTTATTATTTTAGTATGACGTTGCTTGTCAAATGTTTTTAAAATACCTAAGCCATGAAAGAATAAAGGCTTTTATATTTTTCAAAAACAATTTACTCGAGTGCCTTGCTGTTTTTTTTTGTGTGTGTTTTTATTTTATGAGCTGAACCATCCCTACACCCAAAGAGCACCGGGATAGTGCTACATTTAACTTGCAATGTGATGAGGTCATGTGACAGTTTGAATTGTATATTATTTATTATGATCAGTTTTACATACTATTAAGAAATACATATGAAACAAAAATGAATAAATATGAGATAAAAATGAATTTGAAAAAAATAGCTTAGATGTAGTAAGCTACTTTTGCCATTTTGCTGTAGCTTAGCTTGCTACATTTCCCAGGGTCGTAGCTTCAGTGTAGTGAAGCTGAATTTAATGTAGAGTAACTTCTAGCTTAGCTCACTACATTTTCCAAGTAGCTTGCCCAACACTGATTTTGTCTTAGTGACTTGGGAGTCCTCTAGACTACTCCTAACTTTTGACAGATTTAGGATCTAGTTTTTTGCGCTAAAATGCTTTGTGAAATATTCTTAGAGAAAAAAATATCTACTTTTAGCCTTGAGATATTTTGTGAATACGGCCCGATTGACTTTATTGAGTTCTTATTGAGAATTCGGTTTAGTATTTAATATGCTGATCATTTGTTGAAAATGTTTGGTTTTAAGTCACCATCCTTGCGATCAGTGTTTGCTTTAGTTGTGTAATTTGACTCTTGACTGTTTAACATTAGTGTGTTTCATGCTGCCGTAACTTTGTTTGTCATGGCACAAGGCCAAAGTTCATGTTCTGATACACTTTAAATTCTGTAAGTTTTGGTTTGGTTTCACATTGCAATTATGCGAGCGCACTACAGAACTTCACATGACATACTTGCGTCCTGTCGTCATCATCTATGTGGGCTGTGTCTCGACATTCACTTACCTCTCACTGTTATCTGTATAGCATTACTGTACTCTGTGTAGTAGTTTCCTCGCTGTGCTCTACAGTCGTATGTTCCTCCATCAGAGACTCTCACAGAACTGATTGTTTTAGTTCCTGCATCACTGGATTCCCAGTTTGAGTTTTCCCACCATTCAAACGTCCATCCAGTTGATCTTCCCACGTCACATCTGAGAGTAACTGTGTCTCCAGTGAACACTGAACTCTGGGGCGTTACAGTCAGAATCGGCTTATCTGTAAGTGAACAGTGATGCAGTGTTGAGCTCATTTATACTGTTATTGGTCATATCTTGTCTTTTTTTCTGTACAGTAAACTGTCATCTATTTTGATTTAAAGGGATGTGTTCTGCTCCCACTAGTGACACCACTTAATAGAATAGCAAAAAATATCGATTTTGAGAAGTCTTCATTTAGGCCCACAGAACAGAACAAAACAAACATTTCTCCTAAAATTGGCACTAAAAGGTTTCATTTTTATTTTATAATTTTCATTTTGCCCTGAAAGAACTGAGTTATTTATATTACAATTATGATAAATATTAATTTATTAATATTATTTTTGTTTTATTTACTTATGTATTTTATGTATGTATTTTAAGTATATTTCTATGAGCTCATTTCTATTAAATTGTAATATTGGCGCCCCTGTGGCGACACATTTAATTAATGACAGGAAAATCAAAGTCTAATGGTCCGATGCTTCTACACTCCTAAAAAATCATCACTGATATAAGGCTGAAATTATTATCAAAGAGTTTCTACTGGAGCTTTAATGTGCACATTAATGCAGCCAAAACATCAGTTCATCCCACATCTCATATATCAATGAATATAAAAAACTACACTGATTTTATTTTTTATTTGTATGCATGTATGCATTTCACTGCAACATTGGATCTATTTAAAACATGCAAAATATTAACAATAAATAAATAAAATAAATCTGCAGACTCAATGTTGTTGTGACGGGATACAGCCATAGTTACTAGTTACATTGGAAAATACTCTTAAATCATTTATTAATCTTAGTCCATGTTAATTTCAACATTTACTACTATATTATTAAATCAAAACTTGCAACTGTGAATATTATTTAATGGACCTGAGCTAACATGACCTAACGTGAATAGTTTTGTTTTTATTAACTAATGTCCCAGGTAGAAGGTGACGTTCCCGCGACCATGGGTAACGTTTCCTAAAAGTTCTCTAAAGGTGACGAACATTCCGAACCTT
Organism: Semotilus atromaculatus; assembly: GCA_031834385.1. Taxonomy (NCBI): domain Eukaryota; kingdom Metazoa; phylum Chordata; class Actinopteri; order Cypriniformes; family Leuciscidae; genus Semotilus; species Semotilus atromaculatus. The sequence continues at coordinate 36,044,673 of JAULUF010000009.1, read as the reverse complement.
TACAGAACATTAGGGACGTTCCTGAAACGTCCTCTTTTGGTAATGAAAGTGCTGCAGTTCAACGTTCCTTAAATGACTTTAGGGGGACGTTCCGTAATGGTATTCTTATGGTCGCATAACAACGTTACAAAGAGGACGTAATAAAAACGTTCTCATATGGGTCTAAGCTGGTCATAAAAATAACCTCCCTTATAGGACTTTAGGGCGACATTCCATATTGGTTATTTTATGGTCACATAACAACGTTACAAAGAGGACGTAATCAAGACGTTCTCATATGGGTCTAAGTTGGTCATACAATGACGTTCTTTATGTGACTTTAGGGGAACGTTCCATATTGGTTATTTTATGGTCCCATAACAACATTACAAAGAGGACATAATAAGGACGTCCCCATGGTTCTCTTTTGACCATATGAGAACGTTTTGTGACTAACTTAATGAGAACATTCTCATATACATCACGTTTTGTGCGCGGTGACGTGGGACGAACCGAGGTTGAACTTCCGTCAACTTCTGTCACGTTTATCTGGTTTGTCTGCGGGCTGGACTCTTCTCGGACGGACACCTGACGGCGCTCTTTTTCCTGTTTTCTTCACTGACAGCGAGCCAGCAGCAAGCTGCAGTGAGTATAGTTCTGCCAATGTGATTATCATGTAAAGTTATTTCAATGAACCATTCTCGCGTAGATGGTCAGGCTATATTGGCTTTTTCTTTTTAGATAAACAAGCTAACGTAAGCGCTAGGCCTATTCCAATTTGCTTATTTTAACTCTTGTTTACATAGCCTAGGGTCTCCTCACGAAATCTAAGCGGCATAAAGTTCAATGCCTAATAATAATAATAGTCTAAAAATGGACCAAAAAAGAACATTCTAGGTCCCTTAAAGGTTCTACAAAGTTCCAGTAATGTTAATAAATGTTACTTTAACATTGTAGATTCTAGTTCCCCTAAAGGTTCCTGTAATGTTAGTAAAGGTTCTGAAAATGTTCAGTAAACATGATGGAAAGACCTTAATAGGACAAAAAAATAATATTCTAAGTTGGTCCCTAAAAGTTCTGCAGGACGTTCTCAGAATGTTTTGGAAACATTGGATTTCTGAATTAAATATTGTCCTCTAAACGTTCCCAGAGCATCCTGAATGTTCCCTGAAGGTCCTCCAAATAACGTCCCCAAACCCTTTAAAGAACTCCACATCGTGACTGTCTGGGAACGTTTCCAGGCGACGTCCTTGACACCAGCGGGACGTTCTCAGAATGTTCTGGGAACGTAAAATTTCTAGCTAGGGTTAACAAAGTGTTTCCAACAAATCACAAGTATGTCTGTCTGATGAACACATGAACACACTCACCTGATACTGTCAGTGTAACTCCATCACTCCTCTCTGAGTACTGTAGGGTTTCAGTCAGAGTTCCTCCACAGCTGTACAGACCAGCATGAGACCGATCCACAGATGTGATCACATAGATCTGGTCTTGTCCTGCGCTGTAATAGATCTGGTCTGTTCTTCTGATGTAAACTTGATCTTTATACCAGCTGTACCTCCAGTCTCCTGTCTCCTGTATGTCACATGTGAGAGTGACTCTCTCTCCTCTGAACACATGAACATCAGGCTTCACCTTCACTACAGGTTTGGGTCTCTCTGTGAAATGACCAAACAACACACTTCATGTTTTAATTTTTTTAAGCATTAAAAAAAAATAGCTTTCATGCAGTGTTGAGCTCATTTATAGTGTTATTGGTCATATTTTGCACTAGTCTTCTGTCTTTTTTGTACATTCTACTTTGTAGATTATTTTTTGATTGTTATATTTTGATTTAAAGGGACATCTCCTTTCTGCTTAGTGACACCAAACATAACAGCAACAATTCAGCCAATATTTTGTTAAAAAAAAGTGTGCATGTGTATAAGTATGAGCAAGCATGAATGTGTAATATGAGTGCAATCTGAATGTACTACATCCCACTAGCATTTCTTTCTGGCCCAGCTCCGTTCCTCACAGCCCCTTTTTCCACAGCCCACATGACACAAAGGAGGACAGTCCAGGAGTGGCTCAGATCTGGATTAAACACAAGGGCCACACATGGGCCATAACTGGCCCGAGTCTCAGCCAATTACTAACCTATAACTGTCCCTGAATAGGTGTTAGTGTTGGTACCGATTCTCAGCTTTAAGTAAACCAGAAGAACTGAGTCACACATGAGCCTTACACTGTAAAATAATAATAATAATAATAATAATATATATAAATATATATAAACACAAAAGCAGTCTCATGTGTCCATTTTGTTAAACTGAGATTTATACATCATCCGAAAGCTGAATAAATAAGCTTTCCATTGATGTATGGTTTGTTAGGATAAGACGATATTTGGCCGAGATACAACTATTGAAAATCGGGAATCTGAGGGGTACAAAAATCTAAATATTGAGAAAACTGCCTTTAAAGGTTTCCATTTCTGTTGGCGATTGTGCTGCATCCACTTACAAAAATACAATTTTGATATATTTAAGGTAGGAAATGTACTAAATATCTTCAGGGATCATGATCTTTACTTAATATCCTAATGATTTTTGGCATAAAAGAAAAATCATAATTTGACCCATACAGTGTTTTGTTGCTATTGCCACAAATATACCCATGCGACTTAAGAGTGGTTTTGTGATCCAGGGTCACACACATACATACATATATATATATATATATATATATATTGTAAAAATTGTAAATTAAGTGCAAAAAAGTTTTGCGGAAATTTTCATTAAACTTCTTACAGAAAAATACTGTTATTTAACAGGTATTTCCTGAATTATTAGTAAAAAACACATTCACTTTAAATTGACCAGAAATAGAAAACATTATTGTGAATTGAGGCACTGTTTTGTGCGGATGGGCGGCCGGATCGCATTAAGGGTTTTCTGTGAGAATGGTGTCGTGTTAGCGGCCCCTAAGTTAATAACTAATGATCTTTGCAACGGAAGTGAATCAATCAAGACTATCTTTAGCTGGACAATAACTTTATCCGCTGTGATAAAGCCTAAACAATCTGTTACTTCATTTTACTTTTACTTTATTTCTCATGCCAAAACTACTGCAGAAGTTTCTGCTGTGCTACTCTGAAAGATTTTATGAAGTCATTATGGAGAAAATATAATGATGGGATCATGTAGACTCACACAGACATCAAGAATCAGTGGATGAATCGCAACAATGGTGGCAATCAACAAAATATTCAGATCAACTCTGAACGTCACAAAACAAGCTACTAAAGTCACATAAAAGCTTTGTTTGATTGTCTACTTCACAACTATAATACTTCCACATTACAAGACTACTGTAAATCATGTGAAATTAACAGTTAACATACTCTATTTGACTTTATGATATCAGTGAATCAGGCGCTACATGATGATTATATCTTCACTGAAAATTGACCAACATCATCTGATCAGTTCCTCTTGTTTGTTGTTGTTTTTTTGTTCTTTTTGTTTTTTATTGCCATGTATATCAGAAACACTAATGTTAAAAAGTCAAGGGTCAAGAGCCCAAGAAAAGCAAACTCTGATCACCATCATGGTGACATGTAACGTTATTATGTTCAATAAAGCATCAACACTTAAACCTCTGTTAATGCTCAATAAGAACTTTAGTATGAATGAAGTCTGGATTGTAATAAGTGAAGATGCTGATATCTTGAGAGATCTGTTAGTGTTCTGTTGGGATTTAAAGTGTTTCTGTATCCTGAAGATTTGGATTACAGGACAGGAATAAAATACAGTGAATTTTATATAAGTAAATATATGTAAAAATATGCCCCATGGTAAACTAAATGTATGAAATATTGCATGATTATGACTAAATGACCACATAAATTGTAATCAGTTCAATATTTTAAACTGTAGTATTGTTCAAAATTAATCTTTGAAATACCAAGCCATAACAGATGAACGTTATCATTTCAAATGAAGTAAATTGTAAATCAGTCAAGAAAACTGAATGAAATTGCACTTAATATGCCCAAGCTCACAATCCTGATTTGGAGCAGATGATCACTGGATTGATCCGGCACACACTCCTCACACCAACGATTGGCCCTCATGTTGTTTGCTGTGATCGTGCTGAGCCATCATTGCCACACATGGCCAACTCTGGCTGATACATGCCATAGCCGACAGGAGGCCAGCAGTGCCAGTGTGAGGCCAAGATCGCCATAATATCTGCCATATTAGCATTGTCATGTGAGCTATAGATTGAGTTCTGTTGTTTCCCAGTTATTCACGACTCCTCTGTCATGGTCTAAGGATAGTAAAGTGTCCATTGGATGTGAACTTCAGAATCATGACAGAAGTAATAGGACATGCGGATACTTGTTTTAAGAAGACTATGAATTCAGACACACTACTCATACTACTGTGTAATGAGCACACAACACACTTCACATGTCTGAAATTATTTCAGATGATTCAATGAAACCTCAATGAAATTGCTTTTGTTAATTAATGTTTAACTCAACTGACAGAACATTGTTATTTCAGGACAGTCATTTTCATGTTTACATCACACATATAAACATGAAAATGTTTATAATAAAAATAAAAAAATAAAGTTTTAATAAAAGCAAAAAAGTATTTACCGCTCACTGTTATCTTTATTGCATTACTGTACTCTGTGTAGTAGTTTCCTCTCTGTGCTCTACAGTCGTATGTTCTTCCATCAGAGACTCTCACAGATCTGATTGTTTTAGTTCCTGCATCACTGGATTCCCGCTTTGAGTTTTTCCTCCATTCAAACGTCCATCCAGTTGATCTTCCCACGTCACAGCTGAGAGTAACTGTGTCTCCAGTGAACACTGAACTCTGGGGCGTTACAGTCAGAGTCGGTTTATCTGTAAGTGAACAGTGATGAGATATTGGTCATTTTTCTTGTCTTCATCACTCACATTTTGTTTCTTTTTGTACTTTATACTTAAATAAAAAAACATGCAAACTGATTGCTTTTTTAAAAAAAAAGTAAAGTAAAATAGGAATACTATGTTGTACTGACAAATGCTTTATTGTCATGATGATGTGCTGTGTATTTTGTGTCCGTGTCTGCATGCCTTGTTGTCTTTTGAATACACAGGGTTTTGTTTTGTCAGTTCGCTGTGAGCTCTGCCTTCAGTGTGGTGTTTCCCCTTCCACCTGTTATCCTTAATTATCATTTTTGTTCACGTCACACCTGTCGCTTTTCTTGCTGTCGTGCTGTTGGAGCCCGTTCTCATCCCAAGGCGTAATATAATGACGCTTTTGCCAAAGCGTCTATATCGAACGCGCATGGTACCCTTTAGCGTCAATATGAGACGCCGATATATATGGGTCAGGAGGCGCCTCCTAGCGGTCTAACCCTAACCCTACACCATACCTAAACCTACCCATCTCTCTGCGTGTTATATTGACGCTAAAGGGTTCCATGGGCGTTGGATTTAGACGCTTTGTCAAAGTGTCAGAATATGACGCCCTAGGATGAGAATGCGTTGGCTGTTTCTGACTCCAAGAGCATTTTTATTTGTTGTCCTGCTTCCTCTCTCGCTGTTTCCTCGGCTGCCGGCCATGGCCATCTCTGTTCTGTTGAGACTCGGATACACCGCCGTCTGCCGGAAGCTAGTTATTTTAGTCTATAAAGTTTTAAATATTTTTCTTACACAGTTGCTTCACTTCAGAAGGCCTTTATTAACCCCCGGGAGCCATGTGGATTTACTTTTATGCTGGATAGATGAACTTTTATGATGGATAGATGCACTTTTATGATGGATAGATGAACTTTTATGATGGATAGATGCACTTTTATGATGGATAGATGAACTTTTATGATGGATAGATGAACTTTTATGATGGATAGATGCACTTTTATGGATTTCAAAACAGAAAAGTCCATTCACTGCCATTATAAAGCTTTTTATAAAGGACAATTCGTCTGAAAGAAGAAAGTCTATTACTAGAATCACACCTAGAATGGCTTGATGGTGAGTAAATCATGGGCTAATTTTCATTTGTGGGTGAACTATCCCTTTAAGCATTAACTGCAACAGTTCACATTTTTAAAACAATGCATAGTTTGTGTAATTAGATACATCGTCTGAGCTGTTTTTCTTGATTAATTACAAGCATTTAGATAAATAGGTAAGAACACAGCAGAGCAAACAATGAGTGAATATGCTAGTCCAGGCTAATACTTTTTTTTTTTTTTTTTGATGTCTTTAGCTTTTTATTTCATTTGTGAGGCTTTACATTTAATTTTAATAGTTTGATTAGTAGCCTATATTGTTATTGATTGACTACAGTAGGCTACTGCTTGATTTATTCATGCCACAATGCATGCTGGGAGTCATAGACGGGTGTTGTACTATGCTGATACCCAGCATGCATTGCAGCATGAAACTTTTGATTGTCACCATTGTTGAGATTCATATGCTGATTCTTGATGCCTGTGTGAGTCTGAATGATGGAGTAGCCAATAGATCAAAATGTTTTGAGACCAACCAGATAATTTGAAGGATTTTTTAAACAGTTTGTCACAACACTGATGGATCTCATGCTCTAGAATTACTGAAAACCTTGATAAAAAAAAATATAAAAAAAAACACCCATATAATTATATATTAGACTATGAATGAGAAAAGGGAATCAGGCCATTAGATGATGATTGTGACCATTAATATATAACCAACATCAACTGATCACTTTTTGCCATAAATTAATTTTAAAGACTGTTGCAGCAGTAAAAAGAAAAATCTAATGTTATAAGGCCAAGAGGACAAATAAAGCAAACACTGATCACCATCATGGTAACGTAAAAAAACAACAACAACATCATCTAAACCTCTGTTAAAGCTACAATATGAAATTAAAGCTGCAAGCAGCATTGAAAGGGCCCTCGCACACGTGCCATCGCCACCCGGTGGCTTTAGGAAGACAGAGCACGGTGGGCAATGTGCATTTAAGTAGATAAATATAGTGGGAGTATGTCAAAGTCAGTTACAAAAATGTCCTTTATTGTGGGGATAATAGCATGCGTTATCACTCAGATAAGTGTTGCTAGCATGTTTTTAGCATGTTTAGAACTCAATGGCATATTTACTATGTTGCTAGTACTGCATCACAGTGTCAAATATGTCACTTCCTTTTGACAGTAGGTGGCGCTATTACTTTAACTTAAAATTGTAATGCGGATTTGTTCAGGCCATGACTCTTATCAAACGTGTGAAGTTTGGGGCAGATTTGACATTCCATGCCTCAGTTACAGCAAATTCCTATTTAATTGCAGTAATAGCATGCATTGGCACTTAGTTAAGTGTTTGCTAGAATGTTTCTAGTATGTTGCTAGCATGTTTAACACTTGCTGGCACTTTTTTATATATTATTAGAAGTCCACAACAGTGTTAAACATGTCACTTCCTGTTGCCAGCAGGTGGCGCTATGACTGTAACTGAATATGAGCATGCACATGTGTTCAGGACAGAACTCTTATTAAACTTGTGAAGTTTTGGGCAGATTGGACATTGCCTTCTTAAGTAAAAACAACTTCCTGTTTCATAGCATTAGCATGCTTTAGCACTTAGCTAAGAATTGCTAGCATGTTTATAACTCAATGGCATATTTACTATGTTGCCAGTACTGCATCACACTGTTAAACATGTCACTTCCTGTTGCCAGTAGGTGGCGCTATTACTATAGCTGAAAATTGTCATGTAGATGTGTTCAGGGCAGGACTCTTATCAAATGTGTGAAGTTTGGGGCAGATTGGACATTGCCTTCTTAAGTAACAACAACTTCCTGTTTCATTGCATTAGCATGCTTTAGCACTTAGCTAAGAATTGCTAGCATGTTTTAACATGTTTCTAACATGTGTATAACTCAATGGCATATTTACTATGTTGCTAGTACTGCATCACAGTGTAAAACGTGCACGGAGGGGAATGTGCATTTATGTAGGTAAATATAGGAGGAGTATGTCAATGTCAGTTACAAAAATGTCCTTTATTATGGGGATTATACAATGTGTTTTCACTCAGATAAGTGTTGCTAGCATGTTTTAGCATGTTTCTAGCATGCTTGGAACTCAATGGTATATCTAAATTTGTTGCTAGTACTGCATCACATTGTAGATGTCACTTCCTGTTGACAGTAGGTGGCGCTATTACTATAAGTGAAAATTGTCATGTAGATGTGTTCAGGGCAGGACTTTTATCAAAAGTGTGACGTTTGGGGCAGATTGGACATTCCTTGCCTGAGTTAAAACAACTTCCTGTTTCATGGCATTAATAGCATGATTTAACACTTAACTAAGTATTGCTAGCATGCTTTAGCATGTTTCTAACATGTTTAACACTCAATGGCATATTTTACTATGTTGCTAGTACTGCATCACAGTGTAAAACATGTCACTTCCTGTTGACAGTAGGTGGCGCTAATACTATAACAGAAAATTAACAGAAAATTATCATGTAGATGTGTTCAGGCCATGACTCTTATCAAACGTGTGAAGTTTGGGGCAGATTGGACATTGCCTTCTTGAGTAACAACAACTTCCTCTTTCATTGCATTAGCATGCCTTAGCACTTAGCTAAGAATTGTTAGCATGTTTTAACATGTTTCTAACATGTTGAACACTCAATGGCATATTTTACTATGTTGCTAGTACTGCATCACAGTGTAAAACATGTCACTTCCTGTTGACAGTAGGTGGCGCTATTACTATAACAGAAAATTAACAGAAAATTATCATGTAGATGTGTTCAGGCCATGACTCTTATCAAACGTGTGAAGTTTGGGGCAGATTGGACATTGCCTTCTTGAGTAACAACAACTTCCTCTTTCATTGCATTGGCATGCTTTAGCACTTAGCTAAGTGTTTGCTAGCATGTTTTAGCATGTTTCTAGTATGTTGCTAGCATGTTTAGCACTTGCTGGCACTTTTTTATATGTTATTAGTAGTCCACAACAGTGTTAAACATGTCACTTCCTGTTGCCAGCAGGTGGCGCTATGACTGTAACTGAATATGAGCATGGACATGTGTTCAGGACAGAACTCTTATCAAACATGTGAAGTTTGGGGCAGATTGGACATTGTTTGCCTGAGTTACAGCAACTTCCTGTTTCATTGTATTAGCATGCTTTAGCACTTAGCTAAGAATTGCTAGCATGTTTTAACATGTTTCTAACATGTTTATAACTCATTGGCATAATTAATATGTTGCTAGTACTGCATCACAGTGTTAAACATGTCACTTCCTGTTGCCAGTAGGTGGCGCTATTACTATAACTGAATATTCTCATGTAGATGTGTTCAGGCCATGACTCTTATCAAACGTGTGAAGTTTGGGGCAGATTGGACATTCCATACCTGAGTTACAGCAAATTCCTATTGAATTGCAGTAATAGCATGCTTTAGCACTTAGCTAAGTGCTTGCTAGCATGTTTTAGCATGTTTCAAGTATGTTGTTAGCATGTTTAACACTTGCTGGCACTTTTTTATATGTTATCAGGAGTCCACAACAGTGTTAAACATGTCACTTCCTGTTGCCAGCAGGTGGCGCTATGACTTTAACTGAATATGAGCATGGACATGTGTTCAGGACATAACTCTTATCAAACGTGTGAAGTTTGGGGCAGATTGGACATTGTTTGCCTGAGTTACAGCAACTTCCTGTTTCATGGCGAAACATCAAAATTTGTCAGGCCGCCGAGGACACGCCCTTCGATGAAAACTCAAGATCTTCGCAATTTAACGTCGCAAAGGCCTTAAGATTAGACTCACCAAATTTGAAGATGATCAGATTAAAACTGTAGGAGGAGTTCGTTAAAGTACGAGGCCTGAAAATGGCAAAAACTGCACAAAAATCTGAGAGGAAGTTCAAAATGGCTGACTTCCTGTTGTGTTTAGGGCTACGCTCCAAGAGACTTTTTTGTAGGTATTGGGCCATTACAGGTATGTACCGAATTTCGTACACGTACGTGAAACGTAACGCGAGGCGCACTCCGTTGAACCTTTATAGGTGGCGCTATCGAGCCATTTTGCCCCGCCCAATTTTGAAACGCATATCAGATGTAAATTTTCGCCAGTTCTGACGCGTGTGCAAATTTTTGTGAGTTTTCGTGCATGTTTAGGCCCTCAAAAATGCGATTCATTGCGGAGAAGAAGAAGAATAATAATAATTAAAGCTGCAAGCAGCATTGAAAGGGCCCTCGCACACGTGCCATCGCCACCCGGTGGCTTTAGGAAGACAGAGCACGGTGGGCAATGTGCATTTAAGTTGATAAATATAGTGGGAGTATGTCAAAGTCAGTTACAAAAATGTCCTTTATTGTGGGGATAATAGCATGCGTTATCACTCAGATAAGTGTTGCTAGCATGTTTTTAGCATGTTTAGAACTCAATGGCATATTTACTATGTTGCTAGTACTGCATCACAGTGTCAAATATGTCACTTCCTTTTGACAGTAGGTGGCGCTATTACTTTAACTTAAAATTGTAATGCGGATTTGTTCAGGCCATGACTCTTATCAAACGTGTGAAGTTTGGGGCAGATTTGACATTCCATGCCTCAGTTACAGCAAATTCCTATTTAATTGCAGTAATAGCATGCATTGGCACTTAGTTAAGTGTTTGCTAGAATGTTTCTAGTATGTTGCTAGCATGTTTAACACTTGCTGGCACTTTTTTATATATTATTAGAAGTCCACAACAGTGTTAAACATGTCACTTCCTGTTGCCAGCAGGTGGCACTATGACTGTAACTGAATATGAGCATGCACATGTGTTCAGGACAGAACTCTTATTAAACTTGTGAAGTTTTGGGCAGATTGGACATTGCCTTCTTAAGTAAAAACAACTTCCTGTTTCATAGCATTAGCATGCTTTAGCACTTAGCTAAGAATTGCTAGCATGTTTATAACTCAATGGCATATTTACTATGTTGCCAGTACTGCATCACACTGTTAAACATGTCACTTCCTGTTGCCAGTAGGTGGCGCTATTACTATAGCTGAAAATTGTCATGTAGATGTGTTCAGGGCAGGACTCTTATCAAATGTGTGAAGTTTGGGGCAGATTGGACATTGCCTTCTTAAGTAACAACAACTTCCTGTTTCATTGCATTAGCATGCTTTAGCACTTAGCTAAGAATTGCTAGCATGTTTTAACATGTTTCTAACATGTGTATAACTCAATGGCATATTTACTATGTTGCTAGTACTGCATCACAGTGTAAAACGTGCACGGAGGGGAATGTGCATTTATGTAGGTAAATATAGGAGGAGTATGTCAATGTCAGTTACAAAAATGTCCTTTATTATGGGGATTATACAATGTGTTTTCACTCAGATAAGTGTTGCTAGCATGTTTTAGCATGTTTCTAGCATGCTTGGAACTCAATGGTATATCTAAATTTGTTGCTAGTACTGCATCACATTGTAGATGTCACTTCCTGTTGACAGTAGGTGGCGCTATTACTATAAGTGAAAATTGTCATGTAGATGTGTTCAGGGCAGGACTTTGATCAAAAGTGTGACGTTTGGGGCAGATTGGACATTCCTTGCCTGAGTTAAAACAACTTCCTGTTTCATGGCATTAATAGCATGATTTAACACTTAACTAAGTATTGCTAGCATGCTTTAGCATGTTTCTAACATGTTTAACACTCAATGGCATATTTTACTATGTTGCTAGTACTGCATCACAGTGTAAAACATGTCACTTCCTGTTGACAGTAGGTGGCGCTAATACTATAACAGAAAATTAACAGAAAATTATCATGTAGATGTGTTCAGGCCATGACTCTTATCAAACATGTGAAGTTTGGGGCAGATTGGACATTGCCTTCTTGAGTAACAACAACTTCCTCTTCCATTGCATTAGCATGCCTTAGCACTTAGCTAAGAATTGTTAGCATGTTTTAACATGTTTCTAACATGTTGAACACTCAATGGCATATTTTACTATGTTGCTAGTACTGCATCACAGTGTAAAACATGTCACTTCCTGTTGACAGTAGGTGGCGCTATTACTATAACAGAAAATTAACAGAAAATTATCATGTAGATGTGTTCAGGCCATGACTCTTATCAAACGTGTGAAGTTTGGGGCAGATTGGACATTGCCTTCTTGAGTAACAACAACTTCCTCTTTCATTGCATTGGCATGCTTTAGCACTTAGCTAAGTGTTTGCTAGCATGTTTTAGCATGTTTCTAGTATGTTGCTAGCATGTTTAGCACTTGCTGGCACTTTTTTATATGTTATTAGTAGTCCACAACAGTGTTAAACATGTCACTTCCTGTTGCCAGCAGGTGGCGCTATGACTGTAACTGAATATGAGCATAGACATGTGTTCAGGACAGAACTCTTATCAAACATGTGAAGTTTGGGGCAGATTGGACATTGTTTGCCTGAGTTACAGCAACTTCCTGTTTCATTGTATTAGCATGCTTTAGCACTTAGCTAAGAATTGCTAGCATGTTTTAACATGTTTCTAACATGTTTATAACTCATTGGCATAATTAATATGTTGCTAGTACTGCATCACAGTGTTAAACATGTCACTTCCTGTTGCCAGTAGGTGGCGCTATTACTATAACTGAATATTCTCATGTAGATGTGTTCAGGCCATGACTCTTATCAAACCTGTGAAGTTTGGGGCAGATTGGACATTCCATACCTGAGTTACAGCAAATTCCTATTGAATTGCAGTAATAGCATGCTTTAGCACTTAGCTAAGTGCTTGCTAGCATGTTTTAGCATGTTTCAAGTATGTTGTTAGCATGTTTAACACTTGCTGGCACTTTTTTATATGTTATCAGGAGTCCACAACAGTGTTAAACATGTCACTTCCTGTTGCCAGCAGGTGGCGCTATGACTGTAACTGAATATGAGCATGGACATGTGTTCAGGACATAACTCTTATCAAACGTGTGAAGTTTGGGGCAGATTGGACATTGTTTGCCTGAGTTACAGCAACTTCCTGTTTCATGGCGAAACATCAAAATTTGTCAGGCCGCCGAGGACACGCCCTTCGACGAAAACTCAAGATCTTCGCAATTTAACGTCGCAAAGGCCTTAAGATTAGACTCACCAAATTTGAAGATGATCAGATTAAAACTGTAGGAGGAGTTCGTTAAAGTACGAGGCCTGAAAATGGCAAAAACTGCACAAAAATCTGAGAGGAAGTTCAAAATGGCTGACTTCCTGTTGTGTTTAGGGCTACGCTCCAAGAGACTTTTTTGTAGGTATTGGGCCATTACAGGTATGTACCGAATTTCGTACACGTACGTGAAACGTAACGCGAGGCGCACTCCGTTGAACCTTTATAGGTGGCGCTATCGAGCCATTTTGCCCCGCCCAATTTTGAAACGCATATCAGATGTAAATTTTCGCCAGTTCTGACGCGTGTGCAAATTTTCGTGAGTTTTCGTGCATGTTTAGGCCCTCAAAAATGCGATTCATTGCGGAGAAGAAGAAGAAGAAGAATAATAATTAAAGCTGCAAGCAGCGATGAAAGGGCCCTCGCACCCGTGCAACCGCCACCCGGTGGCTTTAGGAAGACAGAGCACGGAGGGGAATGTGCATTTATGTAGGTAAATATAGGAGGAGTATGTCAATGTCAGTTACAAAAATGTCCTTTATTATGGGGATTATACAATGTGTTTTCACTCAGATAAGTGTTGCTAACATGTTTTAGCATGTTTCTAGCATGCTTGGAACTCAATGGTATATCTAAATTTGTTGCTAGTACTGCATCACATTGTAGATGTCACTTCCTGTTGACAGTAGGTGGCGCTATTACTATAAGTGAAAATTGTCATGTAGATGTGTTCAGGGCAGGACTTTTATCAAAAGTGTGACGTTTGGGGCAGATTGGACATTCCTTGCCTGAGTTAAAACAACTTCCTGTTTCATGGCATTAATAGCATGATTTAACACTTAACTAAGTATTGCTAGCATGCTTTAGCATGTTTCTAACATGTTTAACACTCAATGGCATATTTTACTATGTTGCTAGTACTGCATCACAGTGTAAAACATGTCACTTCCTGTTGACAGTAGGTGGCGCTAATACTATAACAGAAAATTAACAGAAAATTATCATGTAGATGTGTTCAGGCCATGACTCTTATCAAACATGTGAAGTTTGGGGCAGATTGGACATTGCCTTCTTGAGTAACAACAACTTCCTCTTTCATTGCATTAGCATGCCTTAGCACTTAGCTAAGAATTGTTAGCATGTTTTAACATGTTTCTAACATGTTGAACACTCAATGGCATATTTTACTATGTTGCTAGTACTGCATCACAGTGTAAAACATGTCACTTCCTGTTGACAGTAGGTGGCGCTATTACTATAACAGAAAATTAACAGAAAATTATCATGTAGATGTGTTCAGGCCATGACTCTTATCAAACGTGTGAAGTTTGGGGCAGATTGGACATTGCCTTCTTGAGTAACAACAACTTCCTCTTTCATTGCATTGGCATGCTTTAGCACTTAGCTAAGTGTTTGCTAGCATGTTTTAGCATGTTTCTAGTATGTTGCTAGCATGTTTAGCACTTGCTGGCACTTTTTTATATGTTATTAGTAGTCCACAACAGTGTTAAACATGTCACTTCCTGTTGCCAGCAGGTGGCGCTATGACTGTAACTGAATATGAGCATGGACATGTGTTCAGGACAGAACTCTTATCAAACATGTGAAGTTTGGGGCAGATTGGACATTGTTTGCCTGAGTTACAGCAACTTCCTGTTTCATTGTATTAGCATGCTTTAGCACTTAGCTAAGAATTGCTAGCATGTTTTAACATGTTTCTAACATGTTTATAACTCATTGGCATAATTAATATGTTGCTAGTACTGCATCACAGTGTTAAACATGTCACTTCCTGTTGCCAGTAGGTGGCGCTATTACTATAACTGAATATTCTCATGTAGATGTGTTCAGGCCATGACTCTTATCAAACGTGTGAAGTTTGGGGCAGATTGGACATTCCATACCTGAGTTACAGCAAATTCCTATTGAATTGCAGTAATAGCATGCTTTAGCACTTAGCTAAGTGCTTGCTAGCATGTTTTAGCATGTTTCAAGTATGTTGTTAGCATGTTTAACACTTGCTGGCACTTTTTTATATGTTATCAGGAGTCCACAACAGTGTTAAACATGTCACTTCCTGTTGCCAGCAGGTGGCGCTGTGACTGTAACTGAATATGAGCATGGACATGTGTTCAGGACAGAACTCTTATCAAACGTGTGAAGTTTGGGGCAGATTGGACATTGTTTGCCTGAGTTACAGCAACTTCCTGTTTCATGGCGAAACATCAAAATTTGTCAGGCCGCCGAGGACACGCCCTTCGACGAAAACTCAAGATCTTCGCAATTTAACGTCGCAAAGGCCTTAAGATTAGACTCACCAAATTTGAAGATGATCAGATTAAAACTGTAGGAGGAGTTCGTTAAAGTACGAGGCCTGAAAATGGCAAAAACTGCACAAAAATCTGAGAGGAAGTTCAAAATGGCTGACTTCCTGTTGTGTTTAGGGCTACGCTCCAAGAGACTTTTTTGTAGGTATTGGGCCATTACAGGTATGTACCGAATTTCGTACACGTACGTGAAACGTAACGCGAGGCGCACTCCGTTGAACCTTTATAGGTGGCGCTATCGAGCCATTTTGCCCCGCCCAATTTTGAAACGCATATCAGATGTAAATTTTCGCCAGTTCTGACGCGTGTGCAAATTTTCGTGAGTTTTCGTGCATGTTTAGGCCCTCAAAAATGCGATTCATTGCGGAGAAGAAGAAGAAGAAGAAGAATAATAATAATAAACAGAGCAATTCCAAGAGGGTCCTCACACCATCGGTGCTCGGGCCCTAATTAAAGCTGCAAGCAGCGATGAAAGGGCCCTCGCACCCGTGCCACCGCCACCCGGTGGCTTCAGGAAGACAGAGCATGGTGGGCAATGTGCATTTAAGTAGGTAAATATAGGAGGAGTATGTCAAAGTCAGTTACAAAACATGTTTAGAACTCAATGGCATATTTAATTAATATGTTGCTAGTACTGCATCACAATGTAAAACATGTCACTTCCTGTCGACAGTAGGTGGCGCTATTACTATAACTGAAAATTGTCATGGACATGTGTTCAGGGCAGAACTCTTATCAAATGTGTGAAGTTTGGCGCAGATTGGACATTGCCTTCTTGAGTAACAACAACTTCCTGTTTCATTGCATTAACATGCTTTAGCACTTAGCTAAGAATTGCTAGCATGTTTTAACATGTTTATAACATGTTTATAACTCAATGGCATATTTAATGTGTTGCCAGTATTGCATCACAGTGTTAAACATGACACTTCCTGTTGCTAGTAGGTGGCGCTATTACTATAACTGAAAATTGTCACGTAGATGTGTTCAGGCCATGACTCTTATGAAATGTGTGAAGTTTGGGGCAGATTTGACATTCCATGCCTGAGTTACAGCAAATTCCTATTTAATTGCAGTAATAACATAATTTAACATTTAGCTAAGTGTTTGCTAGCATGTTTTAGCATGTTTCAAGTATGTTGATAGCATGTTTAACACTTGCTGGCACTTTTTTATCTATTATTAGGAGTCCACAACAGTGTTAAACATGTCACTTCCTGTTGCCAGCAGGTGGCGCTATGACTGTAACTGAATTTGAGCATGGACATGTGTTCAGGACAGAACTCTTATCAAATGTGTGAAGTTTGAGGCAGATTGGACATTGTTTGCCTGAGTTACAGCAACTTCCTGTTTCATGGCGAAACATCGAAATTTGTCAGGCCGCCGAGGACACGCCCTTTGACGAAAACTCAAGATCTTCGCAATTTACTGTCGCGAAGGCCTTAAGGTTAGACTCACCAAATTTGAAGATGATCAGATTAAAACTGTAGGAGGAGTTTGTCAAAGTACGAGGCCTGAAAATGGCAAAAACTGCACAAAAATCTAAGAGGAAGTGTTGCTATCATGCTTTAGCATTTTTCTAGCATGTTTGGAACTCAATGGCATATTTAATATGTTGCTAGTACTGCATCACAGTGTAAAACATGTCACTTCCTGTTGACAGTAGGCAGCGCTATTACAGCAAATTCCTATTTAATTGCAGTAATAGCATACTTTAGCACTTAGCTAAGTGTTTGCTAGCATGTTTTAACATGTTTCTAGTATGAGGTTAGCATGTTTAGCACTTGCTGGCACTTTTTTATATATTATTAGGAGTCCTCAACAGTGTTAAACATGTCACTTCCTGTTGCCAGCAGCTGGTGCTATGACTGTAACTGAATATGAGCATGGACATGTGTTCAGGGCAGGACTCTTATCAAACGTGTGAAGTTTGGGGCAGATTGGACATTGCCTTCCTGAGTAACAAAAACATCCTGTTTCATTGTATTAGCATGCTTTAGCACTTAGCTAAGAATTGCTAGCATGTTTTAACATGTTTCTAACATGTTTATAACTCATTGGCATAATTAATATGTTGCTAGTACTGCATCACAGTGTTAAACATGTCACTTCCTGTTGCCAGTAGGTGGCGCTATTACTATAACTGAATATTGTCATGTAGATGTGTTCAGGCCATGACTCTTATCAAACGTGTGAAGTTTGGGGCAGATTGGACATTCCATACCTGAGTTACAGCAAATTCCTATTGAATTGCAGTAATAGCATGCTTTAGCACTTAGCTAAGTGCTTGCTAGCATGTTTTAGCATGTTTCAAGTATGTTGTTAGCATGTTTAACACTTGCTGGCACTTTTTTATATGTTATCAGGAGTCCACAACAGTGTTAAACATGTCACTTCCTGTTGCCAGCAGGTGGCGCTATGACTGTAACTGAATATGAGCATGGACATGTGTTCAGGACAGAACTCTTATCAAACATGTGAAGTTTGGGGCAGATTGGACATTGTTTGCCTGAGTTACAGCAACTTCCTGTTTCATGGCGAAACATCAAAATTTGTCAGGCCGCCGAGGACACGCCCTTCGACGAAAACTCAAGATCTTCGCAATTTAACGTCGCAAAGGCCTTAAGATTAGACTCACCAAATTTGAAGATGATCAGATTAAAACTGTAGGAGGAGTTCGTTAAAGTACGAGGCCTGAAAATGGCAAAAACTGCACAAAAATCTGAGAGGAAGTTCAAAATGGCTGACTTCCTGTTGTGTTTAGGGCTATGCTCCAAGAGACTTTTTTGTAGGTATTGGGCCATTACAGGTATGTACCGAATTTCGTACACGTACGTGAAACGTAACGCGAGGCGCACTCCGTTGAACCTTTATAGGTGGCGCTATCGAGCCATTTTGCCCCGCCCAATTTTGAAACTCATATCAGATGTAAATTTTCGCCAGTTCTGACGCGTGTGCAAATTTTCGTGAGTTTTCGTGCATGTTTAGGCCCTCAAAAATGCGATTCATTGCGGAGAAGAAGAAGAAGAAGAAGAATAATAAACAGAGCAATTCCAAGAGGGTCCTCACACCATCGGTGCTCGGGCCCTAATAAACAGAGCAATTCCAAGAGGGTCCTCACACCATCGGTGCTCGGGCCCTAAATATAGCTGCGAGCAGCGATTGCGGGCCCAAGCCGGTGGCACCGCAACCCCGTTCCTTTAGTTACCTAAAGGCACCGGGGTGGCGGTACCGCCGGCTTTGGCCCTTCATCGCTGCTCGCAGCTATATTTATATATATATATATATATATATATATATATATATATATATAAAGCCGGTGGCACCGCCACCCTGGTGCCTTTAGGGTTATTGTGCATGACGTGCAAAAACGTAACTCCGCTTTGACTGTCGAAAAGAAGTGTACTGTAGAGCTTGCATCAGTGTGGGCTCTGCAAAAGTGTGCATCGAGGGCACATATCAACCACAAAGTATGCGTGAGCAACCTTCTGAAAACTAAAATGAAAAATGAGATACCCTACGGTCTCATGGATTTAACGGACACATGAAATAAGTACACAAGACCGAAAATTCATATGAAGTGTGCCATTTGGGACAGGGCCTATGATCGTGAACCACAATAGCCACATATATGAGATAATTTAAATTTAGAATCATTTTTAATGTCATAGGATGTCATATGTCAATATGTTTTGTAGCACTTAAATGTGTAAATCCAGAAGCCTAGTATTTATCTGGAGGTCTTTGTCCTTTGCCTGTCAACCTGGTTTGTCTCTGCCTTTTCTGTTCTGCCCTGTTTGCCATTGTTCACCCTGCCTGTCTTGACCATTCTTAATAAAAAGCTGCAAATGGATTCAAAAAGACAAGGCCTTAAACTTAAACTTGAACAAGGATTAAACTCTTGTAACTGTAACAGACACCAAGGCACAATCACACACATGCACGCACGCACGCACACACAGTTTAAAAACAAAAAAATATTTATCCAACCCCATTTAAAAACAGTCTGTGATTCCTTTACTTTATTAATAAACATTAAGACATTTATTTTCCTTTTTAATGCAGGCCAAACCACACAGCAGTGAAATGGTTAATCTAGCCCTCCTCCCCCTACACACACACACACACACACACACACACAGACAGGCACAGACACAGAGACGTAGGCTTATGGCAAGCCATTTTAACATTTAATCATTTAAACCCACTAGTCTCTATTTTCATGCTACTAGTACTTATTTTTTAGATACTAGTATTTTTAGATACTAATATAGTATCTAATGAATAAGTACTAGTATCTTTTAAAAGGTACTAGTCCCTAAGGAATAAGCACTAGTATCTAAAGAATAGGCACTAGTACCTAAAGAATAAGCACTAGTCGCTAATGAATAAGTACTAGTACTTAATGGAATAGATACTAGTATCTAAAAAATAAGTACTAGTAGCATGAAAATAGAGACTAGTAGGTTAAAATGATTAAATGTTAAGACGGCTTGCCATATTGGCTCAGAGAGAGAGAGAGAGAAAATGACCATATTCAAACCAAAATATCTGACTTTCTGTTGTTCGGAGCTAATAACTGTAAATTAGAAAGTTGTTCGGCTTGAGGAGAAGAATATACACGCTGAGTTTTGTAACTGTAGGTAAAACTAACTAAGTTATAACACACTTTATATATCCTTATTAAGCCATGAAAATTCATTTCCTCGCCACGGCCAAACCGTTCGAGATATCAAAAGTCCGTCCGCAATTTAGCATCCTCAAAGTCTTGACATCATGCACACCGAGTTTGGCGATGATTGAATGAATTGCCTAGGAGTAGTACTTCAAATTCCACAGCAAGCGTTTTCCAAACAACCCATAATAGCCGACTTCCTGTTGGGCTGGCGTAAAACTTGACCGGGGGTAAGATGTTCGGCCCGATGAGATCTATATGTGTACTGAGTTTCATATTAATTCATGCAAGCGTGTTGGATATATGGACCAAATTGTCGGACCCCGTTCAAGAAGGCGCTGTTGAGCCCCCCTGCCACGCCCGGGTACCAGCTTCAGCCCGGCCCTGATGGCCGTGGGTTCTGACCTGTGTGCAAAATTTCAAGAGTTTTTGAGCACGTTAAGAGCCCCAAAAGCCCCTGAAACCTTGAAATCCATTAAAAGCAATAGACAAATCCCTCACACACAGAGACAGAGAGAGAGGGAGAGAAAATTCTCAGATACATCCACATTCAAACTTAAATATCTGACTTGCTGTTGTTTGGAGCTAATGACAGTTAATTAGAAAGTTGTCCGGCTTGATCTGAACAATATGCGTACCGAGTTTTATGATTGTAGGTAAAACTATATAACTAACACCCCCACTTTTGTCAAAAGGTGGCGCTACTGAGCCCCTGCACCACGCCCGTTTCTGAAACTTTGCACATGTCTACTGGCTAATAAATGTGATCTGTCTGTCGAGTTTCATGCAATTTTAAGCAATTTCAGGCATGCTAAGAGTCTCAAAAGCATCCAAAAAGAATATTAAAGTTTGATGCGTTTGATGCGTTGTCACGGCAACAGTATCTTAGACATCAATAATCCTTTCACAAGTCTACATCTGGCGTGTGTTTACATTATACACATAAAGTTTGAAGCAAATCGGGTAAAAATAAGAGGGTGATTTCAAAGCATTTTGAAAGTGACACACTTCCTGCTGCCAGTTGGTGGCGCTATAACATTGACTCACAATAGTCACATCCATGTGATCGGACTCTTACAACGAACACACTGCTGAAGTTTCATCAAGATCAGTTAATGTATGCAGAAGTTATAACACACTTCCTGTTTCCATTATTCGCCATAAATTCGTTTCCTCGCCACGGCCAAACCGTTCGAGATATCAAAAATCCCCTGGCAACTTTTCATCGTCAATCTCTTCACTTCATGCTGACCGAGTTTCGTGGCGATTGGTTGAATTCTCTAGGAGGAGTATATCGAATTCCATTGCATGCGTTTTCCAAACAAGCCTTAATAGCCGACTTCCTGTTGGGCTGGGGTAAAAAGTAAAAGTACAACGGATATATGAACCGATGAGATCTATATGTGTACCAAGTTTCATATTATTACATGCAAGCGTGTTTGATTTATGGACCAAGTTTTCGGACCCTGTTCCAGGGGGCGCTGTCGAGCCCCCCTGCCACGCCCGGGTACCAGCTTCAGCCCGGCCCTGATGGCCGCGGGTTCTGACCCGTGTGCAAAGTTTCAAGAGTTTTTGAGCATGTTAAGGGCCCCAAAAGTGCGCTGAGAGTCTCAAAAGTATCCAAAAGGAATATTAAAGTTTGATGCGTTGTCACGGCAACAGCATCTAAGATATCAACAATCCTTTCACAGGTCTACATCTGGCGTGTGTCTACATTATACACATCAAGTTTGAAGCAAATCGGGTAAAGCCTGTTTGATTTATGGACCAAGTTTTCGGACCCCGTTCCAGGGGGCGCTGTCGAGCCCCCCTGCCACGCCCGGGTACCAGCTTCAGCCCGGCCCTGATGGCCACGGTTTCTGACCCGTGTGCAAAGTTTCAAGAGTTTTTGAGCATGTTAAGGGCCCCAAAAGTGCGCTAAGAATCTCAAAAGTATCCAAAAAGAATATTAAAGTTTGATGCGTTGTCACGGCAACAGCATCTAAGATATCAACAATCCTTTCACAGGTCTACATCTGGCTTGTGTCTACATTATACACATCAAGTTTGAAGCAAATAGGGTAAAGCGTGTTGGATATATGGACCAAATTGTCTGACCCGTTCAAGGGGGCGCTGTCGAGCCCCCCTGCCACGCCCGGGTACCAGCTTCAGCCCGGCCCCGATGGCCGCGGGTTTTGTCCCGTGTGCAAAGTTTCAAGAGTTTTCGAGCACGTTAAGAACCCCAAAAGTGCCCGAAAGCATAAAAAAGCATGAAAAAGCTTAAAAAAAGGAACATTAATGTTTGATGCATTGCCATGGCAACAGTATCTAAGATATCAATAATCCTTTCACAGGTCTACATCTGGCGTGTGTCTACATTATGCACATGAAGTTTGAAGCAAATCGGGTAAAAATAAGAGGGTGATTTAAAAGCATTTTGAAAGTGACACACTTCCTGCTGCCAGTTGGTGGCGCTATAACTTTGACTCACAATAGTCACATCCATGTGATCGGGCTCTTACAACGAACACACTGCTGAAGTTTCATCAAGATTAGTTAATGTATGCAGTAGTTATAACACACTTCCTGTTTCACGTTTCTCGCCATAATTTCGTTTACTCGCCACGGCCAAACCGTTCGAGATATCAAAAATCCCCTGGCAATTTTTCATCCTCAGTGTCTTGACTTCATGCTGACCGAGTTTCGTGCCGTGTGTTTGAATTCTCTAGGAGGAGTATTTCACATTCCATTGCATGTGTTTTCCAAACAACCCTTAATAGCCGACTTCCTGTTGGGCTGGGGTAAAAAGTAAGAGCATGAAGTATATATGAATCGATGAGATCTATATGTGTACTGAGTTTCATATTATTACATGCAAGCGTGTTTGATTTATGGACCAAGTGTTCAAACCCCGTTCCAGGGGGCGCTGTCGAGCCCCCCTGCCACGCCCGGGTACCATCTTCAGCCCGACCCTGATGGCCGCGGGTTCTGAGATGTGTGCAAAGTTTCAAGAGTTTTCGAGCACGTTAAAGCCCCCAAAGGTGCCCAAAAGGTAGTAAAATAATAATAATAATAATAATAATAATAAAGAAATATAGCTGCGAGCAGCGATTACGGGCCCAAGCCGATGGCACCGCAACCCCGGGGTGGCGGTTCCGCCAGCTTTGGCCCTTCATCGCTGCTCGCAGCTATATTTATATATATATATATATATATATATATATATATATATATATATATATATATATATATATATATAAACGGCCCGGTGGCACCGCCACCCCGGTGCCTTTGGGGTTATTGTGCACGACGTGCAAAAACGTAACCCCGCTTTGACTGTCGAAAAGAAGTGTGCTGTAGAGCTTGCATCAGTGTGGGCTCTGCAAAAGTGCGCATCGAGGGCACATATCAACCACAAAGTATGCGTGAGCAACCTTCTGAAACCTAAAATGAAAAATGAGACACCCTACGGTCTCATGGATTTAACGGACACATGAAATAAGTACACAAGACCGAAAATTCATATGAAGTGTGCCATTTGGGACAGGGCCTATGATTGTGAACCACAATAGCCACATATATGAGATAATTTAAATTTAGAATCATTTTTAATGGCATAGGATGTCATATGTCAATATGTTTTGTAGCACTTAAATGTGTAAATCCAGAAGCCTAGTATTTATCTGGAGGTCTTTGTCCTTTGCCTGTCAACCTGGTTTGTCTCTGCCTTTTCTGTTCTGCCCTGTTTGCCATTGTTCACCCTGCCTGTCTTGACCATTCTTAATAAAAAGCTGCAAATGGATTCAAAAAGACAAGGCCTTAAACTTAAATTTGAACAAGGATTAAACTCTTGTAACTGTAACAGACACCAAGGCACAATCACACACATGCACGCACGCACGCACACACAGTTTAAAAACAAAAAAATATTTATCCAACCCCATTTAAAAACAGTCTGTGATTCCTTTACTTTATTAATAAACATTAAGACATTTATTTTCCTTTTTAATGCAGGCCAAACCACACAGCAGTGAAATGGTTAATCTAGCCCTCCTCCCCCTACACACACACACACACACACACACACACAGACAGGCACAGACACAGAGACGTAGGCTTATGGCAAGCCGTTTTAACATTTAATCATTTAAACCCACTAGTCTCTATTTTCATGCTACTAGTACTTATTTTTTAGATACTAGTATTTTTAGATACTAATATAGTATCTAATGAATAAGTACTAGTATCTTTTAAAAGGTACTAGTCCCTAAGGAATAAGCACTAGTATCTAAAGAATAGGCACTAGTACCTAAAGAATAAGCACTAGTCGCTAATGAATAAGTACTAGTACTTAATGGAATAGATACTAGTATCTAAAAAATAAGTACTAGTAGCATGAAAATAGAGACTAGTAGGTTAAAATGATTAAATGTTAAGACGGCTTGCCATATTGGCTCAGAGAGAGAGAAAGAGAAAATGACCATATTCAAACCAAAATATCTGACTTTCTGTTGTTCGGAGCTAATAACTGTAAATTAGAAAGTTGTTCGGCTTGAGGAGAAGAATATACACGCTGAGTTTTGTAACTGTAGGTAAAACTAACTAAGTTATAACACACTTTATATGTCCTTATTAAGCCATGAAAATTCATTTCCTCGCCACGGCCAAACCGTTCGAGATATCAAAAGTCCGTCCGCAATTTAGCATCCTCAAAGTCTTGACATCATGCACACCGAGTTTGGCGATGATTGAATGAATTGCCTAGGAGTAGTACTTCAAATTCCACAGCAAGCGTTTTCCAAACAACCCATAATAGCCGACTTCCTGTTGGGCTGGCGTAAAACTTGACCGGGGGTAAGATGTTCGGCCCGATGAGATCTATATGTGTACTGAGTTTCATATTAATTCATGCAAGCGTGTTGGATATATGGACCAAATTGTCGGACCCCGTTCAAGAAGGCGCTGTTGAGCCCCCCTGCCACGCCCGGGTACCAGCTTCAGCCCGGCCCTGATGGCCGTGGGTTCTGACCTGTGTGCAAAATTTCAAGAGTTTTTGAGCACGTTAAGAGCCCCAAAAGCCCCTGAAACCTTGAAATCCATTAAAAGCAATAGACAAATCCCTCACACACAGAGACAGAGAGAGAGGGAGAGAAAATTCTCAGATACATCCACATTCAAACTTAAATATCTGACTTGCTGTTGTTTGGAGCTAATGACAGTTAATTAGAAAGTTGTCCGGCTTGATCTGAACAATATGCGTACCGAGTTTTATGATTGTAGGTAAAACTATATAACTAACACCCCCACTTTTGTCAAAAGGTGGCGTTACTGAGCCCCTGCACCACGCCCGTTTCTGAAACTTTGCACATGTCTACTGGCTAATAAATGTGATCTGTCTGTCGAGTTTCATGCAATTTTAAGCAATTTCAGGCATGCTAAGAGTCTCAAAAGCATCCAAAAAGAATATTAAAGTTTGATGCGTTTGATGCGTTGTCACGGCAACAGTATCTTAGACATCAATAATCCTTTCACAAGTCTACATCTGGCGTGTGTTTACATTATACACATAAAGTTTGAAGCAAATCGGGTAAAAATAAGAGGGTGATTTCAAAGCATTTTGAAAGTGACACACTTCCTGCTGCCAGTTGGTGGCGCTATAACATTGACTCACAATAGTCACATCCATGTGATCGGACTCTTACAACGAACACACTGCTGAAGTTTCATCAAGATCAGTTAATGTATGCAGAAGTTATAACACACTTCCTGTTTCCATTATTCGCCATAAATTCGTTTCCTCGCCACGGCCAAACCGTTCGAGATATCAAAAATCCCCTGGCAACTTTTCATCGTCAATCTCTTGACTTCATGCTGACCGAGTTTCGTGGCGATTGGTTGAATTCTCTAGGAGGAGTATATCGAATTCCATTGCATGCGTTTTCCAAACAAGCCTTAATAGCCGACTTCCTGTTGGGCTGGGGTAAAAAGTAAAAGTACAAAGGATATATGAACCGATGAGATCTATATGTGTACCGAGTTTCATATTATTACATGCAAGCGTGTTTGATTTATGAACCAAGTTTTTGGACCCCGTTCCAGGGGGCGCTGTCAAACCCCCCTGCCACGACCGGGTACCAGCTTCAGCCCGGCCCTGATGGCCGCCGGTTCTGACCGGTGTGCAAAGTTTCAAGAGTTTTTGAGCACGTTAAGGGGCCCAAAAGTGCGCTGAGAGTCTCAAAAGCATCCAAAAAGAATATTAAAGTTTGATGCATTGTCACGGCAACAGCATCTAAGATATCAACAATCCTTTCACAGGTCTACATCTGGCGTGTGTCTACATTATACACATCAAGTTTGAAGCAAATCAGGTAAAGCCTGTTTGATTTATGGACCAAGTTTTCGGACCCCGTTCCAGGGGGCGCTGTCGAGCCCCCCTGCCACGCCCGGGTACCAGCTTCAGCCCGGCCCTGATGGCCGCGGTTTCTGACCCGTGTGCAAAGTTTCAAGAGTTTTTGAGCATGTTAAGGGCCCCAAAAGTGCGCTAAGAATCTCAAAAGTATCCAAAAAGAATATTAAAGTTTGATGCGTTGTCACGGCAACAGCATCTAAGATATCAACAATCCTTTCACAGGTCTACATCTGGCTTGTGTCTACATTATACACATCAAGTTTGAAGCAAATAGGGTAAAGCGTGTTGGATATATGGACCAAATTGTCGGACCCGTTCAAGGGGGCGCTGTCGAGCCCCCCTGCCACGCCCGGGTACCAGCTTCAGCCTGGCCCTGATGGCCGTGGGTTTTGTCCCGTGTGCAAAGTTTCAAGAGTTTTCGAGCACATTAAGAACCCCAAAAGTGCCCGAAAGCATAAAAAAGCATGAAAAAGCTTAAAAAAAGGAATATTAATGTTTGATGCATTGCCATGGCAACAGTATCAAAGATATCAATGATCCTTTCACAGGTCTACATCTGGCGTGTGTCTACATTATGCACATGAAGTTTGAAGCAAATCGGGTAAAAATAAGAGGGTGATTTAAAAGCATTTTGAAAGTGACACACTTCCTGCTGCCAGTTGGTGGCGCTATAACTTTGACTCACAATAGTCACATCCATGTGATCGGGCTCTTAAAACGAAAACACTGCTGAAGTTTCATCAAGATCAGTTAATGTATGCAGTAGTTATAACACACTTCCTGTTTCATGTTTCTCGCCATAATTTCGTTTCCTCGCCACGGCCAAACCGTTCGAGATATCAAAAATCCCCTGGCAACTTTTCATCCTCAGTGTCTTGACTTCATGCTGACCGAGTTTCGTGCCGTGTGTTTGAATTCTCTTGGAGGAGTATTTCACATTCCATTGCATGCGTTTTCCAAACAAGCCTTAATAGCCGACTTCCTGTTGGGCTGGGGTAAAAAGTAAGAGCATGAAGTATATATGAACCGATGAGATCTATATGTGTACTGAGTTTCATATTATTACATGCAAGCGTGTTTGATTTATGGACCAAGTGTTCAAACCCCGTTCCAGGGGGCGCTGTCGAGCCCCCCTGCCACGCCCGGGTACCAGCTTCAGCCCGTCCCTGATGGCCGCGGGTTCTGACCCGTGTGCAAAGTTTCAAGAGTTTTCGAGCACGTTAAGGCCCCCAAAAGTGCCCAAAAGGTAGTAAAATAATAATAATAATAATAATAAATATAGCTGCGAGCAGCGATTACGGGCCCAAGCCGGTGGCACCGCAACCCCGGTGCCTTTAGTACCTAAAGGCACCGGGGTGGCGGTTCCGCCAGCTTTGGCCCTTCATTACAGTTTCATTATAAGTTATAACACACTTTATATGTCCTTATTAAGCCATGAAAATTCATTTCCTCGCCACGGCCAAACCGTTCGAGATATCAAAAGTCCGTCCGCAATTTAGCATCCTCAAAGTCTTGACATCATGCACACCGAGTTTGGCGATGATTGAATGAATTGCCTAGGAGTAGTACTTCAAATTCCACAGCAAGCGTTTTCCAAACAACCCATAATAGCCGACTTCCTGTTGGGCTGGCGTAAAACTTGACCGGGGGTAAGATGTTCGGCCCGATGAGATCTATATGTGTACTGAGTTTCATATTAATTCATGCAAGCGTGTTGGATATATGGACCAAATTGTCGGACCCCGTTCAAGAGGGCGCTGTTGAGCCCCCCTGCCACGCCCGGGTACCAGCTTCAGCCCGGCCCTGATGGCCGTGGGTTCTGACCTGTGTGCAAAATTTCAAGAGTTTTTGAGCACGTTAAGAGCCCCAAAAGCCCCTGAAACCTTGAAATCCATTAAAAGCAATAGACAAATCCCTCACACACAGAGACAGAGAGAGAGGGAGAGAAAATTCTCAGATACATCCACATTCAAACTTAAATATCTGACTTGCTGTTGTTTGGAGCTAATGACAGTTAATTAGAAAGTTGTCCGGCTTGATCTGAACAATATGCGTACCGAGTTTTATGATTGTAGGTAAAACTATATAACTAACACCCCCACTTTTGTCAAAAGGTGGCGCTACTGAGCCCCTGCACCACGCCCGTTTCTGAAACTTTGCATATGTCTACTGGCTAATAAATGTGATCTGTCTGTCGAGTTTCATGCAATTTTAAGCAATTTCAGGCATGCTAAGAGTATCAAAAGCATCCACAAAGAATATTAAAGTTTGATGCGTTTGATGCGTTGTCACGGCAACAGTATCTTAGATATCAATAATCCTTTCACAAGTCTACATCTGGCGTGTGTTTACATTATACACATAAAGTTTGAAGCAAATCGGGTAAAAATAAGAGGGTGATTTCAAAGCATTTTGAAAGTGACACACTTCCTGCTGCCAGTTGGTGGCGCTATAACATTGACTCACAATAGTCACATCCATGTGATCGGACTCTTACAACGAACACACTGCTGAAGTTTCATCAAGATCAGTTAATGTATGCAGAAGTTATAACACACTTCCTGTTTCCATTATTCGCCATAAATTCGTTTCCTCGCCACGGCCAAACCGTTCGAGATATCAAAAATCCCCTGGCAACTTTTCATCGTCAATCTCTTGACTTCATGCTGACCGAGTTTCGTGGCGATTGGTTGAATTCTCTAGGAGGAGTATATCGAATTCCATTGCATGCGTTTTCCAAACAAGCCTTAATAGCCGACTTCCTGTTGGGCTGGGGTAAAAAGTAAAAGTACAAAGGATATATGAACCGATGAGATCTATATGTGTACTGAGTTTCATATTATTACATGCAAGCGTGTTTGATTTATGGACCAAGTGTTCAAACCCCGTTCCAGGGGGCGCTGTCGAGCCCCCCTGCCACGCCCGGGTACCAGCTTCAGCCCGTCCCTGATGGCCGCGGGTTCTGACCCGTGTGCAAAGTTTCAAGAGTTTTCGAGCACGTTAAGGCCCCCAAAAGTGCCCAAAAGGTAGTAAAATAATAATAATAATAATAATAAATATAGCTGCGAGCAGCGATTACGGGCCCAAGCCGGTGGCACCGCAACCCCGGTGCCTTTAGTACCTAAAGGCACCGGGGTGGCGGTTCCGCCAGCTTTGGCCCTTCATTACAGTTTCATTATAAGTTATAACACACTTTATATGTCCTTATTAAGCCATGAAAATTCATTTCCTCGCCACGGCCAAACCGTTCGAGATATCAAAAGTCCGTCCGCAATTTAGCATCCTCAAAGTCTTGACATCATGCACACCGAGTTTGGCGATGATTGAATGAATTGCCTAGGAGTAGTACTTCAAATTCCACAGCAAGCGTTTTCCAAACAACCCATAATAGCCGACTTCCTGTTGGGCTGGCGTAAAACTTGACCGGGGGTAAGATGTTCGGCCCGATGAGATCTATATGTGTACTGAGTTTCATATTAATTCATGCAAGCGTGTTGGATATATGGACCAAATTGTCGGACCCCGTTCAAGAGGGCGCTGTTGAGCCCCCCTGCCACGCCCGGGTACCAGCTTCAGCCCGGCCCTGATGGCCGTGGGTTCTGACCTGTGTGCAAAATTTCAAGAGTTTTTGAGCACGTTAAGAGCCCCAAAAGCCCCTGAAACCTTGAAATCCATTAAAAGCAATAGACAAATCCCTCACACACAGAGACAGAGAGAGAGGGAGAGAAAATTCTCAGATACATCCACATTCAAACTTAAATATCTGACTTGCTGTTGTTTGGAGCTAATGACAGTTAATTAGAAAGTTGTCCGGCTTGATCTGAACAATATGCGTACCGAGTTTTATGATTGTAGGTAAAACTATATAACTAACACCCCCACTTTTGTCAAAAGGTGGCGCTACTGAGCCCCTGCACCACGCCCGTTTCTGAAACTTTGCATATGTCTACTGGCTAATAAATGTGATCTGTCTGTCGAGTTTCATGCAATTTTAAGCAATTTCAGGCATGCTAAGAGTATCAAAAGCATCCACAAAGAATATTAAAGTTTGATGCGTTTGATGCGTTGTCACGGCAACAGTATCTTAGATATCAATAATCCTTTCACAAGTCTACATCTGGCGTGTGTTTACATTATACACATAAAGTTTGAAGCAAATCGGGTAAAAATAAGAGGGTGATTTCAAAGCATTTTGAAAGTGACACACTTCCTGCTGCCAGTTGGTGGCGCTATAACATTGACTCACAATAGTCACATCCATGTGATCGGACTCTTACAACGAACACACTGCTGAAGTTTCATCAAGATCAGTTAATGTATGCAGAAGTTATAACACACTTCCTGTTTCCATTATTCGCCATAAATTCGTTTCCTCGCCACGGCCAAACCGTTCGAGATATCAAAAATCCCCTGGCAACTTTTCATCGTCAATCTCTTGACTTCATGCTGACCGAGTTTCGTGGCGATTGGTTGAATTCTCTAGGAGGAGTATATCGAATTCCATTGCATGCGTTTTCCAAACAAGCCTTAATAGCCGACTTCCTGTTGGGCTGGGGTAAAAAGTAAAAGTACAAAGGATATATGAACCGATGAGATCTATATGTGTACCGAGTTTCATATTATTACATGCAAGCGTGTTTGATTTATGAACCAAGTTTTTGGACCCCGTTCCAGGGGGCGCTGTCAAACCCCCCTGCCACGCCCGGGTACCAGCTTCAGCCCGGCCCTGATGGTCGCCGGTTCTGACCCGTGTGCAAAGTTTCAAGAGTTTTTGAGCACGTTAAGGGGCCCAAAAGTGCGCTGAGAGTCTCAAAAGCATCCAAAAAGAATATTAAAGTTTGATGCATTGTCACGGCAACAGCATCTAAGATATCAACAATCCTTTCACAGGTCTACATCTGGCGTGTGTCTACATTATACACATCAAGTTTGAAGCAAATCGGGTAAAGCCTGTCTGATTTATGGACCAAGTTTTCGGACCCCGTTCCAGGGGGCGCTGTCGAGCCCCCCTGCCACGCCCGGGTACCAGCTTCAGCCCGGCCCTGATGGCCGCGGGTTCTGAGATGTGTGCAAAGTTTCAAGAGTTTTCGAGCACGTTAAGGCCCCCAAAAGTGCCCAAAAGGTAGTAAAATAATAATAAATATAGCTGCGAGCAGCGATTACGGGCCCAAGCCGGTGGCACCGCAACCCCGGTGCCTTTAGTACCTAAAGGCACCGGGGTGGCGGTTCCGCCAGCTTTGGCCCTTCATCGCTGCTCGCAGCTATATTTATATATATATATATATATATATATATATATATATATAAACGGCCCGGTGGCACCGCCACCCCGGTGCCTTTGGGGTTATTGTGCACGACGTGCAAAAACGTAACCCCGCTTTGACTGTCGAAAAGAAGTGTGCTGTAGAGCTTGCATCAGTGTGGGCTCTGCAAAAGTGCGCATCGAGGGCACATATCAACCACAAAGTATGCGTGAGCAACCTTCTGAAACCTAAAATGAAAAATGAGACACCCTACGGTCTCATGGATTTAACGGACACATGAAATAAGTACACAAGACCGAAAATTCATATGAAGTGTGCCATTTGGGACAGGGCCTATGATTGTGAACCACAATAGCCACATATATGAGATAATTTAAATTTAGAATCATTTTTAATGGCATAGGATGTCATATGTCAATATGTTTTGTAGCACTTAAATGTGTAAATCCAGAAGCCTAGTATTTATCTGGAGGTCTTTGTCCTTTGCCTGTCAACCTGGTTTGTCTCTGCCTTTTCTGTTCTGCCCTGTTTGCCATTGTTCACCCTGCCTGTCTTGACCATTCTTAATAAAAAGCTGCAAATGGATTCAAAAAGACAAGGCCTTAAACTTAAATTTGAACAAGGATTAAACTCTTGTAACTGTAACAGACACCAAGGCACAATCACACACATGCACGCACGCACGCACACACAGTTTAAAAACAAAAAAATATTTATCCAACCCCATTTAAAAACAGTCTGTGATTCCTTTACTTTATTAATAAACATTAAGACATTTATTTTCCTTTTTAATGCAGGCCAAACCACACAGCAGTGAAATGGTTAATCTAGCCCTCCTCCCCCTACACACACACACACACACACACACACACAGACAGGCACAGACACAGAGACGTAGGCTTATGGCAAGCCGTTTTAACATTTAATCATTTAAACCCACTAGTCTCTATTTTCATGCTACTAGTACTTATTTTTTAGATACTAGTATTTTTAGATACTAATATAGTATCTAATGAATAAGTACTAGTATCTTTTAAAAGGTACTAGTCCCTAAGGAATAAGCACTAGTATCTAAAGAATAGGCACTAGTACCTAAAGAATAAGCACTAGTCGCTAATGAATAAGTACTAGTACTTAATGGAATAGATACTAGTATCTAAAAAATAAGTACTAGTAGCATGAAAATAGAGACTAGTAGGTTAAAATGATTAAATGTTAAGACGGCTTGCCATATTGGCTCAGAGAGAGAGAAAGAGAAAATGACCATATTCAAACCAAAATATCTGACTTTCTGTTGTTCGGAGCTAATAACTGTAAATTAGAAAGTTGTTCGGCTTGAGGAGAAGAATATACACGCTGAGTTTTGTAACTGTAGGTAAAACTAACTAAGTTATAACACACTTTATATGTCCTTATTAAGCCATGAAAATTCATTTCCTCGCCACGGCCAAACCGTTCGAGATATCAAAAGTCCGTCCGCAATTTAGCATCCTCAAAGTCTTGACATCATGCACACCGAGTTTGGCGATGATTGAATGAATTGCCTAGGAGTAGTACTTCAAATTCCACAGCAAGCGTTTTCCAAACAACCCATAATAGCCGACTTCCTGTTGGGCTGGCGTAAAACTTGACCGGGGGTAAGATGTTCGGCCCGATGAGATCTATATGTGTACTGAGTTTCATATTAATTCATGCAAGCGTGTTGGATATATGGACCAAATTGTCGGACCCCGTTCAAGAAGGCGCTGTTGAGCCCCCCTGCCACGCCCGGGTACCAGCTTCAGCCCGGCCCTGATGGCCGTGGGTTCTGACCTGTGTGCAAAATTTCAAGAGTTTTTGAGCACGTTAAGAGCCCCAAAAGCCCCTGAAACCTTGAAATCCATTAAAAGCAATAGACAAATCCCTCACACACAGAGACAGAGAGAGAGGGAGAGAAAATTCTCAGATACATCCACATTCAAACTTAAATATCTGACTTGCTGTTGTTTGGAGCTAATGACAGTTAATTAGAAAGTTGTCCGGCTTGATCTGAACAATATGCGTACCGAGTTTTATGATTGTAGGTAAAACTATATAACTAACACCCCCACTTTTGTCAAAAGGTGGCGTTACTGAGCCCCTGCACCACGCCCGTTTCTGAAACTTTGCACATGTCTACTGGCTAATAAATGTGATCTGTCTGTCGAGTTTCATGCAATTTTAAGCAATTTCAGGCATGCTAAGAGTCTCAAAAGCATCCAAAAAGAATATTAAAGTTTGATGCGTTTGATGCGTTGTCACGGCAACAGTATCTTAGACATCAATAATCCTTTCACAAGTCTACATCTGGCGTGTGTTTACATTATACACATAAAGTTTGAAGCAAATCGGGTAAAAATAAGAGGGTGATTTCAAAGCATTTTGAAAGTGACACACTTCCTGCTGCCAGTTGGTGGCGCTATAACATTGACTCACAATAGTCACATCCATGTGATCGGACTCTTACAACGAACACACTGCTGAAGTTTCATCAAGATCAGTTAATGTATGCAGAAGTTATAACACACTTCCTGTTTCCATTATTCGCCATAAATTCGTTTCCTCGCCACGGCCAAACCGTTCGAGATATCAAAAATCCCCTGGCAACTTTTCATCGTCAATCTCTTGACTTCATGCTGACCGAGTTTCGTGGCGATTGGTTGAATTCTCTAGGAGGAGTATATCGAATTCCATTGCATGCGTTTTCCAAACAAGCCTTAATAGCCGACTTCCTGTTGGGCTGGGGTAAAAAGTAAAAGTACAACGGATATATGAACCGATGAGATCTATATGTGTACCAAGTTTCATATTATTACATGCAAGCGTGTTTGATTTATGGACCAAGTTTTCGGACCCTGTTCCAGGGGGCGCTGTCGAGCCCCCCTGCCACGCCCGGGTACCAGCTTCAGCCCGGCCCTGATGGCCGCGGGTTCTGACCCGTGTGCAAAGTTTCAAGAGTTTTTGAGCATGTTAAGGGCCCCAAAAGTGCGCTGAGAGTCTCAAAAGTATCCAAAAGGAATATTAAAGTTTGATGCGTTGTCACGGCAACAGCATCTAAGATATCAACAATCCTTTCACAGGTCTACATCTGGCGTGTGTCTACATTATACACATCAAGTTTGAAGCAAATCGGGTAAAGCCTGTTTGATTTATGGACCAAGTTTTCGGACCCCGTTCCAGGGGGCGCTGTCGAGCCCCCCTGCCACGCCCGGGTACCAGCTTCAGCCCGGCCCTGATGGCCGCGGTTTCTGACCCGTGTGCAAAGTTTCAAGAGTTTTTGAGCATGTTAAGGGCCCCAAAAGTGCGCTAAGAATCTCAAAAGTATCCAAAAAGAATATTAAAGTTTGATGCGTTGTCACGGCAACAGCATCTAAGATATCAACAATCCTTTCACAGGTCTACATCTGGCTTGTGTCTACATTATACACATCAAGTTTGAAGCAAATAGGGTAAAGCGTGTTGGATATATGGACCAAATTGTCGGACCCGTTCAAGGGGGCGCTGTCGAGCCCCCCTGCCACGCCCGGGTACCAGCTTCAGCCTGGCCCTGCTGGCCGTGGGTTTTGTCCCGTGTGCAAAGTTTCAAGAGTTTTCGAGCACGTTAAGAACCCCAAAAGTGCCCGAAAGCATAAAAAAGCACGAAAAAGCTTAAAAAAAGGAATATTAATGTTTGATGCATTGCCATGGCAACAGTATCTAAGATATCAATAATCCTTTCACAGGTCTACATCTGGCGTGTGTCTACATTATGCACATGAAGTTTGAAGCAAATCGGGTAAAAATAAGAGGGTGATTTAAAAGCATTTTGAAAGTGACACACTTCCTGCTGCCAGTTGGTGGCGCTATAACTTTGACTCACAATAGTCACATCCATGTGATCGGGCTCTTACAACGAACACACTGCTGAAGTTTCATCAAGATCAGTTAATGTATGCAGTAGTTATAACACACTTCCTGTTTCATGTTTCTCGCCATAATTTCGTTTCCTCGCCACGGCCAAACCGTTCGAGATATCAAAAATCCCCTGGCAACTTTTCATCCTCAGTGTCTTGACTTCATGCTGACCGAGTTTCGTGCCGTGTGTTTGAATTCTCTAGGAGGAGTATTTCACATTCCATTGCATGCGTTTTCCAAACAAGCCTTAATAACCGACTTCCTGTTGGGCTGGGGTAAAAAGTAAGAGCATGAAGTATATATGAACCGATGAGATCTATATGTGTACTGAGTTTCATATTATTACATGCAAGCGTGTTTGATTTATGGACCAAGTGTTCAAACCCCATTCCAGGGGGCGCTGTCGAGCCCCCCTGCCACGCCCGGGTACCAGCTTCAGCCCGGCCCTGATGGCCGCGGGTTCTGAGATGTGTGCAAAGTTTCAAGAGTTTTCGAGCACGTTAAGGCCCCCAAAAGTGCCCAAAAGGTAGTAAAATAATAATAATAATAATCCTAAATAATAATCCTTAGGAAAACAATAGGGCCTTCGCCTTTTCAGGCTTGGGCCCTAATAATAATCCTAAATAATAATCCTTAGGAAAACAATAGGGCCTTCGCCTTTTCAGGCTTGGGCCCTAATAATCCTTAGGAAAACAATAGGGCCTTCGCCTTTTCAAGGCTTGGGCCCTAAATATAGCTGCGAGCAGCGATTACGGGTCCAAGCCGGTGGCACCGCAACCCCGGTGCCTTTAGTACCTAAAGGCACCGGGGTGGCGGTTCCGCCAGCTTTGGCCCTTCATCGCTGCTCGCAGCTATATTTATATTTATATATATATATATATGTATATATATATATATATATATATATATATATATATATATATAAACGGCCCGGTGGCACCGCCACCCCGGTGCCTTTGGGGTTATTGTGCACGACGTGCAAAAACGTAACCCCGCTTTGACTGTCGAAAGAAGTGTGCTGTAGAGCTTGCATCAGTGTGGGCTCTGCAAAAGTGCGCATCGAGGGCACATATCAACCACAAAGTATGCGTGAGCAACCTTCTGAAACCTAAAATGAAAAATGAGACACCCTACGGTCTCATGGATTTAACGGACACATGAAATAAGTACACAAGACCGAAAATTCATATGAAGTGTGCCATTTGGGACAGGGCCTATGATCGTGAACCACAATAGCCACATATATGAGATAATTTAAATTTAGAATCATTTTTTATGGCATAGGATGTCATATGTCAATATGTTTTGTAGCACTTAAATGTGTAAATCCAGAAGCCTAGTATTTATCTGGAGGTCTTTGTCCTTTGCCTGTCAACCTGGTTTGTCTCTGCCTTTTCTGTTCTGCCCTGTTTGCCATTGTTCACCCTGCCTGTCTTGACCATTCTTAATAAAAAGCTGCAAATGGATTCAAAAAGACAAGGCCTTAAACTTAAATTTGAACAAGGATTAAACTCTTGTAACTGTAACAGACACCAAGGCACAATCACACACATGCACGCACGCACGCACACACAGTTTAAAAACAAAAAAATATTTATCCAACCCCATTTAAAAACAGTCTGTGATTCCTTTACTTTATTAATAAACATTAAGACATTTATTTTCCTTTTTAATGCAGGCCAAACCACACAGCAGTGAAATGGTTAATCTAGCCCTCCTCCCCCTACACACACACACACACACACACACACAGACAGGCACAGACACAGAGACGTAGGCTTATGGCAAGCCGTTTTAACATTTAATCATTTAAACCCACTAGTCTCTATTTTCATGCTACTAGTACTTATTTTTTAGATACTAGTATTTTTAGATACTAATATAGTATCTAATGAATAAGTACTAGTATCTTTTAAAAGGTACTAGTCCCTAAGGAATAAGCACTAGTATCTAAAGAATAGGCACTAGTACCTAAAGAATAAGCACTAGTCGCTAATGAATAAGTACTAGTACTTAATGGAATAGATACTAGTATCTAAAAAATAAGTACTAGTAGCATGAAAATAGAGACTAGTAGGTTAAAATGATTAAATGTTAAGACGGCTTGCCATATTGGCTCAGAGAGAGAGAGAGAGAAAATGACCATATTCAAACCAAAATATCTGACTTTCTGTTGTTCGGAGCTAATAACTGTAAATTAGAAAGTTGTTCGGCTTGAGGAGAAGAATGAGTTTTGTAACTGTAGATAAAACTAACTAAGTTATAACACACTTTATATGTCCTTATTAAGCCATGAAAATTCATTTCCTCGCCACGGCCAAACCGTTCGAGATATCAAAAGTCCGTCCGCAATTTAGCATCCTCAAAGTCTTGACATCATGCACACCGAGTTTGGCGATGATTGAATGAATTGCCTAGGAGTAGTACTTCAAATTCCACAGCAAGCGTTTTCCAAACAACCCATAATAGCAGACTTCCTGTTGGGCTGGCGTAAAACTTGACCGGGGGTAAGATGTTCGGCCCGATGAGATCTATATGTTTACTGAGTTTCATATTAATTCATGCAAGCGTGTTGGATATATGGACCAAATTGTCGGACCCCGTTCAAGAAGGCGCTGTTGAGCCCCCCTGCCACGCCCGGGTACCAGCTTCAGCCCGGCCCTGATGGCCGTGGGTTCTGACCTGTGTGCAAAATTTCAAGAGTTTTTGAGCACGTTAAGAGCCCCAAAAGCCCCTGAAACCTTGAAATCCATTAAAAGCAATAGACAAATCCCTCACACACAGAGACAGAGAGAGAGGGAGAGAAAATTCTCAGATACATCCACATTCAAACTTAAATATCTGACTTGCTGTTGTTTGGAGCTAATGACAGTTAATTAGAAAGTTGTCCGGCTTGATCTGAACAATATGCGTACCGAGTTTTATGATTGTAGGTAAAACTATATAACTAACACCCCCACTTTTGTCAAAAGGTGGCGCTACTGAGCCCCTGCACCACGCCCGTTTCTGAAACTTTGCACATGTCTACTGGCTAATAAATGTGATCTGTCTGTCGAGTTTCGTGCAATTTTAAGCAATTTCAGGCATGCTAAGAGTCTCAAAAGCATCCAAAAAGAATATTAAAGTTTGATGCGTTTGATGCGTTGTCACGGCAACAGTATCTTAGACATCAATAATCCTTTCACAAGTCTACATCTGGCGTGTGTTTACATTATACACATAAAGTTTGAAGCAAATCGGGTAAAAATAAGAGGGTGATTTCAAAGCATTTTGAAAGTGACACACTTCCTGCTGCCAGTTGGTGGCGCTATAACATTGACTCACAATAGTCACATCCATGTGATCGGACTCTTACAACGAACACACTGCTGAAGTTTCATCAAGATCAGTTAATGTATGCAGAAGTTATAACACACTTCCTGTTTCCATTATTCGCCATAAATTCGTTTCCTCGCCACGGCCAAACCGTTCGAGATATCAAAAATCCCCTGGCAACTTTTCATCGTCAATCTCTTGACTTCATGCTGACCGAGTTTCGTGGCGATTGGTTGAATTCTCTAGGAGGAGTATATCGAATTCCATTGCATGCGTTTTCCAAACAAGCCTTAATAGCCGACTTCCTGTTGGGCTGGGGTAAAAAGTAAAAGTACAACGGATATATGAACCGATGAGATCTATATGTGTACCAAGTTTCATATTATTACATGCAAGCGTGTTTGATTTATGGACCAAGTTTTCGGACCCTGTTCCAGGGGGCGCTGTCGAGCCCCCCTGCCACGCCCGGGTACCAGCTTCAGCCCGGCCCTGATGGCCGCGGGTTCTGACCCGTGTGCAAAGTTTCAGGAGTTTTTGAGCATGTTAAGGGCCCCAAAAGTGCGCTGAGAGTCTCAAAAGTATCCAAAAGGAATTTTAAAGTTTGATGCGTTGTCACGGCAACAGCATCTAAGATATCAACAATCCTTTCACAGGTCTACATCTGGCGTGTGTCTACATTATACACATCAAGTTTGAAGCAAATCGGGTAAAGCCTGTTTGATTTATGGACCAAGTTTTCGGACCCCGTTCCAGGGGGCGCTGTCGAGCCCCCCTGCCACGCCCGGGTACCAGCTTCAGCCCGGCCCTGATGGCCGCGGTTTCTGACCCGTGTGCAAAGTTTCAAGAGTTTTTGAGCATGTTAAGGGCCCCAAAAGTGCGCTAAGAATCTCAAAAGTATCCAAAAAGAATATTAAAGTTTGATGCGTTGTCACGGCAACAGCATCTAAGATATCAACAATCCTTTCACAGGTCTACATCTGGCTTGTGTCTACATTATACACATCAAGTTTGAAGCAAATAGGGTAAAGCGTGTTGGATATATGGACCAAATTGTCTGACCCGTTCAAGGGGGCGCTGTCGAGCCCCCCTGCCACGCCCGGGTACCAGCTTCAGCCCGGCCCTGATGGCCGCGGGTTTTGTCCCGTGTGCAAAGTTTCAAGAGTTTTCGAGCACGTTAAGAACCCCAAAAGTGCCCGAAAGCATAAAAAAGCATGAAAAAGCTTAAAAAAAGGAACATTAATGTTTGATGCATTGCCATGGCAACAGTATCTAAGATATCAATAATCCTTTCACAGGTCTACATCTGGCGTGTGTCTACATTATGCACATGAAGTTTGAAGCAAATCGGGTAAAAATAAGAGGGTGATTTAAAAGCATTTTGAAAGTGACACACTTCCTGCTGCCAGTTGGTGGCGCTATAACTTTGACTCACAATAGTCACATCCATGTGATCGGGCTCTTACAACGAACACACTGCTGAAGTTTCATCAAGATTAGTTAATGTATGCAGTAGTTATAACACACTTCCTGTTTCACGTTTCTCGCCATAATTTCGTTTACTCGCCACGGCCAAACCGTTCGAGATATCAAAAATCCCCTGGCAATTTTTCATCCTCAGTGTCTTGACTTCATGCTGACCGAGTTTCGTGCCGTGTGTTTGAATTCTCTAGGAGGAGTATTTCACATTCCATTGCATGTGTTTTCCAAACAACCCTTAATAGCCGACTTCCTGTTGGGCTGGGGTAAAAAGTAAGAGCATGAAGTATATATGAATCGATGAGATCTATATGTGTACTGAGTTTCATATTATTACATGCAAGCGTGTTTGATTTATGGACCAAGTGTTCAAACCCCGTTCCAGGGGGCGCTGTCGAGCCCCCCTGCCACGCCCGGGTACCATCTTCAGCCCGACCCTGATGGCCGCGGGTTCTGAGATGTGTGCAAAGTTTCAAGAGTTTTCGAGCACGTTAAGGCCCCCAAAAGTGCCCAAAAGGTAGTAAAATAATAATAAATATAGCTGCGAGCAGCGATTACGGGCCCAAGCCGGTGGCACCGCAACCCCGGAGCCTTTAGTTACCTAAAGGCACCGGGGTGGCGGTACCACCGGCTTTGGCCCTTCATCGCTGCTCGCAGCTATATTTATATATATATATATATATATATATATAAAAAGCCGGTGGCACCGCCACCCTGGTGCCTTTAGGGTTATTGTGCACGACGTGCAAAACCGTAACTCCACTTTGACTGTCGAAAAGAAGTGTGCTGTAGAGCTTGCATCAGTGTGGGCTCTGCAAAAGTGCGCATCGAGGGCACATATCAACCCCAAAGTATGCGTGAGCAACCTTCTGAAACCTAAAATGAAAAATGAGACACCCTACGGTCTCATGGATTTAACGGACACATGAAATAAGTACACAAGACCGAAAATTCATATGAAGTGTGCCATCTGGGACAGGGCCTATGATCGTGAACCACAATAGCCACATATATGAGATAATTTAAATTTAGAATAATTTTTAATGTCATAGGTCAATATGTTTTGCAGCACCTGTCAACCTGGTTTGTCTCTGCCTTTTCTGTTCTGCCCTGTTTGCCATTGTTCACCCTGCCTGTCTTGACAATTCTTAATAAAAAGCTGCAAATGGATTCCCCTGGCCTGACCCTGCCTTGTTACAACACATATGCTGCATCTGCTCGCTATCTGCAGAACGGCTCTGGTAGTTTCGCTTCAGCACTGATGATGTTGTAGGAATAGTGCGCTCTGGTTGGTCTGGATTATTCTGGATTTTTTATTTTATACAGAATTAAGTTATTTTTAATTCAGATGAGAATAAAGTTAGTGTTGATTAAAATGAAGGAAAACAAATATATTGATCTGAAATATAGCACATTCATTTTAAATTAATTTAGGTTCAATTACCAAACATACAATCTTAATTTAATTTAAAGCAAACAATACATATGGGTTTTAATTTTTTTTAAACATGTATTTATTTATATATATATATATATATATATATATCCAAAAAGACAAGGCCTTAGACTTAAATTTGAACAAGGGTTAAACTCTTGTCACTGTAACACACACACACACACACTCACACACACACACATGCAGTTTAAAAGCAAAAAAAATATTTATCCAACCCCATTTAAAAACAGTCTGTGAGTGCCATCTTTTGGACATTGATCATATTGCATAGGTTTTCATTTCGTGTCCTCAAACAGAGCACTAATTTGTTTATTTTTAAGTTACACATTCTACATGTATTAAAATAGAAAATATATTATTTTTTTTTATGGTAGTATTTTATACAAAAAATTATAATTCTGATGAGAATAAAGTTAGTGTAGATAAAAAAAATTAAGGAAAACATATATTGATCTAATATAGCACATTCATTTTAAATTCATTCAGCTTGAATCACCAAACATACAATATTCATTTTATTTAAAGCAAACAATATATTTAAAAGATATGTTCTATGCATATTTTGTCATTTTAATTAAAAAAATATCCATAAAGTGCTATGCAAAAAGACAAGGCCTTAGATATTTATTTATCCTTTTAATGCAGGACTAATTTTAAACTTAAATTAAGTGCACGGTCATTCATAACGGTGCGCGTTCACGGCGAGGATGGAGCAGAACAAAGCAAACGTTTTTTAGTTCATTCTCCCATAGCAAATAATGGAAAACGCTCGCTCTGCTCTGGACGTAAGTATTTTATTTTCATTTTAGCGATTTAAATGCGCTAATTTTGAAATGAGAATTTTTATATATATAAAGACACAGATAATATTACTTGCCTGACCTGATTAGAACATTGAAAAAATTTTTAAAAAATAACTAGGGAATCACTAAACCGAGAGAATTATTATGATTTGATGATACACTCAAAATATTCCACAACAAATTCTTTAAATGTAATGATATTCAGAACAGAACACGAATAAAAAAATAACTATAATCAAGCCAAAACTAAATAATTTAAAACAAAAGTAAAAGTAAGTGGTTTTGGGCTCACGTAAATCTCTCTTTAGAATCAAAATGTTGCAACATTTGCGATGTATTTGGATGCTAAACTATTCTTTATTATAGGCTTTGTACTTCACTCACGTTACAATATCGACGGAAAAAATCATCCTCTTCACTTGTGCAAAAACGTGCTTGGTAACATCACAGTGGAGCGGTTGCTTACGCGGGCACGGGCGCGATCGAACTGTGTGTGTGTGCTTGTATGTGAGAGAGAGAGTATGAGGTGTGATTTGTGCACTTTTTGGCGATCGCTAAGCAAACTGAGAGGTGAACTAACGTGTATACGCTCGCCAGCCGTCTGGCCGAAATCCCATAGTATTCAGGCGTCAGACGTAAGATTTGAGACGTTACACGTCACGGTCTATGGC
Organism: Semotilus atromaculatus; assembly: GCA_031834385.1. NCBI lineage: Eukaryota > Metazoa > Chordata > Actinopteri > Cypriniformes > Leuciscidae > Semotilus > Semotilus atromaculatus. The sequence continues at coordinate 36,001,271 of JAULUF010000009.1, read as the reverse complement.
GAGTGGATAGTGCCACAGATAACCTAACAAAGGAGACTGTCGTGTGACAGCTACGTGTGTGGATGTGGATAGGGTACTCCGTCAGTGCACAACGTCGTCGATAAGCCCGTCGCCGTCAGCCTTGATTTTTTTTTCTTTTCTCAAACTTCGACGACTTCTTCATTTTTATTGTCGGTTGGCAAACTAGCTGAGAGGTGCATTAGCGCCACCAACTGGACTGGAGTGTGTACAGGCCTACATCCTCCAGCCTTCATTAAAAGTGTTGCTGTAAAATTTAATTTTACATAGAAATTTAAAAGGACGGTAATCTAATGGATATTTATTCGAAGATATTAATGAGCTTAAATTTGTAAGTTATGTCAGCTGAGAAGTTTGTACTATTAAAAAAACACTAGGCTACTTTAGCTTTGTTGATATGATGTCTATGTCCAAATTTGTAAAAGGCTCTTTTGTAAATCAAACTAAAAGGAAGTGTGAAAATATTCTAGAAATATGACCACTGTTCAATGAACTCCTTGAGGCAAAACACTTTTACGTAGTTTTAACCTCCCTTCTAGAAAGTAACCATCAAATCTTCTCTTTTTCATCTTTCCTATTTGCAGTTTGTATTTTTATGCGTTGTAAGCATAGACTATATGTATTCCTGCATGTTGCATTGTTAATACTGTTATACTAATAAAGAGGAAAAAAATATTTCCTATTTGAATAATTATCGTCCGATAAGCATTCTTCCAGCTGCGTCAAAAGTGCTCGAGAAGATTGTGGCGGAGCAACTTACGACCCACTTTGACTCACACGCTCTTTTAAACCCAATGCAGTTTGGCTTCAGACGGAAATACTCAACAGATTCTGCTTGTTGCTACCTCCTAGAAACTATCAGGGCATATGTAGATCAGGGAAGGGTGGTGGGAGCAGTCTTCCTTGATCTGCGTAAAGCTTTTGATACTGTTAATCACCAGATACTTTATAGTGGGTTGCATCAATACAATCTTTCTGAGCACACCCAAAGGTGGATAAGATCTTATTTGAGCGACCGACATCAGTGTGTACGAGTGAATAATATCCAATCTGCGTTTAGAGCTACTTCGATGGGAGTGCCGCAAGGGTCTATTTTGGGACCCTTGCTTTTTAGCATCTATATAAATGACCTCCCCAGAGTGTGTTCTGACGTTGATGTAATCATGTACGCTGATGATACGGTGATCTTCACTTTTGGGGAAAACGAGCTGGAGGTTGCTGATAAATTATCAAAAGAGATGCAGAAAGTTGCAGAATGGTTGCAGACGTCCTGCCTGACCTTAAACGTTGATAAAACTGTCTCAATGTTTTTTTCAAATAAACGTAAAATACAACAAACTCAAGAAATTCAAGTAAATGGACAAAAAATTAAATATGTAAATGAAACAAAATATTTAGGTTTAGTACTTGACTCAAACCTTGGTTTTAAAAGTCACATAAAAAAACTCAGTAATAAATTAAAATTTAATTTGATGAACTATAAACATATTAGAAATTCATTAACTACGGAAGCCTCAAACACATTCCTTAATACTATGATTGTTTCACATCTTTTGTATTGCATGTCTAGTTGGTCTCAGGCGTGTAAAACATCGCTAAAGTTTCTTGAATCATTATACAAAAGGGCTATAAAAATTCATGATAAAAAATCTCGTTACTACCATCATTGTAAAGTACTAAGTAAATATAACATTTTAAATTTTGAAAACCTTATTAAATATAATCAAATTTGTTCTCTGTTTAAAATTATTCATAACATCGCTGCTCCTCCTTTAAGAAAATTTGTGAAACTAAATTCGGAGCGAAATTCTAGAACCACACGGTCGACAGTTAGAGGAGAGTGCAGCGTTCCAAGATGCAGAACCACATATGGTCAACAATCGTTTTCTTATAAAGCAGTGAGCCTTTGGAATATTCTTCCAAATGAAATTATCTCTTGCACTAACTATGGCACATTTACACGCCTGACCAAACAGTGGTTATTAACAAAGCAAACCTGTACACACTGAATGACTGTGATACAAATGATGTAAACTGTGAATGAATGAGTTACAGATTCCTGTAGTAGAGAGTATTATATGATATGAGTAAAGTGATGCTTCTGTGTATTATAATTCTGTACATATTTTTTAATTTTTGTAAGTATATCATCAACCTGTCCAGGGACTGCAGGCGGAAATTAGCATTTTTTGCTATAACCTGGCACATGACATCTCTTCTTTCTTAGATTAATGGTTTTTGTGCATTGTCCCTGATCAAATAAAATAAATAAAAAAATAAAAAATTTGTTCTCTTCAGTGGAGTGATTCAATATGTCTTGCTGTTTTGTTATTTCATCACATGATGGCACTGTTGCATTTTTTGTCAATTGCACAATTTAATAATGCATTTTAGGCTGAAAAAGTCGATAATATCTCGTGAGTTAATGTTTGAATATCATAAGATTGCAATTGGCATCTAGGGTGCACATTGTTAAATAATGCACAAGTGGTAATTTATTAAAAATATTAAAATAAATTTATTTAAAAACACAGCTTGAGAGGCAGTTTAATTGAGTGCTGCAAATTCAAACATGAGAACCAATCAAAAGCACCAGAACAGCAACAAACTTTACTAAACAACTGTGGCTGGAAATGGCAAAGGAAGACAATGTGCACATGAAATACACATAATGCAACAAAAAGAATATTATTCAATATATAGCCAAGCTTATTAAAGAAAATATTCATATGACATCTTAAACATTTTCATAAGAAATTGTGATTTAATTACATATTTTACCAGTAGGCCTAACTGTAACAGATAACACTTACATTTATGTTGTAATTAAATTATTTGACTAAATTGCATGTATGTAGTTAGCCTAATCCCCAACACTGCCTGTATGTCTACAGTTGAACATTAAATGGTGTTCTTCTAGGTATAGAATCATGGGAGCTTTATATTATGAGCATTAAGTGAGTCGGAAATTACGTTTGTATCATTGTATAATAGTATGCTGGTTTCTCTGTGTAGCATCCCGATGGAAAATGAAGAACTTCACTGAGGGTCTTAAGATTTTTAATTTGCTGTCTTGTACTTCAAGAACAATGTAATTGCTAAAAAAGTGCAGACATAAAGCAACATATATCTTATAACTCCTTTAGGATTACATTGATTAGTAACGCATTTGCATGATCAAAATAATCCAAATCATTATGCAGAAATATGCATGTAAAATACTTTGTTGCCAATAAAATAACCAAAGGCAAATGCCTGTAACAAATAGCCTACAGTTAATAACAGAAATTGAATAAGCATGAAACAGCTCTAATACTTTATTGATTAATTTTACAAGTAACTGTATACCTAATACAACCGTTTTCACATTGTGGGGAAGTGAAAGCATTATCTTCTGTTTGGACAGTGAATCCAAACAATAAAGCACAACACATGAACTGTGTTATGAACTGTAGGCTACTCCAGAGTTCCCAGTCGCCAGAGGAATAAAAGCATGACTTGAATTCACTCAATAAAGTTAAAATAAAGTTACACTGACAATGGGTACTGGTGGCGACCATAGACAGTAGGTGGCGACGTACTTAGTGACGACGTGTGTGTCACACGGCTTTGAGGCGACGTACCTAGTGACGACGTGTGTGTCACACGGCTTTGAGGCGACGTACCTAGTTCAGACGTTGTTAGTATATGAGGTGTGATTTGTGCAATTGCTTTGCAAACTAAGCAATCACCGTGTCGATCGTCGCCTACCTTGCCGTGACCAATGTCGTGTGATAACCTACGTGTGGATAAGCGGCGTGGATAAGCGCGTGGATAAGCGCGTGAATAACGTACGCGTGGATAAGCACCTGGATTAATAGGCTACTCAGGCAAATATCTATTATCTTTACTATTGTATCTTTTTAATTTGGGATGTAATCATAACACACACATTTTCATGTTTTTTGTGGGTTGTACAACAGTGTAGACACTAATAGTAATCAGTATAATTAGTATATTTATATGTACGCAAGATTTATAGTAGAACTGCAAAAACTGTTATCTTATACTTAAGGCTGCCAGTTAGAAAAAGGTAAATCAATTCATTCAAATTTGCAGTTGATATTTGACAGATTTTACTGTAGCCTACAGCAATTTTATAAAACTATACATTTAGTAAACGAGGCTAACCCTTTTGAACTATAATAAGAAAGTATACGTTCAGTCTACATTTTATATACTTCTAAAAAATATACTTTATGTAGGCCTACCTCTCAGAAATATAGCCTACTTAAAATTACACTTAGGTATAGGCCCCACTTGATTTATACTGAGAGAACAGTCCAAGTATATTTGGCCTGCACTTGTACGCAATCTTTTGATCAAGATACTTAAAAGTAGTATTCAAAGCCTATTTTTTATATATATATATATATATATATATATATATATATATATATATATATATATATTAGGGCTGTCAAATAGTTAATCACGATTAATCACATCCAAAATAAAAGTTTTTTTTACATAATATATGTGGGTGCACTGTGTATAATTATTTTATATATATAAATACACACACATGCTTGTATATATTTAAGAAATATTTTCATGTATATACTGTATATAGATTTATATATAATTTATATTATATATAAATATAAATATTTTATATATAAATAATATTTTTTTCTTAAATATACATGCATGTGTGTGTATTTATATATATACAAAATAATTATACACAGTGCACCCACATATATTATGTAAAAAAAACTTTTATTTTGGATGTGATTAATCATGATTAATTATTTGACAGCCCTAATATATATATATGTATGTATACAGTATAAAACTGTATAAACTGTATAAAACTGTCACAGTGTCTGGTTTGTGTTTCCCCGGGTGTACACTAGAGGTCTCTGCCCCATACTGTCACCATTCACTCTGGAACTGCATTCCCCACAATCCTTGTCATAACGTAAGATACAAGGTAATGGAGCCTTTTATACATTGTCGTGTTTTTTTTAGAAATAAATAATGGACAAATAGAGTCTTTGGACGCCTCAGATGTAAAGTTATTCGCTGTCAAAGTGACGGTAGTAATCAGCTACAAGACTCTCAGGAGTTCGTAGGCCGCCCCGCTTACAGTTACACAGATCACAGCAGTTATACCATTTCCAAGGTCTAAGCTACGTCATTGCTTACAGGTTGAATGATTCTCATTGGCTAAGAAATAGATAAACACAGTAATTTTCCACACATATACAGATACACTGAAGCATATCTCCATCGATTATGCAGCTGACACTCAGACCCTGAAGTTATGCCCGTTCGTGACCTTCCAGGTCGCAGATTTGGGTTGCTGGGCGCCAACATGTCAAGAATGAACTCAGTCAATCTCCAGTAATGCCAGTGGTTCCTGAACCTGTAACTAAGAAGACTAACACACACACCGACACACCGCTTTTCCAAGGTTGGATTTGGTCAGGCTCTAACAATAAATAGAAGAGTCCTCTCAAAACATCAAGATAATGCGCTCTTTCTCTCAAGGAGAATTATACTTTAGTCTAAATGGAAAAATATAGGCTTTAACTGAGAAATGGTTTCTTAAACTATAGACCCCTATTTGTTTTAACAGACTGAAGACCTTTCTCAAACACTAAACAAGTCAATATTTCATTTCTGAAAGCCTGCTAAATAAGCAAGCACTGTTACTGCATTCAGATATCAAATAATGACATTAGAGAATACATGAAAATAACATTTCAGTAATCACACTGGTAACTTCTATAACAAAGTAAAATCTCCAGAGAAGTCATTCAACTCGTTTGATATTTAGAAGGAAAAATATTGATTAATACCTTGATCATAATAAATCAATATATGTATATTTAAGCAGCAGTGGATTCCAATCCACCCCCTTCAGTACATATTGACATTAGTGTAGGCCTACTTACTACATAAAGCATACTTAGTAATATACTTGAACATTACTTAAGTATACTTCTTTTTCGTAAGGGAAATGAAATGCCTAGTTTAAAAAAGCTGTTAAAGTGACCAAGAAGCTAACCCAGTGATGTGTTAATATCACTGACCTGTTGCTAAGTTGCTTTGTTAGTAGTTTAGACCAATACATTTGTTTACATAATCATTGGATTATTTGGCTAAAGTTTTGCATTAACCAGTATGTTATTGTTATTATAGACATGTAAATACATTTCAAGTTCAGTGCACCGACAATATTTACATTCAATTAGAAGTATAATTTTTTTAATCAAAATTTTTTTTTTATTGGTTGTAATTGTTTCAATTTACAAACCATGCAGCAACAAAGAAAAAAGCTGGTCAAGTAAATGTAATTATAAACTCTCATAATATGACATTGTTTTGAGGGAACTCCTCAAGGAACAAACTAACACATGACACGGGATAGTGAATGCCCAAAATGTAACAAGGCAAAAAAATAGGTATAATATTTGGTTCAGCCAACGAATCAGACATCAGGAGACTCCAGTGTACAGTCCGGACAGCAGAGAGGATTATTGGTGCCCACCTTGGAATTATAAGATTCTATGTGCATTCTGACTGGTTTTGAGATATTGAGCTTTACATTTTTTGCATTCAATTCGACTGTGTAGAAAGAACCTATTTATTTTCTAAATAAAAAAGTAAAAAAATTTACACAACTTATAAAATAAAAACATGTTCTTGGTGCTATGTAACCAGAGGGTGAAGCTTCCAATAACGCATCTAAAAGCTATCAATCAACTCTCAGACAAGAAAAAGAACACTGTTTCACACCAGAGTATGTGATTGGAGTGGTAATATTTCCAGAGCGGAGAGACTTTATGAAGAGGGGGGATGGGCTTGTGGTGCCTGGAGGTAATGGATCTGCAGTAGATTGTTGTCTGTTTATTAACCATGGTTTTATCATGTTTTTTGGGCTTATTGACTACAATTAAAAAATTGGTCAGGATTTGTAAAGTGCGAAAGTTTAAATGGTTCCCCAACGAGCAAAAATGCTTAGTTTAATTACACAGGTAACAAAATAGACAAGTAAACCCTTTCAATTTTATTTTTATGTTTAGTTCTATAGACAAACTTTAACAAATATCAAGTCAAAAAAGAGCGCCACATTCATGAAAGTAACCGAAAATTGTAAAACATTTTTTTCACTTGAATGTTGCTAGTGCGAACTAACCAAAGAACTGGAAAGCTAATGACAGTCACAAAACTCCTGCAAAAAGCGGACTTCCCTCTTACCTTGACATTTCCTTGATTGTTTCGTAGCCTATACTTTTAGACTACACACAATACATGATTGACTTTTAGTTAGTTGAATGAGTCAAGTTCTTTAACCATAAAGTCTAACTACACAATGAGAGGAAAATAACATTTAACCATCCACAAAATGTTATTACGTTGTTGAATGCGCATGCGCCAAAAACTACTACGTCATGATAATGCACTAGGGCAGGCTACTTGCAGTGAGCAAATTTGACTATGTATGATAGATGTTTTTTTTTTGGAAATGTTCTATACTTCTAAGAAATGTATGTTTGCACTACTGTAAAACATTTCTTGAATAAAAATAAATAAAAATAAATAAAAATAAAACAATCGAAAAAAAAAAGTTATGTCTAGATTTTGTTTTTGCGATATTATTTACCATTGCTGTATCAGGGTTATTACCGTTAAATACAACTATTATACCATTTTGTTTATTGAAATAACGCTGAAATAAAATTATTTATAATATAACTATTATTATATAATATATTATATATATAATTATATAATTTATAATATATTATATATAATTATTATATAACGCTGAAAGAACGCTGTTCTTTAAAAAAAAAAAAAAAGTATTTGTGTGTGAGTGCGCTGGTAATCCCTACGTTCTGAGGACCAATTGACCCCACAAATATAGTAATAGCAGTAAATTTTGAGTGTTTTGGTGTCCATGAGGAAACAATCTTATAAATCATACAGAAATATGTTTTCTAAAATGCATAATATTCAGACTGGTACCTTTTGTATGTGAGGGAGAAAATGGATGTGAATGTAAGCCTCATTGTCCTCCAGACTCCTTCTAAAAGATAGTTTTAGTGTTGTAACTGAGTACAATAACTGACAAACACTTAAACGAAATATAACCTTGTTGATGCTTAAGCCACTGCAAGGATTCAAAAGAAACAATTTTGATTATATTATGCATTCCTTTGGAGTTTTAGCGGAGGGAAAAGGTAATTTATTACTGTGCCACCTTTGTGACTGTTCATCAAATTCAGCACACTTGATTCACACAACACATGACTGCACTGGTTCTTATAATGGTAAACCATTCGGATTACACATCATTATGCTACAAAATGACTAACTGCTGGCCTCAAAAAAATAAAAAATAAAATAGAAAGAAGTGGGGAAAAATGTAAAAGAAAATACAACTTGATTCAGGGGAACAATCTTTTTTGTATAGCCTATCCCTTGTTGTTCAAGGGTTATTAACATACAAATACTTGAGAGACAGTGCAAAATCTTGCACAAATATTGTACACTTGCACTAACAATAGGCCTACACCCTAATGGTTACTTGATGAGAGAAATGAACATATTGTACAGTAAACTATCACATAGAACTCCCTCGATGATTGTCATTTATTTACAGACATTTTAGGGACTGTATTTTACCATAAAAAAAGGAAACCTCACTGTTTCCCAACCCTGTTCCTGAAGATACACCAAACACAACACATTTCCCTGCTCTTCATCATAATCATTTCCTCTCGGATCATCATCTCGATCCACACATCAGCTCTTCAGTGGAGACTCTGAGACATAGCCTAAGCAGTGAAAGGAGGAAGACTTCAGCAACGGGTCTTCAGGGTCAGGAAACACTGGACTACATGACTAGTGAGCTTCAGAAAGAGTTTGGTGACAAGGCCAAGAAAATGTTTCTTATTTTTAGAAGAGGTGAAAAATTATACATTAACACAATAATTCAAACACAGTGTTGTACATATTTATCCCAGACTATTGTTGGGCTGGTGCAGTATAGCACAGGAGTCCTGAAGTCACCCCATCACCACACATGCTCTTAAAAGCCCATGTTAATGACCTGATCTGAATCAGATGCTTTTGATTGAGGAGACAATGCAGAATAAACAGAACAGACAGAGAAACCCAACATTATCCGTACATAAACCATCTCCTTATGCGCCTAGAGAGAAATGCACAATGGATTATAGACAGTAGTGTATTTATTTTAGTTTTGAATTGTTTCGTTTAAAGACATTTCAAACTTTCTATATAGGCTATTTCTCATAATTTCGTTTAATTTATGACGAGATGTGCTCCAGTTCACGAGTGACCGCGCTCGCGACTCCATAAGTCATAGGGACCCCCATAAAAAAATATATTTTTGGATTTTGGGGGGCCCAAATAGGCTATATTTTAAAATTAAAAATTATTGTGAAAATTATAGGTCTTTAATGACGCTTTATATTTATAACAGTAATTAATTCATTTTCTAGCGTGAGGCAGCAATCAGGGCAGTAGCTATAGCACAGGAGTCCTGCCACAGGGCATTTTCATCTATTATTAGCAGAGTGAGTTGTTGTTGTGGTGCACCCGCTAAATAAGGACTGTACAAAGTTGAGCTGTTGGGGCTCGGGCAGTTATTTATAACATATTAATTTAGAGTTAAGAAACGATATATAGGCTACACACGACCAGAGTGCTGTTTTCCTGAATGCCATCACGATTGAAACCGAAATATTGATTTCATAACAGTTCAATAAACAAATAGGCCTAGTTAAAATTAAGTTAGGCTACTTACGAGTCAAAGATTCAATTACCCATTATTAAACCGCCTCATTCTGAATAAATGAGCCGTTTGAACGAATCGTTTAAATTAATGACTCAATGACTCGCTCATTAAGACGCCGCCTGCCGCCTCCTACTGGCCGTTTAGTTTCAAAGTAGGCTATCATTCTTTTCAACATTCCTTATTTGTATATATATATATATATATATATATATATATATATATATAAATATTTAAAACAATCTCAATCTCATTTAATACAGTTATAATTTTTCAATTTAACGTAACGGTATGTAATTTGATTGGTAGCAGCCACTAGACTAGGCTGTCTTATTATTTTAATTGAATGTAGCCTATTAATAAAATTTAAGAATTTGAAATATAATTTAGACCATACATTAAATAAAATTAGGGTAAAAGTGCCCTTTATAGAGATACAAAAAATATTCAGATAAGAGTGTTTTCAAAAATGAAACATTGACAATTTAAGTTTAAAGGGAGTAAAGCCTCTGTTTAGACTAAAGGAAATGTAATTTTGCCAAAAGAAGAACTTTTCAGTTAAATAAATGTTAATTTTAAATCGGCCTACTTCAGTGTGATATATATTACCATATTATCATGCTTAATTGAATAATTGTAATGTGAAGACCAGATGCAGATATCTAAATCAAATATGGGTGGTTGGCGGGTGGATGCCCCCGGACCCCCCAGTGTTAGGATTTTGCCACCTCTGCCTCATTTTGAGACAGGAAAAATCCTGACATTGGTCCATATATATTTTGCCTACAGTAGGGTACATAGCAAGGTAGTCTTCAGAATTTATCATTTTATAATTACATAGCCTACATTTTCGTGGACCCCCCAAGAGTCATAAATCAATTCGAACCCTGCCCATAGAAAATCATTACAAGAACGCTTAAAGTGGTTTAGTGCAGATTAGACTGTCCCGCTATTACGTCGAAATAACTATGTCGAAATAATGACTTATTTTGAAATAATGACTCAATATCTCGAAATAGAAAGTTTTCTTTTTCCACTGCACCATTTGTTTCAGGGCTGCATAGAACATTAGCCTTAATAGGTTAACGTTAATTGATTCCAGAAATAATATTTGGCGGTGCTTTGGTCTTTACTAGCCCGCCCTAGCGCCGCCCATTATTACCAATAGCCTATTAAACACACATAAATATATATGCATAAATGAGATATATAATAGTGTTGTAAACCCCCAAAAACATGAAGACAGTGTTAGTTATGATCATATCCCAAATTAAAAAGGTACAATAGTGAGATGATAGAATTCAGCCTAACTATTAGGTTAATAGCCAGACGTTGATCCATAGATCCGCACGTTTATCCACACGTACGTTATCCAGACGTTGATCCACACGTTTATCCACACGTACGTTATCCAGACGTTGATCCACACGTTTATCCACACGTACGTTATCCAGACGTTGATCCACACGTTTATCCACACGTACGTTATCCAGACGTTGATTCACACGTACGTTATCCAGACGTTGATTCACACGTTTATCCACACGTACGTTATTCAGACGCAAAGTAAAAACAATCATTTTTCTGCTACGTCGCCGCCACGCCGCCGCGCACTTTGAGCGCAGCTCCAACACGTGACCGTGACGTGTAACGTCTCAAATCTTACGTCTGACGCCTGAATACTATGGGATTTCGGCCAGACGGCTGGCGAGCGTATACACGTTAGTTCACCTCTCAGTTTGCTTAGCGATCGCCAAAAAGTGCACAAATCACACCTCATATTAGTAGGCGTTATTTTTACTAGAATTCTAATATACGTCGCCGTGACGTCGCCACCGGAAGACGTTCCTCCTGTGACGTCGCCGCCAAGTCGCCGCTGGTCTCCCGTCGGCAGTCCCAATCAATCCCATTCAAAAATCCACACGTTCTGGCGGCGACGGCAGGGTAGACTTCTCCTTCTCCTTCTCCTGGTAATCCATGATTTGACACTAAATACTCGCCATAACGGTCACGTGTTGGAGCTGCGCTCAAAGTGCGCGGCGGCGTGGCGGCGACGTAGCAGAAAAATGATTGTTTTTACTTTGCGTCTGAATAACGTACGTGTGGATAAACGTGTGAATCAACGTCTGGATAACGTACGTGTGGATAAACGTGTGGATCAACGTCTGGATAACGTACGTGTGGATAAACGTGCGGATCAACGTCTGGTTAACGTAGGCTACGTGTGGATAAACGTGTGGATCAACGTCTGGCTATTAACCTAATAGTTAGGCTGAATTCTATCATCTCACTATTGTACCTTTTTAATTTGGGATATGATCATAACTAACACTGTCTTCATGTTTTTGGGGGTTTACAACACTATTATATATCTCATTTATGCATATATATTTATGTGTGTTTAATAGGCTATTGGTAATAATGGGCGGCGCTAGGGCGGGCTAGTAAAGACCAAAGCACCGCCAAATATTATTTCTGGAATCAATTAACGTTAACCTATTAAGGCTAATGTTCTATGCAGCCCTGAAACAAATGGTGCAGTGGAAAAAGAAAACTTTCTATTTCGAGATATTGAGTCATTATTTCAAAATAAGTCATTATTTCGACATAGTTATTTCGACGTAATAGCGGGACAGTCTAATCTGCACTAAACCACTTTAAGCGTTCTTGTAATGATTTTCTATGGGCAGGGTTCGAATTGATTTATGACTCTTGGGGGGTCCACGAAAATGTAGGCTATGTAATTATAAAATGATAAATTCTGAAGACTACCTTGCTATGTACCCTACTGTAGGCAAAATATATATGGACCAATGTCAGGATTTTTCCTGTCTCAAAATGAGGCAGAGGTGGCAAAATCCTAACACTGGGGGGTCCGGGGGCATCCACCCGCCAACCACCCATATTTGATTTAGATATCTGCATCTGGTCTTCACATTACAATTATTCAATTAAGCATGATAATATGGTAATATATATCACACTGAAGTAGGCCGATTTAAAATTAACATTTATTTAACTGAAAAGTTCTTCTTTTGGCAAAATTACATTTCCTTTATAGTCTAAACAGAGGCTTTACTCCCTTTAAACTTAAATTGTCAATGTTTCATTTTTGAAAACACTCTTATCTGAATATTTTTTGTATCTCTATAAAGGGCACTTTTACCCTAATTTTATTTAATGTATGGTCTAAATTATATTTCAAATTCTTAAATTTTATTAATAGGCTACATTCAATTAAAATAATAAGACAGCCTAGTCTAGTGGCTGCTACCAATCAAATTACATACCGTTACGTTAAATTGAAAAATTATAACTGTATTAAATGAGATTGAGATTGTTTTAAATATTTTTATATATATATATATATATATATATATATATATATATATATATATATATATATATATATATATATATATATATATATATATATACAAATAAGGAATGTTGAAAAGAATGATAGCCTACTTTGAAGCTAAACGGCCAGTAGGAGGCGGCAGGCGGCGTCTTAATGAGCGAGTCATTGAGTCATTAATTTAAACGATTCGTTCAAACGGCTCATTTATTCAGAATGAGGCGGTTTAATAATGGGTAATTGAATCTTTGACTCGTAAGTAGCCTAACTTAATTTTAACTAGGCCTATTTGTTTATTGAACTGTTATGAAATCAATATTTCGGTTTCAATCGTGATGGCATTCAGGAAAACAGCACTCTGGTCGTGTGTAGCCTATATATCGTTTCTTAACTCTAAATTAATATGTTATAAATAACTGCCCGAGCCCCAACAGCTCAACTTTGTACAGTCCTTATTTAGCGGGTGCACCACAACAACAACTCACTCTGCTAATAATGAAAATGCCGTGGCAGGACTCCTGTGCTATAGCTACTGCCCTGATTGCTGCCTCACGCTAGAAAATGAATTAATTACTGTTATAAATATAAAGCGTCATTAAAGACCTATAATTTTCACAATAATTTTTAATTTTAAAATATAGCCTATTTGGGCCCCCCAAAATCCAAAAATATATTTTTTTATGGGGGTCCCTATGACTTATGGAGTCGCGAGCGCGGTCACTCGTGAACTGGAGCACATCTCGTCATAAATTAAACGAAATTATGAGAAATAGCCTATATAGAAAGTTTGAAATGTCTTTAAACGAAACAATTCAAAACTAAAATAAATACACTACTGTCTATAATCCATTGTGCATTTCTCTCTAGGCGCATAAGGAGATGGTTTATGTACGGATAATGTTGGGTTTCTCTGTCTGTTCTGTTTATTCTGCATTGTCTCCTCAATCAAAAGCATCTGATTCAGATCAGGTCATTAACATGGGCTTTTAGAGCATGTGTGGTGATGGGGTGACTTCAGGACTCCTGTGCTATACTGCACCAGCCCAACAATAGTCTGGGATAAATATGTACAACACTGTGTTTGAATTATTGTGTTAATGTATAATTTTTCACCTCTTCTAAAAATAAGAAACATTTTCTTGGCCTTGTCACCAAACTCTTTCTGAAGCTCACTAGTCATGTAGTCCAGTGTTTCCTGACCCTGAAGACCCGTTGCTGAAGTCTTCCTCCTTTCACTGCTTAGGCTATGTCTCAGAGTCTCCACTGAAGAGCTGATGTGTGGATCGAGATGATGATCCGAGAGGAAATGATTATGATGAAGAGCAGGGAAATGTGTTGTGTTTGGTGTATCTTCAGGAACAGGGTTGGGAAACAGTGAGGTTTCCTTTTTTTATGGTAAAATACAGTCCCTAAAATGTCTGTAAATAAATGACAATCATCGAGGGAGTTCTATGTGATAGTTTACTGTACAATATGTTCATTTCTCTCATCAAGTAACCATTAGGGTGTAGGCCTATTGTTAGTGCAAGTGTACAATATTTGTGCAAGATTTTGCACTGTCTCTCAAGTATTTGTATGTTAATAACCCTTGAACAACAAGGGATAGGCTATACAAAAAAGATTGTTCCCCTGAATCAAGTTGTATTTTCTTTTACATTTTTCCCCACTTCTTTCTATTTTATTTTTTATTTTTTTGAGGCCAGCAGTTAGTCATTTTGTAGCATAACGATGTGTAATCCGAATGGTTTACCATTATAAGAACCAGTGCAGTCATGTGTTGTGTGAATCAAGTGTGCTGAATTTGATGAACAGTCACAAAGGTGGCACAGTAATAAATTACCTTTTCCCTCCGCTAAAACTCCAAAGGAATGCATAATATAATCAAAATTGTTTCTTTTGAATCCTTGCAGTGGCTTAAGCATCAACAAGGTTATATTTCGTTTAAGTGTTTGTCAGTTATTGTACTCAGTTACAACACTAAAACTATCTTTTAGAAGGAGTCTGGAGGACAATGAGGCTTACATTCACATCCATTTTCTCCCTCACATACAAAAGGTACCAGTCTGAATATTATGCATTTTAGAAAACATATTTCTGTATGATTTATAAGATTGTTTCCTCATGGACACCAAAACACTCAAAATTTACTGCTATTACTATATTTGTGGGGTCAATTGGTCCTCAGAACGTAGGGATTACCAGCGCACTCACACACAAATACTTTTTTTTTTTTTTAAAGAACAGCGTTCTTTCAGCGTTATATAATAATTATATATAATATATTATAAATTATATAATTATATATAATATATTATATAATAATAGTTATATTATAAATAATTTTATTTCAGCGTTATTTCAATAAACAAAATGGTATAATAGTTGTATTTAACGGTAATAACCCTGATACAGCAATGGTAAATAATATCGCAAAAACAAAATCATAACTTTTTTTTTTCGATTGTTTTATTTTTATTTATTTTTATTTATTTTTATTCAAGAAATGTTTTACAGTAGTGCAAACATACATTTCTTAGAAGTATAGAACATTTCCAAAAAAAACCATCTATCATACATAAGTCAAATTTGCTCACTGCAAGTAGCCTGCCCTAGTGCATTATCATGACGTAGTAGTTTTTGGCGCATGCGCATTCAACAACGTAATAACATTTTGTGGATGGTTAAATGTTATTTTCCTCTCATTGTGTAGTTAGACTTTATGGTTAAAGAACTTGACTCATTCAACTAACTAAAAGTCAATCATGTATTGTGTGTAGTCTAAAAGTATAGGCTACGAAACAATCAAGGAAATGTCAAGGTAAGAGGGAAGTCCGCTTTTTGCAGGAGTTTTGTGACTGTCATTAGCTTTCCAGTTCTTTGGTTAGTTCGCACTAGCAACATTCAAGTGAAAAAAATGTTTTACAATTTTCGGTTACTTTCATGAATGTGGCGCTCTTTTTTGACTTGATATTTGTTAAAGTTTGTCTATAGAACTAAACATAAAAATAAAATTGAAAGGGTTTACTTGTCTATTTTGTTACCTGTGTAATTAAACTAAGCATTTTTGCTCGTTGGGGAACCATTTAAACTTTCGCACTTTACAAATCCTGACCAATTTTTTAATTGTAGTCAATAAGCCCAAAAAACATGATAAAACCATGGTTAATAAACAGACAACAATCTACTGCAGAGCCATTACCTCCAGGCACCACAAGCCCATCCCCCCTCTTCATAAAGTCTCTCCGCTCTGGAAATATTACCACTCCAATCACATACTCTGGTGTGAAACAGTGTTCTTTTTCTTGTCTGAGAGTTGATTGATAGCTTTTAGATGCGTTATTGGAAGCTTCACCCTCTGGTTACATAGCACCAAGAACATGTTTTTATTTTATAAGTTGTGTAAATTTTTTTACTTTTTTATTTAGAAAATAAATAGGTTCTTTCTACACAGTCAAATTGAATGCAAAAAATGTAAAGCTCAATATCTCAAAACCAGTCAGAATGCACATAGAATCTTATAATTCCAAGGTGGGCACCAATAATCCTCTCTGCTGTCCGGACTGTACACTGGAGTCTCCTGATGTCTGATTCGTTGGCTGAACCAAATATTATACCTATTTTTTTGCCTTGTTACATTTTGGGCATTCACTATCCCGTGTCATGTGTTAGTTTGTTCCTTGAGGAGTTCCCTCAAAACAATGTCATATTATGAGAGTTTATAATTACATTTACTTGACCAGCTTTTTTCTTTGTTGCTGCATGGTTTGTAAATTGAAACAATTACAACCAATAAAAAAAATTTTTTGATTAAAATAATTATACTTCTAATTGAATGTAAATATTGTCGGTGCACTGAACTTGAAATGTATTTACATGTCTATAATAACAATAACATACTGGTTAATGCAAAACTTTAGCCAAATAATCCAATGATTATGTAAACAAATGTATTGGTCTAAACTACTAACAAAGCAACTTAGCAACAGGTCAGTGATATTAACACATCACTGGGTTAGCTTCTTGGTCACTTTAACAGCTTTTTTAAACTAGGCATTTCATTTCCCTTACGAAAAAGAAGTATACTTAAGTAATGTTCAAGTATATTACTAAGTATGCTTTATGTAGTAAGTAGGCCTACACTAATGTCAATATGTACTGAAGGGGGTGGATTGGAATCCACTGCTGCTTAAATATACATATATTGATTTATTATGATCAAGGTATTAATCAATATTTTTCCTTCTAAATATCAAACGAGTTGAATGACTTCTCTGGAGATTTTACTTTGTTATAGAAGTTACCAGTGTGATTACTGAAATGTTATTTTCATGTATTCTCTAATGTCATTATTTGATATCTGAATGCAGTAACAGTGCTTGCTTATTTAGCAGGCTTTCAGAAATGAAATATTGACTTGTTTAGTGTTTGAGAAAGGTCTTCAGTCTGTTAAAACAAATAGGGGTCTATAGTTTAAGAAACCATTTCTCAGTTAAAGCCTATATTTTTCCATTTAGACTAAAGTATAATTCTCCTTGAGAGAAAGAGCGCATTATCTTGATGTTTTGAGAGGACTCTTCTATTTATTGTTAGAGCCTGACCAAATCCAACCTTGGAAAAGCGGTGTGTCGGTGTGTGTTAGTCTTCTTAGTTACAGGTTCAGGAACCACTGGCATTACTGGAGATTGACTGAGTTCATTCTTGACATGTTGGCGCCCAGCAACCCAAATCTGCGACCTGGAAGGTCACGAACGGGCATAACTTCAGGGTCTGAGTGTCAGCTGCATAATCGATGGAGATATGCTTCAGTGTATCTGTATATGTGTGGAAAATTACTGTGTTTATCTATTTCTTAGCCAATGAGAATCATTCAACCTGTAAGCAATGACGTAGCTTAGACCTTGGAAATGGTATAACTGCTGTGATCTGTGTAACTGTAAGCGGGGCGGCCTACGAACTCCTGAGAGTCTTGTAGCTGATTACTACCGTCACTTTGACAGCGAATAACTTTACATCTGAGGCGTCCAAAGACTCTATTTGTCCATTATTTATTTCTAAAAAAAACACGACAATGTATAAAAGGCTCCATTACCTTGTATCTTACGTTATGACAAGGATTGTGGGGAATGCAGTTCCAGAGTGAATGGTGACAGTATGGGGCAGAGACCTCTAGTGTACACCCGGGGAAACACAAACCAGACACTGTGACAGTTTTATACAGTTTATACAGTTTTATACTGTATACATACATATATATATATTAGGGCTGTCAAATAATTAATCATGATTAATCACATCCAAAATAAAAGTTTTTTTTACATAATATATGTGGGTGCACTGTGTATAATTATTTTGTATATATATAAATACACACACATGCATGTATATTTAAGAAAAAAATATTATTTATATATAAAATATTTATATTTATATATAATATAAATTATATATAAATCTATATACAGTATATACATGAAAATATTTCTTAAATATATACAAGCATGTGTGTGTATTTATATATATAAAATAATTATACAGTGCACCCACATATATTATGTAAAAAAAACTTTTATTTTGGATGTGATTAATCGTGATTAACTATTTGACAGCCCTAATATATATATATATATATATATATATATATATATATATATATATATATATATATATATATATATAAAATAGGCTTTGAATACTACTTTTAAGTATCTTGATCAAAAGATTGCGTACAAGTGCAGGCCAAATATACTTGGACTGTTCTCTCAGTATAAATCAAGTGGGGCCTATACCTAAGTGTAATTTTAAGTAGGCTATATTTCTGAGAGGTAGGCCTACATAAAGTATATTTTTTAGAAGTATATAAAATGTAGACTGAACGTATACTTTCTTATTATAGTTCAAAAGGTTTAGCCTCGTTTACTAAATGTATAGTTTTATAAAATTGCTGTAGGCTACAGTAAAATCTGTCAAATATCAACTGCAAATTTGAATGAATTGATTTACCTTTTTCTAACTGGCAGCCTTAAGTATAAGATAACAGTTTTTGCAGTTCTACTATAAATCTTGCGTACATATAAATATACTAATTATACTGATTACTATTAGTGTCTACACTGTTGTACAACCCACAAAAAACATGAAAATGTGTGTGTTATGATTACATCCCAAATTAAAAAGATACAATAGTAAAGATAATAGATATTTGCCTGAGTAGCCTATTAATCCAGGCGCTTATCCACGCGTACGTTATCCACGCGTACGTTATCCACGCGCTTATCCACGCGTACGTTATCCACGCGCTTATCCACGCGTACGTTATTCACGCGCTTATCCACGCGTACGTTATTCACGCGCTTATCCACGCGCTTATCCACGCCGCTTATCCACACGTAGGTTATCACACGACATTGGTCACGGCAAGGTAGGCGACGATCGACACGGTGATTGCTTAGTTTGCAAAGCAATTGCACAAATCACACCTCATAATCGTACTGTGTGTTTGTGTGTGTGTGTGTGTCTGCGCGCGCGCGCGTGTGTGTGAGAGAGAGAGGCGCGCGCGATCGAACAGTGGAAACATAGGCTACTCGTCATTTTGTTCCAGGACATCATTCAAACTGCAAACTGTTTACTTATATTTGTGTACACTCCTATTTTTTACAGTCTAAGGTGCAATAAAACACAAAATCCTCAGTCACATCTAATATATTTATTTAGAAATATTATTTTGAACACAAGAGGGCAGTATAGCCCTATCTATGATTTTGTGTTTAAACTATCACCCAAAGAGAATCCCCCTCCCCCTCCCCCTCCCCACACAGACACACACACACACACACACACACACACACACAGAATGGCAGCAGACACTCTATCTGTCAGAGAGAGGGAGAGAAAATTCTCAGAATCCACATTCAAACCACAATATCTTACTT
This sequence comes from Semotilus atromaculatus, assembly GCA_031834385.1. Classification (NCBI taxonomy): domain Eukaryota; kingdom Metazoa; phylum Chordata; class Actinopteri; order Cypriniformes; family Leuciscidae; genus Semotilus; species Semotilus atromaculatus. The sequence goes on along the minus strand of JAULUF010000009.1, from coordinate 35,981,152 downwards.
TCTGTTGGTTGGAGCTAATGATTATAAATTAGAAAGTTGTTCAGCTTGATGAGAACAATATCTATGGTGAGTTTTGTAACTGTAGGTAAAACTAACTATGTTATAACACACTTTATGTGTCCTTTTTTTGTCATAAATTCGTTTCATCACCACGACCAAACCGTTCGAGATATCAAAAATCCGTTCGCAATTTAGCATCCTCAATGTCTTGACTTCACGCACAACAAGTTTGATAGCTATCGAATGAATTACCTAGGAGGAGTACTTCGTTTTCCAGAGGATGAGTTTCCAAACAACCCATAATAACTGACTTCCTGTTGGGCTGACGTAAAACTTAGAGCACGAAAGTTGTTCGGCCCGATGAGATCTATAAGTGTACCGAGTTTCATATTAATACATGCAAGCGTGTTTGATATATGGACAAGTGTTCGAATCCCATTCCAGGGGGCGCTGTCGAGCCCCCCTGCCACGCCCGGGTACCAGCTTCAGCCCGGCCCTGATGGCCGCGGGTTCTGACCCGTGTCCAAAGTTTCAAGAGTTTGAGCATGTTAAGGCCCCCAAAAGCCCCTGAAACCTTGAAAAACAATAATTAAAAGCATTCTCACTCAACAGAGAAATCCCCCTCCCCTCACAGACACAGAGGTATGCAGAGAGAGGGAGAGAGGGACAGAAAATTTTCCAAAACATCCACATTCAAACCAAAATATCTGACTTCCTGTTGTTCAGAGCTAATAACTGTAAATTAGAAAGTTGTCCGGCTTGATCCGAACAACATACGTACCGAGTTTTATGATTGTAGGTAAAACTATAAAACGAACCCTCCCACTTTTGTCAAAAGGTGGCGCAGTACGTTACGACATGCGCCAACATGTCAAGAATGAACTCAGTCAATCTCCAGTAATGCCAGTGGTTCCTGAACCTGTAACCCTGCACCACGCACGTTTCTGAAACTTTGCACATGTCTACTGGCTAATAAATGTGATCTGTCTGTCGAGTTTCATGCAATTTCAAGCATGCTAAGAGTCTCAAAACCATCCAAAAAGAATTTTAAAGTTTGATGCGTTGCTACGGCAACCGTATCAAAGATATCAAGAATCCATTCACAGGTCTACATCTGCCGTGTATTCACATTATAGTAATGAAGTTTGAAGTAAATCGGGTAAAAATAAGAGGGCGATTTCAAAGCATTTTGAAAGTGACACACTTCCTGCTGCCAGTTGGTGGCGCTATAACTTTGACTCACAATAGTCACATCCATGTGATCGGACTCTTACAACAAACACACTGCTGAAGTTTCATCAAGATCAGTTAATGTATGCAGAAGTTATAACACACGTCCTGTTTCACGTTTCTCGCCATATTTTCGTTTCCTCGCCACGGCCAAACCGTTTGAGATATCAAAAATCCCCTGGCAATTTTTCATCCTCAGTGTCTTGACTTCACGCTGACCGAGTTTCGTGCCGTGTGTTTGAATTCTCTAGGAGGAGTATTTCAAATTCCATTGCATATGTTTTCCAAACAACCCTTAATAGACGACTTCCTGTTTGGCTGGGGTAAAAAGTAAGAGTATGAAGTATATATGAACCGATGAGATCTATATGTGTACCGAGTTTCATATTATTACATGCAAGCGTGTTTGATTTATGGACCAAGTTTTCGGACCGCGTTCCAGGGGGCGCTGTCGAGCCCCCCTGCCACGCCCAGGTACCATCTTCAGCTCGGCCCTGATGGCCGCGGGTTCTGACATGTGTGCAAAGTTTCAAGAGTTTTTGAGCATCTTAAGGGCCCCAAAAGTGCCCAAAAGGTAGTAAGAAAAATAATAATAATAAAGAAAAATAATAAAAAAAAAATAAAAAAAAATAATCCTAAGGAAAACAATAGGGCCTTCGCCTTTTCAAGGCTTGGGCCCTAATAATAATAAAGAATAATCCTTAGGAAAACAATAGGGCCTTCGCCTTTTCAAGGCTTGGGCCCTAATAATAATAATAAACAGAGCAATTCCAAGAGGGTCCTCACACCATCGGTGCTCGGGCCCTAAAAAAGTGGCTAACCTCTTACAATAACAAAGGCGTATGTTTATGACGCAGTGACGAGCTGAATGATGGGACTTGCTGTCAAGCTGATGGATCTAATAATGTTTATGAATGAGTGAAAAAAAATTTCGCGAGTGCTAATAAGGGACAGATATCACACGCGAGTCCCGCGGATATAAAGAAATAAGGACATTTTATTCTACAGAACTACAAGTGCTGAATTACTACTCACACAAGCCAGTTTATTAGACGAATTAAACTTGTGAGGGAACGCAGCGCTGTTTTACTTGGTCTAACGTTACACTATCATACTTTTTGAGTGTGTTGGAAGTTATAATGTTATTCTATGTGTTAGTATGTTTGTATGAGACTAGTAAGCTAGATCAACATTAGAATAACATACTGATCATATTTCAATGAGGAATTGCACTAAGAATATCTTGTTTTTCTGCTTACATTTCTTTCCAGGTTTGTTTTCACACAGATGCTTTATAATGTAAGTATCTCTGACTTTTCACTTCTAATCCCATAGCAGCGTTTACTAGAATGTTGTAAAGCAGATAAATATAGGCTAATATTTATTGTCTGTCAAAATGATGGACATCACTTTGAAATATTATCACTCAATATTCCAGTTAATTAACATTTTGATTGAGGAAACAATGCATTCTGGGAGCTACCATAGTACAAAACTCCTCCATAGTTCCCAGAAAGCATTGCGGCATGAAGCATGTCACCGTTGTTGAGATTATACGCTGATTCTTGATGTATGTGTATCTATGACGAAAGTTACTAATGTTTTGTTCATAATGTGTTGAAGTATCTGATTATCATAACAATGCTGATCCTTATGTTATAGTATCACGGTGTTTATAATACAATATTTAAAATGCATTTTGTTATGTTTTCATGACAAGAACCTCAAGAAAGTGTATTCCTATTAGTAAACCTTTAATAACGATTATCAACCAGCAGGATAACATGCACAACATTCTCTCTAACTCGTCTTCCGTTTACGTCACACATAAATCTAACTCAAGAGTCTTGAATGCTATCTAGTGGTGTATTAATGTAAGGACATCACACGGTTAATGATCTAACTCAGTGGCTCTCAAACTTTTTACACCAAGTCATGTGTTTGGAACGAAAGCGCTGACCAGAAGCAGTTTTGAGCTGTGCAGCTGTAGCGGAAGTAGTTATCAGCTCAAAGAGTCATGACATGTGGACTCAATTAATCCTAATCTTGAGCCAAATAAGCAAGCTGACATTCAGCAGAATTTATATTTTTATTTAGAATAGGCTACATACAAATATAATTTACGCCTTTTAATATGTCATGAAATTTAAAGCATGGTTTTTGAAGAGTGTACATGTGTGGATGTGCTTTACTAGCTATAAGGACGAGCCTATGATTGAATCTGGAAATAAAGCAAAACAACTGAGAAAAATTTTAAATAGTCCTCAGATGCCATGTTCGTAATTTATAGCAAAACATCTTTAATTAATTCGATCTTAAACAGATTCCATAGTTATACCCCCTGCTGTCACCATTAGGCTTCTTTGGACTTTCTGTTTATTTTGATTTTCATCACCTGTGTTTCCCTGTCTGAGTTTCCCGCCACCAATCTGTATCCATGGACACTGTATTTAAGTTCCTGCTTGTCTTCTGTTCAGTGTCCGGTATTGTTTGTGTGTTACACGCTGTCTCACATGTTCCTGAGCTTCAAATTAAAGTACGTTTTTGTATATACCGTCTTCTTCTGTCTTCCCTGGACCTCCCCGTGACACCTGCGTGACTTCATTAGTCTCGCTTAGCCAGACCTTCAGACTCTATCGCAGCTTTTCTTGGCCAAGGACCGCCCGAGAGGACGTTTGGCTGACACGTGACGCAACTAATCACAGTTCGTTTTGTTCTGTGTCATGTTTAGGGGCGTGACAATATAATGTCGATGTCCCTACAGTAACAGACCATAGACTGTAAAAAAAGATGGACGACGCCTCTTCGCTCTTTTCCATTGGAGAGAACTGAAGCCGCCAGTGTCCCGATATGGCGCTGACATCTTGGGACTTGAGTCTGCGCAGTTGCGTTTTCGGGACCAGACCTGTGCAGCCGTGAGCAGGAAGTAAAGCCGCGGAATCAACGCCCCGCCCTCACTCTCGCTGAATCGATCGCAAGCACACGCCCCTGCTCTTTTCTGAAGTGGCCTCTGTCTGCTCCGTTCATCTCCAATTTTGATGTCTGCTGATTGCAGAAATGTAGAAATTAAATTTAAAGCTCCAATCTCCTCAGTCCTCCGAAGATCCAGAGAAAAACAGTTGTAACAGACCAGCGTGCATCTAATAAATTATTCATTCAAGAACGTTGTGCAAGTTTACTCCAACAATGAGTAATGAGTAACATATGCGATGAGTAAATGAGTAACATATGCGAACTTCACATACTTTTGAAAATCCAGCGTTTAGTTGATCCTGGTAAGCTCATTGTCACAGTTGTAAACATAACGGCTTTCTTCTTTCACAAGGGGTTCTGGCTCATGGCATTTGTTTCCAGGTGGACCGATAAAGAACGCGACACACACGCCTTCCAGACATCCTGTAGAATTCAACCAATCAGATCGCGACTTCGAAACTCGTGAAGTGTTTCCAGAAAAGTGTGCCATATGCATCAGGCCTTCAGTCAACGGTCCGTGGGCGTGACGTCTGAAGTTGAGACTATCATTATACCAACGTGGTTGAACCAAGCGGCAACCTCCCTGTCTCTCTCTTGAAACCAACACGGAAGTTAAACTGCGATTCGTTGCCTGGCCTCGTGAGGCTGGATGCAAAAGTTAGTCAAATCTGCATCTCCCCATAACGCGTCTTTCACTGGCTTCAAGCTGAAGATGCTGAGAACATGTCGTCGTCTCTCACTGGTGTCGTCCGTGTTGTTAAAGTCACGTACAAGCTCGTCACGTTGCGTTCCCAACCCAGCACCGTTCGGTTACAGATTAACAATGATTTTCAACCCAGCGTTCTTAGCCAACAGTCTCAACACAGAGTTTGGATTGAAAAAATTGGCCAGCATCTTTTAGATGTGCTTTGTTGCAAATATATTAACGGCGATAGTAGATAGAATACAGTATATAAAGAGCTGTATTTAATAAGATAGTAGTTCAGTCTGAACAGTGTCTCGATTATATATACTGTAACATAGCAGAATGAGTAAGAGGACAATGATGTTGAACTCACCCTTCACTGAGAGATAAACATTAGAGCTTGATGTTGATGACTTTGGTCTTCCATTTCTCTGTCCTTTACACCAGTACTGACCCTGATCAGACTCAGACGCTCCTCTGATAGTGTGTGTGTTTACAGTGTAACGCACAGACGACTGTAATATTACACTGTCTTTATACCACTCATATCTCCAGTAACTGTAATAAGGCTTTATCACACACTTCAGATTGACTGTTTCTCCAGTGAATACAGGACTGTCTGGTGTCACAGTCACTGTAGATGTGGGTAAATCTGAGAAGAAACAGAAACACAAAATGACTCAAACAGTTCTTTCAGTACAAAAGTAAAATAATTACATTTTGTAAATGTTTTGAGGATGTTGAAGATCTCAATGATGAAGTTTTATTGCAGTAGTGACAGCATTAGTGCATTAAAGCCCCTGTGTTCATCAGTCAGAATAAACCCTGAATAATCTCTGCTCTAACATTATATACTGTATTACATCCGTCTTCCAGCTCTACATGTAAATGAAGTTTTGTCTTAAAAGTAAATTGAGGATGACAATGAAAGTGAAACCTTCTGTTCCCACATCTGTGATATTATTCAGACGGGAACACCATGTGTCCTTCATGTATCTTCTGAACACTGGATTATTATTGTCGTCCCACAGCCGTTTCACACTAGAAGTGATAGAGTTTCACTCCAGTGGTATTTACATATTACTGAGATCAGGAGGAATCGTCTCTATGATAATTATGTTCTTTTAGGGAAGAAACATATTCTAATACATATCTTGAAGTGAAAGCAGTCGGGCAGACTAACATTTCTTACACTATATAGTTTATAGATGATTTTATCTCATATTTCATTATATTAGTTGTTTTGCTGTTGTACTGTCATTAGTTTTGTCATGTCAGTTGTTTTGAGGCTCTGGCTCCGTCACGATCTCAGACAAACACCTCTGACACCCATAGAAAGCAGAATGAAGAAGGAGAGATGAAGATCTCCAACTACAAGCTCATATGAGGAGATACTGAGTCTGAATCAACTTCAGCAGACTCTCTGAAGACTTCATCAACTCATTTAACATCATTATCAGAAAGACACGTCATTCTCTCTGACTTCAGCACACAACTCATCTTTTCTGTTAGTAAATATCTCCTGTAACCATAGTAACAGTGACTAAAGTAAATCTCAAAGATGGAGATGTCCATAAAACGGGAGAGTCACAATTTACATAATGTTTTAAAAAATATCCTGATAAAAATGTGCAACACACACAAGAGATTCACTGCATCTGAAGACAATCGTGACTAAAAGTGAATTCCTTATAAGAACAGATGTGTCTGATACAGAAGACATTAAGTGTTGAAATATGGATATTAAATGATCATTAAACAGATGAATATGAAGACTCACCTGATACAGTCAGTGTAACAGCATCACTGAAGTCTGTGTGTGAGTCTGATCTCTCTCCTCTACAACTGTATTCACCACTGACAGACACATCAGCTGTGAAACTGTAATATGTTGCTGTTGTTGATGTTTTATATGGATAGACAGTGTTTCCATCTCTAAACCAGCTGTATGTCCACTGAATGTCTTCTCCTCCCTGTATGTCACATGTGAGAGTGACTGTCTCTCCTCTGAACACACGCTGATCTGGTTTCACTGTCACTGCAGGTTTTCCTGTATTAATTCACATATGAGTAAATATTGATTAAAACAGCATCACAGTATCATCAATGTTAGTGTTTATGAACTCAAAACCTCCTTATGAGACAAACACTGTATTAAAAATGAAATATCAAGTTTGTTGGAAGTTTGTATTGATTACATACAAATTGTGTGTAATTATTGATAGACTATATACTAATAAACTTTGTATAAACTAAAATACTGGGTATAGTCTATGATAAATGTTATTTTATATTTGCATGTCACAGAATTGCAGCTTGTACAACATGTACATATCTTACATAATTTAAGAGTAAAAATATTACTGACTTAAACATGCAATGAGATGAGGTCATGTGGCAATGTAGCCTATACAGTTCAATAATACTGTTGTTCACTACAAAATGCTGGGTCAAAAACAACCCAATTTGGCAGCGGATTGGGTTAAGTGTTTTTAACCTAAATCTTGGAGTTAAATTAATATTTCTGGTTTAAGATTAACCCAAAATAGTTTGAAAATTAAACCAGCAATCTTGGACATTATTAAATCATTTTATAAACACATAATGACTATCAAAAGGTAAAATTTTATTAAAAATGAGAATAAGGGCAAACATAGTCAAAAGTAACAGTGTGCATGAGAAGAAAAGCAGAAAAAAATCAGATACACAGTTTACAGTTACATTTTTTTTTTACCATTTCAATGAACACTGATGAATATAACTTGCATTTAAGACCAAATTAGACTTTTTTTTGTATATTATCCAAAAAAGGCTGAAACTTCGTGATGATGAAGCACTGACACGTCAACCGTACAGAGCGACATTTACTTTTTTTCACGTTCATGTTGTCACAACACTGCATTTGTTAGAATTAAGAAAATTATAACTAGCCAAATAGCGACTGACAGCGTTAATGACAGAGAGTTTATTATAGGCCCTGTTTACTGTATTTAATAAGACAGTGTTTCAGTCTGAGTGTCCTGGTTGCGTATATGCAACCCACCGTTCCCTGAAGGAGGGAACGGAGGACGTCGTCGACGTCGACTGAGTGGGGCTCCCTAGCGTGATCCCCATTCAGTCGACGTCGACTATGTCTGACATTCTCGACTGAAAGGGAACAATGTCTCTATTATAAATACTGTATCTTAGTAGAGAGAGTTTAAGAGGACAATGATGTTGAACTCACCCTTCACAGAGAGAGAAACATTAGAGCTTGATGTTGATGAGTTTGGTCTTCCATCTCTCTGTCCTTTACACCAGTACTGACCCTGATCAGATTGTATTACTCTTCTGATACTGAGAGTGTCTCCGTTTACAGTGTAACGATAATCAGACGTCTGTAATATTACACTGCCTTTATACCACTCATATCTCCAGTCACTGTGATCAGAGTTTATCACACACTTCAGATTGACTGTTTCTCCAGTGAATACAGAACTGGCTGGTGTCACAGTCACTGTAGATGTGGGTAAATCTGAGAAGAAACACAGAAACACAAAATGACTCAAACTGCTCTTTCAGTACAAAAGTAAAAGAATTACATTTTGTAAATGTTTCGAGGATGTTGAAGATCTCTATGATGAAGTTTTATTGCAGCAGTGACAGCATTAGTGCATTAAAGCCCCTGCGTTCATCAGTCAGAATAAACCCTGAATAATCTCTGCTCACACATTAAATGAAGTTTTGACTTAAAAGTAAATTGAGGATGACAATGAAAGTGAAACCTTCTGTTCCCACATCTGTGATATTGTTCAGACGGGAACACCATGTGTCCTTCATGTATCTTCTGAACACTGGATTATTATTGTCGTCCCACAGCCGTTTCACACTAGAAGTGATAGAGTTTCACTCCAGTGGTATTTACATATTACTGAGATCAGGAGGAATCGTCTCTATGATAATTATGCTCTTTTAGGGAAGAAACATATTCTAATACATATCTTGAAGTGGAAGCAGTCGGGCAGACTAACATTTCTCACACTATATAGTTTATAGATGATTTTATCTCATATTTCATTATATTAGTTGTGTTTTGCTGTTGTACTGTCATTAGTTTTGTCATGTCAGTTGTTTTGAGGCTCTGGCTCCGTCACGATCTCAGACAAACACCTCTGACACCCATAGAAAGCAGAATGAAGAAGGAGAGATGAAGATCTCCAACTACAAGCTCATATGAGGAGATACTGAGTCTGAATCAACTTCAGCAGACTCTCTGAAGACTTCATCAACTCATTTAACATCATTATCAGAAAGACACGTCATTCTCTCTGACTTCAGCACAAAACTCATCTTTTCTGTTAGTAAATATCTCCTGTAACCATAGTGACAGTGACTAAAGTAAATCTCAAAGATGGAGATGTCCATAAAACTGGAATGAATGAAAACAATTTCCGTGATATTAAAATAAACCAGAGCACAAAAACATGTAACAAACACAAGTTGTGTTCAGTGCAGAATGACCGTCTCACTGAATCACATCATATAAAACTATAGTTGTCCAGTGCTGATCTGTCCACACAGTTTACTTAATGTTGGCATGAAAGGGAAATTCAATCATTTTCTTAATGCATGTTACTGATCTTATTGGGAATGATTCATTCATATTGTATATAATTTTTTTTCTATACCACGTAAATTTTACTCAAAGTATTATAACTGGATCTTCAGATGACATGACAGATTACTCAGACTTTTTTTTTAATAATTTAGTTCACTTAAACTCTGCATGTTTCTTACAATCGATTGCAAGCTCACATTCAGATCCTCTTCTGTTTTTGAGTTTAACACTCACATTTCTTAATACAATCAATAAACAGTGACAGAAGCATAAGCAAGGCCCTGCCATATAAAAGTTATTTTCCTTACTTCTGTTTCATTGTGACTTTAAAATATAGATGTAAGTCCTGAGAGTTATCTATAAACTCTATAAAGTCACTTCAGTAAATAAATGCAGTTTCACTCTCAAAATTGCTGATAACACAGTATCTGTCCTATAAAGAAACACTTTATGCCGTTGTGCATCTGACAGAATAATGACTAAAGTTGAATTACTTCAGTCCTCTTGGCAGATTCAGAAGAATATATGAAAAGTGTTGAACCACAAATACTGATTTGAAATGATTATTAAACAGATGTGAATATGAAGACTCACCTGATACAGTCAGTGTAACACCATCACTGTTGTCTGATCTCGTTGCTTCACATCTGTATTTATCACCATCAGACACAGATGTGGTGTAGACTCTATCAGTGTGTGAGATGTCTGAACCATCTTTAATCCATCTGTATCTCCACTGAATGTTTCCTCCCTGTATGTCACATGTGAGAGTGACTCTCTCTCCTATGAACACAGGCTGATCTGGCTTCACCGTCACTGCAGGTTGTACTGAGAAACAGAAGTAAACATTGGAAAAGTATTGCAGAATAATTATCTGTGTTATGAGGTCAAAATGTCCTAAAAGACCTAGTTTGTGTTTTTGACTAAATCAAATTAAGTGTGTCCCATCGAGTAATCAAAAGTTCTACACACACTTGCAGTCTTTACGCCTACTAGACACTTGGGCCAAATACAGGAAATATGTCATGCAAGTGGTCAAAGACTGCAAGTGTGGGTATTTGGACAATGCAACTCTTACGGCTAATATTTCCCACAACCCATTGCGCTGAGGACGAGGATTCGATTAGACCTACAAACACGAGTAAAAAGTGTTAAAAAACTACAAACATGGAGGACACGCGAGTCCGGTGGTTATGTAGAGTGGTTTAGATAAAGGGCTTTGAGTGATTTACGTCAGGTTAGATACGGATACTGTAATTGATGTATTTATTCAATGTTGTCCACATTAAAACATCTGCAGCAGCATTGTGAACATTTGTAAAGATTCGTTTAGCCATTTACTTTTAAATGCACCATTATATTCAAATTGCAAACACATGAGGAGAGTCTCCACATGAAAGACCCACGACTGGCAGATCAACATGCTACAACATTTGTCTACAAAACGGAAGGAAATTAAAGGTGCTCTAAGTAACTTTTTTACCTTAACTGAACAGCTTCAGAGTCAGTGGAATGGTTATATTACTTATTTTGGGTTGAATGGTGGTGGTTTCGCACCCCCCTGATGCTCGAGAGCGGAAAAACCGCACTTGCAACTTTGGGCCGGCGGGCCGCCGGCCTCGCCGTCAGGAAGTATCGCGTGATATCAGGTCTCGCGATGTAACGAATTGCTTGACGGCACTGCACACGTACACGCCCCCATTCAAGCACCGGCTAGCTATAAGCAAAGGGCAAGATAGATTGAGTTATGGCTGAGCCTGTAAAAATGAAGCAGAAAGCTAGGAAATCGTTGTCGGAGGACCAACGAAAGAGGAAACGGGAGACTGACCGAGCAAGAAGTCAGACTCGAGTAAATATCGGACCGGCTTTTTCAGAATGGCGAAAACTGAGAGAAACAGAAGCCTGCAAAACGGATGCTGAGCTGGCCTTCTTGCTGTTGCACTTGCAAGTATCTTTGGAATAAAATGTGTTTTAATATTTAAATTTCAAGTAATTGTGACCTCAGGATGTTTGCTATTGTCTGTAAAGGTTTTTATTATGATCGCTGTCTGTTACGGGCTTACTAGTACGCATAGTACTATAACTATGATGTTAGCATTGTCATTAGCAAACACATTTAATTTCTGTAGTTGTTTGGCCGTTCCTCTGTCGGTTTTAAATGTGTAACTTCGTTCGCAAATAAATAGATATCAAATTCTTCAAATCAAGACACCGGTGTATCCTGCCCGCGTCTAAATGGCTAGCGGAGATTTTGGCTTGATCTAGCTAGATGGATGCTGCCCTTCTATGTGTCTAATTTAGCTTGTGTACTCAGACGAGGCTGAGGTTGACGTTGCAATATCACAAAACAGTTGACGTACATTACAGAAATGAGTTGAATTACGATGGCCTAAGTCAACGTGTCTGATAATAGGCAATAATAAACATGTTGCACATATCATGATCGAGCTAGAAAAAACGTTCTGATGTTTTCTTAGACAAGCAAAGGTAAACCGTCATTCTACCAGATGAACTTATAGACCTTGCTAATATAAATTTAGACAAATTAGCCTCCGATATATATATTTTTTATGCTCGTGCCCACTCTCCCCAAAAAACAACAACACGAAAGCAGTAGTTTGCCTTGTTCATATTGTTCGTTCCCGGTAAAAATACTAGTATGCATGACAACACAATAAAAATTAAAAAATCGCCATCAGTTGGAAAGAAAATATTGCTTTTCTTACCTCGGGAGACATAACTGGTTTTGAAATAGCCGGTTCCTGCTCAGCTGGGTTGACAGCTGATCAGCTGGGTTGCTCGTGGCAAGGGGGAGGAACAACAGTTCGTTTTTACGACAGTGTGTTTGAAAGCATTTACTACCAGACACCAGGGGGGGGCGTCGTAGAGAAAAAACACCCAGTTCTGCCTTGTGTCCCTTTAAATTAGATCGAATGGAGAATTTAAACTGTGATGAGATGATTGACAGGGCAGTTTACAGTGACAGGACGCATGTAACAAAGCGACAGAGCGGTGCGTTAAAGAGTTATTCTGGTCAAAAGTATGATATTTTGCACACCAACACTGCGAGTATTCTTTGTCTCCCTAATCAAACACACCTGATTCAACTCATTAGCTCATAATCACATGGGTTAATGAGTTGAATCAGGTGTGTTTGATTAGGGAGACAAAGAATACGCGCAGTGTTGGTGTGCCGCCAGGAACAGGGTTGGGAAACACTGCCCTAAACCAGGGATTCCCAAAGTGTGGTGCGCGCACCCCCAGGGGTACGCGAGCTGCCACCAGGGGGTGCGCGAGAGGAAAAATGTAATGGCGGTCTGTTTTTTTTAAGTGGGATTTTTCCATACAATAAAATTAAAAAACATGAACAGTAAACGTTTCCTTTGTAATCGCTTTTATTTTAAATAAAAAAAATATATAATTTATTCGTTTTTGATAGAAACGTAGAAGACGACAGCTGCTGTCTTCTTCTACGCACTGCTCTTCTTATATGCACTGCAGCCGCTAGGCTATATGCGTGCCAACTCGTTTAATAAATAATGACACCAACATATTTTACTGATCATTCAATACATGTGTGAAACGAACAATGATGGATTTTGGTGTAATTTGTTTCGACTTGGGACTAGGAAATTCCCGGGTCGGTAAGTGAACATGCTTTTGCGTGCAAAACAGTAAAAACGTTGAACTTGAGACAGAAAATATCGCTATGGAGTCATCGTCAAATTACACAATAGTGGCTTTCAAAAGCGAAAATGAAAAGAGGAATTCGAGAAATGATTGACTAAATTGCCAAAAATAGGAAGCTTCTTTAAAAAGATAGCACAGGAGGGGGAGATCGAGTGAAGGACCTGAAGCGACCGTGTGTTTTCATGTGTTATGGTGCGCATTCGCCAGTGGTGTTTTTTTTTTTTTTTTTTTTTTGTGCGCGTAGGCTACTCCTGATTTTGTCAGTCATCTCTTATGCTGTGTCTCTATGATCCTATCCTGTCCTATTCATGGTAGCCTACTCGTGGATATTGCTTCATCACGTGCTGTATCCTGCATAAGGGTCCGGTGTTGGCTCGTTACCACTGCTATTCTCTTTAATGTTGTGGATCGTTTGTAACTTCATTGCAATTTTATTCATGTCGTTCTAATTTCCATAACCGTTGTGTTATGATGATGATGATGCTAGCTCCACGGTCATTTAATAGGCCTAGCCTTGCTTAGGCCTGTCACGATAGTCGATAAATCAATTAATCGTACGATAAAAAAAATTAGCTCGATAATTTTTCCGGCCGCGATAATTTCCCTTTGCATGCTTGTTTGTTTTCCTCGTCTCACTTTCTCTCTCTCTCTCTCTCTCTCTCTCTCTCTACCAAAGAGACTGGATGACAACTCTCGGTTCCTTGAACTAGTGAACTAGAGTTTAGATTATCTGCCCGAGCCCGAATTTGACCCGGGCCAGGTCCTTGATCTAGAGACGTGCACTCCCAACGCAATAGAGTGCGGCGCGGGACTAGATTTGATGGCGAGACGCCGAGTGCGAGCGCGGGCGGTAATGCACTCACTCTGTACGTGTGGGTTGCGGGCGGGAGAATAAAACGTTTCGCGGGACTCCCGCAAACTAGAAATATCTATGAATAAAACATTAAAACTAATAGATTTTTATTCATCTGTTGCAGAAAAGCAACAAGAACAACTAAAACAAAATAGAAACGATTTACAGGCCAGAGTTTCTATTCATAACATGTCTGCAGCGTTGAGCGATGTAGCCAATCACAGACATATGTGTTGATTTCTTGAACGCAATGGCCAATCAGAAGCATTTAAGATAGACTCCCCTCACCGCTCAAAACGGACTTTTTGTTCAGTGCTGCTGCTGGCAAATCCTCTAATTATAACAAATAAAGTGTATATAATATATTATGAAAGATTCATTGTGCAGTCAGCTTTATTGATAATAACAGAGATATGTGAGATTGCGATGAACTGTCAGCTTTTTAGGAATTATTAAGGGAGCGCACTTGGCGCATTCAGTCATGCAACCATGCGCGCGCTACTTGCTTTTATGTTCTAACAGTGTGGTTTGTGTGTTAATGCTTTAATAACAAATCATTTATCATAGGGTAGGGTCGGGTTTTGTTTACATCCATTTTATTTATATTGTTTTTGGTATTTATTCAAGTGCAGTTCATTGAGTCCTGCTTTTATTGTTTTTGGTTGTTTTGTTCATTTATTGTGGATATTTAAAATGTTTTCCATTTTCAGTGTTAAATAGTCTTTAGAAATAAAAGTTTATTGATCTTTGAAAAGGTGTACCTGCATTATTATGCCATTATCATTATTTTAGATGTAAATGGTCTCAGAACGACAATATTATCGTTTATCGCAATAATTTCTTGGACAATTTATCGTCCAGCAAAATTTGTTATCGTGACAGGCCTAGCCTTGCTGCAATGTTTCTTTTACGCGGCTGAAAATAACCGTGCTTTCTGTTACTGAGCCTGTCTGTCACTAAAAGTGGAAGCTTTTGCGTAGCTTTGTTGCATTATATTGAAACTTTGTTGATGTTGTTATTGTCATGCGTGTTCTGGTTATTTGCGCATTATTAAACATGAGTCTTTATATGGCGATAAAACAAAGCTTTGTTGCGTTTTTATTTTAAGTGGGGAGTGGGGGTGCGCCAACCCGGTTGGGACATAGAAGGGGGTGCGCAGTAAAAAAAGTTTGGGAACCGCTGCCCTAAACAACCCAGTCTACTGTGCTCTGATTGGTCAGATGGCCCAGTCTGTAAATTATTGGCTTACAACGCGCGTTGGAAACGAAACACTCAGGCCATGTTTACACGGAAACGATCTGAAGAGAAAACGCAAAAGTGGCGTTGCGTTTTCACTTTTTATTCTGCGTTTAGACGAGCGTTATGAAGGGGAAATCTGCGTGCATATGGTGACGCAAAAGTGTGTGAAATTCGATGTAGTGTGCACTCCAGGCGGCTAGGTGGCAACGAAGCACTGCCACACAACAACACCACTATCTGAGAATATTTTGTACAACTGCTGAAAAGACTCTTGTATGTTTATCAGAGCTGCTGGGGCAACTTGAAGGTCAGATAGTTAATGAGGCCCTGTTTACACGAGAACGATTCCGAGTGAAAACGTAAAAATATTTTATCAGATGTGCCTTTCGTTTACACGGCGACGGCGTTTTTGGGGCTTAAAAACGCAAAAAAGTGAAACCACCCTCCAGAGTGGAAAACTTAAAAACGCTCCACCGTCGCGTTCCCGTGTAAAGGGTAAAAACGCAAATCTGCTCTCGTCGCGTGCGCGTTTACGTCACAGGCATTCGCCAGTACAGGAAAATAACAACCAACATGTAGGATTATTTCCATACGTCGGACCTTCAAGTTGGCCCAGCAGCTCTGATAAACATACAAGAGTCTTTTCAGCAGTTGTACAAAATATTCTCAGATATTGGTGTTGTTGTGTGGCAGTGCTTCGTTGCCACCTAGCCGCCTGGAGTGCACACTACATCGAATTTCACACACTTTTGCGTCACCATATGCACGCAGATTTCCCCTTCATAACGCTCGTCTAAACGCAGAATAAAAAGTGAAAACGCAACGCCACTTTTGCGTTTTCTCTTCAGATCGTTTCCGTGTAAACATGGCCTAAGTTTCAGCTCCGGAGGCTTTCTTCAATCCTCAGCGATTGTAAAGACAGTAACGATGGCATTTTGTAAGTTGATCAACCCGAACCTCCATCGCTAGGACGTCTTGAGCAGGACATGGTGGTACGGTTTTTGTCATACATTGAGATGTTGTAGCTGTAATGCTTTTACATCAGCATTTAAGGGATAGTTCAACCAAAAATTAAAATTAGCCCATAATTTATTCACCCTGAAGCAATTCTAGGTGTTTATGACATTCTTCTTTCAGACGAATACAATCAGAGTTCTATTAAAAAATGTCCTGGCTCTTCCAAGCTTTATAATGGCAGTGAATGGGCACTATTTCAAAAGTCCATACAAGGGCATCTATCTATAGTAAAAGTGCATCTATCCATCATTAAAGTGCATCTATCCATCATTAAAGTGCATCTATACATCATTAAAGTGCATCTATCCATCATTAAAGTGCATCTATCCATCATTAAAGTGCATCTATACATCATTAAAGTGCTCCACATGGCTCCGGCTGGTTAATAAAGGCCTTCTAAAGCGAAGCGATGGTGTAATAAAAATATCCATATTTAAAACTTTATTGACTAAAATAACTGAGAAGCCGGCGTTGTGACGTAGAACTGATACGAAATGTGTTTTATTTACGGAAAAAATCACGTTTATGACACAGCAATTTTCTGTTATTTCAGGTTTATTTTTTTACAGCGTACGGTTCATGAGCAACACCTGTCTCTTTTCTGCAGAAAAAGCAGCCAATTACAATAATCTTTTTTTTTTTTTATGTAGTACCGAAGTTGATGGAAAGTTTAGAATAATGAAACATGTAAAGTTGTAACAGCCGAAGTGTGTGTTCAGCGCTGTTGGCGACTGTCACGACAGAAATAATCCACAAACCACTTGTGTTTCTATGATAACCTGTAGAGCTCCTGCACTCAGATTCAAGCCGTCGCTTGTTTGTGGTAAAGGTGAAATAACTATTTTGTAAACTGCACCGAAAATGTAACAGTATATAAAAAACAATAACTGGACTGAAACTGATTTTTTTGTACTGAATATCATTTGACTAAAACTGCTGCTCTGCTGTACAAGAGACATTTCACCCGTGGATACTTTCGCTTTTGCTGCGGAGACATTTCATCTACTATAAATGTTGTATTTATGACTGTATGTTAATTCAAGTATAGCTTTCAGTCAGCAGAACAGTTTAAAGTCATTAATAAAGTAATATTAGAAGCACAATAAGCCGAGAAAGAGAACTGAACCCACTGACAGTATTTCTGTGCGCTTCGAGTGAAACACGGACGAGTAGCGGCTCTTTAGTCAGAAAGGTTCCTGACCCCTGACCTAAAGGATCTGAGTGTGAAATCAGACTTTGTTCATGAGCAGATAATGAAGATCATAGTCTGGCATTATGCAAATTTGTTAAATTGTTGCGTAGATAAATTACGGAAGTGAGACTGGAATTATTGACGGCAGTTCAGAATCTGTTCCTTTAGGAGACAATAACTTTATTTATGCACTTTGATCTTTAAAATTTTGCAGACCTTTTACATTCAAAAACAACTCCATCACTGCATGATATAATATTCGGAAAAAACATAATGGGGTTTTAAAGAAATAAGCAGAAAAGAGATACTGAGCTTTATTCAGTAAGAAGTTCTCCATCCGAGAGAATAATGACTGAATAATGACTATAATGAATAATGAAGTGAATGGCTTTAGTCCTCTTAAGAACAGATGTGGCTGATACAGAAGAGCATGAGAAAAGTGTTGAACCACAAATACTGATTTTAAATGATCATTAAACACAGTTGAATATGAAGACTCACCTGATACAGTTACTGTAACACCATCACTGTTGTCTGATTTTGTTGCTTCACATCTGTATCGACCACCATCAGACACAGATGTGATGTTGTAGACTCTCTCAGTGTGTGAAATGACTGAACCATCTTTAATCCATCTGTATGTCCACTGAATGTCTTCTTTCTGTATGTCACATGTGAGAGTGACTGTCTGAGGCGGAGCTTGAGTCTCAATCCCTGCAGGTGTAAACATTTAAAAAGTATTGTAGTAAGTCAAGTCAAGTCAAGTCAAATATATTTATATAGCGCTTTTCACAATACAGATTGTATCAAAGCAGCTTCACAGTATCAATCAAAACAACATAACAATGTTTGTTTATTACTGGAAAAAAGACATCCACGTTTGGTAGGGCTGATCAATGGTATTAATGATTGGTTATTTAATTTGAATATCCCCAACTGAGCAAGCCAAAGGCAACAGTGGCAACTAGGAACCGAAAAACTCCATCAAGTGACCTAATGGTGTCCTAAAACTCCATCAAGTGACCTAATGGTGTCCTAAAACTCCATCAAGTGACCTAATGGAGAGAAAAAAAAACCTTGGGAGAACCCAGGCTCAGTCGGGGGCCAGTTCTCCTCTGGCGTTTATGAACTAGAGGCCGGATTTACAGTAACTGTAAGATAAAAAATTTATATGAATGCCTGGCTGAAGAGATGCGTCTTTAGTCTAGTTTTAAACTGGGAGAGCGAGTCTGAGCAACGAACAATATCAGGAAGGCTATTCCAGAGCTTCGGAGCTAAATGTGAAAATGCTCTCCCTCCTTTGGTGGATCTGGATATCCTAGGAATGACCAGAAGCCTCGAATTTAGTGATCTTAAAGAGCGCGATGGATTATAGGGCGATAGAAGATCCGTTAAATAGACTGGAGCTAAACCATTTAGAGCAGGGTTCCTCAATAGGCGGCCCGCGGGCCACATCCGACACGTGAGAGGAAAATGTTTGGCCCGCGCTCATTTCAAGGTTGTCATGGTAACATCAACGTAAGCAAAAATTCAAACGCAGTATCTTAAGGCATTCGCGCACAACGAAAATATGGCAAGTGTCAAGAAAAGAAAAGTGGACACAGAAAATAGACGATTCAAATCTGAATGGACTGAACAATTTTGTTTTATTTTGCCTGACCACCACAACGCAAAGCCAATGTGTTTGTTATGCACGCAGACCGTGGCTGTCTGTAAGTCTGATAATATCAAACGCCATTTTAACTCATTACACAGCAATTTTAACAGCAATTTTCCTGAACATTCTGAGAGTCACAAACAGAAGGTAACACAATTGGTAGCAGCTTACAAGCAATCAGTTGCTGTGATTCATAAAACCACATCCATTCAGGAGAATGCCACCGCAGCATCCTTACGTGTGGCTTGGAACCTGGCAAAGGCCAAAAAGCCGTTCACGGATGCAGAATTAATTAAAACCTGTGCGATTGACATGGTGGATGAAGTTTTAAACCACGATGAGAAAACGAAGAAAATGGTTGTGGAGCTATTACAGAAGGTGCCGTTATCCGATTGCACGGCAACAAGACGAGTAGAGACACTGGCGGGTGAGTGTCTGTGTGACGGACTGACAATATTACAGGGAAAGAAAATAGTATTGAATTATAATAGGCACCCCAAAATTAAAAATGTTCTCTCTGTCTTCAGTTTAAGTATTTACAAGAGTCTAAAAAAAGTTATTCTAATGTTATATAGATTTCAGGTTTTTCTGAAATAGGCCTGTAGATGGCGCATTGCACTAGAGCGATGAGAAATGACGTTCTGGTCAAAGGGCAAAGTCATTAAAAGAAAGCGCCAGAACGCTGCAGACACTAATGTGTGTTTCTCATCATTTTATACAGGTTTGTAAAATGTTTTGTATGGATCAATATCGATCAGTAGTGATACTTGAGACATTCATAAATGCTTTTAGACTCTGTTTGTTCAGTTTTACTGATTGTAAGTGTTCAGATGATTAGTTTATGTGTGATTCTGTCGATGCAATCTCCAGCTGAGTAAACAGTCCAAATTCACGATGCTCGTAGAAAATGTGATGTGCAAGTGAGAGAATTGAAGCAATTATACAACAACTACTATATTTCTTGTGTAATCTTGATAGATTTTCCAGGTTGAGCTGTATAATGTGTAGGCTATATTGAGTTAGTCACACCATGTTGTTTATGTGGAAAAGTGAAATTCAAAATGATGTTTTTCTTTAAAAACGAACACTAGTAAGTGAAGAAAACATATTTACATCAAGTGAGACTGTTAATCATTATTGATTGGTTACTCCATCGAAGTTATTCGGTTTGTTTCATAGAATGTATCCTGATTTCTCTTTGTTCAGAACTTCAATATATCTATAAAATAGATAAAGTAGGGATGGCTCGATACCACAATTTTGGCTTCGGTACGATACCAGAATCTAATACCTCGGTATCGATACTAAATCGATACCACAGGTAAAAAAATTTTTTTTTAAAGTCAATTTAAGTGACACTTAAAAAACACTGCTTGAAACTCTCCACTACCAAATGTGCAAACAAAAGGTATCCAAATGTACATAAAAAAATTAAAAAAAATCAGTCAGGGAACATACAGTAGGTTAAATTTTTATTTTGAAAAAAAAAAAAACCTCTGAAATTATACAATTAAAATAGGTTAATATCTATAATAGATTCACATATAAGCACATAATAATAATAGAATAATGAAATGACATGTAAACCATAGCTGTCATGCATAACAGAGAATTATCAACATTTATTGCATTTATTCATCATGGTTCGGTTACTGTTTGGGTTCATATTAGTTTAATGCATTGCATAAAGTAATGTTAACATGCTACACATGTATTAGTATATTTAATTTTTAGGTCATTTAATTACTGATTGATATAGATGAATAAATGCTATAATACTGTTAGGTCAGGTTACCTAATGAATGTTGACAAATGTAGCTTAATTGTAACATTAGTAATATTCATATTACCACTATTTCTCTCTCTCTCTCTCGGTTTTGGTCGCCAAAGTTAAAATTAATATTATTCAAATTTTTATTCTTTATTCATTTAAATTCTATTAATATATGTTTGTTTGAAAGTATAACAGTGATGAGACCTAAACTGAATTGGTTCTAGCGTGTCATGCAAGCAGATTTGTGCTTTCGTGTTTACCGTATCATATAATAGATAAGCTCTTATGTATGTGCGCTGTTCAGTGTTCAATATAAGTCTAAATTAAATCAGTTGAATGATGGACTAACCTGTCGATCTCTGAACTCTTTGAACAAGTCAAGATGAGCAACTGACAAGTCAAGTGCTTCGGCAGATTTTATGTGTTGCCTCCCCGTTTGCAGAGTGGTGCATTGAGATCTGTTTCTTTACTTTTCTCAAGACTTTTGTAGGCAAAGTAATGCCTTATTTTACTCATACTGCTCTCTCTATTTATTAATTTCGGGCGTGTAGAAATTCGAATGAGCTTCGTTTGATCCATCGTGATCCATCGACGTGTTCCTCTGTTGTCACCGTTTGCCGGTTTCGCATGACCCGCGTCAGTTTAGATAGCGCACTGCCGCCTAGCGGTGAACTTCGAAACAGCAGCGCATCAAATACCGAATTTAACAAAATTATGATATTGTACCGTTTGAAATATAATATATACCGGTATTTTTGCAGTACCGGTATACCGCGCATCCCTAAGATAAAGCAAAACTTGAAAGTGTTGAGTGGAAACACAGTGTGATGGTACAAGACAAAACACATGTAAAGTTGTATCCAGATGTTATTGAAGTTGGTTAAAAGTATAATATAGAATAGAAATGGTCAAATATGTTACATTAGCTGACTCGATTGATATACATTTAAATGCTGTGAGTTGAATTATGTATGCATGACCTGTTTTGAATGAGTTATACTTACCTGTTACCTGAAAAGGTTAAAAAAAAAAAAGGGCAAAGTCATTAAAAGAAAGCGCCAGAACGCTGCAGACACTAATGTGTGTTTCTCATCATTTTATACAGTTACTACATCTCATCCTTCCCTGTTTGAGACCGGTAACATCTGTCCAATCTTTTATCCGACATAAAGAAAGCTGAAGTCATATCACTTGCAATAGACTCATCTTGCGACCGAACCGACATTGAACAGCTGTCAGTATTCGTCAGATTTTTTGATGGGAAGGTTTTCCGCGAAGAGCTGATTTGTTTGTTGCCAATACAGGGACGCGCAACTGGAGAAATAATTTTTAACGAACTGATGCAATTCTTTGAAACGAATGGATTAGATTTAAGCAAAGTTGTGTCAGTTGTCACTGACGGGGCTCCGTCAATGGTTGGACATCACAGAGGCCTGATAAGCAGGCTGTCAATCCAAATCTCATTACATTTCACTGCATTATTCATAAATCGGTGTTATGCGCCAAATTGTCTGGAAAAATGAAAGAGACAATGGATCATGTGATGAGGCTGGTAAACTTTATTCGCGCGAGTTCTGGTCTGCAACATCGCCTTTTCCGAGCCTTGCTGGAGGAAATGTCTGCAGAACGGCATAATCTTTTGCTCCACAATGATGTCCGATGGCTGAGCAAGGGCCGTGTGCTGGAAAGAGTGTGTGAACTTCAAAATGAACTTTGTTCATTTTTAAGCAGCCTTCAAAGCCAAAAGGCAGAGACATTTCTGAGTTTTTTGAAAGACAACACAGAGATGGCATTCGTGCATTTTTTGTGCGATATCATGTCTCACCTAAATCAGCTTAATTTGCAATTGCAAGGCAAGAACCACACTATTGCTGACATGTATGAAGCGGTTGAAGCTTTTCGTTTAAAGCTGACGCTTTTTGAGCGGGATCTTCAAGGGAGAAAGCTGCACTTTCCGTATTTACAACAGCATTGCGAGAGGCACCAGGTGCCAGAGGACCCGTTAATGCGCGACTTCGTGATGAGACTGGCAGAGAATTTCAAAGAGCGATTTCAGAGCTTTAACCTGTCAAGTGAACTCCTTCTCTTCCTAAGACAGCCATTTTCAGTCCCAGCAGATGGACAATGGACTGCTGAAGCCAAACGCCTGGTTTCATCCTTAGATGAAGCATCTTTGCAGCTGGAGATTTTGGAAATGTCAAAGTCTGATTTGATCAGAGAGCAACACAAGGAGGCTAGTGTGAGCGACTTTTGGACAAAAGTGGTTTCTCTAGCTAAATTCAAGAACAGCAGAATTATTGCAATGTTCCTTCTTTCAATGTTCCCATCCACTTACATCTGTGAGTCTTCGTTTTCTATAATGAACATCATCAAGAACCAGGATAGAAACAGACTGTCCAGTGTGCATCTTGATCAGTGTCTCAGAATTGCTACAACAGAATATACACTGAAAAAAAAGGAAAGCAGCTTTATTGAGAATACTAAAATAATATACTTACAATCTACTTAATGCATTTATGTTTGAGATGCAAACATAATTACATTGCATAAACTCCAAATGAAATTCAGCACAGTCATCAAAAAGTGATATGATCATGTTGCAATAAAATGTTCAAATCAATTCAGGCTCAATTTACCATCAAACAGATGGTGTTCACGCAAAATGATTTTACTGCTGTTCCATTTACTTAATTAAAATGAGCTAATACAACACAATTGTGTTGTATTTTGGCACTTAATTTCATCATGTATAATTAACCTAATTCAGTTGTTGCAACATGTAAATATTGCATCAGTGTATTTCTGAAACTACATTAAACAAGAGAGGTACATGTTTGTTTCAGCTTATTCCAATTTATTTTATAATTTTTATATGATAAAAACAAGACGTTTTGGCGTCCATGTGTACTCAATCTGAATATTTAGCAAATGCGGGTTTCTGGGTAGTGTCATGTCAATGCTGGGAAAAAACATATTTTTAGACTTATGTTGAAATGCTGCACACAAAGTCAATTAGGCTTTTATTGAACAAAGGAAGAAGAAAAAAATGCCCGCACATTTTTTTTTTTGGTCTGTCTTTTTTGAGGTTTTTATTTATTTTTAAATTTTCGTGTGCGCGCACTGCGCGGGAGTATTTGGACGAGAGCGACCGCCCACGCGCTATAGGCACGAGGACCGTTGGTCTGGAGAAGGACATCTGAGGGGATTGACTTTAAGAGGTAAGAATATCATTACAAATGTAATATTATTTTCTAAAGATTTCTGTCCATCTAACTTTAAATACAATAAATGGTTTTTTTTTAAGATAATTCCACACGTTTTAAATCATGTTGACTGTTTATTTCGTCGAGTGTTGTAACATTAGCCGCTTGGTCAGGGTTTGAAAACTACGAGGTTTTCCGCCTGACCGACTCCATCAAATTTCGTCCCACAATATTCAAAGTTATCTAAAGCCATTCTATAGATTAATGTGAGGGACAGAAGAATATTAACATCCTAAAATTAAAGTTCACGGAAACTTGTCTTCCGTCTGCTGAGGATGTCAATCATTCTCCGTTCAGCTGCAGCATTCCAGCGTGCCTCATACGGTTACGACAGTCGGCACGGTAAAACCGGGTAAAACTCTCTCTGATATGATATAATCCCATTATAATGCTTGATCTGCATTTAAAGGGCTGTGGATCTGCATAAAATCACTTCGTCTTGCTGAAGTGTAATGACTTGTGGTGTCTAAACGATGTCGTCACCGCTAACGTTACGTTACTGGTGTCTCTAAGGCCTCGTTCAGACTTTCAGTCCATCACACTAACGTACATTAATTGGCATCATACGCAGAACAACTGTAATTTAATTTAAATGTAATATTTAAATGTAATAATGATCTATAAACTGTTGGATAGATATACACTAGGATGTGTTTTTTTTCCATACATTTCAATGCGCACTGTGACTCCATGGGCAAATTGCAAACAGCAATATAACTTAAATTGTTTTTAATGAATGTATTTCAAAAGTATATAGTAATTTGTATTTTATTATTAACATGTGAAGATTTTATAAAATTACTGTCCGAAGATTTTTTCAAGAATTGCTGAATTATACACTCACCTAGTTAAATATATTTTTTGTCATATCTTGTGATTATATAATTTTATTGTTTTTATTTATGACTAATTGTTGCTCTTTCTCTCTTTTCAGTAACATTTGCTGTACATGTGGACTTGCAAGGCCTGTTCAGTAGTTGTAACAAGTAGGTTGAAACTATTGCAGCATTATAGGCTGAAACATAGACATTTTGGACGTAATAGTTGTTTTCCATGTGTATATTTAAACTGCCCATGCTCGTTTAGAACGTGGAATGCTCTTAAGATTCATTTGAATAGATTCCATGTGACTCAAACTAGGCAGAGACAGTCTAAAAATAGCATATTTAATTGCCATATATGTAATTGTGGAGATCTGTACTCCGAGAAAGATTATTGGGCTCATATTAATGCACATTTGAAAAAAAATGAATTGATAACGTGCATGTTTTCACATTGTAACTTTAAAACAAACATCTGTGGTACGTTTAAATCTCATAAAAACAGAAAACATAATTCTTTTTCACTTAAAGATTTTAAACCTGGGATAGTAACTACCACCACAGTAGTTTCACAGGAATCAGATGTTGAAGAGGATGATGAGGTAGAGGCATGTCATGATATAGAATCTGCTTCTGATGTCTGTTCCACAAAGGACCTACCAAATATTATCAAACACAATTTTGCAGCAGCGTTGTTAAAGCTTGAACATTTGTCCCATGTACCAAGTTCACAAATTGATGAATTTCTACAAGAGCTTTACAACCTAAATAGCACATTATCAATTCCTCTTAATACAGATGTTCTTTGTGATGCTTTTCAGAAGCATAATCTTCAAGTTGAGAAATCTGTACTGAAAGAAATAGCTACTACACTGTGCACAGTTAACCCTATACACAAAGCTATACAAAAAGGTGGCTCCCTTAGTTCTGCTTATCAGCGTAGGCAGTATTACAAGGCTAACTTTAATGTAGTTGATCCAGTTGAATGTATCTTGGATGCTAAAAACAAGAAGACTTTTCAGTACATTCCTATTCTTGATTCTCTAAAAGTGATTTTGAATAGGAAAGATATTTTAGACAACATATCACAGGATCTGAAAACACAAGAAACTGAGGCGGAAGGTCTGTATCGGTCTTTTAGAGATGGTCTTCATTTTAAGCAAAATAGCTTCTTCTCAGGACAGGACTTAAGACTGTTTGTGGGTTTATATATTGATGATTTTGAGCTCTGCAACCCCCTGGGGACATCCCGCAAAAAACACAAGCTTTGTGCAGTCTATTGGGTGCTGAGTAACCTACCTCCTGGGTCCAATTCATCATTGTCCTCCATATACTTGGCCCTACTATGTAAAACTGATGATGTCAAAACATATGGCTATAACACAGTGTTAGAACCACTCCTAAAAGACCTCAAATCCTTGGAAGAAAATGGAATTTTTATACCACAGCTAGGAAAATCACTGAAGGGTACAGTTATCACTGTTGCTGCTGACAATTTAGGAGCTCATGCTTTAGCAGGCTTTAATGAAAGTTTTTCAGGGCATTATAGTTGTCGATTTTGTACTGCAAGCAAACTAGACATTCAGTCAAAAGAGGTAAGAACAGGTGCTTTCAGCCTCAGAACAAAAGATCTCCACATTGCTCACGTGAGGTCAGCTGAAGATAATAGTACTAGTTGTTTTGGAGTGAAAAAAGCTTGCCCTCTTACTAAAGCTCTTTCACATTTTGATGTTTTAACTGGATACCCTCCAGACATTGCTCATGATATTTTTGAGGGTATTGTACCTGTTGAGCTTGCAAAGTGTCTCACATTGATAATATCAAAAAAGTACATTACTTTGAATGAAATCAACAAATCAATTTTAGATTTCCCATACAAGTGGACTGATAAGACTAATAAGCCACATGTTTTGCCTCAACATCTCTCAAGCAGAAATACAATAGGAGGTAATGCTCATGAGAACTGGAGCTTGTTACGTTTGCTTCCATTTATAATTGGTCCTCAGATTCCTGAACATGAGCCTGCATGGCAGATTCTCTTGGAATTGAAAGATATTGTAGAACTCGTTGTTGCCCCAGTTCACAATGACGAGTCTATTGCATACCTAGAATGTAAAATATCGGAGCACAGACAAAGATATAAAGAGCTATTTTCTGAAGAGAGATTGCTGCCCAAACACCACTACTTGGAGCATTACCCGCAAATAATCAGGCTGTTTGGTCCTCTTGTGGGATATTGGACAATCAGGTTTGAAGCAAAGCACAGCTTCTTTAAACGGGTCATTAGACATACCAGTTGTTTTAAAAATGTCCCACTCTCCTTGGCTACAAAACATCAGCTAATGATTGGGTACCAGCTGACATTGCCAAGTCTTGATAAGTCAGAGCTAGATGTGTCAAGCGCATCTGCAGTCCCAGTGCATATTTTGAAGGACGAAATAGCTCAGGTTGTGAGGCAGAGATATCCTCATCTATCTGAAATCCATATCACAAAAAACGTTTGGAGCAAGGGTATCAACTACAGGACAGGAATGATTGTAGTTCATGGATCTGAAGGTGGATTACCTGAATTTGGTCAAATTGAACAAATTTGTGTTTTGCATCAGAAGTTGTTCTTCATTTTGAAAGAGCTGTGTGGGTGGTATAGAGAACATTACAGAGCTTACGAGCTAAGTCAGTCCCCTACGCAAGCACTTAGTCTTGTAGAAGTCAGTGAATTAACTGATGAATACCCCTTGGCTGACTATTTGGTTGGACGTGTGCAGATGGTAACACTGAAGAGATTTGTCTGTGGTAAAGGTAAGAAATAGAAACCTAAAAATATATTGAAAAACGAAATAAATTAGGGCTGGGCGATAAAACGATAATGATAGTTATCGCGATATAATTTTTCTCAATAAAACGATATCAAGAGTTCAATAAATGTTCGATAATGTTTATGCGCCAAAAGCAGAACGAAACTCATTTGAACCACGCATCACACGGACCATTTATCTGCTGTGGCTCAAAGTCCAAACGGCAGCGCAGCGCGAGCTCACTGGAGCAGATGCTCGGATCGGTCTCGGTCATGAGATCTAGTGAGAAGTGCTTGAATTCAGCGAAGAACACAAATGTCTCAGTGATTTAAACCAGTTTAAAGGCAGATGAAACGGCGCTGACGAGAAACACTGTGCAACGATAAAGTCAGAAACCTTTTCCGTCTACTAAATAGGCTATGTATTAATATTAATAAAAAATATATTAAAAAAAAAACATCCTCCCCATCAGCATTGGCGTGTTCCACCTCAACATGTCATGTCCGACGAGGATGTTGGTGGGCTGTCCATCAAGCAAGACACGTACATACACGATCACACACTCCTTGACAGACAGGTCGGTGTCTCCATCGATAATGAAAGAGATGTACAGAGCTGATGATACTTTAACTGCGGATAGTATCTGCTATCACCCGGATGATATTGGCACATAATTTGTCATTTGCATATGTCATGTTAATCGCAACTCCGTTCTTTTTCATGACCTGCAATATAGGTTTAAATTGAGCGAAGGCAGTCAGCTCCCTGTCACGTGACAACGGAGCGCAGTGAAAGGGAGTGGGAGTGATTGACAGCTAATATTAACCAATTTAAAATCTGCTTTAAAGTTAAGAACGTAAGGATGAAGTTGGATTGGTTATGTAACGTTGGATAGAATGGTGGTCCTGCCAACGCGTATCAGCGCACATAAGGTCTGCAACATGTTAGTATCAAAATTAGCGCAATCATAGTGTCACATGATCAACGCGACTAGTCGACGTCAAGCTTAAAGCGTCGCGGTATTTCATTAAGGTTGACTAGTCGACTAATCGACTAGTCGGTTCAACCCCTATAAGGTACACACTGTGCAGTAATTTTGCGAACGTTTTGTAGAGAAATGAAAACAGGTCGCACCACAACCATTATTTGCACTCGCACAAATGCTCCAAAATATATTTTTAGGTCGCACAGATTAAATTTCAGGAGCATATGCAATCAAAATGGTCGCAATTTCGAGCCTTGCTGCACTAACTTACTGCTTGTATAGAACAAGCAGTGCTGATACTGGTGAAATAGTCAGATTCAAGGATCGGAACTGTTAGACAAACAATAGCCCAACAAGCTTATTGTCAGGTTTATGTTCTGTTATGTGGACCCTTATTTTATGATTCTGTTCTGTTCTGTTTCCTTTAGTTCCTATATATAAAAAATGTTGAAAAGTACTGTAGCCAAACTTGTTTCACCATCAACATGATTTTTTTTAGTTTGCCCACAGTTATATTATGTGTTCACTATTTGTTTGTTTCTCCTTATGCAGACAAAGACATTGGACTATGACATCTGTACTCAGAGTAATTTTAGGCAAGGACAGCTGCCAGAGAGTTGTTTTTCCAACTGGCTTGCCTGAGACAATGACCGAACTGGAGGATGTGGTAAGGAGTCAATGTAAACTTCAAGGTGCCTTTCGCCTGCAGTTCATGGACACACTTTTTGAGGACCAGTTTATGAACTTAACTTCAGTTAATGAAATAAAGAACAAAGACACAATCAAGATAATACAACTGACTGACTCCCTCACACCTCTGTCTGGCACAATGAACACTTCAGATTCTGCTTCAGGACATTCTGAACTTCCATCCTGTTCTTCCGATACTATCGTCCTCTCATCTCCAGAGTCCACAACCACACGATCCTCTTGGCCTGATACATTTAGCATTCCACATTTCTCCTTCGATGCAGAATTTAAACTTGAACAGGCCAATGGTGTCTTGAGAGAAAAAGGAACACTTCTTATTCCTGACATTAAACTCAAGTCTGACATACTCGAGGGGTTGATCCAAAAAATTGTTCAATACAAACTCTATGTCACAGACAGGGAGTTTGAACAGGTCGCAGAGGCACTCACGAAGAGGCATCCATGTTTAGCAGAGAGGGGCTCAGACACTGGCTATGGGGGCTGGAAAGTGAGTCTAAAGTACAAATTATCGAACTATCGCACACATCTCAGAAAAATTGGTTGTCCTGAAGTTACTGTAAATGCATTAAAACACAAGCCAGATGGAAAACAAAGTCCTGCCTACAATGTCAAGAAACCCAGGAGAGGTGAAGTGGACTACTGCCCTTCCTACCCCATTGGAGAGAATGACCAGACGCTGGAGACTGCAAGAGAAGAGCTCCTTTCTGATGTTAAAAAAAGAAACAACAGAGAGACCATTAAGACTAAAATGCAGCGAACATTTGCACTTAGAAGACGTGAAGTTCTTCGTTGTGCTCCTATGATCAGCGACTTCCTAACAAGATGGCCAGCTCTCTTTGATGTGACTGAGGTTTGTGACAGGTGTTTACTACTTGGTGAATATGTATTGTAATGAGGCATAGCTTATTGTTGAAACTGCTTTGTGCTTTCACGTTAATTTTCTACTTTCAGGTGAATACAGAGTTTAAAAGAATCACGACCATTCCTCTACAGTCAAAATTTCTATCACAGCTTGACCTTCACTATGAAAATTTGCTGAAGGTTTTTGAAAGGCGACCAGGACAGCAAGGCAGAATGCTGAAAGAAATGATGTCAGCGGTAATCCAAGTAAGAACAACAGATAGTTAAAGGTTTTTTTTTTGTGTGCTGGGTTCAGGCTACGCAATGTTTTTGTCTACTATAGTCACTGTGTCTGATTATGATTTTGACTCCTAAATTCTTGCCATGTAGTAGACATGAAACATGTCAGTCTACGCGTTGCAGTGGCGGTTGTTGTGCACTATGACACTATTTGAGATGAAACAATTGATTCTTGCATCCTGACACTCATTGTAGTTTACAAATCAATACAACACCCTATGTCAAACAGATCAGGCTGATATCAAATGTTAGAAATGAGGCAGAAATATTTCATTAATATTTTCAATAAAATTCTTAGTTAATGAGACCCATTTAGCTTTTTTGTTTAGTGTTGAGTAGTGTCTATAGCTGACCTTTTTCCGTTTCTGCTCTGACTTCTTTTTAAGGATGACATTGATGCATCTCGAGAACTTGCCATCAGAGGACTCTGCATCTATCTTAATGAAGACCCTAAAGATCTTATGCAGGAGTATGTGGTAAGTGGTTATAGCTGCATAGACTGAACTTGTTTGTTCTAGTTTTAACAGGCAAGCGGCTTCGACCTTAGACATTCAAACAAGAAAACCATTCAAGGGATAAGTCATAACACTTATTAGGCGCCATTCACATATAGCACCTAAAAACATGTAGGAAAACACGTTTTTTTCCAAAGCGCTAGGGCGGTTGCGCTCCGGTGGCGTCTGTCATTGCTGTGCTTGGTTGTTGTCACGTGACCTACGGTGCGCTTGCGGCATTCTGAAAAGTTGAGATGTTTTTATCTCGATGCGGCGCGGACGCGCTTGGAAAAAAACGAGCGCGTCGCACCGCGACCGCGTTGCTTCCATTATGAGCGAGCATACCGTGCGCCTACATTTGAAATAACTAACTTGAGCGCGCAAAAGACGCGATATAGGACTGCCCGATTGCCCGGGGCCAGCGTGAAAGAAACTCGGGTCAGTTGACGGAACTGTCACTTGAGCGCGTCGAGTATAAATGCCTTGTCCGTCTGGGGAGGTGCGCGTGCAGTCAAGGTGTGGAGCGAGGCGAAAGTATAAACAAAGCTGAAGAGCCATGCATTATTTTGCCGCTATTATGAGAGTGGCTTGATGCAGCACATGAGATGCAGGTAATCATGAAAAAAAAAATATGATCTAATATACACTCATTTGACAAGCAGATTTTCTCTCAATTTTCTCAAGTTTGCTTTCACTTTAGACAACCTATTTTGTTTAAACCTTGTGTGTATTTGACCATTAGCCTGGCATGCCAGACCTACATCAAGATGTTAGGTCTGGGAACTCTCCATTGACATGACTCAATCCGAGGGGCGGGATAAACGGTTACCTTTCAAAATCCCTCTGCACGCAATAGGATAACGCTGCAACCAACCAGAGCAACGAACGGTTGTGGATGAGTGAGTCCCATGCGTTTTTCCACCAGCGGAGCTAATTGATATATTAAACTTTGCCGTATCAGGTCGGCAAAACTCCGAACACATCTTCCTTTTTTAAGAATGACTTAAGTCAAGTGACGTTCTCTTAACTCCAAGTCCTCCAGAGTCGCGGCCAAAGCCGATTCGAAAGACCGCTGCATCTTCATTGTTTTCAAGTAGCAGGGAAATCACCGATGGAAATCACGCGGAACGTCATGAACTCTGCCGTCATTGTGTTAAGCCCGCCCGCCGACTCTATACACGATGTGATTGGCCTGACCAGAAATTGGTTTTTCCAGCTAAAACGTCTATGGAGAGTTGCTAGACCACACTGGCTGCGAAATAATTTTCGCTGCCGCTAGGGTGCGTCTAGATTTCTAGGCTATTTGACAGTATCAGCACAATAAGACTCGAAAGGTAACATAGTCCAGTATCCAGGCGCTGTTGGACAGGCTTTTAGTGCGTGAGATTCACATGTAACTTGCGCGCTGAGAAACGCGCACATTAGAACAGCGCATCAGCACGTGAATGAAATGTTTAACCGACAAGGCATTAAAAGCACATGCAAATTAAAACTGTTTTGAAACCATCTGTATTAGATTAGTGTTTATGTACTGCAAATTATTAAAAATGCACTTGCCCAGTAAAAACTCTAAAAGCTACCCCTTATGGTTTGTGTTAGTGTTTTAATTATATACCCATCTAATCTATTAATACTTTCTTCAGGACATGGATGAGGATCTGTTTCACAGTGCCATTGAGAAGACCACCATGGGGATCTTTGTGATAAAGCACATTGCTGAGAATGAACCCCGAGATGTGGGAATTGTCCTTGAGGGTGTGATTGTGCTTCAGGACCTTGAGAATGTGGCTTTTGCAACTGCAATGTTGTTTGGTCTCATTTATTCTCTTAACCTGAAGTACCCCACAACGTTGCGGTACACTTTTGAGATTTTGCAAAAAATCATCATGGAGTTGGATGGGGGTGAGCTCTCTATCAAGGCCCAAAACTTCAAATCCAAACTTCACCTGTGAGAGTTCGCATGAACTAACAGTTCTGAGTACTGCCTTTTCTTAGGCACTTAAAGTTTTGAGGTTTCTTCTACACAATCAGCACAAGTTCTACACATTCAAGTTGTGCAGAGGAGTCAGAGGACATTTTTTTTTATTTCATGAAATCAAATTATTTGTGCTTCAATGTTCTATTTGTTTATAAAGACACAGTCATGAATGCAGGTATGATATATAACTCATGTTCATGATCTTGTTAAAACATTTCTTAAAACATTTCTTATGAAGAGTTCACATCTTCGCTCTAAAATGGGCATGTATGCGTATTGCATAGAACAGTACGGGTTTTTACATACTACCGGTAGTTTAAGTCTTGTTGATATTTAATCACCAAAGAGATGTTATTTCATTGCTTCAGCCTCTCGCTGTCACTTCTCTCATTGAATGGTGAGTAGTTAATACTTTTAGTTTGATCTAAGTAAGAACAATAAAATATTAAGGCTGATAGGTCTAATAATTGAATTTGCTATTAGGGAAATTGATGAGAAGAGATCCAATGTGGTGATGAGCAGGATCAGTCGACTCCCATGCAGACATGGAGATCCAGAGTTGTTGTTCATTTGTTTTTAATATCCACCATGCAAAGTTCTTAAGTTTTCTGTATCTAATTACAAAAATGCTCAAAATTGCTTGAATAAAACAGACTCATGAGAAAAAGAAAATAATAAATAAAAATAAATAAAATCAGAATGATTAGGCTATATTGTGATTTGTGACTCTTTTAACAAAACAACAACAACAGAAATAGCAGAGCAAACATTGAGGTCATAACATTGTGGTTGGTGGCCCTTGGCTCTGTATTGTCGGCAGAATTTGGCCCTTGGTAAAAATTTATTGAGGAACCCTGATTTAGAGCTTTATAACAGCGGTTCTCAAACTGGGGGCCACTAGATGGCGCTAGGGGGGCCACTAGATGGCGCGAGGGGGGGGGGGGGGGGGGGGGGCGCAAAGAAATTCTAGAATATGAAATTATTTAAAAAAATTATTTTACCTGTATGTAAGTTAGTCCTATATGTGAACTATGATGTATTTTTTTAAATTAAATATTAAAAAAATATTATCAATTATACATATCATATTACGCTGAAACGTCACCAAACCGTTGAGGTAGCCTAGCCTAGTGAACACAACGACATGAACACGCTGATAAATGCCAAGACTATTTAAAATGGACAAGTTTTTAGATAGAGGATGCATAGTGGAGGGAGGGGGATTATTTTATGGCTCTCTTCTGGAAAATATGAAACATGCCAGATTCAACGTATTTTTCAGTTGCTGTTGTGGGAGAGATTTGAAATGACTTAAACAAATATTTCCACTCCATTTTGATCATAAGATATATATATATATATATATATATATATATATATATATATAGCCTCTAATGGACAATGTTGTCTTTGTCATAACTTTATGAAATTACACGAAGTTACACAATTTAATTTTATAATAAATTAACTGAAATCGTATTTAAAATATACGTAAAGGTATAGGGTCTGACCACAATTAACTTGACATAATAAAATAAAAACTGATACATGATATTTAAGTATGAAAAAACAAACTTATTAAAACATTTGTGATTTACCCTTTGACCTTGCTGCCGGGCCATTTTAAACGAAGTCGGACAATTTCATAGACAGTAAAAGAAAGGACAATTCTCATCATCAGTACCTGAACCGCGCTGATCGAAGTGTTGCTTAAGCTGAACTATGCTTTATTTTTTAGTAATTCCATTAACTATCCTGTAAATAGCCAGTTACCTAATTATATTTTCTGTTGTAGGCTATATTGTAGGTGGTAAATTCCGTGTAAACTGGCATTATATGCCATATAGGGATTAGTGAACGAGTGAGCGCGCACATTCGAGACAACTCGGTATTCCCGAGTCATATTAAAGAATTGCTCACAATGAACGAATCGTTCATGACCGATCCATCACTACAAGGTGTGATTGTATTGGTTGTACAATCAAAGCTCGCTGCTGATTGGCTGCGAGATCGACTTCACGCGAGCAGAACTGAACTGATGAACTTCCCGCATTCTCTTGAGGTGAGTGGAGACGGTTGCAATTATGCTGTTTTATAAAGCCTTGTGTTGTCAAATGCAGCTTTTGTAGGTATTTATTGATTCAATTAAATGTAGGTAATATTATTCATATATCATATGAGTTGTACTTAATATTTTTTTTGTTTACACAGCTATTTCTCTGAAAAAGGGGTCACGTTAACGTTAATGTATGATTATGTCTAACGTTACAGCTAACCACACTTCTATTTCTGTGTGAAAACATATTTTGTGTGTCTGATGGATATTATGTCCTTTGATTTTTGCAGTTTTGTGTAGCTTACAATAGTTTACACTGCGTGAGGAGTGTATGTTGGCGCTTATTTTAAGATAAATAACGTTAATCTTCACTTATGGTAATGTAAGTTACAAGTTAATAGTATACTTATGGTATTCGCTGTTTATTATAATATATACTCATTAGATATTTTAATTAAATTGTCAATTTATGTAGCTTCAAGTTAAAGGCAGCGTCGAATTTTCCGCATCTAACGTTAATCAAAGGCGGCAAGATTAGTCATGGTAAAGAAATCCGGTGAGAACCGGTTCCAGTGCACGCTCATTGACAGAATTCTCTAATCATAAACAACAAAGTGCAAATATAATATATGTAGAACATTAATTTAGCTCTGTAGTTGGCTTTATAACGGGAGTTCCATGAGTGTATTAACGTTACTGGTATTACTCAAGAGTGAGATAGCCTTGCTTTCGCGCCTTGCAGTCACGTGGTTGATGTTACACAAATCCGCGCTGACAATCTGTTAGAATGTGTTCCAAGTAACCAGAGCCATATAGAGAGATGTTACAAAAATGAAAATGTTATGCTTTTTTCCCCAGTGTTATCATTATTTGCAATGTAAGTTCAAGTCACATATGGGTTGTGAGTGTGGTATTGAGTTTTTTGACATTCTTGTTTCTCTGTTTCAGAATACTGTTTTCATTCCTTACTGCGTTTTGAGGTAAAGGTTTATGAGAATCTTAAACTGTCCCGTTTTTGAATAGTTGTACCATACCTTAGCTTCAGCACTTACTTAAGCTAGCTGCTAGGTTGTTCACCAAACCAAGCCCTTTTCTCTGACCAAACCAAATGTTCCTTCACATTTCCTGACAGAGATTTCACCGGTGACGATCAAGAGCCAAGTAAAAGTAAGGTAAGTTGTTTGTTTTTATGTTTTTTAACTCTTGTTCTATGTTGCATTTTTTTGCGTAGGCTATGTAAATGTATTTTATCTGTTTTTTTTATTCTGTTTTTTGTTTTTAGCCTCACCAACAAAAAATTCCATCTTGCCACTCATGCTGCTTCTGAGATGGACCTGTACTCTGGTGAGACCTTATGCTCTATTCCAATTTACAATACATTTCTATGTTATAGTTAGCAAGGATTGAACAGTTTTTAAAATGTTCTGGTTTCAGCATTACTACGAGAGATCATTGCCAAGTAGGTGATGTGTGATATGCAAAGAAATCTGCTGCGGATTGTTCAGGATCTCTCTTCTACAAGTTTTCTGCCGTTGAGGGATGCTGAGGCTCTTTTGGCGCTGGACCGCGACATTAAGACAAAGCCAGAGAAGAGAAAGGACTTGGTAATAATTACTTTTATCATTAGTATTTGGACCAGAGTTTTTGCTGAACTTTTTTTCTTTGCATTTTTTTTATCCGCAATGAACATTCATATTTTCAAAACTTTTATTTTTCCAGGTGCTGACACTGGGCCTTGCTGGGGGCGTGAACCTCAAGGACACTCTGTGGAGGGTCATGAAGATGCTTATTCAGAAAGACTTGGCCTGCAAAATGAATTTTGAGGCCTCCATGGCAAAACATCATTCCAGGGCCTAGAAGTCAAGAATGTTGTTACAGGTAAAAGTGTTGATTAGATGTACCAGACAACATTTTTAGGTTCATTTACCAGCTTAATAGTCCCCTCAATACAGGGTGAATAAAGGCAATTGGCTGCCTCCAGTGTAGTGGCCACCGTTTTTAGAGACAAATTCTTTGTATGTAAACAAAAGGCATAAATGCAGGGAAATGTCTTTGTTTTTCAAAATAACCATGTATGTGTGAAAGGGGTATTAGTCTATCGTTCGTGGTCAGACTACACATTATGATATAGTCTGGCTTGTCAGGCTATGTATACACCTCTTTTGTAAGGTCTGTGCCTGTTTAACTCCATAGTGGTAAAGAAACTATTAACAAATGATGCTGTCCCTTTCCCTTTAGTCTGTCACAAAGTCAACAGAAGAATGGGACTTAACTTAAAGGCCTAAATGAAATTTAAGTTTAAATGGCATTGCCTATCTTTACTTTGTCTTTACAAAGTCTTAAATTTAAACTCTAAAACCTCCCATGATATCTTTAATTGTTTGTTTCTAGAAGCCATTCGGAGAAATCCTGGCAGAGAATCCACGAACCAGGAGGTGGAGCAATGGTTGAGGCGTTGGTTGTATTTGGCTGGCGATCGAGAGGGGGGTAGGAGGAGAAGCACAGTCCTCCACCACCAGCCACCCACCAACACACAAGGTCAGGCGCGCACACACCAACACAACGTCAGGCGCGCACACACCAACACACAACGTCAGGCGCGCACACACCAACACAACGTCAGGCGCGCACACACCAACACACAACGTCAGGCACGCACACACATACATTCCACTTTGGCCCGTTTCTGGCCACACTTTAACATACACTACCGGTCATAAGTTTGTGGTCTTTCATGGTTTACACAACTAAGTGTGATTTCTAAAACCAAGCTTTGTATCATAAATGTTTTTTTTTTTCTTACATTTTATTTGTATAAAACATTTTTTTTTGTCAATGTTTACCTATTTAGGTCATATGTCTGTTAATTGAAAATAAACACTAATTTTCAGCAGTTATGGTTTCCTGGTTTGATTTCTCTTTGAATTGCATGGTTGCTTTTGGGTGCAGATATTGAATATGGGCCAAATTAGTTATTTTAATATAATCTGGCAGAGTTGTGGCCTGTGCTCGGGAGACATCTGGCTTTTCAATGGCGATATTATGGCATGAATATGGCCCAATTTAGGGTCTTCTGGCTCTCGTCTGGTAAAGCATTGGCATTTTTCTGGCGTGCTTTTGGCAAAACTGTCTGGGCCAGTTTTGGCCCTGCATTCCTGGCGGTATGATTGCCAAAACTAAGAACAGTGTTTGGGCCATAAAAGGCCCGGAACAATTTTGCTATCTGGGCAGTGTCTCGGCTGAGAAGGTCACAACAGAAGAACCCAGCGTGAAAAAAACAAAACTGCGTAAATTTGACGACTCGTACATAAAATATGGCTTTATGGAATATAGTGATGGCAGACCACAGTGCACACTGTGCTTGAAGATTTTATCCGTTGAAGCACTGAAACCATATAAACTCAACCGACATCTCACAACAATTCATCCGGAGCATGCAAATAAAAGTAAGGATTTTTTCCAGAGAAAGAAAGAAGAATACGTCAAGCAAAAGGTACGACTGACTAATATCACGACAATACCTGGGAAAGCACAGCATGCATCGTATCTTGCAGCCCTGCGAATAGCCAAATGTAAAAAGCCTCACAAAGTCGGAGAGAAATTAATACTTCCGTTCCAGCAGCAGTGGATATGTGCCGAGTGATGATCAGGGAGGAGGCCGCGAATAAGATTAAATCCATACCGCTGTCCAACGATACAGTAAGCAGGCGGATCAAAGACATTTCTTTTGATGTAAAATCTCAACTGACCGAAAGATTACGATCGTGTGAGCAGTTCGCGCTTCAGCTTGATGAATGCACTGACGTTAGTAGTGCTGCGCAGGTATTAGTGTACGTTCGATATTTATGGGACAGTAAAATTATGGAAGATTTTTTATTTTCAAAAGAACTCGAGGGGAGAGCTACAGGTGAGGAAATTTTCAAAATGTTGGACACTTTTATGGTAGAAGAAAATCTGAGCTGGGAAAACTGCGTGTCTGTTTGCACTGATGGTGCGGCAGCAATGACTGGGCGCAAGAGTGGAGTTGTCACCCGAATTCAAGCCATAAATCCAAAGATCAAAGCCACTCACTGTATGCTTCATCGTCAAGCACTTGCATCGAAGTTAATGGCACCCGACCTGCATGATGTGTTGGAAGTAGTAGTAGCGGCTGTCAACTTCGTGAAGTCAAGACCGTTAAAGTCACGTCTCTTCGCAAAACTATGCACTAGGCGTAATCCTATGGGGGGACAGGGGGACACGTCCCCCCCAATATTCAAAGAAGGACAATTTGTCCCCCCCAATATTTGATCATACTGTATGATTATGCGGGCGGTTGCAAAATAATACGTCTTTCTTTCCAGCTCCGAAAATATAAAATCCCGGCCGGTCCATTTCCCAAATCCATTCGACTTGCCTTACACTATAGGCTACATTAACAAAACCTATTTATCCTGAAATCCATGTCATGTTTTCCCTATAGCTCTAGTAGCTCGTCCACCGTCAGTGAGTTAGGAAAAACCAAACAGAAGAAGAGTTAAGGAGCGCGAAATCTGACAGACATTTGGCACATATGAATGGTAAATATCCTTGGCTGACATAGCCTATCCCTTAGCGACCAGGTGAATTTCACTAGAATTTATTTTTAGAAAATATCTAAATCAGAGAATTCGATGCTCATTTCGGTTAATATTCCCGACCGACAACCGCCGCTCGTTAATCGATTATTAACGGTTAACTGATAAGATTTAATTGAATTGGCATTAAATAAAACTAAAATTGACGCGTATCTGTGACCCATTAAAAATACAAACATTTTATTTTTTTATCAAAGGGTTTAATTTAACGTGCAAAGTGCAAACAGCAGCACACAGAACAGATTCAGATAAAATTTTCACGGAGCATTTCTGACAGTGACAACAGAGAAAAACAGAATACAATAATATAAATAAAAAACATAAAATAAGACTACAGTAGCCCATAGGCCTATATATATTAAATAATTAACAAATTACGATGACAAAAAGAAAACACTGAATCAGTTTGCGTTGAAAAAACGGCATTTTTTTTCTCTCCATCAAACGAAGTTTTTCCGTCAAATAAAATAGCAGCCCTAAGTTACCTAAATCCACAGCTTGTCTAGTTTTTATTTTAAAAAGTAGCATTACAGTCTACATGCTGTTGGGTAGCCTAAGTCTGGAGCGCAGAGAGAAAACACCCTCTCCGATGGCACAGATGTTCGGGAATACAGAGATAACGTCTCGCTATGGCGGCTTCGGGAAGCTGCTTCGCAAGTGATACTGCATTGTAGGCTACTTGGACGACTGCTTTATTTTAATACCACGTAGCATATTTTGCAAGTAACTTCGTCGCCCTTTCTGTCGAAATGGTCCCACATAGCCTAGCTAGGCTACTTTTCTCTCGCTTCATTTTGCTTGCTCAGGGAGAATATCTGTTGGCGCGTGTGATTGCGCATGTCGACGCGCTCAGTGAGTTAACAAATGTTTTTTTTTAACCATGAAGCAAAAAATAAAAATAAAGAAATCTTAAAAAAATAAAAACGTTTAACTGTTAGTATTAATCAGTCCATTTGTTTACTTTCGGTTAACGGTTAAACGGTCAATATGAGCATTCCTTCTGCGATTGGCGGGGAGATTTTTCATTTTCAACAGTTTATTTGGATGACTCAAAGTGCACCAAATTAATGAATTTATCTTTAAAATTTACAAATTTTTCTTCCGGGGGTGCATGCCCCCGGACCCCCCTAGAGGTACTGAGCTACACTCACAAAAATACTGTGGGAGTCACAGTATATGGTCTGTGAAAAATACAATTGTAATGATCTTATAAAAGGCTACATGATCATAATTTTACCACCTCCACCTCGTTTTGAACCAGGAAAAACCCTGTGTGTTCTCATTCGGGGCTGAGCCTCCCTAAAATTAAAATCGCCCCTGGTGTCCCCCCCAATGTTAAACTCCTTCCTACGCCCCTGATGCA
The DNA here is from genome assembly GCA_031834385.1 of Semotilus atromaculatus. NCBI lineage: Eukaryota > Metazoa > Chordata > Actinopteri > Cypriniformes > Leuciscidae > Semotilus > Semotilus atromaculatus. Next base: position 35,940,023 of record JAULUF010000009.1, on the reverse strand, counting down.
CAGAGATGGGAGCAGCTCATGATCGGCTACTGTTCCATTCAGAGGTGCGGTGGCTCTCGCGTGGAAAAGTTTTACAGCGAGTGTTTGAACTCAGACGTGAGCTTCATGATGTTTTGAAAGAACATAAACCTGATCTAGAACTGTTTTTTTCTGACCAACAGTGGATGGCAAAACTAGCCTTGCAGACATTTTCAGTAGTCTCAATGGACTGAATCTGTCCATTCAGGGATGTTATTCCACAATACTGGAGGCAAGTGACAAAATAAATGCTTTCAGGAGAAAAATTGACCTGTGGGTACACAAACTACAAAGAGGCATCACTGACATGTTTCCAAATCTATCAGAATTTTTGGATACAAACTGCATGGCAGTGGACTTCATGCTCAGCACCATTACCAGTCACCTGACCTCACTGAATGAACATTTCAGTCGCTACTTCACAGACATTGACATGGAGAAATATGACTGGATTCGGGATCCCTTTTCTTGTGATGTGATGGCCAGTGGCCTCAGTGGAAAGGCTGAAGATGAACTTTTGGAACTGTCCAGTGATCGAACTCTCAGGATGAGATTTAATCAGCAGGGCCCAGCAGAATTTTGGCCCACAGTTGAAAAGGAGTACAAGGAGGTTGCTCTTCAGGCCATGAGAATATTGCTGCCTTTCCCAACAACATACCTTTGTGAGGCATCTTTCTCAGCCATGATGGCAATAAAGACAAAATACAGGGCACGGCTTAATGTGGAAGTGACTTGAGAGTTTGCCTGTCCCCAATAACACCCAGAATTGATAAGCTCTGCAAAGAAAGACAGTCTCACCCTTCCCACTGAGGTTGTGTGTACTTGAACAGTGGTTACTAAATTGATGTGTCTGCATTGCATGATTTCTTTTATATTGTAAAACTTGTATAATATTTTATGTCTTCTATATTGAAAAACTATTTCTTTAAGTAGAGCAGAACTTTTTTTGTTTCTTGCAGAAAAACAGATTGCTGAAAAAACAGATTGCTGTTCAAATTGCAAACCAAACTTGAGCCACTGTCATTTACTACATTAAAATGTAAGAAGTTTAATGCACTTTTTTACAATCAGTAAATTAATTTTTCAGTGTTCATCTTTTACTATGAACATAATAAATTACTGTTCAGTATTCAATACTTTTGTTGCACTTTTCAGACAATATTATTGTTAACTGTCAAAACTATTTTTTATAAAAAAAATTGTTATATTTTATGAAATGTAGAATTTAACTAATTTTGTATATTCAACATCAGAGACATAAAGCTACAAACAGAACTGTTGTTCCAGCATTGTACAAATTCATTTGTTTTTGGTACAATCAAAAATTTGTAAATAAAATTGTACGTTTGAGGATGTTTTCGTCATGAGTTTTCTTTTGGGGGGCCACAAAAGGATTCACCCTACACAAGGGGGCCTCCTCCTGAAAAAGTTTGAGAACCACTGCTTTATAAGTCAGAAGCAATACCTTGTAATTAATACGGAACTTTATAGGTAACCAATGAAGTGATGATAAAATCTGTGTTATGATCATATTTTCTTGATCTAGTAAGAACTCTAGCGGCTGCATTTTGGACTAACTGTAGCTTGTTTATTGAAGATGCAGGACAACCAGCTAATAAAGCATTACAATAATCTAGTCTCGAGGTCATGAATGCATGAACTAACTTTTCTGCATCAGAGACTGATAGCATATTACGTAGCTTAGCAATGTTTCTAAGGTGGAAAAAGGCTGTTTTTGTAACATATGAAATATGCTTTTCAAAAGACAGGTTGCAGTCTAATATAACACCCAGGTCTTTTACTGTAGCGGATAAAGTTTCAACTTACTCTGATACAAACGTAGCAATAAACAAATATTCAAATGTCTAACTAAGATTCTCGTTCATATAGTTTATCCTCTTTATTATGTACGGAAATGGACTAAAGTGAACATATTTAGACAGGTTGTGAACAGTTGCTAGGCAACAAGACAAGAACAATCCTCCGTAGACTAGACGTCCCATTATCAACGCTGTCTGACCTTCGCGACCTTTGAAGGATGAAGCCTCTGAATTTGGGACGTAGCTATTGGTTCTCGCACGTCACACGCACATCGAGCTTCATATTTTCCTTTTAATGACAGTTACCTATTTATTGGGAAAATCTTATTAAAGCCAAAATTATATTTAGTGTTCATTGACAACCATTTAAGCATTCAGTGCACTATATCTAGATTGTGGGATTTCAGTCAAATAGCCTACAGGTTATTTTCTACGGTGGCACATTGTTGCCACACCTTGAGTCATTCTAGAATTGGGGGTACATTTCGAGTCTCCCAGATAAACATTTTTTTTATTTTTTATTTAAAAAAAATTTTCAGGTTTGAATAATAACGCAAATTATATTAAACTATCTCTAAAAATAATGCTTTATATTTAGGGGAAAAAAGTAATTGGCAATATTAACTAAATGACTCCCACTCCACCTATTATTGACTGTCTCCGCCTCCTGATTCATACATTCAACTTGAATTATCATGAAATAATTAAGTCTAATTTTCAAATATTTTTTGTGTTTATATAAACAATTGCATAGAATATATATTGTCTGTATTTTTTGTAATTTAATGAATAAAAAAATAGATTTTGTGTCTGTCCCTTTGTTCTGGTCAACTCTGTTACCTCTGTTATAAAACAAAACAAATAAAAAAACTCCAAAGCATTTGTAGTAAAAGCATTTGTAGTAAAAGCATTTGTAGTAAAAGCATGTGACTTGCACCAAGGGACGTCACTTCCTCTGGTGGGAAATTCTGGAAATCAGTGAAGTATGTCATTATTCTTCTCTCAATAATTTGTTCAAAATGTTTAGGATACACCAATACTAGATTCATTATTTGTCAAATCTATTATTGTGATATTGCAGTGAATCTCTTTCACGATAAAAAACGATAATATGGCGAAAACTCATTATTATAAATTCTGTTTTTAGACATGCCATGTGGTATCTGGTTTGAGGTTAGCATTTTGAGCTAAAGCACAAAATGGTGAAAAAATGTCAACTCTGTTATCGTCAACCCAATTTGTCTATAACAGAGTTGTATTTTATATATATATATATATATATATATATATATATATATATATATATATATATATATATATATATTTATGTATATTGTACACTGTACATTGATATTCAGTATTAATATTTTAAATCTTTTTAAGTTTAAGATCAGCAAATATTGAAAATGTTGAATGTGAAGTGCATTTTATGAAAATAAAAAAGTTTAATAGAAAGAAAACCCTATTTTTATTTTTATTTCTCTACTTGAAATGTACCCGCAATTCTGGAATGAATTTTTCCACTCAATTATTTCGTAATAAGATGATATATAGTTTAAATTCTAGATTTTTTTCATAATAACAAGATCTATTTTTCTTGTTAAATGCTGTAAATTCCCACGTTGTGTTAATTTTTAAACTACAAATAAATGTGGAATATCATCTACACATTTTTAGCACCGGCAAAATATGTTTAAATTACAGTGTTACATATTGCCATAATTTGTCATTTTTCATCTTTGTAATAGTACATGTTTCTTTAAATTCCTTGCTGTTACGCTACTAACCGTTCTTTACAAATGAAACCATCTGATCACTCTGGATTTCTGAAGCTCAACTGTCATAATGCATGACAAACAACAGCCTATTTTTAAGGAGATATTCAAACCTTTTCTGAACTGATGAGAAAAAGTGTGTCTGGATGTTGAACAGAACGTGTTCTGGCCGGTAGATGGAGCTGCTCACAGTCAGCAGGATTCAAAAGAACTTGTTACAAAGACATGTGTTCTAGCTGTCTGTTCTCAGATCAAAGATACAAGATCTTAATGACAGTCAATAAATACAGTGAACATTACAAAATACCTCAGAGACATGCTCTGTGTGACAAAACACTCACTGTTCAGAACTCATGTATGTTGTATACAGTGGATTATGATCTTTTGAAATCAATGTCTGACTGAACTCATTTATAACTGCAAGACAGCCCGAGGAACACAGACAGATTATGCAGTGTGAAAATGTGTGACTGCAAAATATGGACAGAAAAGAGACAAATTTGGGATCCTGATCTGATCCATTTAGACAATAAACATTAAAAAAAAATCCAAATTTTTTGAATAAATACAATTTAAGCAAGGGACACACGTAACTGTAAGGCCGATTATGTAATTTGATAGCTTACATCTGATCATGAGTCAGAGACAGTTACTTTCAGTGAACTTTCACAGTCGTTTTTCGCAAGTGTGTTTAGTTCAGTCTTAGAATATTTCAGCTAGTCGTTAAGTGTGTCCCCGGCATTGCTGCTATAATGCATATATAGTACCTGTAGTAACTGTTTCATCTTGCCTGAGTTCAGAGTGAGCGAGGGACATCAGCACTAAAAGCAGAAGAAACACAGATATGAAGCTTTTCCATTCATTCAACACAATGTAAATCACACACTGAAACATACATGAACTGAAAGTGTTTTTCTGTTTTGATGCTTCTCCAGCATTTAAAGGGTTAGTTCACCCAAAAATCATCTTCATTTTCGGAACACATATTAAGATATTTCTGATTAAATCCGACAGCGTCTGACCCCACATAGGCAGCAACGCCATTGGCCTTTCAAGGCCTAGAAAGGTAATAAAGACATCGATAAAATAGTCCATGTGGCTAACGCTGGTCACATGATCACCACGGCACATGCGTGTGATGCTGACGCATGTGTTCATTTTTAAACTACAAATAAATGTGAAATATTATCTACACATTTTTAGCACCGGCAAAATATGTTTAAATTACAGTGTTACATATTGCCATAATTTGTCATTTTTCATCTTTGTAATAGTACATGTTTCTTTAAATTCCTTGCTGTTACGCTACTAACTGTTCTTTACAAATGAAACCATCTGATCACTCTGGGTTTCTGAAGCTCAACTGTCATAATGCATCACAAACAACAGCCTATTTTAAAGGAGATATTCAAACCTTTTCTGAACTGATGAGAAAAAGTGTGTCTGGAAGTTGAACAGAACGTGTTCTGGCCGGTAGATGGAGCTGCTCACAGTCAGCAGGATTCAAAAGAACTTGTTACAAAGACATGTGTTCTAGCTGTCTGTTCTCAGATCAAAGATACAAGATCTTAATGACAGTCAATAAATACAGTGAACATTACAAAATACCTCAGAGACATGCAAACAAAACTCTCACTGTTCATAACGCATTTGTTTTATACAGTGGATTATGATCTTTTGAAATCAATGTCTGACTGAACTAATTTATTACTGCAAGACAGCACGAGGAACACAGACAGATTATGCAGTGTGAAAATGTGTGACTGCAAAATATGGACAGAAAAGAGACAAATTTGGGATCCTGATCTGATCCATGTATTGTCTACATTTAAAAAATGGACACACTTAACTGTAAGGCCAATTATGAATGTAATTTGATAGTTTCAAATGATCATGAGTCAGAGACAGTTACTTTCAGTCGGAGTTTAAAATCTGCTTCCCATCTGTATAAGTGTGTTTAGTTCAGTCTTAGAATATTTCAGCTAGTCGTTAAGTGTGTCCCCAGCATTACTGTAATAATGCATGTATAGTACCTGTAGTAACTGTTCCATCTTGACTGAGTTCAGAGTGAACGAGGGACATCAGCACTAAAAGCAGAAGAAACACAGATATGAAGCTTTTCCATTCATTCAACACAATGTAAATCACACACTGAAACATGTCTAGAGTTTATTCTTCATGAACTGAAAGTGTTTTTCTGTTTTGATGCTCATTCAGGTGAGAACTGATGGATTATTCTCCAGCATTTAAAGGGTTAGTTCACCCAAAAATCATCTTCATCTTTGGAACACATATTAAGATATTTCTGATGAAATCCGACAGCGTCTGACCCCACATAGGCAGCAACGTCATTGGCCTTTCAAGGCCTAGAAAGGTAATAAAGACATCGATAAAATAGTCCATGTGGCCAACGCTGGTCACATGATCACCACGGCACATGCGTGTGATGCTGATGCAGGAGTTAGCCAATAGTGAGCTGGCGTTCTGACGTATAACCCAGAAGCGCTGCACCTTTACACGTCAACAGCGGAGGAGACTGACGTGGAAGAGAAGAAATTGTTGAATAAAGGCGTTATTTTGGGGTGGGTTTGCACACAAAAAGTTTTCTCGTCGCTTCATAACATTAAGGTTGAACCACTGGAGTCACATGGACAATTTATTGATGTCTTTACTACCTTTTTGGGCCTTGAAAGTTGCAATGATGTTGCTGACTATGTGGGGTCAGAAAGCTCTCAGATTTCAACAAAAATCTAAATTTGTTTTCTGAAGATGAACGAAGATCTTACGGGTTTGGAACAACATGAGGGTGAGTATTTAATGACAAAAAATGTTGGGTGACCTATCCCTTTAATATCATCACACACAGTGACGTCACATGACTCGTGAACTGATATGAGAGTCAATTCACTGATTCACTGATGGATTCACTGATGAATTCACTGATGCTCAACAAGCAGCAGTTTGAACCATTGAGTTTCACAACATACAACATAATGTTATTGTCATCAGTAAATGTGATCAATCAGTGAATCTCTGTAACTCTGTCTCTTTTGCTCTTCTTTGCTTGTTTTCGGTTTGTTTCTGAAGTTTCATATTTGTTTTGCTCCCTCTTGTATTTTGCTATTCTATACAACTATTCATGTTCCATATCAATTTAGTATCATTCCCTCTGTTCCCCTTGTTTGTGTTTGCTTATTTTTTGTAAAATATGAAAATCATATAAATAACATACTTGTTTCACTATGACATTACAGAAACAATTATTTGTGTGTGTTTTAAAAGACTCTCACATACATACATTACAAGCAAAGATTAACGTTTCACATCACTGATTCTTTACTGGAACAAAACAAGCTTCAGAGTCCAAACCAAATCAGGTCAAAGTGTTTGAGACACACGACATCACTTCCTGTTTGACGTTGGCACCATCAACTTCACTGTGACTTTATAGTGGCTGCAAAAAGAATTTGGACACTTACAGTTTTTCTCAATTGCTTAAACACTATAACCAGGCTTTTGAACAAACATTTCAAAACCATAATGCCATTTATCAAAAAGCACACCCAATTCACTAAACTATAAACACTATTCCCTGTTTTGACACATAAGTCAGAATTGTTGAACTGTCAGTGCAAAACTCTACACACAAATCCCTTCATTTCTCATTGCCTAGACCATGTGGTCATTTAGAAAGCACTAGTATTCAATATTGTTCACTCAAGTCAGCACAGCTTCAGCTCAGTTAGCACACAATTACCCAGGTGAAAACACTAAGAGTCAAAATTTAACACACATCAATCAGATCTTTCAATAGAAAAAAGGGCCCGAATCAGTTTGAGTTTTGGAACAATGGATCCAGAAAGACATGAAGGAAGAGGTCGAGGAGGAGGAGGAGGAGGAGGAGGAGGAGGAGGAGAAGGAGGAGGAGGAGAAGGAGGAGGAGGAGAAGGAGGAGGAGGAGGAGAAGGAGGAGGAGGAGGAGAAGCAGGAGGAGGAGGAGGAGAAGCAGGAGGAGGAGGAGGAGGAGGAGAAGCAGGAGGAGGAGGAGGAGAAGCAGGAGGAGGAGGAGAAGCAGGAGGAGGAGGAGGAGAAGGAGGAGGAGGAGGAGAAGCAGGAGGAGGAGGAGGAGAAGCAGGAGGAGGAGGAGGAGGAGGAGAAGGAGGAGGAGGAGGAGAAGCAGGAGGAGGAGGAGGAGAAGGAGGAGGAGGAGGAGGAGGAGAAGCAGGAGGAGGAGGAGGAGAAGCAGGAGGAGGAGGAGGAGGAGGAGGAGGAGAAGGAGGACGAGGAGGAGGGGGAGGAGAAGCAGGAGGAGGAGGAGAAGGAGAAGGAGGAGGAGGAGGAGGAAGAGGAGGAGGAGAAGGAGGAGAAGCAGGAGGAGGAGGAGGAAGAGAAGGAGGAGGAGGAAGAGAAGGAGAAGGAGGAGAAGCAGGAGGAGAAGGAGGAGGAGGAGGAGAAGCAGGAGGAGGAGGAGGAGGAAGAGAAGGAGGAGGAGGAGGAGGAGAAGCAGGAGGAGGAGGAGAAGGAGGAGGAGGAGGAGGAGGAGGAGGAGGAGGAGGAGAAGCAGGAGGAGGAGGAGGAGAAGGAGGAAGAGGAGGAGGAGGAGGAAGGGCAAGGGGAAGGACAAGAAGACAAGCAGTCTCGGATGAAATTCAAGCCACTTTAGTTGACCATGTCTTTGTCAATGGTATGACTATGAGGAAGGCCGGGCTACAAGTAAGGCCAAATTTGAGTGCTTCACCGTCGCCTCCATCATCAGAACCTTCATGGAGGTGTGGTGGCAAAGAAAATTCTATCACTGAATAAGAGACAAACATTTCCAATTGTCTTTGATGAGGTTTATTTTCTTGCAGGAAAAAGCCAGCAGTCGTACAGTCACACAGAGCGGCTGCAGAGTGTGACAGTGAAGGAGGGCATCCTTTCTACTTCAGTGGAACAGTCTTGAGTCCCAGAATGTTATCTTTCTAGGCCAATGATGGTATTTCAACCATATGTGGAACATTCTTAGACTTGTTCATCATATAGACCCCTTTTCAGTTGGTAAACATGGTGACGTTTTATGTGGGCGGAGCTTAGGTGGAGGCAGAACGATCCCTCTGGCCGCTTCACTAATGCTAGTTTGCAAGTTTTGTTAGCTTGTTTTTTAACAATGACGGGAGAAAATTAGATTTTATCTTAATGTGCAAGGTCACTCACTGTCCAGGACCGCGATTGTTATTTGCAAAAGTTAATTTTAACGGACGGAACCAGATTGGCCGACCCGTAACATTACACGCTCAGTCAATGGGACGATCTGACAGGATTAACGTTAACTTTACCTCCGGTTGAGTGGCCTGACTTCTACACCTACCTGACAGAGAAACAGAGCGTATAGAGAAACTAACTATGTGATGAATGCTCATGTACAAGACTCGTGTGGCACGATCCGCAGTTCTGCCTAGCCAGCGCCAAGTAACGTTAGACGACAATGTAGAGTGACATTACGGTGCAATTTTAATGAAGTGAATTTTTCTAGAAATAAAAATTCCAGATACAGCATATTTATTTTTCATCGATTCTTGCACCCAACAACACAACAAGAGGACATTTAATAATAATAACAACAATTTAAGCTCCTTATTGTGTAGCCGAATCTGTGCTGGTTTGTATTGGCCGCCTCCAGTTTTCCCTTTGTTTTGCCTCCAGCTAGCGCCGTGACGTAACTGTGACGTCGGCGCAAAAGGGGTCTATTGCATCATTGAGTGGAGGCCCTCCTGTCACGTACCAACACTCTTTACCATTCCAATACAACTCCATATTAGAATAAGGTTTCTGTGTGCTCTTTTACTGTCATATGATGGTCACACACATCTTACGTAAGTAAATATAAAACATTTTTTAGAGGAGAGAGTAAAAAAAGAAGAAGAGTACAAATCCATTGGTTATGTCTTTTGTGTTCATCACGTGAAAAGGTTTGTGAAGGGGGGAACCACAAGCAACATAACTTACCAGTTTTGGAAATGTTGTTTTGAATTTATTGCACCAGTGTGTTAGACTATATTGTAGTGTGCGTGATTTTGAGGGCTTGTGTGTCCTCCTGTCTGAGGGCAAAGTTTGGTTTTTCAGAAAGAGTGAATGGTTTTGAGTGTAGAGCTTCATTTTGACCCGAAAATAGGATGTTTGGGGAATTGGGTGAGACGTTATGGATTTGTGTTTACTGTTTTGAGAATACAAGGTATAGTTTCAAGAAATGTTTTTAAGCAATCGAGAAAAACTGTAATGTGTTTCACATATAAACCACTTTAATGAACCAAACCCAGTTCAGTTCACTGGCCAGTTCACACTGTACCGACAGCGACGACAAACTGCAACAGAGACTCAGTCGGTTTCTGTCGGATCAATGTGTTTCTGTGTCTCTGTTATTGGTCGGCGCTTGTTTTTGGATTTATTTAATGCTGAGGACTGACATACTGTAATCTGGTGATTGTCCGCATTGGTCAGCGTTTGTTAGTGTGAACTGGTATTTAACAAGAACCAGAAAGAGAACCAGGTGCATGACCTCAGTGCTTTTGAGGATCACGATGTAAATGGACAGTAAAGGAGGAGGTCTGAGTTGTTTATCTATGGGTCCTTTTAGGGGGTCCTGAGACAGATGTATGTTTCTGCCGGTGGTTGCCCCAACTACACAATTTTTCATGCTGTTATGAGGACCAACTACACTTAAACACTGCAGAGCTTCAGGAGAGACAACAGCATTTTAAAGCAGGTGTGGTTCGGGTCAGTCTTTATGTCAAACGGGTCGGGTAAAGAACTGTCGGATAACAGGTCTGGTGTTCTGTTAAGTTAAACTGTGGTTACGGGTTTAGTGAACAGGACCTGTGCAGAGAGTCTCGTGAAGAGAAACACACTGACTCCAAATACATTACAAACCAAAACCCATATTATTTCCATGAGTTTGTCGCAAGTTGCTTTCTAGTTGATATACCTGATGATTTTGCAGTTGATACTTAAAATGCATTTCATCATTGTGCGAAAAAAACAACCAGAAAGTACAATCTTGTGTGTTATGTTGTAATGCTAAATATAACTGTATTAGTGTGTGTATTATGGTGTGCCAGGACTCTATCTGAGATCCACCAATCAGAGAGGTTCCCGAATCTTTTGATTGGATAGAAGGATTGGAGACTATCTTGTGTTTTTGCCGGGGGATCGAGTATCCACGGGATCGGCTCCTATGATCTGAGATCATTTAGGTTGTTGATAAACATGCAATATATCAAAACAAGTGATATTTAAAGGAATATAGCACAAGCACAGTTTTCACTCCAAACATTTCACAAAATAAAGTATTCAAAGTATTAAACAAAATGCTGATCAAATCTGTGAACCTGTGGTTATTCTGCCAGTTTGAACGGACTTCATACATCCAATAAAAAATTACACTGAGACCAGTTTGTTAACAGTAACTGAAAGTGTCTCAGAAAAGAGAAGTTAGTTCTGAGAAAAGCTTGAGCGTCATTTGATGATAAACTGTGTCAAATGTAATGAAACTCAGACACATCTATAAGTGAATTAAAGGGATACTTCACCTCCGGAAAGATGTATTTAAAATGGGTCATTTATGTAGAAGAAATGTGAAATTATTTTTGAATTTGGAGCTTTCTAGACAGAAAAAAGCCAGAAAATGTATTTTTGGCTTATGTGGATAAAAGACAACAACTCCCAGAATGCACTTGCTTCGCTGCCCTAGGAGGACACGCCTACCGGTAACAGAGCGCAGATGTTAAACAACAAGTCTAGGCTACTAGTGAGTCTCGTGATGAGTCTGCCCGGGATTTCGAGTTTGAGATCGCCCAATATGTCCGGGATTCGGCTTTTGCGTTCTACAGTCGCCATTCATCATGTTTACTGTGACGAGCAGGACGAATGAGGGCCGCGCGAGAACTTATGTTTACTGTGGCGAGCAGGACGAGACTGAGGGCCGCAGGAGAACTCATGTTTACTGTGGCGAGCAGGACGAGACTGAGGGCCGCGGGAGAACTTATGTTTACTGTGACGAGCAGGACGAGACTGAGGGCCGCAGGAGAACTCATGTTTACTGTGGCGAGCAGGACGAGACTGAGGGCCGCGGGAGAACTTATGTTTACTGTGGCGAGCAGGACGAGACTGAGGGCCGCGGGAGAACTTATGTTTACTGTGACGAGCAGGACGAGACTGAGGGCCGCGGGAGAACTTATGTTTACTGTGGCGAGCAGGACGAGACTGAGGGCCACGGGAGAACTCATGTTTACTGTGGCGAGCAGGACGAGACTGAGGGCCACGGGAGAACTCATGTTTACTGTGACGAGCAGGACGAGACTGAGGGCCGCGGGAGAACTCATGTTTACTGTGACGAGCAGGACGAGATTGAGGGCCGCGGGAGAACTTATGTTTACTGTGGCGAGCAGGACGAGACTGAGGGCCGCGGGAGAACTTATGTTTACTGTGGCGAGCAGGACGAGACTGAGGGCCGCGGGAGAACTCATGTTTACTGTGGCGAGCAGGACGAGTGAGGGCCGCGGGAGAACTCATGTTTACTGTGGCGAGCAGGACGAGTGAGGGCCGCGGGAGAACTTATGTTTACTGTGGCGAGCAGGACGAGACTGAGGGCCGCGGGAGAACTTATGTTTACTGTGGCGAGCAGGACGAGACTGAGGGCCGCGGGAGAACTCATGTTTACTGTGACGAGCAGGACGAGTGAGGGCCGCGGGAGAACTCATGTTTACTGTGACGAGCAGGACGAGACTGAGGGCCGCGGGAGAACTCATGTTTACTGTGGCGAGCAGGACGAGACTGAGGGCCGCGGGAGAACTCATGTTTACTGTGACGAGCAGGACGAGACTGAGGGCCGTGGGAGAACTCATGTTTACTGTGACGAGCAGGACGAGACTGTGGGCCGCGGGAGAACTTATGTTTACTGTGGCGAGCAGGACGAGACTGAGGGCCGCGGGAGAACTCATGTTTACTGTGGCGAGCAGGACGAGTGAGGGCCGCGGGAGAACTCATGTTTACTGTGGCGAGCAGGACGAGACTGAGGGCCGCGGGAGAACTCATGTTTACTGTGACGAGCAGGACGAGATTGAGGGCCGCGGGAGAACTTATGTTTACTGTGGCGAGCAGGACGAGACTGAGGGCCGCGGGAGAACTTATGTTTACTGTGGCGAGCAGGACGAGACTGAGGGCCGCGGGAGAACTCATGTTTACTGTGGCGAGCAGGACGAGTGAGGGCCGCGGGAGAACTCATGTTTACTGTGGCGAGCAGGACGAGTGAGGGCCGCGGGAGAACTCATGTTTACTGTGGCGAGCAGGACGAGTGAGGGCCGCGGGAGAACTCATGTTTACTGTGACGAGCAGGACGAGACTGAGGGCCGCGGGCGAACTTATGTTTACTGTGGCGAGCAGGACGAGACTGAGGGCCGCGGGAGAACTCATGTTTACTGTGGCGAGCAGGACGAGTGAGGGCCGCGGGAGAACTCATGTTTACTGTGATGAGCAGGACGAGACTGAGGGCCGCAGGAGAACTTATGTTTACTGTGGCGAGCAGGACGAGACTGAGGGCCGCGGGAGAACTCATGTTTACTGTGGCGAGCAGGACGAGACTGAGGGCCGCGGGAGAACTCATGTTTACTGTGACGAGCAGGACGAGTGAGGGCCGCGGGAGAACTCATGTTTACTGTGACGAGCAGGACGAGACTGAGGGCCGCGGGAGAACTCATGTTTACTGTGGCGAGCAGGACGAGACTGAGGGCCGCGGGAGAACTCATGTTTACTGTGGCGAGCAGGACGAGTGAGGGCCGCGGGAGAACTCATGTTTACTGTGATGAGCAGGACGAGACTGAGGGCCGCGGGAGAACTCATGTTTACTGTGGCGAGCAGGACGAGACTGAGGGCCGCGGGAGAACTCATGTTTACTGTGACGAGCAGGACGAGTGAGGGCCGCGGGAGAACTCATGTTTACTGTGACGAGCAGGACGAGACTGAGGGCCGCGGGAGAACTCATGTTTACTGTGGCGAGCAGGACGAGACTGAGGGCCGCGGGAGAACTCATGTTTACTGTGGCGAGCAGGACGAGTGAGGGCCGCGGGAGAACTCATGTTTACTGTGGCGAGCAGGACGAGACTGAGGGCCGCGGGAGAACTCATGTTTACTGTGGCGAGCAGGACGAGACTGAGGGCCGCGGGAGAACTCATGTTTACTGTGGCGAGCAGGACGAGTGAGGGCCGCGGGAGAACTCATGTTTACTGTGACGAGCAGGACGAGACTGAGGGCCGCGGGAGAACTTATGTTTACTGTGGCGAGCAGGACGAGACTGAGGGCCGCGGGAGAACTCATGTTTACTGTGACGAGCAGGACGAGACTGAGGGCCGCGGGAGAACTCATGTTTACTGTGGCGAGCAGGACGAGACTGAGGGCCGCGGGAGAACTCATGTTTACTGTGGCGAGCAGGACGAGTGAGGGCCGCGGGAGAACTCATGTTTACTGTGGCGAGCAGGACGAGACTGAGGGCCGCGGGAGAACTCATGTTTACTGTGGCGAGCAGGACGAGACTGAGGGCCGCGGGAGAACTCATGTTTACTGTGGCGAGCAGGACGAGTGAGGGCCGCGGGAGAACTCATGTTTACTGTGACGAGCAGGACGAGACTGAGGGCCGCGGGAGAACTTATGTTTACTGTGGCGAGCAGGACGAGTGAGGGCCGCGGGAGAACTTATGTTTACTGTGACGAGCAGGACGAGACTGAGGGCCACGGGAGAACTCATGTTTACTGTGGCGAGCAGGACGAGACTGAGGGCCGCGGGAGAACTCATGTTTACTGTGACGAGCAGGACGAGATTGAGGGCCGCGGGAGAACTTATGTTTACTGTGGCGAGCAGGACGAGACTGAGGGCCGCGGGAGAACTTATGTTTACTGTGGCGAGCAGGACGAGACTGAGGGCCGCGGGAGAACTCATGTTTACTGTGGCGAGCAGGACGAGTGAGGGCCGCGGGAGAACTCATGTTTACTGTGGCGAGCAGGACGAGTGAGGGCCGCGGGAGAACTTATGTTTACTGTGGCGAGCAGGACGAGACTGAGGGCCGCGGGAGAACTTATGTTTACTGTGGCGAGCAGGACGAGACTGAGGGCCGCGGGAGAACTCATGTTTACTGTGACGAGCAGGACGAGTGAGGGCCGCGGGAGAACTCATGTTTACTGTGACGAGCAGGACGAGACTGAGGGCCGCGGGAGAACTCATGTTTACTGTGGCGAGCAGGACGAGACTGAGGGCCGCGGGAGAACTCATGTTTACTGTGACGAGCAGGACGAGACTGAGGGCCGTGGGAGAACTCATGTTTACTGTGACGAGCAGGACGAGACTGAGGGCCGCGGGAGAACTTATGTTTACTGTGGCGAGCAGGACGAGACTGAGGGCCGCGGGAGAACTCATGTTTACTGTGGCGAGCAGGACGAGTGAGGGCCGCGGGAGAACTCATGTTTACTGTGGCGAGCAGGACGAGACTGAGGGCCGCGGGAGAACTCATGTTTACTGTGACGAGCAGGACGAGATTGAGGGCCGCGGGAGAACTTATGTTTACTGTGGCGAGCAGGACGAGACTGAGGGCCGCGGGAGAACTTATGTTTACTGTGGCGAGCAGGACGAGACTGAGGGCCGCGGGAGAACTCATGTTTACTGTGGCGAGCAGGACGAGTGAGGGCCGCGGGAGAACTCATGTTTACTGTGGCGAGCAGGACGAGTGAGGGCCGCGGGAGAACTCATGTTTACTGTGGCGAGCAGGACGAGTGAGGGCCGCGGGAGAACTCATGTTTACTGTGACGAGCAGGACGAGACTGAGGGCCGCGGGCGAACTTATGTTTACTGTGGCGAGCAGGACGAGACTGAGGGCCGCGGGAGAACTCATGTTTACTGTGGCGAGCAGGACGAGTGAGGGCCGCGGGAGAACTCATGTTTACTGTGATGAGCAGGACGAGACTGAGGGCCGCAGGAGAACTTATGTTTACTGTGGCGAGCAGGACGAGACTGAGGGCCGCGGGAGAACTCATGTTTACTGTGGCGAGCAGGACGAGACTGAGGGCCGCGGGAGAACTCATGTTTACTGTGACGAGCAGGACGAGTGAGGGCCGCGGGAGAACTCATGTTTACTGTGACGAGCAGGACGAGACTGAGGGCCGCGGGAGAACTCATGTTTACTGTGGCGAGCAGGACGAGACTGAGGGCCGCGGGAGAACTCATGTTTACTGTGGCGAGCAGGACGAGTGAGGGCCGCGGGAGAACTCATGTTTACTGTGATGAGCAGGACGAGACTGAGGGCCGCGGGAGAACTCATGTTTACTGTGGCGAGCAGGACGAGACTGAGGGCCGCGGGAGAACTCATGTTTACTGTGACGAGCAGGACGAGTGAGGGCCGCGGGAGAACTCATGTTTACTGTGACGAGCAGGACGAGACTGAGGGCCGCGGGAGAACTCATGTTTACTGTGGCGAGCAGGACGAGACTGAGGGCCGCGGGAGAACTCATGTTTACTGTGGCGAGCAGGACGAGTGAGGGCCGCGGGAGAACTCATGTTTACTGTGGCGAGCAGGACGAGACTGAGGGCCGCGGGAGAACTCATGTTTACTGTGGCGAGCAGGACGAGACTGAGGGCCGCGGGAGAACTCATGTTTACTGTGGCGAGCAGGACGAGTGAGGGCCGCGGGAGAACTCATGTTTACTGTGACGAGCAGGACGAGACTGAGGGCCGCGGGAGAACTTATGTTTACTGTGGCGAGCAGGACGAGACTGAGGGCCGCGGGAGAACTCATGTTTACTGTGACGAGCAGGACGAGACTGAGGGCCGCGGGAGAACTCATGTTTACTGTGGCGAGCAGGACGAGACTGAGGGCCGCGGGAGAACTCATGTTTACTGTGGCGAGCAGGACGAGTGAGGGCCGCGGGAGAACTCATGTTTACTGTGGCGAGCAGGACGAGACTGAGGGCCGCGGGAGAACTCATGTTTACTGTGGCGAGCAGGACGAGACTGAGGGCCGCGGGAGAACTCATGTTTACTGTGGCGAGCAGGACGAGTGAGGGCCGCGGGAGAACTCATGTTTACTGTGACGAGCAGGACGAGACTGAGGGCCGCGGGAGAACTTATGTTTACTGTGGCGAGCAGGACGAGTGAGGGCCGCGGGAGAACTTATGTTTACTGTGACGAGCAGGACGAGACTGAGGGCCACGGGAGAACTCATGTTTACTGTGGCGAGCAGGACGAGACTGAGGGCCGCGGGAGAACTCATGTTTACTGTGACGAGCAGGACGAGACTGAGGGCCGCGGGAGAACTTATGTTTACTGTGGCGAGCAGGACGAGTGAGGGCCGCGGGAGAACTTATGTTTACTGTGACGAGCAGGACGAGACTGAGGGCCGCGGGAGAACTCATGTTTACTGTGATGAGCAGGACGAGACTGAGGGCCGCGGGAGAACTCATGTTTACTGTGACGAGCAGGACGAGACTGAGGGCCGCGGGAGAACTTATGTTTACTGTGGCGAGCAGGACGAGTGAGGGCCGCGGGAGAACTCATGTTTACTGTGGCGAGCAGGACGAGTGAGGGCCGCGGGAGAACTTATGTTTACTGTGGCGAGCAGGACGAGTGAGGGCCGCGGGAGAACTCATGTTTACTGTGGCGAGCAGGACGAGTGAGGGCCGCGGGAGAACGGCGCGAGGCCGGTGGCGTGATCACTGATGAGTGACACCTGTGAGACGCACCGGTCTCGTATCTCTCACGGAGGAGTGGGAATTTAAATGTAAAATTAAAAATTAGTCAAATCAGGGATGCATGTTTGTGATGTTGAAAAGAGTTTTTTTTTACTTTACTGTATAACTTTTCGGTAACGCTTTAGATTACAGCCCGGAAAGTACTGTGTAATTAAAGCAATTTTACAGCGTAACCGTCGGTAATTATAGTGTACCTATAACGTACTTACAATATAAGTATAAGGGAACAATATTGTAAGTTTGGGGAATAAAGGGGTAACAACCAGGAGAATTAAAAAAAATATTTATACTGTAAGTATTATAGAACTAAGGGGTACTTATTCTACTATTATGATACAACAATCTTACATTTGGGAACAATTTAGCAAGAACATACACTGAGTGTTTTTTTGTAATAATGGTGAACCAGTACATACTGTATAGGCTTTTTAAAAATTACAGGGTACATATCTATGCATTTAGAAAGTAATATTTTTAACAAAAGTGCACTGAAAACTAAAACTATTGCAACTTTTGCTAAACTATTGGGGAAAGATACTCTTGTTTCATAGTGGTGCTTGTTACCCCCTTGTTCCATGTAGTTACAGGGTAAGTGTGACATTGCGGGCCGTAAATTAAAGTGACGCTTGTTACCCTCTTGTTCAATGTAGTTACAGGGTAAGTACAATAAAAATGCATACACAATTTTATACCACTTACTCGGAAACCTTTATTTATTATGCAAGCACCACTTACCCTGTAACCACATGAAACAAGATTTATTTCCCAGTATTTAAAAAACTGCAATAGTCTTAGCTTTTCTTGCCTTGAAACATCTTAGCCCAAACTTAAACATCTGCACTTTTGCTACCAAAAAAAGGTATAAAAAAGCAAAAAAAAAAAAAAAAGTATCAATGCATAGATATGTACCCTGTCATTTTTAAAAAGCCTAAACAGTATATTGGCACACAATTATTACAAAAAGATACTCAGTGTATGTTCTCGCTAAATTGCTCCCAAATGTAAGATTGTTGTATCATAATAGTAGAATAAGTACCCCTTAGTTCTATAATACTTACAGTATAAATATTTTTTTTATTCTCCTGGTTGTTACCCCTTTATTACCCAAACTTTACATATTGTTCCCTTATACTTACATGCAAGTACTTTATAGGTACACTATAATTACAGAAAGTTACACTGTAAATTCCTATTAATTACACAGTACTTTCCGGGCTGTAATCTAAAGCGTTACCAACTTTTCTTTAACTCTAGCGCTTTCTTTTGCACTACACTTTGAGTCTGCCGCTCGCCAGAGCCTAAATCTGGCTATTAGACCTGATTACCTCGACACTGCTTGCATTACGCACTCTGACTGGCATACTTCATCATACTCATTTTGCCGTTGAGGGATTAACCTTTTGCTTTCTGCAGTTGCCATTCATTGTTTACATGCACACCTTTTGTTTCAATCTAACAGAATTCATTCCGATTGGTGAATCTGAATTTAGTGTTTACATTAACGCTAAACAAGTGATCGG
Source organism: Semotilus atromaculatus (assembly GCA_031834385.1). NCBI lineage: Eukaryota > Metazoa > Chordata > Actinopteri > Cypriniformes > Leuciscidae > Semotilus > Semotilus atromaculatus. The sequence goes on along the minus strand of JAULUF010000009.1, from coordinate 35,921,127 downwards.
TTGATGTGCGTTTTAACATTACTAAGAAAATTCCCGCTTGGCACCTACTACTCAGCTTTCTCCACAGAACAAGAGCCTGCTAGCTTAGCTTCCAAAAAAAGATGGCTGATACTATGTGTACATTCTGTGAGTGAGATCCACCCTCTATGGACGGGTTGAGAACATGCGGGACAGCCACAACTACTGGCTGTAGTCTTTAGTCTCTGGACAAAAAATCATCTGATGATGCAAAATGACGATTTTTGCATCATCGGAGGATTTTTTCCAGACAAAAAATAGATAAATCTCTCGTCTCAGGGGTATATGAGGGTGGAAAGCACGGTAATTCGAAAATACTACAGGTTATCTACTAATACAAAGCTTAATGCTAAATCCTGAAATGGATCTTTGAAAATGACCTTTCGTGTAGTGTGTAATATAGCTCTAAGTGAATGAAAACATCCTGCAAAGTTTTAAATATGAAAGTGCACCGTATATAAAGTTATTGTCTTTCAAAAGTAAGAGTCGACTCTGAGTCAATTAAATTAATCGTTTTTCAAACGAGTTATAAGCCGTTTTTTTGTGACGTCAAGACCAAACATTAGTATATTGCCCGCCCATGGGCAACATTATTTACATTAAATCAACATAAAAAAATACACTGGGGTTGTGTGATTAATCACCATAAAGTGTTACATATATACTTACGAGTAATAATTTCTCAACACCTTGTTATATAAGTTCTCAACACACTAACACAGTGTTTGAATAATAAACACTTTCATCAGTGTTGTTTTAACACTAGTAAAGATGGACGTGTATGTTCACCCGGAAAGTGATCATTTTAACAGCCATGGTGTCAAATCTCTCAACATATTTTTGCTGTGCATGTATTGAACGCACACTCGCGCAGACACCAGGGAAACTTAAACCTCAAACCGGAGCTGATTCCTGTACTGGACAGTAGGGGTGGCACGGTTCACAAAACCCACGGTTCGGTTCGTATCACGGTTTTAGGGTCACGGTTTTCGGTTCTGTACGGTTCTTGTTGTTATTTTTTCTTTTAATCTTTAACACTCCAGAAATGTACTTCAGCATATGATATGCTATAGCTTAATTATCCACAATTCAGGATACAGTATTTTTTAAAAAATGTATATCATGTAATCATGCACAAACTGAATTTGACTTGACTTTAAGCACATTATTGAGACCATCTCTGAGGAAAGCTAGGTGACATTTTGATACAGCAAGAGAGAAGACATTTATTTGGCAAAAAAGGAGAATGTGTGTTGCTATCTCTACAGGAACTTATGTGCATTTTTAGCACACAAAGATTAAAATTAACTTGCATTTATAAAACTGTCAACTTCAGTGTAGCTCTTACAAAATGTTTATCTTTTAAAAGAAAAAGAGAGGAACTCTTAAAGCACTATCTTTTAAATAAGTCAAAATACGTTACAAATAATTGCCTATAATGAGGCTATAACAATAGCAAAGGCCATAATCATAAAGTGAAACATAAGTTCAACCTCAACACAAAAACAGTATCAACAATGCTTCTATTCCCTGAGAGTGAGGATACATTTTTTTCACTTGAAATTAAAGTGCAGTATTTGGAAACACGACTGGAGTTCTTATCTAAACTTACTGTCACTGTATATATTTAAATATCATAGGTAACATGAAATCCAAAATGTTCCCACACACCGGACTTATACGACGCTGGTGCATCCTCCAACTCCTGTTAGCCTTCCTCATCTCTCCCACTAGCCATTTCTATACGTGACGTGACCTGCAGCGCTGCACAGACCGATCAGTTTATGACATCAAAGTACTGCGACTGCGAGAGTGATTGAAAAGCATACGGAGCCGTTGCTATCGCGGTACTTTTATGTTATTCGTCGATCGGTCTGTGCAGCGCCGGTTCAAGTCGAACAAGCCTCATATGTATGTCTACAAATCTCTTATTTCGCGCGAAAAGTAAACGCACTGTCTGAGGTAACGGGCACGAGGTTACATTGCGCATGCGTCGAACGAACCGTGCGACGCACACACGTACCGAACCGAGACAAGCGAACCGAACGGTTCGGATGTTTTTTCATGTACCGTGCCACCCCTACTGGACAGCATCATGTAGAGAAGACGGCCCAGTACATACAGTGAAGGTAAAGCCAGTTATTTTTCACTCCCCAAGGATGAGCATGTGAAGAATCAATGGTTAAAATTCATCTTTACCAAGATATCATAATGTTAATCCTAAACTTTTGCTGTGTTCTCTTTATTTTACTGACGAGTTCAATGCAGGATTCAAAAACCGTTTGCTCTTGAAAGATGGTGTTCAAAATACTTAGTTTTGAGTTTTATATTGTGTGTAGGTCTCCTGCTAACTGGCTAACCCACATTATCACTGTCTTAAGTTACTGAAATACTTCTGCCGATCAGCTGTGGGCCCCTATTACTTAAAACTGTGTCTATTAATGCAGATTACCTGCCATTCTCACTACTTTGAGGAAATATTTGTTTTACCAACGTTTATGTTACATCAGATCATTCACTCTAGAGCTCGGCTAATGTACATTGATACATGCACTGTTATTGATACAGTTTCCACGTATTCACTGCAATATATTAGATACTAAATAAATTACAAGTAAAAATCATGCACTTGTTAATCTTGTATGTCTACGCTGCGTGTATGTCCACGCCGCGTGTATGTGTACGCATGATGATGTGCAAATGTATATTGTGAGGAAATTAAACAGTTTTTTTTTTTTTTACATTTGATGTGTGTAAATGTTGTAGGAGACTCTACATCAACATTAGGAAACTTTAAAATAGCATGATAGGGGCACTTTAAGTGTCCAAATACGTTTTGCACGTATTAAGATGGACAGAGAGAAAGAGAAGTGATAGAGAAGGTGATTGTGTGTTCGGTCTCTGTTCTCAAGCTCTCTGAGTCTCTGATGGAGAGTTTATTTAAAGATACAGCATATTTCAACACTTACTCACCTCAACACAAATAAACCAGGGCCCGTATTCACAAAACATCTCTAGGCTATAAGTAGCTCCTAACTTACCGATAAAGGAGAAACTCTTAAAAAAAATGGGCATGTTAGTCCTAATTTTAGGACTCCTACATTTTTGCTCTAAGAGTTTCAAGTTTTTTTGTTCTAAAACCAGCTCCTAAATCTGTGAAAAGTTAGGTTTAGTCAAGAGGTCTCAGTCACTAAAGCCTAATCACAAACAATCCTAAAATGGATGTTGCCGGCAATCTGCCTCAAATCCGCCCAACGACACTGACCACCATTTGAGCCTTTTCTTCATAAATACAATAAATATTTTGATTTATAGATTTTAATCTGCAACGACATAACATAAAGATTAACTTATGTATAGGAAAAATACATTGAATGATGGAGAATAAAACATTGCATCCAAGTTGAAAATAATCAATGCGTTTACATGCACCCTCATAATATATACACCTGATGGCTTGAGGGTGAGTAAATCATGGGCCAATTTTCATTTTAAAGTGAACTACTCCTTTAATCACCTTAGTACCGCTCTGACTAAAGTGCGCTCGTGTTCGGTTCTACACAGATGCCGTGTGTTGTTCACACAACTTCAGGAATTAACTCTGTGACATTATTCAGAAGTTTTCTCTTCTCCAAATCGCTGAACTCTGTCAACTTTGAATTTGATGTGAGTAGATTAACATGCAAACTGAACGCCTGTCTGAGTGTGGTATAACCATACTCATTAACCAATAATCAGAATAATGAAAATTGCATGTAAACTGGAGTGAAGAGTTCTGATCGTGTCATATAAACATGGTACTGCGATTAAGACCTTACTCTGACTATTAGAAATAATCGCATTATTGGTGCACATGTAAACGGAGTCATTGTCCCATCATCTAACCTTGTGGGAATTTTGGTTGTCCCAAACCTAGAGTTCTGCCCCGTATCCCAACTGGGAAAAGGATCCAGTCGAGAGAGAGGAGTCGGCTGGTGGAGGGATGCAGAAAACTGTCGAGGTAACTGTGAGTCGGCTGTGTATATATATATATATATCCTCCTGTCGAGATGATTAGATAGACCGTTTGAACATGTGTCATGATTCTGCCATCATGTCTTTTGATTTCTCTGGTCTTATGGCAGAATCATAACAACCCATGTTTTGTGTACAAGCACGTGACCTTGCTTTGGCCATGTGCTTGTGTTGTCTCGTCACCTAACCCCGCCCCCTTGTTACCCTTGTTTAGTCATCATTAATTAATCTGTGTCACCTGTTATGTTATCATTAGTCTCCCTATATCATCTCCTTGTGTTTGCTGTCCTGTGTCCGTTCATTGTGAAATCTGCTTTGATGTTACACTCTCTTAATATTGCCTGTGAGTATCTTGTCCTAGTTACGTGTCCTGTGAAGATCCTGTTTGTGTATTTGCTGTTAGTTAGCATCTAGTCTTCTGTCTAAGTATTAGTCTAGTTAGTCATCCTCTGCCTTGTCTTGTTTTACCCCATCGTGGGCATTATTTTCCCCTTTTTGTTATCAATAAATCGTGCGTTTAGTGTACTCTGTCTGCGCCTGGGTTCTCCTTCCTCACAATCATAACCGAATGAACGGACCACCAAAGAACCCAGCAGACAGTATGTCCTCTTTTGTTGAGCATAACCCAGATGACCTTGCGCAATGGTGGCTGAGGACTATTTCTGATGCAAGTAATGGCAAACTACCGATTCCTCCCCAGGGAGATCGGTCCCTGAGGGAGTACGCCCAGGTTGCAAACGAGAGGAGGCTGTTCCTACCTGATATCCTCCTCAACCGCTACCTCATTGCGGGTCTCAACGCTCCTCCACCCCTGGCTGAACGGGAGAAGCTGGTCTGCCGCCCGTTAGGTGAGATGATGGATTGTTTGTCACAGAGGGAGTCGCGGGGTTCCACCTTGTCGTCACCATCACCCAAGCTGTCAGTGATCCCAGAGGGTCGTGTCCTGGCTGTGGTTACCCTGGGGAATCAAGCTGGCTCCACTTCCAATCCCGAGGCTTCAGCCGTACCCGAAAGTCTCTTCGGCAAGCGTGGGAGACGGACCTCATGGGAGTCCGCATCAGAATCCTCTGCGACGGAAATAGCCCTGTCTGAGACTGTCCTCCATGCCCCAGTCACAGCTCCTGTTGAGTTTCCCCAACCAGTCACCAGTCCAACAGCGGCATCTGCTCCGCGGCCAAGGAGAAAGAAGAGAAGGAAAGGAGCTTCCTGTTCCCCATCGCCGTCTGTTCCAGAGCCCGCTCCAGCAAGCGCCGTTCCAGAGCCCGCTCCAGCAAGCGCCGTCCATGAGCCCGCTCCAGCAAGCGCCGTTCCAGAGCCCGCTCCAGCAAGCGCCGTCCATGAGCCCGCTCCAGCAAGCGCCGTCCATGAGCCCGCTCCAGCAAGCGCCGTCCATGAGCCCGCTCCAGCAAGCGCCGTCCATGAGCCCGCTCCAGCAAGCGCCGTCCATGAGCCCGCTCCAGCAAGCGCCGTCCCAGAGCCCGCTACAGCTGAAGGTACTGCTCCTGAGTCTACAGTCGTGAGTGCTGCAGAGAGGGAAGCGGCTGATTCAGCTGCTGAGGCTGTTTTACGCTCAGTTTCAGCTAATCAAGAGATGCCGGTTGTCATTGCTGCAAGAACCCTGTCCGAGTACTTGTCACGTCTTGTCAAAATCCTAGAGGTCCCTGTTAGTCCTGTCATGTCCCCAGACCCCGTGCCTAGAGCTGCAGAGAGCGCTGCTCCCAAGCCGGCGTCAGAGAGCGCTGTTCCCGATTCTGCGTTAGAGAGTGCTGTTTCCAAGTCTACTGCAGAGAACCATGTGTCCGAGTCTGCTATGGAGAGCACTGGTTCTGAAGCTGCTTCTGAGAGCCCAGCATTGCCTCTCACCTCTCCCTGGCCGCCTGCAACATCCCCAGTTATGTGTCCTGTTGTGTCCCCTGCTGTTCCCCTGGTCTGGTTTCCTGTTTCTTCACCCTCTGTGCCCCTGTGCGTTTCCCCGGTGACCCCTGTCACCACATCACCCCGGACTGTTTCCCCTAAGACTGTTCCTCATGTGTCTCCAGCCAAGTCCCCCCGGATTCCCTGTCCTCAGCCCTCGTCCCGAAGACCCAAGATCCCTGTCCCGCCCACCCACCCTGGACTGTCTCCCAAGGACTCTGTGTTTCCTCCACCTCCCCTCCCCTGCCATGTTTAATGTTTCTATTGTTCCATCCCAACCCTGTTATTGTTTTTTCTTGTTTGCCTTTATTAGTGTTTTGTTGGTTTTTATCTATGTCACGGTCTGTCTTGTCTTGTTAGTTTCCCTTGAGGAGAGTCTGGTACCCGCTCCTTAAGGTGGGGGTTCTGTCATGATTCTGCCATGTCTTTTGATTTCTCTGGTCTTATGGCAGAATCATGACAGACCCATGTTTTGTGTACAAGCACGTGACCTTGCTTTGGCCATGTGCTTGTGTTGTCTCGTCACCTAACCCCGCCCCCTTGTTACCCTTGTTTAGTCATCATTAATTAATCTGTGTCACCTGTTATGTTATCATTAGTCTCCCTATATCATCTCCTTGTGTTTGCTGTCCTGTGTCCGTTCATTGTGAAATCTGCTTTGTTACACTCTCTTAATATTGCCTGTGAGTATCTTGTCCTAGTTACGTGTCCTGTGAAGATCCTGTTTGTGTATTTGCTGTTAGTTAGCATCTAGTCTTCTGTCTAAGTATTAGTCTAGTTAGTCATCCTCTGCCTTGTCTTGTTTTACCCCATCGTGGGCATTATTTTCCCCTTTTTGTTATCAATAAATCGTGCGTTTAGTGTACTCTGTCTGCGCCTGGGTTCTCCTTCCTCACCATCATAACAACATGCTCTTCCAGAGTTGTTTATAAAGCACCATTTGTCACTTGAATTCAGCAATCTCTGGAGATGCAGACATGTTATAGGCTGACAATTAGCTGAACATATTAATAGTGATCCCTAGCCCATATTTTAAGATCTTTATTTGAATATCGCAACATTTTTATTTTTACATGGCAACATGATACCTCGTTGGCTCGTTCTTACAATATTTCTGTGATTATATCACTGACAGAGACCCCTCTAGAGGTCCTAGTTAGTATGTGTGATGACATCATCCATAGCAACAAGCTCAATCCCGCCCTTTCTCTTAGCTTAAGACTTCACTCTCTCTGTTCCTTATTAAAAGTTGATCTCAGCAGCTTTGTGAAATTTTTTTTTTAAGAGAAAACTATTAACTAAGAACTTTTACTGATATTTGGAAGAACTCTTAGTCGTAAGAAAACATGTTTTGTGAATACGGCCCCTGATATAGCTGAACTACTTGAAATAGGAAGAAACATTAAAAACAAAACTGCATGCACACATTGCCCCCATCTTTCACAAGCATTATCACACAGAAAAATGCATCAATCTCTTTGTCTGATCAACACACAACATATCATCACAATGAATTTGAACAATGAAGAAAACAGTGAGACTGTGGGTTCATAGACTCTTCTACACAACACTCATTATTTTATCCCATCTTCAGCTGAATACATTGCATTAGAAACAGAAAAAAAGAAGATAATAGAATAATAAAATACTCACAGATAAGAGGCAGTGCACTGGAGCCCATACTGTCACATCAATAGACTGTGTTAACAGTGCTGTGTGCTAAAACACACACACACTTCCTGTGTTTAAACAGTCATATCTTTCACACTTCAAGAAGAGATGAGGGAGGAGGAGACAAAACTCTACACAGAAGTACATGAAAAAAGAGAAAGGAAAACAGATCCATTCTAAGATATTTAGATACTCTTTTTGTGTATGTAAGTTGTTTCACCTCTGTTCATCAAGCTACTTGAAAAAAGTTTTTCCAGTTATTGTTCTCGCACTTCACACAGCCACACATCTCAGACAGTGAGTACAAAGTGAAATCACCACGTGACATCTAGTTTAGGGCTACTGGTGTCAAGGCCCTTTCACACCGAGCGAGTGTGATGCACACACCGAATGCAAATTGCAAAATGATTAAACGCTTTCAGGTAATTAATGTCTAGACGGGTTGCACTGACATATAATAACATTTTCCCTGTGTATGTATCTCATAAGTTTTTCCATATAAATGATATGTTTATCTCTGTAAAGCTGCTTTGATACAATGTACATTGTTAAAAGCGCTATATAAATGAATATGACATATAACCTCATCCCCTGCAAAAAAAAAAAAAAAAAAAAGGCTGATGCATGCTTGCAATGACCTTGAGTGATTTACTTTACATAAAAAGTAATGTTTCAGATTAATTATACATGTTTGAGTTAAGGGCCTTTTGTGCATTGGTACTACACCAGAAACACAAACTATCTATAATGCTGTTTACTAGAATACTTGACCAAATACATCACAAAATTGCAGCTGGGTAACAGATGCACTAGAGCTACAATTAGCATCAAGCTAATCACATCGCAATTTAAGAGATTATCACTATGGAGAATTTATAGAAACGTGATTCTGTATACAGCAATATTAAGTGAACATGAATTAATCTCTCTCTGACCCCAATGATAACAAGCCATTGTAATTAGAGTCATTTAAGATGCCAAAGGCCTCGTCTTGGCTGAAATCAGAGGGAAAAGAGCTGTCGAGTCGAACAACTTTCACATCTGGTTGACCAGCACTGATCCGCAGAGGCAAATAACACTACCGAATTGCTTGTTGCTAAAAAAGTGGATGCATTTGAAATATTGCTGCAATAACGGGAAGATTGCTATAAATAATTAACAACTTATCCAATGTGTTCGTCATTATTTCTATAAAATAATCAGATAAAAATCTTCTACCACTTTTCTGTCATTGTATGCATCATCATATTGCACACAGAAGACTTGCAGCGATTTGTCAACATTTCAAGCCCAGTGTGATTGTTGCTATTAAATACATGAGAAAGTAAACCAAAAAATAAATTCAAGATATTTCAATTATTTTACTACGTTCAAAGTATCAGAGAACACAATGAACACCAATAGCCAAATGAAAGTGAATAATACTGTCACACAAAGTGACACAGATAAAGTGATTTTGATTCAGGTCAGATGGACTGATGATCGGCCACAACGGGTTTTAAACACGTTCATTTCTTCTTTAAAGGAGCGTAGCACCAGCAGGAAAGTGACTACTTTTAGAAACGAGAAGTGCTTCATGCAGGCCTTCCTGAACACACAGATGGATTTGATGGGGAAGTCAATGAAAAGGACATGCACGTTATTTTACTGTGAATCTGTGCTCTTATGTCGATATTTTGAGGTTTATGAAACTAAATATGCAGAAAAGGCATAAATATTTCCTCTACTCTGGTTAAACCCACAGGACAGAAACAGAGCAGAAGTCAAACCACAACTATGAGCTCAACACTATTAGGCCTCTTAAACTAAACTCATATTCTCACTACAATCGGCTGCTAAAGTTAACAATACATCTTCAATGATGAGCTGAAAGAAGCCTCTGTAAATTAGGTGATTTGCTGTGACTCTGTATTTTCATTTTCAACCACCAATAGCCTCCAAAATTGTAGTCCCACTTTACAAGAACGGCTACTTTTAGAAACAACAATTGCTTTGACTTCCGCTACAAGGTACGCCCACAAACCACCACCTGAGAGAAACGTCTGCAGAACTCGCTTTGCAATCATTAAGGCCATTTATATTATCCATAGGGCTGTCAATGTTTTTATCATTATTTTTTACAGTTATTAAACATTTGTAGATATATATAGCGGGTGAGGACGTTACCAGTACAGGACGTGACTGTCACGATAAATACGGATGAACCCAAGCGCAAACAGGATGAATAACAAATAGTTTATTTACAAAAACAGGGAAAACAAAACCCACAAGGGGGAAAAACGGAGAAAGGACACAAAGAGAATAAACTAGACTGTGACTAACAATAACTAGACAATACTCTGGAACAGGATATCACAAGGTCTCAAAACTCACAATGATCACACAGAGATAAGAGTCATAATGACAAGACAACAAACACAAGGAGACTAAATAGGAGAACCAATAAAGGGAACAGGTGATACTAACTAGACAATCATGACAAACGAGGATAACAAGGGGGCGGGGTTAAGTAACGACACACGCACAAACCAAAGAACGTGTTGTACACAACATGGGTCTGCCATGATCCTGTCTCAGAACTAGAGAACTCAAGGACTAGAGGACAGAATCATGACAATGACCAGTCCGGGATTTAGAGGGTTTTTAAGCAGGCGCTCGAAAGGAGACCTCGAGATCATGAGTATATCACTTAGTATGAACCAACAGGAATAACAAACTTAAACCACTAAAGAGAGGCAACAAAAACTGGATACAGGAAACACAGTGGCTACGTCAACTTTATGAAATACAATAAGAAGTATGAGTAAAGAGGATAGCTACAAGAAACACCAAAGAGGAACATATTTTAACAAGATTAAAGGGTTGTGCATACCAACGCGCATCACAGAACAGAGCAAAGGGAGCATTTGTGCTTATAAAACTTAAACTTTTTTAATTTATTTTTGAAATGGCTGATCGTTTCACTAGATAAGACCCTTATTCATCGTCTGGTGTCGTTTAAATCCCTTTGAAGCGTCACTGAAACTGTCATTTGGACCTTGAACTGTTTGGGATCCATTGAAGTCCATTATATGGAGAAAAATCCTGGAATCGTTTCATTAAAAACCTTAATTTCTTTTCGACTGAAGAAAGAAAGACATGGACATCTTGACATGGGGGTGAGTAAATAATCAGCAAAAGTTTTTTTTTTTAAAGTGAACTAATCCTTTAAGTACACACACACACAAACAGGCGCACACATCTTTGTGGGGACTCTCCATAGGCGTAATGGTTTTTATACTGTACAAACTATCCCCTGTCCCCTTACACTGCCCCTGTCCCTAAACCTACCCATCACAGGAGACATTCTGCATTTTTACATTTTCAAAAAACATTACTTAGTGTGATTTATACGCTGTTTTCCTCATGGCTGGGCCCCACAATGTAGGTGATCTCAGGTTTTACTATACTTGTGGGGACATTTGGTCCCCACAATGTAATATAAACATGACCACACACACACACACACACACACACACACACACACACATTCACCTAAAGGATTATTAGGATTTCTCATTAATGCATTAATGCAAGACATTAGGCTTGTTTGAGATGCGCCTTACCTCGCCTGTAATGTATGCAAGAGTAGGCGGCTGCAGTGAGGGGAGGAGTGAAAAAAGCGCAGGCAAGCCGGACAGATCTCTCTTCTCACAGTGGATCAGACTCCTGCGAGATTAAAGATGGATATCGCGGGATTCACAGGATTCATGCTCGTGCAGGTGTTGCTAATAAACTGGATGTAATTTAAGTTCTGTTGCTTTGATATGAAAATAAATATAATGAACAAGACACCCAAAGTACTTGATATTTAATTCCATTCCAAATATGTGTTTATCAATATTGTTTTCTTTAAAACAGACATGTGTTTTCATATAGCCTATATATATATATATATATATATATATATATATATATATATATATATATATATATATATATATATATATGAAGAGTTCAGATGCAAAAGCATCTAAGTACCATTTGAAATTTTCTTCTAGAATGATAATTTTTATCAAGCCTGTATATTTAAGTTCAGTAATTTCACTTAAATGACAATTAATAGGTAATCTTCATTGCCATTTAAGTGAAATTACTGAACTTAAATATACAAGCTTGATAAAAATTATCATTCTAGAAGAAAATTTCAAATGGCACTTAGAGGCTTTTGCATCTGAACTCTTCATATATTTATTTTATTTATAAAAATGACATCACATAACCCATATCGCACTGTCAGAGAGTTTATTCACACATAACGCACGTATACCCATAAAACATGATACCAGAGTTTTAAAACCAAACATTTTAAAAGAGAACAATACATCACGGTTGTTTAAACCAATGGGCATTAAGCTATGTCGTCAGCAAGTCGTTTCCCATCATGCTTTTGATCAGCGCAGTCGGTGGAGAGCAACTGCGCGCAACTGCAGAATCCGACACATCCGGCTTGCGCTCGCGAGAGTTTTTTGACACACGTCAGCATGACATCAGAGAAAGGCGGACCTCACTCGGACACATTTCTAACCGGCGTGCATTACGTGCTGATCACCGGTGATCGGTTCTGCGCAGATTTTGCTCATCTCAAATAAGCCTAATCTCCTGAACTCCAAACTGATGGCAAATCAAAAAAAAAACTCAGAATGGCAAAGAAAGGTGATTTAAGCAATTTTGAGCGTGGCATGGTTGTTGGTGCAAGACGGCCCGGTCTGAGTATTTCACAATCTGCTCAGTTACTGGGATTTTCACGCACAACCATTTCTAGGGTTTACAAATAATGGTGTGAAAAGGGAAAAACATCCAGTATGCGGCAGTCATGTCGGCGAAAATGCCTTGTTGATGCTAGAGGTCAGAGGAGAATGGGCCGACTGATTCAAGTTGATAGAAGAGCAATTTTTACTGAAATAACCACTTGTTACAACTGAGGTATGCAGCAAAGCATTTGTGAAGCCACAACACACACAACATTGAGGCGGATGGGCTACAACAGCAGAAGACCCCACCGGGTACCAATCACCTCCACTACAAATAGGAAAAAGAGGCTACAATTTGCAAGAGCTCATCAAAATTGGACAGTTGAAGACTGGAAAAATGTTGCCTGGTCTGATGAGTCTCGATTTCTGTTGAGACATTCAGATGGTAGAGTCAGAATTTGGCGTAAACAGAATGAGAACATGGATCCATCATGCCTTGTTACCACTGTGCAGGCTGGTGGTGGTGGTGTAATGGTGTGGGGGATGTTTTCTTGGCACACTTTAGGCCCCTTAGTGCCAATTGGGCATCGTTTAAATGCCACGGCCTACCTGAGCATTGTTTCTGACCATGTCCATCCCTTTATGGTCACCATGTACCCATCCTCTGATGGATACTTCCAGCAGGATAATGCACCATGTCACAAAGCTCGAATCATTTTAAATTGGTTTCTTGAACATGACAATGAGTTCACTGTACTAAAATGGCCCCCACGGTCACCAGATGTCAACCCAATAGAGCATCTTTGGGATGTGGTGGAACGGGAGCTTCGTGCCCTGGATGTGCATCCCACAAATCTCCATCAACTGCAAGATGCTATCCTATCAATATGGGCCAACATTTCTAAAGAATGCTTTCAGCACCTTGTTGAATCAATGCCACATAGAATTAAGGCAGTTCTGAAGGCAAAAGGGGGTCAAACACAGTATTAGTATGGTGTTCCTAATAATCCTTTAGGTGAGTGTGTGTATATATATATATATATATATGATATTCAGATGTACAGCAAGCTCACGTATTTAGTGGTACAAACCGTTATCAGTACAGAAAACACAAAGATAAAGTTGGTTAAAATTGGTCAAACTAATATACCAACATACCACGAACTGTGAAAAAAAGAGGCGTCATTTTGAACCGAGTTATAAATATCTCTATGCATCTAAAGCTGTTCAAAACTGGTACCATTCCAGATGAATGTATCATGAATGATACATCTACTATTTGAATACACATACATAAAGATATATTAATGATATTTAAACAGACAATAAAAAGAAAACATGGACAAAATAATTATTTGGATAAATTATGGTTTACATGTAAAATGTAAATGTTTATTTCCAGGCTTGTACTGGAGAAAGTGTTCAAACATGAAACATCCATATAGGACGTGGATGTAGAGGAGCTGATGAAGATACTGAGCCCAAACTCTCAAACTCAGTGTCAGGGCAGAACCCTGTTACTGTACGTTAAAACATGTGGTTACAAAGTTCCTGGAAACAAAACAAACAGCAAATGACAACAGGACTCGGACGTGTAAAACCACATGTGACGAGGAACAACAGCTTCAGCAGAGCTAAACATCTGCAGAAAATAGCAAAGAGAGTTAAACAAGCAACTTACAATTTATTCTCTGTTTATGAACAGAAAACATTCTAATTTACTTTAGGTTGTTGCTTCTGCCCAGTGTTTTAATCATTTTTTTGTGCATATATTAATAATTTGATTAGTTGTGATTGGGGTTTTGTTTTAGGGTTTAACATGTTTGACATTTGTTAACGGGTTAGTTCACCCAACAATGAAAATTCTGTCAGTAATTACTCACCCTCATGTTGTTCCAACCCCGTAAGACTTTCGTTCATCTTCGGAACACGAATTAAGATATTTTGGATTAAATCTGAGATCTGGATCACTCCTCCATAGGCTTCTAAGGGACTGAAACTTGTTCCCCTGAAAAGCTATTAAAGACATCGTTAAAATAGTCCAACAGTGGCTCAATCTTAAGTTTACCAAGCAACGAGAATACTTTTTGTGCACAAAAAAAAAAAAAAAAAATCGACTTTATTCAACTATTAATTTCCTTCTCGGTCGGCCTCACGTAGTAAAACTGCGTAGCGCTTCTGTGGTGTACGTCACACGCATCACACACATGACCAGCGTCGGCCAATAGTGAGCCTGCATGTGACGTAGCCCTACGCTATCACACTACGCTATCACACAACTTTAACTGACGAGGCCCACAGAGAAGAAAATGAATAGTTGAAATAAAGTTGTTATTTTTGTTAGTTTTTGCGCACAAAAAGTATTCTCGTCGCTTGATAAACTGAAGATTGAGCCACTGTAGTCACTTGGACTATTTTAACGATGTCTTTAACTTTTCGGGGGAACAAGTTTCAGTTCCTTAGAAGCCTATGGAGGAGTGATCCAGCTCTCAGATTTAATAAAAAATATCTTAATTCGTGTTCCGAAGATGAGCGAAAGTCTTACGGGAACAACATGAGGGTGAGTTATTACTGACAGAATTTTCATTTTTGGGTGAACTAACCCTTTAAGTTGTGAGTGAGGGTCTTCTCTCTGCGGTCAGATGCAGAGCTTTGTGATGCAGGGTCTTAGTCTCGCTTTAAGATGGGCATTCGTTTTAATGGCTCGTTTTTTATTTTAATTATTAGTGGGTCCTGCTCTGCAAACATTATTTGTAGTCTGAAACTAGTCTGATTTGTAGAGTAAATCTGAAGTATCTGTCTGCATAGATGTTAACATGTTTATTCCAGTAAACTATGCAACTTTTCTGCTTCAAGCTTGATTTGTTTAGATTTGTCACACATCGTTATTAATATTAGTGCCTATTGCAGAATAAAGTAGCCTAATAAAAAGTCAGTTTATTCATATAGCCCAGTATATACACAGTGGTAATTCAAAGAGTATAAAAATTAACATAAAACATTAGGAAATAAAATTAATTAAAGTAAGAGAAAACATAATGCAACTATACATTAAAAGGACTAAATCTGGTACAGCGTGACGTGTGAGGAGTCAGTAGCAGAAAGTGGGTGTGAGTTTGGAGGGAAGATCACTGATTGGCTTGATGGTGTGTTCAGACTTCAGCCAATAGGAGACTGGCACACTTTCTTTTAAAAGTCATGATGACAGCACTCTTATGTAATCATCATCATGCCTGAACCAGCGAAGTCCGCACCCAAGAAGGGCTCGAAGAAGGCCGTCACTAAAACCGCCGGAAAGAAGCGCAGAAAGTCCAGGAAGGAGAGCTACTCGATCTACGTGTCACAGCAAAAAATATGTTGAGAGATTTGACACCATGGGTGTTAAAATTATCACTTTCTGGGTGAACATACAGGTCCATCTTTACTAGTGTTAAAACAACACTGATGAAAGTGTTTATTATTCAAACACTGTTAGTGTTTGATTTTAATCACTCAAGGTGTTGAGAAATTATTACTCGTCAATATATATGTTTATGTTGATTTAATGTAAATACTTATTTTAAAATGGTAATGCAGATGAAATTTAAAAAAAAAACTGTAGATATTTTTCCAAAAACCAAGTGACAACATTTATTAAATTTATATCAAACATACAATTGAATAAAACAGCTTGTCTCCAATGCAATAGCATCTTAACATTGGTATCAAAATACACATTATGACAAATATTTCTTATAAATCTCTACTAAAATTCAAATAAATTCATTTTTTTGTAAAAAAAAAAGAAAGAAAAATGACTCAACACCATATAGGACATCTGTACATGTTGATATTTGTCAAATAATCTGCATGGACATTTCCATTAGAAACTGACACAGAGACTTTTTTAACAATTAAACCTACACTGCAATAACATCTTTAAATTGAAAAATACAAAAATTTAAATGTCATCTTTAACTCATTAATGTTGAACAGTGTCTGGTTAGAAAAATACACATTGATTCTGATAAAATATACTATTCCTTTATAGGCTAAATAATCACATAAATCTCTACTGAGTGTTTTAAACCAGTTCAATTTTTGCAACTATAGAAAAATGAGTCGGCACCATAGGACATCTGTGCATCAAACAAAGAAATATTCCTCAAGTTGTCTTTGTTCAATATCCATACAGGTTGAGATGCTTTGTCAAATAATCATGGACCTGTTCAATAAACGTAGACTCATAGTCTTTTAACAATAAGAAAACTTGTTCTCTGAGCAATAATATATTTAGTATTTTGCTGAAAACAGGCATTTCATCAACAATATCAGAACACACGAAAAGGCCAACTCTGTACTCTGCTCCAGAGCATTTTACCCACTTTGTATGTCGAATTTCAGTTTGAGAATCAATGCAAAGATGTTCAGAAATCTCTTCAAAATGATCCAAACACAGAAGTTTATGTACCTTCACTTGTCCTGATTCCAGAGAATTGTAATTCATACATTCCCAGTGATAGGCCACAGCAAATTGGTGTGTTTTTTTTGCCAAAGACATAGTCAAATTCTTAAAGTTCTTTATGCAGATCTTAAAGAACTTATGTTTGGCCTCAAACCTCATTGACCAAACATGCAACAATGGACCAATTCTTCGTATACAGCGAGGATAATGCAACATAAAATGATGTTTAGGAATCAAGTTTTTGGATGGTAGAGCTCCTGAAACAACTGATGATGGTCTTTAATGAGGCGTTTTAAAAACACAGTCATACC
Source organism: Semotilus atromaculatus (assembly GCA_031834385.1). Classification (NCBI taxonomy): domain Eukaryota; kingdom Metazoa; phylum Chordata; class Actinopteri; order Cypriniformes; family Leuciscidae; genus Semotilus; species Semotilus atromaculatus. The sequence goes on along the minus strand of JAULUF010000009.1, from coordinate 35,904,022 downwards.
CTCTGTGACTGAGGGTCAGAACACAATGTTGATGACCTACAAAAGCAACAGTAACAAATACCAATGCAGGTTTCCCTGAGGAATAACATCACCAAAAATCAACGGTATGTTTGTTTTTAAACAAAGAGTCAGCATTTAATCCGATGCCATTACCTTCACAGTCCAAGTTTATTTTAGTTGGCCGATTTGATCTTTCCATGTGGCCATAGTTAAAGGCATATACTCTGTTGAGCAGGCTTTCTTTTGAAATAAATTTGTTCTTCACCATATAATCAAAGAGAAGTTTCATCTCATACTGACCCACACCCTCTAAAATATCATGCATTATATCAAAAGCAAAGTTTTCAGATACATTGAAGTATGAGAGTGTATTGAGTGCTGTTGCGCTTTATTCCATGTGAAGATGTAAGAGTTGGTTCCTCTGACAGATCAGCATAGTGTTCCTCATTAAGAATCTTTGTTCTCCATATCAGCCGTGGATCATCCTCTGAAAAAACTTCTTGAGACAAAACTTTGTCAATCAAGCATAAGCGGCAGAAATAGTTTGCACTGAACGACTCCATAAAACCGAGAATTGAGTGAATGCCCAAGTTATCTCCGGTGATTTGTGCAAGCGTATCCCTTACAGGCATCTCACAGAAAGGGACCTTTATTCCTTCCGTCTCTAAAATGTTCATATCGTCCACAAAAGGCTTCAATATATAATCTATTCCATACTTTTTGGCATCTTGTGAATGGAACAATGACACCAGATGAATGTTCATTAGAGTTGAATTTACTTTTGGTGGAAGGTTTCGGAGAATGAAATATAGACAACCAAGTTTATGAATGCCTTTTTTTGATCCTAGGGGGTTAGCGGCTTCAAAATCGTCGTAATAGAGTTGAATTTGTAGAGCAAATCTGTGACTTGAAACCAAGGGGTGATTTTTTAAATAAGTTCCATCACAGAAATCTTCAAAAATGTCACTTTGAGTGCAGTCCTGCATGAAATCACACACATCGGAGTTCTTAAAAATAAATTCTAATGTTTTTAGTATTGGTATATAAATAAATGTATCATTAACCGGGAGTTGCTCTTATGCTCCTGTTTGTCTATTTCTCTTGGTGTCATACCTAATGCCTAAAGGCACCTCAACTGGCTGCACTATAGAAATACCCAATATAGAATATAGCACACTTGCTATAGAAATACCTTTTCAATTTGTTGTCTGTATTTAGAGCACTGAATGGATTATCAAAACTTTCATTCTCTAGACTTTCTCTGCTTAAATTATTTTGTGAAACGATGCTTAGTACTTTTTCCTTGAGGTTACACTTTAAATCATCAATGAAGTCTTCCAGGCTTTCTATTGTTGAAGAAACAACAGTATTTGGTACATTACTTGCCATCAGTTTTGAAATAACTGATGCACACATATCCAGGCTTTGAAACGAGGTTGTAGGTTGCTGTGGGCTATCAGGTGTCTCACATATATGGTCAACATTTGTCTCTTCAATAGAATGTAACTCTGTAGCCTGTGTTTGATGGCTGGGAGCTGCATTATCCTCATCTTCACAATGGATATAATGTAAATGCTTCCGAAAACCAGAATGGGTGGTAAACTGTAAGTTGCATCCCTCTTGTGCACAAATCAGTCTCAGTTTCTTTCCTGGGTACATGCCATGAGCTAACTTCAGGTGTCGAAACAATTTAATGCTTGTATCCAGCAAAGACTTGAAACGAAATGAAACATCTTCTCATGTACTTTCCATTACACTGTTTAACAGTTTTGCTCTCAACTCTCGAGAGCGAGATGATTGGCTGGACGTGCTAGGATGGATTTTGTAGACTGTTGTATGGATAAAGGTGAACATGTTGCTGAGAGATGAGTCATATTGTGCACCAAAGACAAAATGAGCTTTAAAAAGCTCATCAAAAGCTCCAAGGGAAGTACTTGCTTGACAGGGTATGAGATTCTTGTCGACCACAATGTAGAACTTGAGCACATCTGCTTTGGTTTGTCCAGTGGCCAGAATATAGGGCTGTCTGTCCTCCACCTCTGAGAGATGGTCCTCCAAACTTCTGCAGGACTGATTAATAACAATATATAAAAAAAAAAACTTAAATGCCATAAATTCTAGCATGCATTTAAAATACATGCTTTTGTTATGTTCACTATTCTTATGGTTTGGTTTACAGTTAGGATATTTTCTATGCTCAAAAAAAGATCCAAAACACAAGCTAACCTTTTCAAATTTCAGGAGGCGATCAACAGCATCTCTCACACTGATCTTGACTGCTCTCTTCCTTCCAGAAGGTCGGGGTGCAAGGAGGTGTAACAGCTAAAGCAGGGAGGCTATGTCAGTATCCCATTCTATAATAAAAGGACACAGAGAGCACATTTTGTTAGCTTTCAGAAATACAAATTTAATATGTAGCTTTTTCTAGAGAACTGTCAAGTAGGCTACTTTTACCTTCATTACTGTTGTCTCCGTTGTTTTTTTTTTCCAGCAGATTTCAGTAGCTGTTGCAGGAATGCAGATGGATTTAGAGTTTTTACATCCTTAATCACATTTTCCTTGAAGGAGGTATTCCACTTCTCTAAAAATCTGGATGCTGTTTCCAGGCCAAACATCAAAACAAAGTCTTGATGGATCTGAAGAAAAAACAGTGTGCTTACAGTACCAAATAATGACATCAGAAATTAGTACTGGTAACATTTGAGCACAAAAAGCGTAGAGTCAGAAAATCAGCACAAATCAGATGTTCATAAATCATGTACTGATCGACACTGATGTGGCACTTAAAGATGTACCCTATTACTATAACTGAACAATGAGTCAATGCTCACTGTATTTGTGTTAAATATGGCAGTTTAAAGTTACAGTGAGGAAGTCAACCTATTTTTTACCAGAGAAGTCCTGATAAAGGGAAGCCAATCGTCAACATGGGCTCGTATTTAGGCTGTATTGAAGATTAGAGTACAATACATTGAAATTTTCAGAAATGTGCATATTGCACAAGTTTGCAGTGATTTTAAACCTTAAGGTTGTGGTTAGAAGGATTTAGGTGGATGCAAATATACATGTGCTGGGTGATGTCCTCTTTACTTACTATTAGACAGAATTTCTCTGCTGCTGCCTTTCTCGCCAAAGGTGTTGTATTGTAAGTGAGCGGCAGTTTATAACTGCTCCATTGGTGCATTGGCTCCATTGGTTTAGTTGATTTTTTTTAAACTCAAGGTCACTTGAAAATGTATTAATCGACAATGAATCGATTGTTGATTAATCGTTAACATCCATAATTCTAAGCAAGGGATAGTCCACATTAGGTGAAGGTTGCAGCAGAGAAACTAAAATCTAATACTTTGGATTGTTAAAGATACAATATGTAGGAATTTTGCTATAAAATATACAAAAATCTCTTGCACAGTGTGATATATTTCCTGCAGTTGTGTACTTACAATATCCCAAAAGTCTCCAAATATTTTTTATTTCACAGAAATTTCAATTTTAAATAAGTGTCCGTCCCGGAAAAAATTTCGCCTGTCAATGACGCAATATCCGCGCTATCCTCGGTTTCCGCTCGTACTGCCATAGCCATGACGTAACCATGGCGACAGACGTGTGGACAACTGCGTAGTGCGTAATGTTTAGCGGCACGCAGTTCTTGTTTCATTCAAACATAGACCATGGCAAGGAGACTTTGGGACAAAAAAGGAGAACTAAAATGAGGATCAATATCAGCGTGGCGTTTTTGAGATGCCGAGAGCTAGCGTCCGAGACTGACTTCCACTCGACAGAGAGCTAGCGTCCGAGACTGACTTCCACTCGACAGAGAGCTAGCGTCCGAGACTGACTTCCACTCGACAGAGAGCTAGCGTCCGAGACTGACTTCCACACGACAGAGAGCTAGCGTCCGAGACTGACTTCCACACGACAGAGAGCTAGCGTCCGAGACTGACTTCCACACGACAGAGAGCTAGCGTCCGAGACTGTCTTCCACACGACAGAGAGCTAGCGTCCGAGACTGACTTCCACTCGACAGAGAGCTAGCGTCCGTGACTGACTTCCACTCGACAGAGAGCTAGCGTCCGAGACTGACTTCCACTCGACAGAGAGCTAGCGTCCGAGACTGACTTCCACACGACAGAGAGCTAGCGTCCGAGACTGTCTTCCACACGACAGAGAGCTAGCGTCCGAGACTGACTTCCACTCGACCGAGAGCTAGCGTCCGTGACTGACTTCCACTCGACAGAGAGCTAGCGTCCGAGACTGACTTCCACACGACAGAGAGCTAGCGTCCGAGACTGACTTCCACACGACAGAGAGCTAGCGTCCGAGACTGATTTCCACACGACAGAGAGCTAGCGTCCGAGACTGACTTCCACACGACAGAGAGCTAGCGTCCGTGACTGACTTCCACTCGACAGAGAGCTAGCGTCCGAGACTGACTTCCACTCGACAGAGAGCTAGAGTTCGAGACTGACTTCCACTCGACAGAGAGCTAGAGTTCGAGACTGACTTCCACTCGACAGAGAGCTAGCGTCCGAGACTGACTTCCACTCGACAGAGAGCTAGCGTCCGAGACTGACTTCCACTCGACAGAGAGCTAGAGTTCGAGACTGACTTCCACTCGACAGAGAGCTAGCGTCCGAGACTGACTTCCACTCGACAGAGAGCTAGAGTTCGAGACTGACTTCCACTCGACAGAGAGCTAGAGTTCGAGACTGACTTCCACTCGACAGAGAGCTAGCGTCCGAGACTGACTTCCACTCGACAGAGAGCTAGAGTTCGAGACTGACTTCCACTCGACAGAGAGCTAGAGTTCGAGACTGACTTCCACACGACAGAGAGCTAGAGTTCGAGACTGACTTCCACTCGACAGAGAGCTAGCGTCCGAGACTGACTTCCACTCGACAGAGAGCTAGCGTCCGTGACTAATTTGGACTTGACAGAGCTTCACGAGTCACGACTTGACAGCTTTATTAGACAGGTGAGCAAATGTACATAAAACAAATCAATGTTATAACGTTAGCTCGACATGATGAAATGTTAGAATATGGTCAGTATGTTATTCTAATGTTGATCTAGCTGCTAGTTTTGTATAGCAAACGAACTAACACGTAGAATAACATTATAACTTTCAACACACATTTAAATGCCGTTTAGTGTGATAGTGTAACTTTATACCAAGTGAAACAGCGCTGCGTTACCTCACAAGTTTAATTTGTCTAATAAACTGACCTGTGTGAGTAATCTAGCTCTTGCGTGTAGTTCGACTCGCGTGTGATATTTTATTAACAATCGCGACCTGCTTCATACCACTGTAATGTTAAAAAACATGAGTGTTTTCACTCATCCATAAACATTATTAGATCCATCAGCTTGACAGCAAGTCCCATCATTCAGCTTGTCACTGCGTCATAAACATACGCCTTTGTTATTGTTGGAAACTGCGCCCTCTTGTGGCCAAAAAAGCTACATATTGTACCTTTAAGTCAGCTAGCATGAATACTCACCAGACCTTTGGTGTCCAGAAATCGAGGAAAAATGTGAAAGATGGATGTGGACTTCTTTGGGTCCTTTACAATCTCCTGACGGTACTGAAAAGTTTCTTTCATCTTCCAGAAGATGATATCACGATCATTGCTGTGTTTTAAGCAGTGAGATCGCTTCCAGTCAATCATCGCCAGTTAGCTGATCTGTAAGGCAGATATTTTCCTGTAAGGCAGATAAGTTTTCTCATTTGATGGAGAGGGCATTTTACAACTAGTGTTTCTCTGAACCGTCTTTAGGCGATTCATAATAAAACCTGTGCCTCTCTGTGCGTCATAGTATTGCTCTGATACTATAAGAGACAAATTTGGGTAAAACGAACACATTAAAAAAAAAAAGCTAAGATTTTACGTTTCAAACATCTTGAACAACAAGCAGATATACTTACATAGCCTGTCTTCCCTTCAGGATCTTTTAGGTTTGGAAAGAGAGTAATAATGCCAAGGGCATGCATCTCTCTTGTGGCCTTAAGTGGTATCCTTCTGCAATGATAAACAATATACCATGAAACCAAAATCTAGTCTATTCTGCTCTGTTCACTTGGGGTAAAAACAATAGCATCTATAAAAACTGTTCTTTGTACACTTGGCGTAACAAGGGGTGACAAAGCAATATTAATAATGTTACAAATATTTAAAATATTCTGTCTGTTTCTCAGCCCAAACTGATTGGATCACTTTAGAAAACATGGGTTAAGCATTTAGATAATGTACTGTATCTATTTAATATTAACTTCATCTGTGTTTCACGGGCAGGGTCACATCTGAATAAGTTGGAAGTACAGTGATATGAACACAGTTAAATGAATTAAGCTTGCCCTTCTTGTTCAGTCATGTGTGCAACCAATATATTAATCATATCCTTCCTTTTGGATGTTGACATATTACCAGTGTCGTTATAGTGCTGCATCACTTCTACACCCCCAGGTTTATACTTTAGGATGTCTTCAACAATCTAAACAACAGACAACACCAAAATGTACAAATTGTCTATAGAACAGCATTTTTTGATAAACTGGAGAACATTTAAGCTTGGTTAGATCCCTTGTCTTACCAACCTCTTTTGCAAGCTTGGAATCATCCAACCTGGGTCTTTTGGAAGGGAATGCAGAAGTTGTGTTGCCTTCATTGCATTCAGTAAAGGTTGAAGATTTGCTGACAGAGTTCCCATCAGTCAGATGGGGGGGACAACTCATGTGCAGAAGTGGAATCTGTGTACAGTATAGAAAAATATTACTTGCAAAAATTTAAATATCACCACAATTTTAACATAAGACCCAAAAAAGTATAAATATAATTACCATCATTAGTATGTAAACTAAAGCACATGCCCCTTTCAGCAACAGGTTCAGGAAATACATCCACGTCCACTTCTGTAGAGGTGTCATCCGTAACCTTAACAGGTGTCTGTTCTTGAATGGCAAATGCTTTTTTTACTGTAAAACAATAACTTCATTACTACACAAAAACATTTATTAATCTTTAAAGGGGTCATGACATGTTTTTTTGCTTTGTTTTATTATGTTCCCTTAGGTGCAATTAGGCTATAGTATTACTATAGTTTTTTGTACAAAAAAACTTTAAAAAATGTAGTGATTTATGACCTTTTCCCACCCTATTTCTCAACCTCTGATTCAGGTCTGTTTTGGAGGTGTTTCCCCTTTAAGAGTTCAGTGTTAACGCCTACTGTTATGATTGGCTAAAGTCAGTGCTGCTTATGCATAAATTATTAAGCTTAATCATTTTGTATCACATGTAGGCTACACAATGCTCCACCACGTGAAACTTCGGTCTTCCGATCTTTTACCATTGTGTCAATTCTCAATTGATTTTGATTCATTTGCACGAGGGAGGGAGAGAGGGAGAGAGAGCAAGACAGTTTGAAGGCGCGCGCGGCCGGGGCTCTCGCTCTCGCTCTCACTCTCTCTCTGCTTGTTCATCAGTAACATGCCCTGTCACATTCATCATCATCACTCACCGATCAAATAAGGCTTTGGCGGGCTGCATATGCTGCAAATAAACTGCATCCGACTGCTTTCCCTGACGTCTGGATCGTTCGACAGCGTATTCAAACATGTTGTTTGTCCACAGCAGGACCAGCACATCTGCGTGGCATCGCAGTAATCTTGTAAACAGACCTACTCGCTGCACGACAACGCATGCGATGATGCGAAATGAGGCGTAGTTGTCTTGCGCTGGAGGCGGTCATATGCAAACGACTGGTACGTCACTTCGTACCGTGACGTCACTTCGTACCATGGATCCACAACGAGCTGTAGAGCTTGATTAAATAAATGCTTCGTTTATAATGGGGAGGACGTCTTAAGCTATGAAACTTGCAGGAAGTTTTAATAGTACATAGATCTCTTATATACCAAAAGATCAAGGCAAATTTGGTTTCTCATGTCATGACCCCTTTAAGACATCAAAGTACTTCATAAATGAAGCTATATACAGTAAATGCACAGACGTACCTTCTGTGACAAACTACAAAAAACATGTCTCTTTGAGTTTCACATATTTTCTAGTGTCCATGTATTGTGTTCTTGCCTTTACTGTCCAACTTGTAAAAGGTAAGCAAACTTGAATGACATTTTATACAAACAAATATGACACATACAAAATAAAATACAAAAGCTACAAATGCAAACCCATTTTGTTTGCCAGTGGGTGCTTATCCTCATAGGAAGACTCAATATAATCAGGTCACTTTGTGTTTTGCTACAGATTCTGTTTAATACCCACAGTGCCCACACACATTACAGCAAGAACTACCACTTGCCTGAGCCAATTGTCATAACAATTAAAACTTTATTCACACATAAGCACCAAATACTGTTACAGATTTACAACTATAAAGCTAGAACTAAGTTGTACAGAAATAATCTCTCACTTCACTAATGCACGCCTGCTCAACTAAGTTAATACTAATACAAAATAAGACAAAAAAATGCTTCGGCGGGAGAAACACAACCCTTTTTACCCCCGGTTCTGTAGGCTGATGCAGCGCTTCACTCTCGTACTGATTGTTCGAGCACATTTTTGCGTGTCTCACAAAGAGACGTTTTGGCATTGTACAAACGCGTAGCTATGTTATCAAATTACCACGAGAACGATGCTAGAACACACAGAGCGTTCCGCTCTCGAGATGTCATAGGCCTCACAGTAACGTTATGCGCAGAGCCGCCATTTCCGTCGGTGCTCGGCCCCGGTGCACCACACAATAAAATATTATTTCAAGAGCAATCAATTCGATTAACGTCTGCTTTCTCGTTTGCATGACATTTCAAAACACCAGCACTAACCTGCAGTTACTGATATAATATATAAACAGTCTTATAAAGGTTGGGAACCCAATTAAAGATACGATCGCCAAATGACAAAAAAATAAATAAGTTTAACGTTACTATCCAAATCCTGTCAGTTCCAAAATAACGCATATCAGACAGAAAATGCTAAAATTGCACCTTTATTTAACAAAACTATTAAAATTAGCACAAATAAAATGAAGTCACTTACGTCTATCTCGTCCTCCATTAACGAATTTAGTAGTCTCACGTACCGCTTCACTTTTAGTCATGGTGCTGAGGGGAGGGGTAAAATGACCGCGTCTTATCATTTACTATACGTTAAAACATACTTTAAAATAGAGCTAACGTTTTTTACATCTTAGTTTAACGCCTACCTGTGAAATGGTAAACTCAAGGGCGGATCAAAAAGTGCGCTAAATTAAACTGAGGCAAAAAATGCTGATCGTTAATAACTATCAATATTATGATATTTCAATACTAATGTAGAGAGTTTAAGGATGAACCAAACACAAATTAATCAAATGAATCTCTCATGGGATTCATTCAAATGTGATTCAGCATTCCGGATCTGAACACCACATTCCAAAGTCACAAAAGTGGCTCCAGATTGTCTACTCTGGCCAAAAGAAGACTTTTATGGCCTTGCAGGCACCCAGAGATAAGCCAAAAACAGGAAGAACGTTGTCAATGTTTTACATTTTGGCAAGACAGATCTGTTCAGAAATGGTCAAACAAGAGGCCCTAACCAAAGGTCATCTGACCCCTGCGACTAACAGACTACGTCTTTCATAGGACCAAGGTCCCATGAGGGATGAACAACACAGCCTTCAGCAGGAACTCTGCCTGACCTCAGACCGGAATGGCTCAAACCTCATAAACTTTACATACACAGACTTTACATATCAAACCCATTAAAACTCACACAGAACAATGCTTAGTGGACTTATAATCAAACAACATAATTCTATGTTGTTTTATGTTTGTATTATGCTTAGATCACATATAAATCATGTAATTGTGATATAACAGTGTGTGAATGAACGAGTATTGTGCTTCCAATCAAAAGAATCGTATGCCCTTAATTCAAAAGATGGCTTGATTGAAATCTGTGTAAAATGTTTTGGTATGATTATAATAATCTATAATGTTTAAACTGTGGTTTCTTGTTTCTCTGCTAAGTGCTGGAACCCACACAGATCCCAGATAAAGATAAGTAGGAACTCGATCCACCCCCCTAAAATGATGCCATTGTCTCATTGGTCAGAATTCTCCAAAGAGGTTGGGCTAACTGTTAAGTTAAAGACCCGAACAAAGGAATTAGAATCAGTTCAGAGAAACTTCTATGTGTTCAGAAACTTCCATCCAGGGAGTTCGGTCTTGAGTTCGGTTCGGTGTTGAATTAAGTTTGCGCCTCTCTCTATCAACAGACAAGAGAGTGTTCCCGTTCATGCTTCTCTCTGAAAACAACAAAGAGCGTGTTTGCACGCTTAAACATCGACCAGACCAAATTAGACCAGCAGACAAATAACCCACCAAGATCGGGGTTAAAACAGCTCATTCAAGCCATCTAACTCGTCTTACTTTCATTTCTTCCTTTATTTTCTTTTTCGTTGAAAGTCTCGGTTCTAAGTTAAGCTTTGCTGCAAAGTTTCGTTTAAACGTTTCGACTACAAAGCCCTTCCAACTTCAAAGACTTTCATCCATCCGCCAACACACCACGTGATTGGCGGCCCAAGATCTCGCAGGCACGAGGAGACAGCCAGCCACGGACACGGTGAACCCCCTTCACACCGACGAAAAGTGGGTCCCTAAAGCAACACGGACAAGCAAGTAACACTCCAGACTCTTAACTGAACTGGTGCATTAATGTAAAATTAAATAACCCGCCAAAGAAACGATAGAAGGGTTAAATTAATGATTGATGGTTCGTTCAGGTCATGTCTTATAAGTGCATATAGAAACTTGGGATTTCACTATCTCACTCTTAAAACTCATTCTTTCCTCACTCTCTTTCTTTCTGCAACTTGTATGAATGCGTGTGCGTGTGTTTGTGTTAGATATTAGTTTTATGTTTTAGGATAATCAATAAAGTCTTGTTTATATTTTGGAAAGATATTTGCCTGGTGTTGTGCTTGCACATTTAATGTCTTGTACTGTCGATCTAAAGTTACCTTGCTAATACATAGTGTTTCACTATAGATTGGATATTTATATCTGTGCCAAGGTTATAATTACGGCCCGTTCAAATGAACTCTAAACGAGTCATTTGCTCGGTTCCATAGTGATTCGGTCAAGATTCATTGCAAATCGATGAATCATTCCTTTTGAGCTAAATTGGCCTTCCGGCCCCCTTAAATACATTTTATGTATATTATTATTGTGTACATTCGTTACACTTATTTTCATACTTAATTAAAGAAGATTACGCAGTGTTGACTTTGTGTATTAATCTTGTGATAAATTAGAAATAGGCCTAATCATAGGCCTAACGTTAACGTTACTGTGAGAAATGTTTTTCTATATCTCAGCTTTGTCCAGAGTTAATGCATTGTCGACACATTATTTTGTCTGTATGTAAGTCAAACATCTGTTTCATATTAGAGAATGAGTGAGAGCTCACCCTCCCTCTTTGGTTTCTGTGTATGCATTGTATTTTGTGTCCTAATGTGTGTATTACAGAAGCCTTCTGGAGCCCAAGGAACTAGAGGAAATCTAACCGGATATTGACCAAATATAGGATTATTATATAAATATTATATAACGTATATCTGTATGAAGTCATGTATGTTTCTATTGGTTAGATGTATGTTACTCCTCTTGATATTTCACTATATATTATGGGACCCCGAAAGTAAAGTCAAGCTATCTTTCTGGCTTCACCAGCGCGCTGGGTTTATGATTTTGTTCATTCACAACTTAATAAAAGGACGGAGAGAAAAAGGCACTTCGTGTTCGGAAATCTTTTCATTTCTGACAGTTACTTTGACAGTGTCAATGTTAGGGTAAAAATTTGTTATTTTTCCACACAAAAAGTATAATATAAAATTTGCTTTACTGATGATCCAAGTTCAAATAAACCATAAGTTGATAAGTTAATAATAGTACTATAACGTTACCTTGCTTGAAACCGCTGTTTGCAGGCAAAATTAAAGGAGCCGTATGTAAGATTGTGGCCAAAACTGGTACTGCAATCACTTTCAAATTACTGACTCGAGGTTGCCAGATATGCTGCAGGATCCGATTCTGACGCGTTTGTATCTGCAGCTGTGGGAACTAGAGCAGAGCTGGCAACCCGAATGCCGCAACACTTACTGACTCCGTGATTGGTAGATCGGTGGAGGGTGGAGCATCAAACCAAAACACAACATGACAACATCAACATCAGTTGAGGGCTGCAACTTCACTTTTTAAATGACAATATCCTGGCCGGACTACTGTTGTCAGTGATATAAGTATTTGAAATGAACATGATTTCTTAATGTCTAGTGACATATCAGGGAAAATTCATGATTAACTCTTTAGGCACCAAGGTTTTTTTGACATCAAAATTTCAAAAGCTTGTGTCTTGAAAGGGCTTAAAGATAGAGATCTACTGTAAATTAGAAAAATGTTGGGGATGACCTAAAGTTTATGTGGGGTGTAAATATACAAATCTAATTTGCATATTATGACGTCATCAGGGGGCGGCCCTCTTGAATTTCATAATATTCGAGATATATCCAGCTGCAGACCCGCAGCAGCACCAACAGTTTCAGAACCGGAAGTGAGGGGCGGAGTTATTGACAATGAGATAAGCATGGCGGAGAGCACGGTGAGTTGTCTAACGTTTTTGACATCATGTGGTGAAAAATTATCGCATATATTATTAAGTTCTGCATTTATATGCTAAATATTTAATTTGTGCTATAACTTTATCATCTTATTGAAGCTTGAATATGTTGTCATACTTTATTGTATTAAACATTTTTTCTACGGATGGTTCGATACATTTTTGCATGTTGTAAATGAGCTTGCGGTGACGTTTTGAAGACGTTTATCTTGTGAAGGTGTTAAAGTGTTAGTTAAAACAACTGTTCTTATTTTTAAGGTTATCATACTTCTTGTACAAAGACTGGAGAAGATTTGCCGCTACAGTTGAAGTTGTAATGGCCTCTGGCATAGTCAATTTTCACTAATTTGAAATAGTAATGCATCAACTGTATTTATTAAAAGGGGGTGAAAAAGCCATTACTTTAACTTGCATATTTGTTGAGTCTCTTTTCATGTCTCTGCTTACTGAAAAAGGTGTATACATTTTATAAGCTATTGACTAAACATTGGGGATTAGTCTACAATAACTACAAATTAATTTAATATATTCCTTCTGGAGATGCCCAAATGTTTTGTTCAAATATTTGATTTGCTGTATCCACATTATAATAGATATAGGATCTACAGATGTACACTACTCTGCATTGTGAAATGCCAGTGTCAAGGGCCAGCACACTTCTGAATGATCGGTGCCAGTTTTCATAATCAATTTAACAATGGTATGTGTCACTTTACAATAGTTTGTGGCATTTTCTCTTATGCTAGTTTACAATTATTTGAAATACCTGATTGGTAAGTGTCAATTTGTGGTTCACAAACAACATACTCCTGCTTGTAAGTACCACTTTAATAAGAACATTTTACTAAAATAGCTAAATAGTTTATATATTCTAGTTACAAATGACAGCTTAACTGTCAGTCCTATATACAAACAGAAATAAATGTGTTATCATAACAACTGTATTTACAATATGTAGGTAAATACATTGTCAAAATTATTTAAAAGAAAGAACCAATATAAATGCATACAACGGACCACGATATTAAAAATATGGTGAAGCCCAATGTTTCTGTACCTTAATGTATCATTATAACATACCGGTACGTATAAAGTATGACGTTTCGTGTCTAAGCAAATTACGCTCCAAAACGTTAGGTGGCATTACACGGTATAGAACGTAAGCTCCGCCCCTTACTTCCGGTTCTGGCGCTGGGGTTCTGAAACTGGTGGTGCTGCGGGTCTGCAGCTGGATACTATAGGAGAATTCAGGAAATAGTAGATATTGAACTGATGTTTGAACTTATTTACGTTTTATTTATGTTTTTTAATCCTCATTCCAAATGAGAAAAGAGGAAACCAACACTAACAGGAGAAAGTAGCTACTAAATTATTACTATACTATAGCCTATAGTAGTAAAACGTATGTGAACAGGATAGCCTACTTTTTGATCAGTTCATCAGTAATATTCAGGAAATAGTAGATATTAAATTGATGTTGGAATTTATTTACATGCTTTTTTTTTATCCTCATTCCAAATGATTGGAAAAGAGGAAACCAACAATAAAATAGGAGAAAGTACTAAATTATTACTATATTACAATACTTTAGTAGTAAAACACCAGCCCGTTCTCATCCCAAGGCGTAATATAATGACGCTTTTGCCAAAGCGTCTATATCGAACGCGCATGGCACCCTTTAGCGTCAATATGAGACGCAGATATATATGGGTCAGAAGGCGCCTCCTAGCGGTCTAACCCTAACCCTACACCATACCTAAACCTACCCATCTCTCTGCGTGTTATATTGACGCTAAAGGGTTCCATGGGCGTTGGATTTAGACGCTTTGTCAAAGTGTCAGAATATGACGCCTTGGGATGAGGATGCGTTGAAAACACATGTGAACAGTAGCCTAATTTTTGATCAGTTCATCAGTAACATTCAGGAAATAGTAGATATTGAATTGATGTCGGAATTTATCAAAGATGTACCGGGAGAAGCGCGCGCTGCACCATTGCACGTCAAAGATGTACCGGGAGAGGCTCGGGCGGCACCATTGTGCGTCAAAGATAGCCATGCGTGTCAAAGATGTACCGGGAGAAGCGCGGAGGCACGATTGCGCGTCAAAGTTGTACCGGGAGAAGCACGATCATTAGACGGCCGATCGTCATTTACAAAAGGCAAATCCCCTTCAGAGTCAGAATCGGCGAATAACATTTGCATCACACCCTCACGGTAGGCTACAAGTTTTTATTAACCATTTGACGATTTTCTCTCACAAATCTCACAATTTACTCAGACGCTCTGAACTGAACTGCTTCCGCATCAATGACATGATCGCTCACCTGCTCTGCTGTTTCCTCCAACACTTTGAATAGGAACATGACGTCATTTTGGTCTTGAATCGAAGTATTACATGTCTGCCATCTAGTGGTAGGGATTACAAATTAGATATTACACCATATTAGGATCTACAGCCTGTTTTATTAAGTATGACGTCTTGTTGCAATTTTGCGACTTTGGCGCTTAAAGGGTTAATTGAAATAAATGTCTTACATACAGCTCCTTTAATAGTCCAGGCAAAGTAGCGTTTTACGACAGACTAATTGTAAAATAATTTTTTGCAGCTTAAATCATTTCTATAAGGTGTCCAGAACAACATACTAAAAGTCCTAAGAAATCCTAGTTGAGGAAATATGTTTAATTCTCATCAATCCGAGATGTGTGCCAAGGCCAGGCAACAATACACACCAATGGGGCTTTTTTTCCCTTTACACCTATCAAAATGAAACGTTACACAATGAAGGTACCCATGAAAAGTAAAAAAAATTGTATTACAAGTTTCTTTGAAAATTAATTTGAATATGCAAATGAGCTATACACTAATCAAATATGCCCAACCCAAATAGGCTTGATTTTTTCCTTTACTCCTACCACAATAAAACGTTACATAATAAAAGTATACATGAAAAGTAACTTTTTTTGTATTCTTTTGAAATGAATTCGAATGTGTACATGAGCTCCACTCTTATTGATTATGTCCTTGCATATAGGCTGAAACACCACTCATATGTATGACAAATACATCGGCCCAATCTTCATCCAGTCATCCTACTGCCAATGGGTGATGGCAATGCTGCTTTTAGACTGGCCTCTAACCTGAAAACTGCCTGGCTTGGTAGTACCTGCCAGGGGTATAACCCCCGCCGGTATAGTCTTAAGTGTCACAGAGGTACACAAGCCTCCCACCACGACAATCTCACCAGGTTACTAATGACTAAGATTATTCTGACTTTCTTCTATACTGACGCTCGTTACATTTCGTCTACATTCAACGCGCAAGGTACCCTTTAGCGTCAATATGAGACGCAGATATATATGGGTCAGAAGGCGCCTCCTAGCGGTCTAACCCTAACCCTACACCAGACCTAAACCTACCCATATCTGTGCGTGTTATATTGACGCTAAAGGGTACCGTGCGCGTTGGATTTAGACGAAATGTCAAAAGTGTCAGATATGACGCCATAGGATGAGAATGCGTTGTGTTATCTGTGGGGGAGAATTTAGAAAGCAACTGGAGGCAAGATTGTGTAATCAATTCTTAAGGTCAATATAAGTCTTTTTGTGGCAAGTGACCCAGTTAAAGAAGAACATTGAGCTAATTTTTTTAAAAATTTGAAATGTTGTCAGTACAGAGAACAACGACAAAAATCAGTGTTGCCTTCACCGTGTAATTTTCTTTTTAAAATTTGCACCCTGTTGACTTCAATGGGGCAAGTTTTAAACCTGCTTTTAGCCTATTAACATCCTTGATATGTCATTACAAGTGCACAGCCATGTGAGTGCTGTTATTAAGAGTGAACACGGTCAATCTGACTGCAGTAGATGTGAAAGATATTAATAAAAATGATGTTAATTCAGCCAGCTCACATACCTGTATTATCTTCCTGTTTTCGGTCGAAGTTAATCCCCCATTAAAGGATCAGAATGTTGGACATTGGGCCTCATTTCCAAGTTAGCCTTAGTATTATTTATCAGTGGAGACAGTTTTAAAAAATGTTCATCCAGTCGTTCCAGGAGAACCTCAGACTCGACACTCTGGAGCAGTGTTGGGGAAATCATTACAAGTAACTTGAGTTACGTAATCAGATTACTTTTTCCAAGTAACTATAAAACGCATTACTTTTACATTTTACAACAATAGTTGAGTTATTTTTTCAAAGCAAGTTAGTTTTTTTCCCCATTTATTGACTGCCGGCTCTCCTGTCCTCATGTTGATGAAGTGCAGAGGTGTTGTGTGTAAACATGATAGACATGTGAGCGTGCATTTACCCAAGTACTTGTACAAAAAACTGATTCAGGATTCCTCAAAATGAATAGAATCCGTGAAATGCAAAATCAGAATACTAAGCAAACCTCCAATAATTAAATGTGTTTAAAATAACAGATATTTTATGCATTTAATCTCACTTGATTGATCAATGTACTTGCTGTTGCTGACCTTCGATGATTCAATTAAAAACCATAAGCAAAAATGACTTAATGATTTTTTTTATTTTCTTTTTTTATTGGTGAAGTAAGGGATTTCGATTTTTTGGTTTCTTCATCTTCCATTATCCAGAACAGCAGCAGCTGAAAGGTGTGTTTGAGCGCCCTCTACACGCGTGAATGTGCATTTCCTTCAGCCAGAGGCTTTTTATTTCACTTTTGGTGTGAAAGGATGTAACTTTTTTTTATAAAAAAAAATACAAGCCCTGCATACAAAAGTAACAATAACACATTACTTATAATGAAACGTAATATTGTAATGCATTACTTTTCGAAAGATGTTGATCTCCGTTTTAGTCCTCTTTTTGTCTCTGCTTGCCATGGTCCATAATGTTTGACCAAAACAACAACAGCGTGAGCGTCCTGCTAGGCATAACACAGTTGTCCACGTCTGTCGCCGTGGTTATTATGGCAGTACCAGCGGAAACCAAGAGTAACTCGGATATGATGTCATTGACTGGCGACTCCCAGCTCACCTCTGCTCACACGCCCCGTTTCCTTGGTTAAAATCGCAATATTCTCATGATTCAAAAATAGTTGAAAGCATTTGGAATATTGTAAGTTATCAACTTAACAAAATATATAACACTGGCCCTGTGATTTTGGGATATTTTAATGCAAAAAACTTGCATATTGGACCTTTAACAGTGTAAGGCCGTCTATTGGTCCAATGGGGGTTTCCAATAATACGGTGAAGGTTTCTGCATATTTCTTGCCGTTCATTTCACGCAACACAACAAGATTAAATGAAACACATTTTCTCATATGTATTAACTCGTTATTTCGTCTGCCTCCATAAAATCATAAAGGTTTTAATGATATCCGTGTACCATTAAAACGTTAGCGAATGTTTGATTATTCTTTTAAGCACTGATTTTAGTTTATCCGCTCAGATCAGGAAGCTATATCGCTCTGCAGTCCTTCTCTCAAGGCCGCACGACACACCCCCGTCAGTTCCAATAACCAAGTCAGAGGTAATTTGACTAAATAGGATCTGCCGTATTCACACGTACAATCAGAGATATATATACAAGTCCCCTCGAACGCCTCCTCTAGAAATTAAATCAATGTGTTACTTTAGTAGGGACGATTGACCACTATAAAAGAAAACAGTTCATCAACTCAACTTATCTTAAAATAGCTTCAGGTCAAGCCCGTGGTCGGAACCACGCACGTTTAGCTAAAGTAATCACTGACTCAAAACAGTGGATATGGACACACCCAAACCTAGTTTGATGAAAACAGCGTCTGCTGTTTCTAGTCGGAAATAACTTGTCCCCTCGTTCAAGTACACTTAAAATGGTATCGGATATTAGCCGTCGCTAAATCTGACGCGAAAGATGTGGAAATATACGAATCCAATAATCTAGGGAAAAAACAGTCTTTCAGAGTCATTCAGAATAAAATCAAACGTTTACAATTTATTGATCAGGTAATGAAGCAATAATTCGAAATCCAATTCAAAAGGATAAAATCATCAGTTAAGCATATCATAACAATAATTCAGGAATCACGGAATTTGTAGAAAGTATTACCTGTCAACAAAATTACGCACAGCGATCGATTGTGCGGGCAGTCAACCTACAGACTCCCCGAACCTTTCTGCACCTTTTCCTTATAAACCCAGATAATTCAATTCTGACCAAATGGTGGTGTCTGTCGTTATAATTAGATTTTGGTTATCTATTCAGGAGCTCACGCTGTGAGATCTGCCTTGTTTTACATACAGGAGGTAGTTTGAATCAGGCATCTGGGGAACGGAACATCTTTTAAGGGACACATCACTTTTTTCATATTTCATAACTTCTTCTAGCTTTTCATTATAGTTGGGAGAATGAGACAATTTTACCAGGCGCACTGTGACACTTTAAAGGGCACCAAACATGAATAATTACATTTTGTACACACATAACATTGCATAAGTTTTCAGTGTATTTCAGTGAGGAGGAGACAGTGTGGTTGAAGTGTGAACTGCACTGTGTGCTGCGTCTCTGAAGTTCCTGTTACATATGCAAGAGGGAGTTACATATTCAAGAGATAGTCCGAGTGTTAATTCTCAGGAGAACCTTTTGTTCTCTCTAGGGGGAGCCCAGACATATTGGCACCAGCCTTACAACAGTGTAAAAATATTTACATAAATATATAGTAAATATACTGAATTTAAACATCCAATGTGACGAGGTCATGTGACAATACAGTTAAATAATATACTGTTGTACACTTCAAAATGCTGGGTTAAAAACAACCGAATCTGGGTTATTTTGGCAACCCAGCACTAGGTTTTTTAACTTACATTTTGTAGTAAAATTTCTACATTGCTGGATTTAAAATGAACCCAAAATGGGTTTAAAATTAAACCAGAAATTTTAAACATTATAAAATCACTTTACACACATAATGACGATCAAAAGGTAACATTTTATTAAAAATGAGAATAAGGGCAAACATAGTCAAAAGTAGCAATGTGCATGTGAGAAGAAAAGTGCTGCGGCCAGACTTATTCAGAAGTGTCACAAATAAATGGTAAATGGACTGCATTCCCCCATTCACCTCACATTCACACATTCACACACCGACGGCGGTGTCAGCCATGCAAGGCCATCCAGCTCGCCATGAGCCGCTGGGGTTAGGGGTCAGCTGGGGTTAGGTGTCTTGCTCATGGACACCTCGACAATTGGTCAGGTGGAGCCGGGGATTGAACCACCAACCTTTCAAGTTTGTAGACAACCTACATGAACCACTGATCCACTGCCGCCCGATTTAAAATTTTAAAACATGTCCACATCTCTCCGATTCTCAAATTTCTACACTGGCTGCCAGTTCGACAGAGAATAGATTTTAAAATTTTACTCTTTGTTTTTAAATCTCTTCATAACTTCGTGTGACGGGTAAAAGAAATTTGTATTAAATTATGCCAAAATGTTTGTTCGTGTTGTAAAATAAAATATTAGTTAAAAATAATGTAGCCTATTAAGAACGGGATATGGAGACACCTACAGGCGATTAGGGTAAACGATGAGCGGAGCCAGCCATTTTCTCTTCAGTCTTATGCAAGCTGTTGAGGAGAATGGTAGGTGGAAAATCTCTCTCCAGTCAAAAATACTGTTGGGGATGTTTTATTTATCTTTAAATGGGTCATATAATGCCATTTTTGCACACGTTAACCCTTGTGTTATGTTGCGGGTCAATTTGACCCGTTTCAATTTTCTAGTTGTTGGAAATACTGGTTAACATTTGTTTTTTTTCTTGATATTTTGTGACTTTTTCTCATTTATCATGATGAACATGCATGCAAAGTTTAAACATGCTGATGTGTTTTGACATATACAAACAAAATTACTGTTACGTTCGTGATGTTCGCGTGTCAATTTGACCCTCATAGGCAGCCATTCAAAAGCAACTGTACAGACACAAAATAAAAACATTTATTTTCTGTATGTCAGGGCACTTCAACTCCAGTTCTAACGTGCAAGTGTACTAAAAGTGCTCTAACCAAACACACTTGAAAAAGCTAAAATCACAGTGTTCAGAATTATTTGCAAATTATAGATGAAAATCTTTGTCAGACACAGATAGTAAAATTAGCTCTCATTTCTATATTCAAGATCTGAAATATCTAGCTTTGAACCAAAACTTTTATGTAGGATTTTCAAAGGCAGCTTCACAGAGCCAAAACATTTATAAAAAACATTTATTATATGTATGTTTTTGTTATGTTTGGTTTCTCACTCCCCTGTGAGTGAATAATGAGCTTTCCCACAGTTTTGCTTAGGAAAAATAGCTCCCAAAGATTAACAGTAAAATAAGTAATTTCACCGGTTTTTGATTGTGATACTGATACACATGAAGATGTTTCAGAGTTAGAAGATGTTTCAGAGTTAGAGGATGCTTCAGAGATTGAGGAAAAAGTTGTTGAAGATACAGAAAATGAATGAAACTAGGGAAACTATAGGGAACTAGGTCTTAGGAAACTAGGGAAAGTTAACTTAGGAAAATTAAACATTTTCATTATACATCTAAATTTAATTGTTCAGTTATGATGTTCAAAGCATAAAATAAAATAAAAAATTGAAAAAAAATTAAAACGTAAAATATATGCAAAAAAGTCAGTATACTGTTTATTTTCAAATTTTGTCAAAATAAAACTGTTTTAAAAAATGGTTAAACATTTTCATAAATCATATTTTCAGATATAATTGTTTTGTAATGTTTGACAAATGTTGATATTAAAAGTTTACAGTTTGTATCTAAATCTTTGTTGTTTTTCATAGTGTGATTTTCGAGGAATTGTATTGAATCCAATTAGGGTCAATTTGACCCGGACCAGACGGGGTGTGCACAGAATTCGAACAGATTACAAGGGTTAATATGATTCTTTAGGGTCTAAATGAAAAGTTTGTAATATACTTTAATTAAAAATTCTCATTAGTATTGTAAGAAAACATACATTTTACCTGCTCAAAAACAGCTCTGTTTTCAGCACGTCGTTTCATTGCATATGCCTTTAAATTATAATGAGCTTTGCTGACTCCGGCCCTCTGTTCTGTGGGGCGTTTTGACCCAACGCACATGAGTATTGAGAGTGAGGAGTCACGTGCCGATTTGGGCGGGGTCTGAGCCGGTCGGCCATGATGGTATTTCAGCTGTAGGCTACTATATGTCCACATTCCTTTACTATAAAGTCACAATTAGGGGTGTGCACGAATATTCAAATTCGTTATTATTATTACTCGAAAAATAAAATGCTAAGCATTTCCGGCCAGCAAAGAAACGTCCTAAAATTCGAATTTAATCTATGATAAATCCCAAGCACCGGTTCCAATATTAGTATCCACTGACCCACAGGTAGCTGAACAGCCTATCATTGGGTTCAACGTAATTGAAGCAGTTCTCAGTCAAAAGAGGGGCTATGAGTCAGAAAAAGAGACCATCTGCGAAGTGAGTAAAGCTTTCTGTCTGCCATTCAAAACAGCAAAGTTGGTGCTAAAGTTAATTCAGTCTACAGATTCTGGAAGTGAAGCA
Source organism: Semotilus atromaculatus (assembly GCA_031834385.1). Taxonomy (NCBI): domain Eukaryota; kingdom Metazoa; phylum Chordata; class Actinopteri; order Cypriniformes; family Leuciscidae; genus Semotilus; species Semotilus atromaculatus. Next base: position 35,881,795 of record JAULUF010000009.1, on the reverse strand, counting down.
GGTATTGTGCAGACGGGAAGGAGACTAATTAATTTACCAGCTAACCAAGTCACAACTGCATTGGTTAAGATCAATACAGGGTCTCAGTTTAAAGGTCAAAGTCTACTACTAGTCCCAAGCATAGAGCCTTCACTGCCAGAAGGGGTCGCTATTGAAGAAGGAGTAGTTACTGTTCCCGCTGACAGATTTGCTGTTGTACCAGTGCCGATTGCTAACACCAATAACTATGCTGTTACCTTAGATCGTCGAATAGTCCTGGATCATCTTCAAGTAATAAAATCTGTTTTTTCTGTGGCTACAGAACAGACAAATAGGGGTGATTCCACAGTCAGCAAAGACCAGGACAACATTGACAACAGTAACAGTAAAGAGAATGTGAGTAAAGGTGATTCACAGAGACAAAAACCAAGTCAATGGGATCCTCCTGTCTCCCTGGATCATCTGAGTGGAACACAGAAGGAGAGAGTGAGACGGGTGTTGAGGGAGGAGTGTCATGCTTTTGGTTTGATGAGGATGACATCGGCTGTATTCCGTCATTGAACCTATTATACTTCACGATACCTCACCTGTGAAGAAAACATATGGGTCAGTTCCAAAACCGTTACATCAGGAAGTGAAAGAGTACTTACAGGACTTACTGAATCGTGGGTGGATTGAAAAGTCCAGGTCACCCTATGCATCACCGATGGTCTGTGTAAGAAAGAAAGATGGGACATTGAGATTGTGCTGTGATTACAGAGAACTGAACAGAAAATCAGTACCTGATCGACATCCAATTCCAAGAATACAGGACATGCTTGACTCATTAATCGGTAGTTCCTGGTTTTCAGTGTTGGATCAGGGAAAAGCCTATCATCAGGGGTTCCTGGATGAGAAAAGCAGACCTTTGACTGCCTTCATAACTCCCTGGGGACTATATCATTGGGTGAGGATACCATTCGGCCTCAGTTCAGCTCCAGCCGAGGAGTGTCTGGTAGGTCTTAGAGATGTTGTGTGTCAACCCTACCTTGATGATAATCTTGTCCATAGCTCTAGTTTTGAAGACCATGTCAGTCACCTCAGAGCTGTTTTACAGAGATATCAGCAGCATGGTGTAAAGCTCAGCCCTCGTAAATGTGAGATCTTTCAGAGGAAGGTTATGCAGCAATTATTTTCTTCTTATTGATCTTTTGTCGTAAATGTGCAATATAAATAGTGAACTTGAACTTGAATGTCTGACAGACTGTCTGACTACTTTACAAATTCAAGACTGTTTGATTGTCTGAATAAACAACGCATTCTCATCCCAAGGCGTCATATTCTGACACTTTGACAAAGCGTCTAAATCCAACGCCCATGGAACCCTTTAGCGTCAATATAACACGCAGAGAGATGGGTAGGTTTAGGTATGGTGTAGGGTTAGGGTTAGACCGCTAGGAGGCGCCTTCTGACCCATATATTTCGGCGTCTCATATTGACGCTAAAGGGTGCCATGCGCGTTCGATATAGACGCTTTGGCAAAAGCGTCATTATATTACGCCTTGGGATGAGAACGGGCTGGAATAAACAGCCAGAAACAGCAGTGTTTCAGCAACACAAGGAACTACACAGATGATGCTGTGTGAAAATGTGTGACAGAAAAATATGGACATAAACATCAGCAAAGAGACAAATGTGGGATCCTGATGTATCCATGTAGACAAATACACACAATTCACATTATTTCACAAATAATAATAATTTACTGCAGTACCTTCAGCATCTTGACTGAGTCCAGAGTGAATGAGGGACATGAGCTCTAAAAGCAGAAGAAGAAAAGATATGAAGCTTTTCCATTCATTCAATCTGTTCTGATGCTCATTCAGGAGAACTGATGGTTTATTCTCCAGCATTTAACATCATAACACAATGACGACACAGGACTCATGAACTGATACGAGTTGATTCACTGATGGATTCAATGATTCACTGATGGATTCACTGATTCACTGATGGATTCACTGATTCACTGATGGATTCACTGATTCACTGATGGATTCACTGATGGATTCACTGATGCACTGATGGATTCACTGATGGATTCACTGATTCACTGATGGATTCACTGATTCACTGATGGATTCACTGATGGATTCACTGATGCACTGATGGATTCACTGATTCACTGATGGATTCACTGATTCACTGATGGATTCACCGATTCACTGATGGATTCACTGATTCACTGATGCTCAACAATAAAGCAGCAGTTTGAACCACTGAGTTTCACAACATACAACATATGATGTTATTCTCATCAGTTAATGTGATCAATCAGTGAGTCTCTTTTGCTCTTCTTTCTGTTCGTTTCAGAAGTTTCATATTAGTTTTGCTCCCTCTTGTATTATGCTTTTTTATGTTCCATGAACTAGGCTATTCATGTTCCATATCAATATCGTTTTCTTTCTTGCTGCATTAAAAATGAAATGGTTAAACTACGTATATACGTATAGGTTGGTTGCCGGAGCTCGCTCACTATTGTCTCTCTCTCTCTCTCTCTCATATATATATATATATATATATATAATCATCGTACACAAATCAAATGAAACTTCTTTGTGTGATTATTTTGCAGCGTAAATTGCGAGTCAGACTCATATTTAGAAGCTAGTACATGAAATAGAAATAAACATGAAATATACCTGTGTGTGTCAGAACCAAGCGGCAACATTCTAATCTGAAACATGAAGCCTATACATCGAAACTCGCTAGGGGCCGGTCCCAAAAGGGAGCAGATGTCCATAGACCCCCATGTTAAAATGTCCGTTTTCACAGCATAAATTCATGTTTTTACAGGTTGGTCCCATGGACTTTTATTGTATTTTTCGATAGGTTCCGAGTGCCTGACAACTGTGAGGGGGGTGAATTTTTTTTCTAACTCGTTAGTTTAGATCGTATTTAGATATAAAATGTATGACAAATAAGGTCGGTTAACTTTGATTGACAGCTGATAACGGGCTGCGCCGAGTGGAATTTGACGTCTCGGCCATGATCTGACACAACACATCACACCACCTCTGTATCCTTTCTGAACATTTGTATTTTTGATTTCCCAAGATTTTGCATGATGCAAAATGATTTGCCCATACCCCCCATAAACGGCCTCAAAACCGTTCTTCAGAAAGTCTATGGGTGACGTCACAGACGCTTTGTCCATATTTTTTACAGTCTATGGTCAGAACAGTGAGAACACACACACAGGTATGTGTGTGTGAGAACACACACACGTATCAGAGTTTAGTCCGTGAGTCCACTTGGATAGTCTGTTTTAATCAGAGACATTTCAGGCTGTCTGTGGAGGTTTGATCGATCTGAGTGTCTGATTGGCAGCCTGAGCGTGACGGGGCACTCCAGTTTCCCAAAAGTTGAATCTGGCTCAAATTCTCTCGTCGGATGCCGGCGGCGTTTTTTTTTTTTTTTTTTTTGCCGGCTTCCCTGTCCCTGTCTGAACGCGCGTAGAAAACTCATAAACTTATTTTTAATCTCTTGTGTTTCTCTGGAGAATCAACCGTTCCAGAAGAAAGGGCCCTCCAACAGAAGGAATGAATGAAACACAATTCAGAGCCTTTCACCCAAGTGCAGTCCTACATGAAGGACACAGCGTTATGCAGAGCCAACTGGATCTGGGCTAATAGCTCCAAGGACATACTGGACATCCTCATCTCACCAGTCCGGGTATGGTTCGGTTCAACTGGAACATATAGTAGCCAGGGCTCTCAAGTTTTGAAGACAGGCAAGAGTGACATCCCCCCAGGGGGTCAAAGGGGGGCGGGTCGCGGGAATGGGGGTGTTTTATTAATAACATTATTATTAGTGTTTTTGTTGTTGTTATTAATAATTGCTGAATACAAATTTGAATGTTATACTGATTTAACCCATGTCTGCATGTCCATTTAAAATCTATTTAAGTAACAATAAAAATACATTACAGAGCAGTATTCTGGATGACTGTCTCATTTAGGCCTATGCCATAAACATAGAATTGGTTGTATTATTTAGAGAAATTTGTATTCATGAACATTGTAATCAACCTTTTGGGGATTTAATGTGCAATGTACTTTGATCTCTTGCACACTCAGTTTTGGAGTCACTGCAAGTAAAAGTTGTTGCCTGTGCTGGTTGACTTCAGTGCCTGCTGTCTCTGGGCCAGGATCCTCTAACCTGGCTTTTTTAGGGGGCTTTCCTCTCAGGGCGAATGAGAGGATGCATAATTGCTTTTTACTTGACATCTTTGAAAGACAGATGCAATGATTAATGCATCCATGGCCAGGATATAATTATAAAATATGACATTTAAAAGTGACCTATAAGATATAGACTGACTGTGCAATACACTTGAATTTATTTAGTGCTAATAAAATTTGTAAGCCTATTTGGAGAGAGAGATGTTTATAATGTGACAATATGTCAGTCATCGTGTGATAACGAGAATATGACCAGGCCTAGACTACTTGTTCTCAGCAGGTGTTGTCAGTGAACAGGCTTTAAACTGTTGGCTAAGTTACAGACACTCATAAAAAACTGATGCTAATTATCTGGGAAACATTCTCTAACAGCAGTCAAGTTGTCATTGTTTGTGTCAAACAAGTTGTGAATTTGTTGTAACATTAAAACAGGAGACCATGACTTACTCTGTGCTCAAAGTGCTGCTCGGAGATCCAGTGTTTCCTCTATGGCTGAACCAAACTTTCGAAAGATGTTGTGCAGAATCACGTGAACAATTCCAGGATATGCTTTTTTTTCATTGGTTGTTGTATTAAATCTTACCCAGATACAATAATGCTATTTTCTGATTGGCTATTGTATTTTATTTATTTATTTATTTTGGCTGGTAAGTGGCAGGGTTGAATTCTAGGGGAGACGCGCATCTCGCGCTTGATTCCTGTCGGTTCTAGTGAGAGCGGCGCGGGCAGAGAATTTTTGGGCGCCGCGGCATAGCCTATTAAATATATTATAAATAGTTTTTCCGCGTGAGAAATACAATGTGTGGCGGGAGGGCGTGACAAAAGACCGAAATGAGTGACTGTCACTCTCAATGCGTGACAGAGCCCTGAGTAGCAATACTTTATTTACAAACACCTTATTTACATGTTGTATCAAAGGAGCAGATATCAAATTTTTTCCTTTGTTCCCTGTGTTTTTTTAGATTGCTCAGGACTTCCAGGTGCTGCATGTTGAGGCTGCAAATAAATGATTTGAGACCTGGCTCCCTGAATATGCTGAAAAGATACTTGGCCAAGCAGGACAACAAACTCCCTTCACTTACTGTCGAGGACATGACACTGGGTAAGTTAAAATGGACATTTTAAGTTTCATTTAAAAGTAGCATTTCAAGCTTTCTATATTTCTCAGATCTGTGAGGCACAAGCTGAATTTCGTGTGCAATTCAAGTATTCGTGCCGGCGCCTCATTACATTGTCTGCTATATATATTTGCTTCTTATTTATTAAATACAGGCAATATAGAAAATATTTTAAAATGTCTTTCTACAAAACAAAACTCAATGAAGTGGTCAAAATCATGTCTCCAGACATTTTGTGCGTCTTATGGTGTATCATATCTTTCTCATGCTGCATGCTCACTTTCATAATCAACATTGATTAAATTAAAACATAACATTAGTATATACTATTTAAACATAAATATTAAACTAAATAGGTTTTCTTTAATGGCTACAACAAGTTGTCGTCAGCCACAACATAATGACGTCACATATTTTCCATATTTAATATTTAAAAAATGACATATAAAAAAAAAAAATAGAAAAAAACGGAGTCAACTGCGAGCGTACAGATTCACGGGTCAAAAACAGATAAATGACTTCAAAATCCGTTTTGCACGTTTTGCACATGTGGGCGGTCGTGAGACGCCCCTTTCAAGATGGTGGAACGACACGGAAGCCTCCATAGACTTACCCGTCCCATGTAATTAAAGATAATACATTATTCGAGGATCATTGGCCATTGGCCGAGGTCATTTTACACCAAGAGGACATATTTATGAATAAAGACATTGATTTTAGCTAATAAAATACTTAAAAAAAACTACACAGTGTACCTTTTAAAGAGCATTGATGTAACATTAAATAAACCAGTGGGTATTTAACTACTTTCCTGCAGAGTTTAGCTCAAACCCTATAATGAAAAACAAACTAATCAAAATCTTCAGGATTACTAGAAACATACATGCATTTGAGTTCGATCAGGGTTCTAACAATGTTCAGAGGAGCAAACAAGTAAAAATCCACACCTATTTATTTAGCTATTGGTTTATACAGAATATTTGATACAGAATAAAACTGGCATGTTTAATTTCACAGACGAGTGATCTAGAACAAGCAACATATTATTATCAAGCTATGGAAGAACATACACAACAACACATACCCAATTTTTTTTTTTTTTTTTTTTTACAGTTTATGGTTATGACAAATATAATTTTCACAGGTTTATAAACACAATACAATTTTTATAAGGAAATAAACACATTGGGGAATGCCCCACTACTGAGTTCCTGATTTTTATAATGATATAGATAAGCAATAAGAGTAAAGAGCAAAAGTGCTGTTTTTCCTGGAAAATCATATTGCAAATCTGATATTGTTATAGAACAGTTTAATAAACAAGTTTATATTAAGTAACTTACATTTCGGACACATATTGTCTGTTTTTGCTAAATGAAAATAGGTCATAAAAAATAGCTTTATACAAAGCCACATCGTTGCACTCGTCTGAGCAACACGTAATGAAAGAATCTCTGAACGAATGATATGAATTAGAGCTGGACAATTAATCACAATGAAACCGCTCCGGATTTGGCAAAGGCTGCGATTATTTAATGCACAGTTTGTCAGTGCAGAACGGCTGATAAATGCGGCTCAATCTGAACGCCAGAGGGCGTCTCACACACACACACACACACACACACACACACACACACACACACACACACACACACACACACACACACACACACACACACACACCCATCTGAACACCAGAGGGAGTCTCTCACACACGCCAAATATGCCCCGCCACAGAAATAACAATAACACACGTCATTCCAGGAAGTTCCTGTCGGATATATATCTGTTGCTGAATAGACAGAAGATTGAAATGCTTTGATTGATTAAACATGACTAATAAACACACAATTGCATTATTCTGTGTAAGAATCACATCATCTCACTGAAGGATGAGCTCAACTGTCCTTATGAAGTGAGTTTGGAGTAAAACCGTGTTATTAAATGTTGTCTTTTGTTGGATAAGAGGTTCATAAATGCTTCTCATGTTTGGAAAGATGTTTGACGCGTGTTGCTTTTTCAAATGCATGTTATAAGTGACACAAACTCGCAGTGCTTTCAGAAGGAGCAGCGTTTACAGAGCCGTACATCAATGACAATTTGCGCAAAAAAAAAAAAAAAAAAAAAACAAAATCGCAGCCTTTGCGATTTCACCATTAATCGTGCAGCCCTAATTTGAATAAATGGTTCAATGACTCACTCATTAAGACAGTGATTTGCTGCCACCTACTGGAGGATTTACACTGCACTCTGGAGTACAAGTACAACACGACAATGATGTGCTAAAAAAAATAACATTTTTTTCTTTGTACAGATGACAAAATTATCAAAACGATCCCTGTTCACACGGATCAGTTAAAATGACTTCTGACGCTGTATTACGCACGCCAGACAAGCAGTTGGCGATGTGGCTTTATAAAGAAAAACACTCCTGCGCACACACACATTATTTTACTATAGTTCACTCGAGCCGAACGCACAGACATAAAGACACAAATTACATAATGAATAATTGTTTGTCCCATTTTCATTCTAAGGATGTTAATCTTGATAATACTGTATTATTGCTTTGTCTTCTGGGTCCATTTCATCTTCACAAAGCCAGAAACATTCACTGTAATCCTAATATTAGAATGTTCTCTCATATAAAGTCACTTTTAATTCCTTTAAGAAAATTTCAACACCTTTGAACACAAGAGCTTTGAAAAATGAACATCATCCTTGAGTCTGTTTTAAGGAACCTTTAATTTAAAAAGCCTATAGACTAAACTCGTCATACGCATGTGCATGACATCACTGTTTTCACAGATCCTTGTTTTTGTATTTACACGGAGATAAGGGTCTCGTTTTCAAAAACTTGCACTTTGAAACTTGTTTTTTATTTTTTCGTGCCCCCCCAAACTGCATTGTCGTGTAAATGAACGCCCAAAACGCATAAAAAGTATTTCGTCAGGCTCGTTTATTGCCTGTAAAAATACCTCAATAGCCTTTGTTTGTATCACGAATACATTCCACATTACATTTAGCCTGGTTAAAACCAGACCATTCACAGCTGTAACTGAGTTATGGTCTGGCAAAGCTTCATAGACAAATCATTTCCAAAGGGGCGTCACCATCGGACTTCGCTCAAATGCCTCTGGGCGCAATTGGATAGACCTAAAACCAATCAGAGCGATGAAGGAGATGACGTGTGCAGAGTGACGGAGAAACATCTTTGAGTGTTGTTCTTTGCTCGGGTTTTAACAAAAAGGAAACGTTCAAATCGCTTAAAACAGACGCGACAGCTGATTCAAACCAGTGATGTTCCACGGCGGCATCCATCTTTGTAATGTACAAATCTGCTTTACCGTCGCTGCGCTGTCGTCATCGTGTAAAGCCGCCCCAACGTTTCTGATTGGTGCCTCGATTTCGGCGGATTGGAAATGGGCTTGAATGAGGTCTTTGCCAGACTAACTTGCAGAGCAAATCTAAATTTGCCGGAAGTTGTCTGGGTTTTCCCAGGCTACATTACATTACAATAGCAAGAATCACTATATTCTGTCAAATAGTGTAAGCTTTATCCAGGGTTGGGGAGTAACGGAATACATGTAACGGCGTTATGTAATCAGGATACAAAAATCCAGTAACTGTAATTCGTTACAGTTGCGTAAAAAAATTTAGTAATCAGATTATAGTTACTTTTTGAAAAAAGGGGGAATACTTTCAGGATTACAATGGTTTCATTTAAAACTAAATAAATCAGTATTTTGGCATAATAACACTATATTAAGCGTTGCTTGATTAATGACTCACGACACGACTCGTGTGCCACCCGCTGGTGCACGCGCAAAATAACAGCTCTCACTACAATCTCCTCAGACACGGATCGAGTCACTGCTGCTAGAAACGATGCTGTCCACGGGTAAAAATGCTTTAATTTCTTGGAAATTCCGCAGCTTTTTTGTTTTTAAAGAAGAAAATACCAACAACATGGCACCTAAAATGTCCTGTCATATCTCTTCTCACTTAACGCGATGTTCACTGCTAGGTCACGTAGGGGAACTCCCACTGCCAACGGCCCAAGTTCAGACAGGCAAATTAAGAAAGATCACGGCTTTAGTCAACGTGTAGGCCTATTTTAAAATAAACTAATATGTAGATTGTGTAGAATTTTTAAATGTTCTGTTTTTATTATTTCCTTGTAGCTTACATGTTAGTTAAAAATAAAACAAAATAATATGTACTACTATACTGTAGCCACTAGATGTCTGTATAGTCCTTTACATAAATATTTATTCAGGGCTGTGAAATTCTTAATAAACAAAAGTTGTTGTTTTTAAATAATATCTGTCCTTGAAGTAATCCAAAAGTAATCAGTTACATTACTTTCATATTGTGGTACTTGGATTACGTTACTGAATACTTTTTTTATGAAGTAATTTGTAACTGTAACGGAATACATTTTTAAAGTAACCCTCCCAAGCCTGGCTTTATCTAACAAGCGTTCTCAGGGAATGTTTGTTATGCTTGGTGTTGACGTGTTTTATATATTGTTTATTTATTTATTCTATATACTATTTCTATATATTACGCCCCCCCAATCCAATATTTTCAACAATATTTTCAAACCATATGTTGACAGAATTAACAGTACGAGTCTTTTTAAACAGGTTAATATGAGGTTGGAGTTTCTTCCTCTGTTACGGCGTACTGACTTTGGTCTTCAGCAGTTGAAACTGTGAAATACACACAAAAACATTTTCAACATTTAAACGGACATGTCTTATGTTAAAAAAAAAAATCACTGCAGTTGACATCATCTGTTTGAAATATAGATTTATATAATATAAAAAAGGCATATCTGTCAGTGAGAGAATATGTGAATCATTTGAGAGACACAGAGAGAGAGAGAGACAGAGAGAGAGAGAGAGAGAGAGAGACAGAGAGAGACAGAGAGAGAGAGAGAGAGAGAGAGAGACAGAGAGAGACAGAGAGAGAGACAGAGAGAGAGAGAGACAGACAGAGAGAGAGAGAGACAGAGAGAGAGAGAGAGACAGAGAGAGAGAGAGACAGAGACAGAGAGAGAGACAGAGAGAGAGAGAGACAGAGAGAGAGAGTTCCGATGGCAGTTGGCAGCAAAAATATCAGCTCCTGATATCACCATTGTTTTTGCCAGAAAATGTATGTTTTTTAGGACTCAACCTGTAATTAGATGACTGAATACTTAACTGTGAACAAAAGAGGCAGAAGATTTTTAAGGTAAGACCTCTGAAAACAATTACAATTTTTTTTGTCATCACCTAAAAACTGTAGAGAAACTCAACATATCAAGCTAACTGCTAGCCAAGCTAACATTCCGTGGCAGTTAATTCAGTTGAGAACAACATGGGCCTACCTAAAGCAGAGGCATTTTTCAAAAATGAAGAGGAGCTGGAGATAATATATCCAGTAGAAGTTAAATCTACCAAAGATAAGAAAAAGATGAAAGAAATGATCTTAAGAGAGAACCCAGAGATACTGCTGTCTGACTACAGTGGACCAGAAGACAACAGAGTCCGGTGTAACCTGCCGTTCTTCACTGAACACCCATCAGCCTGGCACACCATCCTCAGCTCTGCCATGACATGCAGAAGAAAAGGAGGCATCAGTAAAGGCAGACAACTCACTCTGGAAGGAGACAACGACACAAAGCTGATTGTGAACCTGTACCATAATGGAACAGTCATGGTCCAGGGACCAGAAACCAGCCTTAATGAATTCCAGAGGAACTTAAAAAACCTTAAATTGGAGGTTCAAAAGATTAAGAAAGATCCTGAAGTGAAGAGAAGCACAGAGGAGGGACCCTGCAACACAACGGCCACAAACACTGACCCCGGCTCAAGAACCCCTCTGACAGACAGACACATCAGCACTCCTGCGTCTCCCAGGATAAAGGCCTTGAGAGACAACATCGCTGAGCTGGAGCCAGAGTCACTGTCGAGCCCTCTTGAGGTGTCGTGGGCTAGTCGACGAAACACTGAGGACGGAAGGTGCCCACTTGAAGACCCTAGAGATGTCCCCTACTCGGCTCAATCCAGACGGTTGTCGTGTTGGTCCACTAGGGAGACCACACTGTAGTTGCAGCCGTCGTGTGTGCTGACGCGCCAAGTACACTGCAGCCGTTAACGCCGGACAGAAGGGGAGTCACACCCTCATATGGAAAGAAGCGTAAATGGATGGAGAAGCATAGTTTACTGTAAAGCTACGTCTTAGTGTTGCTTATCTTGGCGAAAGCCGAGTACAAATCAGCATGAAGTTTTAACATCTACTCTCGTGTAATGGAAATCCTGAAGTGAAGAGAAGCACAGAGGAGGGACCCTGCAACACAACGGCCACAAACACTGATCCCGGCTCAAGAACCCCTCTGACAGACAGACACATCAGCACTCCTGCGTCTCCCAGGATAAAGGCCTTGAGAGACAACATCGCTGAGCTGGAGCAGGACTTCTTCAGCACACACACAAGAAAGAGCTCCTTCACTCCTGAACGCATCCCAACCACAGCTCAACATCAGCAGTGTGTCAGTCCACAATCACTGAGCTCCACTCCTGCAACCACACAATCTCACCAAGCCCCCCAGAGGAAAGCCAGCGACAGCATCACTCCATACCCTCCACCGACTACACCATCCACGAGCACCGGCAGAGAACAGGCGAGTAAAGACAACATCGTCATCCTCTGCGACTCCAACGGCCAACACCTCGACCACAGACGTCTGTTTCCGGGCAGATCTGTGAAGAAGTTCTGGTGTCCCACCTCACACTCTGCTTTGAGACTGCTGCGAGAGGGAGTGTTGGGCGCACCGTCACACATCATTCTCCACACCGGAACAAACGACCTCAGTGCGAGGGTGGACGTCACTAAAGCCCTGTCCAACGTGGTGAAAACAGCCAGCAGGATCTTCCCCGGAGCCAAGGTCATCATCTCAACCCTTCTACCTCGCAGAGACGTCCCTCAACGGATCAACAACACAATCAACGCGGAGATAGCTAACATCTGTGCTTCAATGCCGAACGTTCACATAGCCAACATAGCCACGCATCACCCATGAGCATCTATACGACCGTGTCCACATCCATCGAGAGGGCATGAGACTGTTCGCAAAAACCATCAAGGAGTCAGCCCTGAAACCCCGTCAGAAAACCCCCGTGCGTGAGAAGGTCCGACAGACCGACAGCTACGCCGCTGTAGTGGCAGGATCAGGTAGAGCCGACACCACTGACCTGACCCAGATCAAACACATGCTCAAGATCATATGTGACAATATGTTAGCTTAAATGCTCACAGTGTGTCTGTCAAGAATGATCATTATTTCTTAACTTTTTTTTTTTTTTTTTTTAAAGAAAGAAATTTCTTTCTTTCATTTATTTTATTTTTTTTTATTTTTTTTTTTTTTACTTGTAAAATTGACCGACTCACTATACTTCTATATATCCTCTATATTACCTTTCTAATTGATTAATTTATATTTTAAAACATGATTGGGTCATGAATTTCATACATTTTTCTGGTAAATCCAATATTCGTCAATGTCATCGTTTAAAATAACATGCTATAACATTCAGGGGATGTTCTCTTCTGCTTTTGGGGAGAAAACTACTAACCCTGATTTTGTAAATATTGTATATAGTTCAGACATAATTATATTACTTGAGACATGGTGTCGTTTAGACTCCAAAATCTGCACTCCTCCAAACTACAGAGAGCTACAAATCCCCTCAATCAAACAGCCTAACATTAAAAACGGTAGAGATTCAGGAGGAATCATAGTTTGGTTCAAAGATCATCTGTGGAACTATATTTAGCCTGTGAAAAAAGGAAAAACACATATTTGGTTAAAACTTCAAAAATAACTTCTGTGTTTAGATGAGGACATGTACCTGTGTGCCACATACATCCCCCCATATGAGTCTCCTTATTATAATGAAGACATCTTCCCAACCCTACAGTCAGAGATCGTTTACTTTCAATCATTAGGATCGGTTCTATTAATGGGGGATCTGAATGCTAGAACGGGAAAGGAAGCAGATTACATTACCCCAGATGGAGACAAATATATTAACAACTCACATATATATCAACGGAAACACTTTACGAAGGTACGTCAGAATTATGACAACACGATAAACAAGCACGGAAAACAAGTCCTGCAGCTCTGCAAAAGCCTGGGTCTGTATATAGTTAACGGCAGGACAAAGGGAGATTCTCTGGGTCGATTCACTTACTGCTCACCCCTCGGCAGCAGCACCGTAGATTACGCCATCACTGATGTAGACCACAGTAAAGTCAACTATTTCACAGTAATGCCACAGCTGCCATTATCAGACCACAGTCACACAGTCCTCAGTCTGAACAGATCCGTGAATCTCCGGCCTTCAGACCCGAAGGTTAAACTGCACCCCCTGCCCTCCACATTTATATGGGGTAAAGACAGTCCAGCCCAGTATGAAGCCTAGCTCCACAGCACCCGGGTCCAGAACGTGATAGATTCATTTCTATCTACTTCATTTAGTGAAGAGAAGAAAACTATCAATTTAGCAACTCATCAATTAAAAAAAAATTTTTCTACAGTGGTCAGAAAAGCCCTGAGAAAAAGAAAAAATTATAGATGTAAGAAAGAAATTGCTAAAGATGGTTGGTTTGATAAAGAGTGCCAAAAATTAAGAAAAGAATTAAGATCATTATCAAATATAAAACACAGAGACCCTGCAAACCAACAAACACGAGACAAATATCAGCAAACCCTCAAAACAAGTCACTACTAATACGGAAAAAAGCGGATCACATGAAATCAAAGCTTAATACGATTGAGGAGGCAGTAGATCAGAATTATTTTTGGGAATTATGGAATAAATTGGATAAATCAAAAGAACACAAACACATTCCCATTTATGACCCAAACATCTGGACCGAACATTTTGGAAAACTCTATTCCCAAACCGAACCAACCCTCACCCAAAAACACCTGTAAAAGACCAGCTAAACCATTTAGACCAGCCCATATTACTAATTGAACTAACAGACCAGATAAAATCCCTAAAAAATAAAAAAAATCCCGTGGCGTGGATTTAATATCAAATGAGATGCTGAAACACAGCAGCCCCAAACTGAAAGATGCAATTCTCAAATTATTCAATCTTTTATTAAAAGCAGGACACTTCCCTGAGAAATGGAAAGAAAATTTGATTACACCAATCTTTAAACAGGGCGAGAAGTACGACCCAAATAATTATAGGGGCATCACAGTGGGCAGCAACCTGGGCAAACTCTTCTGCTCCATCATCAACGACAGGCTAGTTCAGTTCCTCCAAGAACACAAGATCCTAAACAATTCTCAGATCGGATTTATGCCTAAACCGAGAACATCAAATCACATCTACGCACTCCACACACTCATACAAAAACACGTCCAACAAACAAAACAAGGGAAAATATTTGGCTGCTTCATTGATTTTAAAAAAGCCTTTGATTCGGTATGGCACAATGGACTTTTCCTAAAACTAATCCAAAGTGGAATAGGAGGAAGGACATATGACATCATAAAGGATATATACAATGGGAACAAATGTGGGGTTAAGATTAATGACAAACATACTGATCATTTCAGTCAAACTAAAGGAGTCCGTCAAGGCTGCAGCCTCAGCCTGACTCTCTTTAATATCTATATTAATGAATTGGCTTCAGCACTTGAGAAGTCCTCCTGTCCTGGTCTGACCCTCGAGGACAGAGAGATCACCAGCCTCCTGTACGCTGACGATCTCCTGCTCCTGTCTCCTCATGAAGAGGGTCTGCACCAAAGCCTCTCGCTTCTGGACCAGTACAGCAGCGACTGGGCCTTACCCATCAACATGGACAAGTCCAAAATCATGATCTTTCAGAAAAAACCTCGCCTTACTGACAAAAAATACAAATTTACACTTGGGGGAACAATTCTTAATCATGTCACCTGTTATAATTATTTGGGTCTGACAATCTCAGCTTCTGGAAAATTTGACACTGCAATAAAAGATCTGACTGATAAAGCACGTAGGGCCTATTACAGTATAAGGAAACCCCTGTTCAAATTTAACCCCCCCCCCCCATTAAACTGTGGCTGAAAATCTTTGACAGCATCATCAAACCCATCCTCCTTAACGGCTGTGAAATCTGGGGCCCCAAATTTAATCTAAATTACGAATCCTGGGACAAAACCCCCACGGAAATGTTCCACCTTGAGTTCTGCAAGAACAGAGAGAGAGAGACAGACAGAGAGAGAGAGAGACATACAGACAGACAGAGAGAGAGAGAGAGAGAGAGATCAGACAGAAGTTTTACCTCTCGCTCTGTAACATTTGTAAAGCAGCACGACTGTCGCCAGCAGATACGGAGAAGCTGCCAGAAGAAAACTGAGGATGTTGAAGACAGAAATCTGACCTGAGAAACAGAAACACAAGAACATTATTGAGCAACATTACGGAGCTCTGAAGGGCTTTCAGGAAGTTTCTTGAGGAACCCAAAGTTTGTGAGTGAATATAAAAGCTTTGAAATATTTGTCCTGCCTCGTATTATTTAACCACCACTTCCCTTTTAGAGCTCTGTAGTAAACGAATAGTTCATTAAAAAAAATGTATATCCTGCCAAAATTGACTTGCCTTCATGATGTTCAAACCTGTATGAATTTCTTTCTTGTGTGCATAAAATATATTTTGAAGGATTATTTATGAACAAAAACCAATTAACTTCTTATGTTCCCAGAAGAAAGAAATTCACACGTTTCGACTGACATTAGAATGAATAAATGATGATGATTATTAAAGTTATTCATTTTAATGTTTGAGGGGTAAGAAAAAAAAAACATTCTCCTCTTCAGAACACAACTGTATGTTTGACACTGAACACATATGAGCACAATCAGATTCATTTCTCGCTGCTTTCAAGTGAAAAACTAATTAATATTTTATTAAAAGTCAGATTTTGATAGGAAAGTGGCTAACATGTTTGATTTGATTTTAGTATAATGCTGAAACACTCTTGACTTCATTGAATTGTGGTATGTTGTTTATAAGGTGTTGATTTCACTAAATTACAGTATTGTCACGATCATTAGCTGGAGTGTCCTTGATAGCCACAAGAAGTCACTCAATCCCAGACTAGTGGCTCTCTGTCATGGACTTCATTACCCATAATTCTTTGCCCGGACTCATCAACAATGTCTCATTAACCTTGTTAGCTCACCCTTTATAAGCCTGGTCAATTCAGTCTTTCATAGCTAAATATTGAATGTGTCTTAACTGCATTTCTGAGCCGTTGTATCCTGTCTTGTTGTTTTGATGCTCGTTCAGTTGGATTTCTCTGATCGCCTCAGTCCTTAACTCGGTTATTATTTGGATCTTCAGCCTTCGTGTCTCCAAGCAGTACAAGTTTATTTTGCAAGTGATTTGATGGTTATGCTTTCATTCACGTCAAACAATAAACACTGACGTCAATAACTGATATTGCTTCAGCAGAAATAAGAGCCAGAGACTATATAATATATAATAGCATATAATGGTGTGGCGTTTCTCATCAAATCATCTCACCGTTAAAGACTCCTCTGACTGAGATCCAGCTGTGGAGTGACTGTCCTCTCTCTGTTTTACAGTAGTAGAAACCCTCATGTGACTCTGAGACAGTAGTGATGTTCATCTCTCCTGTCGTCTGATTCTGGATCAGTGATCCGTCTTTATAGAAATCAGCGCTGAGGATCGGGGAGTTTGTAGATCGATGTAAACAGTGTAGAGTCAGAGTCTCTCCCTCAATCACAGGATCAACAGAACTGTCCAGAATCACCTCACCGTCTACAAACACAAGAAATGTGTGTTTAATACTGTAAATGGTAAGAATTATTATGAATTGTACTTTATACCTCTCAAGCTTTTTAATGCTATAGTGTTGTGTGGTCTAACCCGATCTCATGAGAAAACACAATTATTTTATGAGTAGATCATTGTTTTTTTTTGTTTTTGTTTTTATTTAAAAGAAAAAAGTAAGCATTATAGGACAATTAATTCTTTGTTTCTTATTGGTGTTTCACTGTCACATGGTCACAGCTGATCACTTTTGCTCTCTTTATTATTTCCTATAGTGGATTGGAGAGGAAACTTTCTGTTGACCGTTTTGCATCAGTTTGAAAATCATATCAAGCTTTATATGCCTTATCAAAAAAAAATCGAAAGCAACCAATTAGCCACCAATTTGCCAGAATGTAAAACAGTTACAAATTGTTATGAGAGTTTGCTGGTTGTGTATCAGATTTTTAAGCACTGGCTTAAAATCATATCCATTTTCCAGCTTGATCTGCCAATGTATATAGTAAGAGACTGTCGGATGAACGTGAATTGTTTGATTGCTTTGCTTTTATGTGGCATTTAAGGGCAGGTTCATCTAACATCACAATAATAGATACGTGTGGAAAAACTAATTCAAATTGTACAGATGTCAGTCTGCGACCAGCTGTACAGAAAATAGGAAAATGAATATAGACTTTTTGTTAGAATTTAGATTAAAATGAATGCAAATGTCATGATTATAAACCGGACTCACCATGTACAGTGATGTTTCGAGGACGACGCTTCTCTCCAGATTCAGACTCACACCAGTACACTCCAGTGTCAGATGTGCTGAGAGAGTCGATTACACATCGAGATCCTGTTTGTTTTGAACAAGTTTGTGTGTCTTTGTCTGTGTATCTTCTCACTGTCCATCCAGCAGAGTTACTCTGATCCTCACAGCTCAGAGAGAGAGAGGCAGATGAGAAGTGTTGACTTCTGCTGGGATTGATGACCAGAGACACTGAAGCAGAAACACCTGAAAAGAGGAAAATCTCCATCAGAACTGACAGCACAGAGACTGCAGTGAAACACAGATCCGGATGAGCACATAAACCCTCACCAGTGAGCCACAGTGTCTGTGAGCTGCTGTTGTGTGTGTAATAGGCCGGTCGTCCTCTCTCTGCTCTGCACGTATAAACTCCTGTGTGCTGTAGAGCAGCAGGACTGAGAGTGTAAGATCCTCCAGCTCCTCTGCTGCTGTCTGACAGATGATCATGATCTCTGAACCAGCTGAACGTCCAGCCTGTAGAGGAGCCTGAAACCTCACAGATCAGAGTCACGGATTCTCCTTCAGTCAGCCACGGCTGTGGAGACACTCGCACTGACGCCTGAGCTTCAGCTGAACAAAACATCATGAGTTACAGAGCCGTAGACAAACTGATGGAGAAGCTGAACACAACAAACACACACTCACCTGATACAGTCAGTGGAACAGCATCACTGACGCTTGATCTCTGTGAGTCTGATCTCTCTCCTCTACATCTGTAGTTACCGCTGTGAAAGTATTTAACATTGCTGATGTTCAACTCTTGTGTTGAGCAAAGACTGACAGCATTTCTGTGTGTCTTTTTATTATCTCCACTGGTGCAGCAGTCTTGTTCTGTACATCGATTGGTAGAGTTTCTATCCCAGTTGTCGGTTCCCTCTATTTCCCATCTGTATGTCCACTCAGTGTCTCCTGCCCACTTTATATCACATCTGAGAGTGACTGTTTCTCCTCTAAACACTCGTTCATCAGGTCGTACCGTCACCACAGCTTTAAGAAACACTGTACAAACACAGATTATTGCATTTATAGTTTCAGAAGTTCTGTAGATATTGTTCTGATCTGTATTTGTTGCATCACACACTACAGTCTCTCTCACCTGTAACATTTACCCACAGTGCATCACTGTAGTGTGTGTAATAGACTGGTTTCCCTCTTCCAGCTCTACACCAGTACTGGCCTCCATCAGACACTGAGTCAATCTTCAGGCTGTAGGAGTGTGTGTCTGTCTTCTCTGTCTCAGGGTTCAGTGTGTGTTTGTACCAGTAAAAGTCCCAGTCTCCAGTGGACGGATCCATGCGACAGGTCAAAGTCACTGTGTTTCCAGTCAGTGCAGCTCCTGCAGGATCTGATGTGAGTTCAGGCTTCGGCTTTAGATCTGCAGGAGAACAAACACAGATGCAGATCCTCGAAACAGATCCTTTTTCACACTAGACCCGTAAGCAGAGCGTAAAAGCATAGAGTATTTTTTCAGCAGCCGGGTTAAAACCGCTGACACACGTAGCAGGAGCGACAGCGTCACAATAGTTTCGGCCCTGAGTCTATGTTTGCTGCGTCGCTTACACTGAATTAAAGCCACCATGGACTGTTCTTCTTCAAAATATACCCAAGTTAACACGAAAAACAAAACAAAATCACCAAAAACTTATATTAGTGTTGTGTGTTCCACAATAACCATATCTCTATACAGTAAGTGTGTGTGTGGGACAGTATGAGGGGAACACTGATGCCCATCATTAATAAAAGCATGTGACAGAGAGTGGTTGGAGGAGAACACTGAACATCAGGACATTGTTCGATACTCGTCTGTATATGGAGTACCAAGTCTCGGTTCATCTGAACGTGACAAACACTGCCAGTGTGAAAACACAATGTGTAAAAAGTGAACATGTCCAGTTGTTGCTTTAAGGAGGTATTTCTACCTGATACTACAAATATTACAGCTGTTGTAATCTACTTCAATCAGGTTTATGGACCATAAAAAAGGGAAAGCTGTTTAAAACTGAACTGAGTTACACTGACCCTACAAACAATGTCCATCACAGCTCAGGACGGACACATGCGCTCCTGCTCCTTACTGATGGACAATTTTGCGAGTTGTTACACACTATTTTAAGGATTTTAAATATTTTAACATATTTGCATTATTTCTGCGTCAGACTGAAACTACATAAAACACTTGTCTGGCGCTGCATTGCTCCGCGTGTGTGATAGAGTCATTATGTCGTATCAAAGTGAAAATCCCAATTGACAGCGCTACTCTTCAGCACAATGGTAACCACAAAATACAACAGCAGAAACTCCTCTAAATGTCCGACATAACAACATGACATCATGACTTTGCGTAAACATACACGCCACTTTCAAATCAAGTGGCGTACTATCTATACGCATTTTCAGCTATCCGCGTGTATGTCCACGCCGCGTGTATGCGCGTGTATGTCCACGCCGCGTGTATGTGTACGCCGTTAAATTTCCGAGCGAAACTAAGCAAAATGAATATCTACATCTGGGGAGCGATATATTTTTTTCCTAGGATGGTAGGGGAAGAGTCATAAATGATATTAACCCCAGTGACGGGTAGGTTTAGGGACGTCGTTGGGGTAGGTCATATATTTATATACAGTAATGTAACGTTAAGTCAATGGCGTTGATAAACACGCTGAAAAGCGATTATGCGTGTTGATAGCACGCCAAAAATGGAAATACGAATTGGCGTGTCATACATACGCTATTTCATGAGATCAGTCTGGACATAACTGAAAATTAAACATAAACTTAATTTTAACACCATTTATTGAAAGAAACATACAAATAACACTTAATCCAAAAAATTACTCTTCTAATGCAGTCCCTTGCAAAGCATGCTGGGAAGTGGGAACTACAGATCCACTGCCCATGGCTTCATTTCTTTTTGGGAAATGTATCCCATCCACTACAGATATTTCTATTTATTAGAATATAAATAGAAATGTTGTAATGTCTTCTCTGTAGTGATTTCATGTAATTTAAACGCTTAACTCCATTAATGAGAATGGCATATTTAATCTAAATGTGTCTATCAGATGTAAAACATAGTTTAAATCATTATATTATTTATTTAAACTGTTATTGTGAACACTGTATTTATGTATCTGTAGGACTCATAATGAAGATGTAAAGTGGTTTTCCTTCATTATGCCGTTGGTCCGTCAGATCCCCATCGTGTCCCAAACTGCTCGTCTCCAGAATGTTCCTCACGGATCAGAGTTTGTGTACAGATGCGCACATTTTACCCTCAAGTTTGTTTTAATAAATCACAACTTATTGGTGGGAGTGGCGTTCGCCTCTTTCAGGGCCTGTTTTGTGCGACGGTTATAAACGAGGCCCTGGGCCGTGGATCTGTAGTTCCCAGAATGCTTTGCAAGGGACTGCATTAGGAGAGTATATTTAGGGATTAAAGTGTTATTGTATGTGTTTTTCAGTAAAGGGAAAGATCTTGGTAGGTTATGTTAATGAATAATGTTCAGTTATGTTGGACATTTAGAGTCGTTACTATCAAATAAGACAAAAATTATGATAAAAAAATTTAATTGTACTGGAGAAATCAGGTTATATCTACTGACAGTTATGATTCAGTAAAAACTTTTTTTTCAGGTTGGTTGAATTAAGTTATCATCTGTAATCTTAAATAATTTATTTAATTTCAACAAAACCAGTTATTGTAGATGTTACCACATGAAGTACATTATTTTCAGTGTGTGTGTGTGTGTGTGTGTGTGCTGCTCCCGCTCTTCACACACACAGCTTCTGCGCTGCGTCCGTTCTGCTTGTGCATCCAGTGTGAAAAAGCTGAGTGTTTATCAGTGTTTACTCACCATTAACAGAAATATTCATTCGGTTACTCTCCTGTGAGAATGATGGTCTTCGTCCATCTCTCTGTCCTTTACACCAGTACTGACCCTGATCAGACTCAGACGCTTCTCTGATAGTGACAGTGTGTGTGTTTACAGTGTAACGCCCAGACGTCTGTAATATTACACTGTCTTTATACCACTCATATCTCCACTCATATCTCCAGTCTTGTGTCGAGTCTGTATTATATGTCGGGTAAATTCTCCTTCTCCAGTTTCTGTAAGTCTCTATCACACACTTCAGATTGACTGTTTCTCCAGTGAATACAGGACTGGCTGGTGTCACAGACACTGTAGATCTGGGTAAATCTGAGAAGAAACACAAATGTGTTAATATTTTTTTCTTGTCAACTAAATTCTTTAAAATTCTGCTGAGAACTTGAACCTGATTATTTGGTATAAACTCAGGCCTATTTCCACCAGTAATGGTGAATTTTTCTCTATTTTTATTGAATGATTTCTTTCAACATCTGGAGTTTATTTCCATCATACTCTGTATAATAATGCTGTGAAATAACTGGACAGTCTGAACTTTTCTTCTTTTTATGTTTTTATTTATTTATTTTTAAGTTAGCTAATTAAAAAAAAATAGACTTTAGTGTTACTAATAAAAATGTTTATGGAAATATAATGTTGCACTTCATGCTGACTTAATTCAGTCTTACGCTCCTGTCCGTACTCTTAGATCTAGTTCAGACAATCTGTGTTTCCCGAAAGCTCCTTTAGCCCAATATATGGTCACACACTCTGTCGTCATCAGTTCAAGAGTTGGTGTTTCCCGAAACCAGTTCCAACATTCACAATCAGCTCTCGACCTGTGGTTACAAGTGTCTTGTTTGCATTAAATGTGGATTTAATAAATCCTTATCTAGCAAAATAAGAAAGCTGACATTCAGTAGCCTACAATTTATATAATTTATTTTAAATATATACAAATATAATTTAAGTATTTTAGTTTGTCAAGAGATTGAAAGCACAGATGCAAAGTCCCGTTATTAATATAAACAAATCTAGCATTATTTCAATCTCAAAATGATTCATTAGCATAAGTTATACCATGGTGTGTCGCACATTCTGAATGGCTGGAACGAGTGCAATAAAACCGACTAATGCACAGCAGATCCAAGTCAGATTAATCACCGGTCTTTATTAATGCGCTGTCTTCATTGAAGCACACACACACACACACACAACACACACACACACACAACACAACACACACACACACACACACACAGAGAGAGTGAAGATCGCACACTGGACAGAATGCTAATCTAACTAATGAAATTAACTGTCAATTTTACCCTTCATGTGAAATATTGAGCTGCAAACATCAGTAACAGATTTAAGTTGACAATGCTGGCAAATAACCAGGGTATAAATGTGATAATCCACGGCTATCTGCATTAAACATTTTTTTTTTCTTCATCTTTTTTTCATTAAACAGGCTGTTCTTTGCCTAGTCTATAAATAAAGGCGCTATATAAATGAAACATTATAATTAGATTTTTTAGTTTTTTATGTTATTGAAGGGATGGCTTGGGTGCCCTTGTGCCGCGAGTGTTGTTTTTATGTCAAATTAAAAATACTCAAAAAAATTAATTATTTTAGTATGACGTTGCTTGTCAAATGTTTTTAAAATACCTAAGCCATGAAAGAATAAAGGCTTTTATATTTTTCAAAAACAATTTACTCGAGTGCCTTGCTGTTTTTTTTTTTGTGTGTGTTTTATTTAATGAGCTGAACCATCCCAACACCCAGAGCACCGGGATAGTGCTACATTTAACTGGCAATGTGATGAGGTCATGTGACAGTTTGAATTGTATATTATTTATTATGATCAGTTTTACATACTATTAAGAAATACATATGAAACAGTTTATACTGTGGTGAATTCAGTAAGCAGAGAGATAGTTTTCCATTCTGAACAAAACCACAGTCTCTCGATTGTATATTCTGTATCATAGTTGTAAGAACTGGAGAAACTGAAGACCTGAAGAGAGGGATCTCTCTGAGAAAACAAAGGAAATGAACATTTGAACAGTCTTGCTATATTTCCATCCCCATTCGAGACACGATCACACTTGAGTTGATCACCTCACAACTTACACATCATTCCCTTCGCCCATCTCTACCTCAAATCACCCAAACATCTATATTGTTTAATATGAACAATTATCATACAGTATTATACATGTTTGGTATCGTTTAAAATGTCTCATTCCCACAGAAGTAAACCAAAAAGGTAATAAGGTGGAGAGTTTAGAGATATCTTGTTAACTGCTCTGGGATATGTGAGATATCTTGTTAACCGTAAATCAACTTCTGCCCCAGTAAGTCTGTGACGGTGATTAATGTAAATTCCCTGTGAACTCATGTTTACATTAGAAAAGAGGTTTCTGCCTTTCAGACTCTCAGCATTATGTACTTCTTGAGTCAGGTACATCTTTTACTATTTATCTCTGAGCATTTGATGTTACTGTATTGATTATCTTTGAACTGATTGTGAAATTTGCATGATACATTTACCTGAAATAAAAATACGTTTGAATTTGTTCTGACTTATCCTGAAATTTTCCCAAATAGATTAAACGGATTCATATGTTCCCTCAAACCTGCGTCAGATCAGTAGCATAGGGCTCAGCAACTGCGATTTTAGAGATCCGGCTAATATTTGGCACTAATTCAAGTGTACTCGGTTGTAAAGCAAACTGCTGATCGACCAACCTAAATAGGGTGAGTCTTACCTCTGTTTAATGTAATGTTACTTTAGTCAAGTGTACATGGGAAACCATGGCATAAACCAAAGCTACTATCAGAGAAGTGTATAGGGCAGTGTGATGGATAGCGGGGTGTATTACTTTATTTTTTTCAGTAGGTGTCTCTGGGTAACACTATTTGTGTCCTCAGGTTGATTGCTGTGAAACAGGTGTGGAGAATTGATGGTGATTGGCCATGCTGTTCATAAGAAGCTGGAAGTTAGCTGCTGGAGAAAAAACCTGCTAGGAGCTTGGTCTTGCGGTCTGGATGTCCTGCTGACTCTCTCACCCTCTCCAGTCCAGGGCTTTACGATGTTGTTTGTTATTTTTATGTTTTATTTTATACTTTAATGTAGTCTTGTTGTTTTCTTGATTAAATACCAATTTTTGTAAATTTGATTATGTTGTATGGCCTCTCCATTCATGTTGCTGCTCCTTGAGCCAAGGGGTCGTAACAGGCGGCTTTTATTACTATGGTCATGACCTCTGTCTAAAGAAAATGTTACTTTAATTCAAGTGTATACAATACAGTACAATATAAAGTAAATTATTTAATAGAACAATCAAATGTATTGCTAAACTATTATATAAATGACCAATAACAAATTGGCATTCCAACCTAAATTCGAGGTCGTGATAAAATGGAGTCGGATAAGTTTAATTGCAGTCAGATTACTTTGCCACGTGGAAAAGACAGTAAACCTTCACCTGTTTATCAGAAACTGTCGTTGGACCGATTGGGCAACTTATATAGTAGAGAGAGTTTAAGAGGACAATGATGTTGAACTCACCCTTCACTGAGAGATAAACAGATCCTGATGTTGATGAGTTTGGTCTTCCATCTCTCTGTCCTTTACACCAGTAATAACCCTGATCAGACTCAGACGCTCCTCTGATAGTGACAGTGTGTGTGTTTACAGTGTAACGCTCAGACGTCTGTAACTTTACACTGTCTTTATACCACTCATATCTCCAGTAACTGTAATAAGTATTATGGCTCTAACAGTCAGCCTCTTACATATTAATGATACTTTATTAACAGTTCAGGAAGAGCATGTTCAAACGGTCTATCTAATCAGCTCGAGAGGAGGATATATATATATATATATAACAGTTTTCTGCATCCCTCCACCACCCGACTCACTCTCGGCTGGTTCCTTTTCCCAGTCGGGATACGGGGGAGAACTCTGGGTTTGGGATCATTCTGAGCTCTGAGCCCTCGATCCCCTCAGACACTCTATTCGACTGTACTTTATACTCTATTCGAACATTAATTGGACATTATTTCTTTCTTTATTAAAGATTTATTTTTGGCATTTTATCGTTTGTTAAAATCTATTAATCAAAATATGTATTGCATTTATGCATTTAAAATGCTCAGCACAAGGCTATATCACCCATTGCCTCAATGGTGTTCAGTGTCTTTGGGATTGCTGAGGCGGATTGCCAACATCCATTAGGATTGTTTGTGATTTTGTCCAGTGTTGGGCAGTAGCATCGCTACAAGTAGTGACGCAACTAGTTTAACTACATTTTTCAGTAGCGTGGTGGTAGCGTCACTGTTTTCTGAATCAAATAGCTTTTCAGTAGCGAAGCTCTTTTTTTGATCAAGTAATGCGGTAGCGTCCACGCTACACACAAGCTACATTTCCCCAAGCATTTCTAAAGTTCAAGCTCAAATCGGAAATACAACTAGCCTGACTACGTCAGACTTCCTACTTCCGCTAATTTCATTTCGCTCCTGTAGTCAGTCTGAGATAGCAGCCTATCTTTCAGTTTTCCACCGGCCTGAAAACAGCCGGCCCAATCAACGAACAGAGGGCGGCTGAGAGCCGTGACGTAGCCGCTAAGCGCCGAGTTTTACATTGTAGGATAGAGAAATCGAAAACCGAAACGACCGCGGAAATGGGAAACGAGACACGTGATTGTACCGTGGATGCGTAGATTAACTTCGCATAATCTGCAAAAGTCGTTTACAGCCATGTTCACTCCGGTATTTCGCTCGCATCATCAAGTGTTTACAGCAGGTTTACAGTGGAAGTTCGAATATAGATTTGAGTTCGATGCATGATGTCTGTGTTTAGATGCGGCTGTGTCGGCGCATAACATAAATTTATCTGATTGGCTTACGGGTAACCAATGATTTTAAACTTCAGAAATCGCCCCCTAGCGAGAGAGAAAACACTTCTCTATTATGCTATTCCAGACTCTGTTTACGGAGCAAAGTGAAGTAGCAGAGTCTGGTATTACCAGGCTAAAATACAACTGCTAAGTATCACTGATCCTGAATAAGTGACGATGACTTCATGTCTTTTACGGCGGTTGGCAACCATAGGACCATTTCATTCCCGCGATCCGAAAAACATGGACAGAATCGCGGAATCCAGGCATAAAAAACTGAATTTAGTGTATAACGCTGAAATTCACGGAATTGTCATATCTTGGATGAAAATTAGGTCAGTAAATTTAAATAAAATCGCGATATGGACTAGTGTATGCGAATATTTACATAAAGAGTATTTAAATAGGAATCATGCATGTTCTGAATGCATGTCTCTGAATGAACCTTTGATGAAGTTTCATTTACCACAACACTCAAACACACACTGAGGCATGTATGACGCTCGCGATGTTTTCAGTTTATATGAGGACATTATTGCATGAACTTTTATCTACACAGCCGCTCTGAGAGTCACTTCAGCAGCATTTCAGCTTGATTTGAGAAAAACTATCGTCATATCATAAAAACACAGAGACTCAAAGGGCTACACGTCAAAGTAAAAGGTTGGTTTAACCTTTGAAGAAAGTTTTGCTTAAATCATTACATTTTAAATCATTGGTTATTATTACAATGTAATTAAACCATTAAAATGGAATCAAGAAAAAAAAAAAAATTTGGTATAAAAATAAATGTCATAGTGCCCTAAATTTAATTAATTTTAATATTTTAATAGATGATTGTTAAATTGTATAAGTTTCATGGTTTCAATTAATTAGACATGCTTTTTGATTACTAAAATTTAATTTAACCATTACAATGGGAGTCCAAAAATATTCAAATGGAAAAAAACAGAAAAATGTAAATGCATTACCACCACATTCTGTGACATGGATATGGACATCATGTACCAATCTCAAATCTTTTGGCTGACACTTGAGAAATTTGCTTAATGGAAAGATGTACATGACACCTGGTTTTGTTTTAGTTTTATAATTATATGGTTTTATATAGGTATGTTTTTTTTTGGAACCGTTTGTAAATAAACAATTGAACTGATAAATTATGCCTGCCTTTGACTGACATGATGTTTAAAAATGATAAAAATGAATTTGCAAAAAAATTGCTTAGATGTAGTAAGCTACTTTTGCCATTTTGCTGTAGCTTAGCTTGCTACATTTCCCAGGGGTGTAGCTTCAGTGTAGTGAAGCTGAATTTAATGTAGAGTAACTTCTAGCTTAGCTCACTACATTTTGCAAGTAGCTTGCCCAACACTGATTTTGTCTTAGTGACTTGGGAGTCCTCTAGACTACTCCTAACTTTTGACAGATTTAGGATCTAGTTTTTAGCGCTAAAATGCTTTGTGAAATATTCTTAGAGAAAAAAATATCTACTTTTAGCCTTGAGATGTTTTGTGAATACGGGCCCTGATTGACTTTATTGAGTTCTTATTGAGAATTCGGTTTAGTATTTAATATGCTGATCATTTGTTGAAAATGTTTGGTTTTAAGTCACCATCCTTGCGATCAGTGTTTGCTTTAGTTGTGTAATTTGACTCTTGACTGTTTAACATTAGTGTGTTTCATGCTGCTGTAACCTTGTTTGTCATGGCACAAGGCCAAAGTTCATGTTCTGATACACTTTAAATTCTGTAAGTTTTGGTTTGGTTTCACATTACAATTATGCAAGCGCACTACAGAACTTCACATGACATAGGCTACTTGCGTCCTGTCGTCATCATCTATGTGGGCTGCGTCTCGACATTCACTTACCTCTCACTGTTATCTCAACATTACTGAACTCTGTGTAGTAGTTTCCTCGCTGTGCTCTACACCAGTATGTTCCTCCATCAGAGACGCTCACAGAACTGATTGTTTTAGTTCCTGCATCATCACTGGATTCCCAGTTTGAGTTTTTCCTCCAGTGAAACGTCCATCCAGTTGAGCTTCCCACGTCACAGCTGAGAGTAACTGTGTCTCCAGTGAACACTGAACTCTGGGGCGTTACAGTCAGAGTCGGTTTATCTGTAAGTGAACAGTGATGCAGTGTTGAGCTCATTTATACTGTTATTGCTCATATCTTGTCTTGTCTTTTTTCTGTACAGTAAACTGTCATCTATTTTGATTTAAAGGGATGTGTTCTGCTCCCACTAGTGACACCACACATTTAATTAATGACAGGAAAATCAAAGTCTAATGGTCCGATGCTTCTACACTCCTAAAAAATCATCACTGATATAAGGCTGAAATTATTATCAAAGAGTTTCTACTGGAGCTTTAATGTGCACATTAATGCAGCCAAAACATCAGTTCATCCCACATCTCATATATCAATGAATATAAAAAACTACACTGATTTTATTTTTTATTTGTATGCATGTATGCATTTCACTGCAACATTGGATCTATTTAAAACATGCAAAATATTAACAATAAATAAATAAAATAAATCTGCAGACTCAATGTTGTTGTGACGGGATACAGCCATAGTTACTAGTTACATTGGAAAATACTCTTAAATCATTTATTAATCTTAGTCCATGTTAATTTCAACATTTACTACTATATTATTAAATCAAAACTTGCAACTGTGAATATTATTTAATGGACCTGAGCTAACATGACCTAACGTGAATAGTTTTGTTTTTATTAACTAATGTCCCAGGTAGAAGGTGACGTTCCCGTGACCATGGGTAACGTTTCCTAAAAGTTCTCTAAAGGTGACGAACATTCCGAACCTTTACAGAACATTAGGGACGTTCCTGAAAACGTCCTCTTTTGGTAATGAAAGTGCTGCAGTTCAACGTTCCTTAAATGACTTTAGGGGGACGTTCCGTAATGGTATTCTTATGGTCGCATAACAACGTTACAAAGAGGACGTAATAAAAACGTTCTCATATGGGTCTAAGCTGGTCATAAAAATAACCTCCCTTATAGGACTTTAGGGCGACATTCCATATTGGTTATTTTATGGTCACATAACAACGTTACAAAGAGGACGTAATAAAAACGTTCTCATATGGGTCTAAGTTGGTCATACAATGACGTTCTTTATGTGACTTTAGGGGAACGTTCCATATTGGTTATTTTATGGTCCCATAACAACATTACAAAGGGGACA
The DNA here is from genome assembly GCA_031834385.1 of Semotilus atromaculatus. Taxonomy (NCBI): domain Eukaryota; kingdom Metazoa; phylum Chordata; class Actinopteri; order Cypriniformes; family Leuciscidae; genus Semotilus; species Semotilus atromaculatus. The sequence continues at coordinate 35,851,852 of JAULUF010000009.1, read as the reverse complement.
TAATAAGGACGTCCCCATGGTTCTCTGTTGACCATATGAGAACGTTTTGTGACTAACTTAATGAGAACATTCTCATATACATCACGTTTTGTGCGCGGTGACGTGGGACGAACCGAGGTTGAACTTCCGTCAACTTCTGTCACGTTTATCTGGTTTGTCTGCGGGCTGGACCCTTCTCGGACGGACACCTGACGGCGCTCTTTTTCCTGTTTTCTTCACTGACAGCGAGCCAGCAGCAAGCTGCAGTGAGTATAGTTCTGCCAATGTGATTATCATGTAAAGTTATTTCAATGAACCATTCTCGCGTAGATGGTCAGGCTATATTGGCTTTTTTTTTTTAGATAAACAAGCTAACGTAAGCGCTAGGCCTATTCCAATTTGCTTATTTTAACTCTTGTTTACATAGCCTAGGGTCTCCTCACGAAATCTAAGCGGCATAAAGTTCAATGCCTAATAATAATAATAGTCTAAAAATGGACCAAAAAAGAACATTCTAGGTCCCTTAAAGGTTCTACAAAGTTCCAGTAATGTTAATAAATGTTACTTTAACATTGTAGATTCTAGTTCCCCTAAAGGTTCCTGTAATGTTAGTAAAGGTTCTGAAAATGTTCAGTAAACATGATGGAAAGACCTTAATAGGACAAAAAAATAATATTCTAAGTTGGTCCCTAAAAGTTCTGCAGGACGTTCTCAGAATGTTTTGGAAACATTGGATTTCTGAATTAAATATTGTCCTCTAAACGTTCCCAGAGCATCCTGAATGTTCCCTGAAGGTCCTCCAAATAACGTCCCCAAACCCTTTAAAGAACTCCACATCGTGACCGTCTGGGAACGTTTCCAGGCGACGTCCTTGACACCAGCGGGACGTTCTCAGAATGTTCTGGGAACGTAAAATTTCTAGCTAGGGTTAACAAAGTGTTTCCAACAAATCACAAGTATGTCTGTCTGATGAACACATGAACACACTCACCTGATACTGTCAGTGTAACTCCATCACTCCTCTCTGAGTACTGTAGGGTTTCAGTCAGAGTTCCTCCACAGCTGTACAGACCAGCATGAGACCGATCCACAGATGTGATATAGATCTGGTCTTGTCCTGCGCTGTAATAGATCTGGTCTGTTCTTCTGCTGTTATCTTGATCTTTATACCAGCTGTACCTCCAGTCTCCTGTCTCCTGTATGTCACATGTGAGAGTGACTCTCTCTCCTCTGAACACATGAACATCAGGCTTCACCTTCACTACAGGTTTGGGTCTCTCTGTGAAATGACCAAACAACACACTTCATGTTTTAATTTTTTTAAGCATTAAAAAAAAATAGCTTTCATGCAGTGTTGAGCTCATTTATAGTGTTATTGGTCATATTTTGCACTAGTCTTCTGTCTTTTTTGTACATTCTACTTTGTAGATTATTTTTTGATTGTTTTATTTTGATTTAAAGGGACATCTCCTTTCTGCTTAGTGACACCAAACATAACAGCAACAATTCAGCCAATATTTTGTTAAAAAAAAGTGTGCATGTGTATAAGTATGAGCAAGCATGAATGTGTAATATGAGTGCAATCTGAATGTACTACATCCCACTAGCATTTCTTTCTGGCCCAGCTCCGTTCCTCACAGCCCCTTTTTCCACAGCCCACATGACACAAAGGAGGACAGTCCAGGAGTGGCTCAGATCTGGATTAAACACAAGGGCCACACATGGGCCATAACTGGCCCGAGTCTCAGCCAATTACTAACCTATAACTGTCCCTGAATAGGTGTTAGTGTTGGTACCGATTCTCAGCTTTAAGTAAACCAGAAGAACTGAGTCACACATGAGCCTTACACTGTAAAATAATAATAATAATAATAATTATATATATAAATATATATAAACACAAAAGCAGTCTCATGTGTCCATTTTGTTAAACTGAGATTTATACATCATCCGAAAGCTGAATAAATAAGCTTTCCATTGATGTATGGTTTGTTAGGATAAGACGATATTTGGCCGAGATACAACTATTGAAAATCGGGAATCTGAGGGGTACAAAAATCTAAATATTGAGAAAATCGCCTTTAAAGGTTTCCATTTCTGTTGGCGATTGTGCTGCATCCACTTACAAAAATACAATTTTGATATATTTGAGGTAGGAAATGTACTAAATATCTTCATGGATCATGATCTTTACTTAATATCCTAATGATTTTTGGCATAAAAGAAAAATCATAATTTGACCCATACAGTGTTTTGTTGCTATTGCCACAAATATACCCGTGCGACTTAAGAGTGGTTTTGTGATCCAGGGTCACACACATACATACATATATATATATATATATATATATTGTAAAAATTGTAAATATACTAATCTAAATAAAGTGCAAAAAAGTTTTGCGGAAATTTTCATTAAACTTCTTACAGAAAAATACTGTTATTTAACAGGTATTTCCTGAATTATTAGTAAAAAACACATTCACTTTAAATTGACCAGAAATAGCAAACATTATTGTGAATTGAGGCACTGTTTTGTGCGGATGGGTGGCCGGATCGCATTAAGGGTTTTCTGTGAGAACGGTGTCGTGTTAGCGGCCCCTAAGTTAATAACTAATGATCTTTGCAACGGAAGTGAATCAATCAAGACTATCTTTAGCTGGACAATAACTTTATCCGCTGTGATAAAGCCTAAACAATCTGTTACTTCATTTTACTTTTACTTTATTTCTCATGCCAAAACTACTGCAGAAGTTTCTGCTGTGCTGTGATACTCTGAAAGATTTTATGAAGTCATTATGGAGAAAATATTATGATGGGATCATGTAGACTCACACAGACATCAAGAATCAGTGGATGAATCGCAACAATGGTGGCAATCAACAAAATATTCAGATCAACTCTGAACGTCACAAAACAAGCTACTAAAGTCACATAAAAGCTTTGTTTGATTGTCTACTTCACAACTATAATACTTCCACATTACAAGACTACTGTAAATCATGTGAAATTAACAGTTAACATACTCTATTTGACTTTATGATATCAGTGAATCAGGCGCTACATGATGATTATATCTTCACTGAAAATTGACCAACATCATCTGATCAGTTCCTCTTGTTTATTTGTTTGTTGTTGTTGTTTTTGTTTTTTATTGCCATGTATATCAGAAACACTAATCAGGGTATATACAGCAATCCTTAAGTTAAATTTACTACTTTTTAATACCTTTTTTACTACCTTCAGAATTTTTTTTAAAACCATCACGACACTGAATTGCAAGTGTTAATCAGCAACCTTTCTATTATTTACACAGATTTTGACATATATAACATACAAAAAAGAATAGTTTTAGAGACTGATGTGCTGGAACTATCCATTCTCTCCATTGCAGATTTTATGTAGTTTGTTTTATTTTTATTTACTAAGTGAAATAAATATGTGCAATATGTTGTCAACATCAGTCTCTAAAACTATTCTTTTTTGTGCTGGCATTCACTGCAAGTTGATGCATTACAAACTGGCATCTTCTATGAACATTGGGGCCATTTATTCCAACTGATAGCAGTTGCCTCATATTCAATTGTGTGACACATTTCTGTGAATCAACACTAGGAGGAAATCTGTTATAAGTTATCATTCAGACATAGTAAAATAGATCTAAACATTCACAAAGGTTGGTTAAGGAGAAGCATTACTGCATACACATTTGATTTCAATTAATAATTGGTAATTCTGCAATTAAATTATTTAGTGTTTTTTTCCAACAACAAAACCTGAGCCAAATATTATATTATATTATAACTGTGATAAGTTGTTGAATAGCCATTCAACGTTACAGTGATTCCTTCATTACAATTGAAAGCTATCAATTTTAAAAAAAAACATTTATTAGGCTTCAAAAAATATAATAGCTTTAAAAGTGAACTTCAAACAATCCTCACATAAACCCATAATATTTGTCATATTTACCTGTGCCCTTCCTGTCTAACAGGTAGCACATACAGAAAATTGAATACAGTTATCAAACAGTCTGCGCTGCATAAATTATAAATTATATATAGACTAATCCTTATTAAAGCTACACAAGTTCTTTAGTCAAGAGCAGTGAGTAATTTTCTCTCTTCCTTTGTTCTTTGATAAACTATGACAGAAAGATTTGGCTGCTGTCCCTTTAAGAGCAGCCGTGGCCGAGACGCGGATCTCACACGCGCCTCATTCTCTCACAACTCTTTTATGTCCATTATATGACTGCTCTTATGTTATGAAGATACTCGACAAACGACAATTTGGCATAATTGTGTGTTATTGTTCGTTCAAGCGCGAAAGATAACAATTCTGGCGCGCGGTCTGTGCATGCGCATGATGATACTGGCCGCGCGCGTCTTTCTGTGAGTCACAGTCGGACATTCACAGGCAGCGCTCTTTTTTGACTTGTCGCGCATAAAAACCCATATTTAAACGAACTAACGCGAACGCAGATATAATTTCAATCAGAATAGGACACCTGACAGTCTGAAAAAATAATACCTAATTTGGAAAAAATAATACCTCTGAGACCACATTTAACACTTTTAATGGCCTTAAATTTGACCATTTTGATTTATCACTTTTTAATACCCCGCGGACACCCTGCTAATGTTAAAAAGTCAAGGGTCAAGAGCCCAAGAAAAGCAAACTCTGATCACCATCATGGTGACATGTAACGTTATTATGTTCAATAAAGCATCAACACTTAAACCTCTGTTAATGCTCAATAAGAACTTTAGTATGAATGAAGTCTGGATTGTAATAAGTGAAGATGCTGATATCTTGAGAGATCTGTTAGTGTTCTGTTGGGATTTAAAGTGTTTCTGTATCCTGAAGATTTGGATTACAGGACAGGAATAAAATACAGTGAATTTTAAGTAAATATAAGTAAAAATATGCCCCATGGTAAACATGGTAAAATTTATGAAATATTGCATGATTATGGCTAAATTATCACATAAATTGTAATCAGTTCAATATTTTAAACTGTAGCATTGTTCAAAATTAATCTTTGAAATGCCAAGCCATAACAGATGTAACATAATTTCAAATGAAGTAAATTGTAAATCAGTCAAGAAAACTGCATGAAATTGCACTTAATATGCCCAAGCTCACAATCCTGATTTGGAGCAGATGATCACGGGATTGATTTTTCATTGCCACACATGCCCAACTCTGGCTGATACATGCCATAGCCGACAGGAGGCCAGCAGTGCCAGCGTGAGGCCAAGATCGCCATATCTAATATCTGCCATATTACCATTGTCATGTGAGCTATAGATTGAGTTCTGTTGTTTCCCAGTTATTCACGACTCCTCTGTCATGGTCTAAGGATAGTAAAGTGTCCATTGGATGTGAACTTCAGAATCATGACAGAAGTAATAGGACATCCGGATACTTGTTTTAAGAATACTATGAATTCAGACACACTACTCATACTACTGTGTAATGAGCAAACAACACACTTCACATGTCTGAAATTATTTCAGATGATTCAATGAAACCTCAATGAAATTGCTTTTGTTAATTAATGTTTAACTCAACTGACAGAACATGGTTATTTCAGGACAGTCATTTTCATGTTTACATCACACATATAAACATGAAAATGTTTATAATAAAAATAAAAAAATAAAGTTTTAATAAAAGCAAAAAAGTATTTACCGCTCACTGTTATCTTTATTGCATTACTGTACTCTGTATTGTAGTTTCCTCGCTGTGCTCTACAGTCGTATGTTCTTCCATCAGAGACGCTCACAGAACTGATTGTTTTAGTTCCTGCATCATCACTGGATTCCCGCTTTGAGTTTTTCCTCCAGTGAAACGTCCATCCAGTTGATCTTCCCACGTCACAGCTGAGAGTAACTGTGTCTCCAGTGAACACTGAACTCTGGGGCGTTACAGTCAGAGTCGGCTGTGGTTTATCTGTAAGTGAACAGTGATGAGATATTGGTCATTTTTCTTGTCTTCATCACTCACATTTTGTTTCTTTTTGTACTTTATACTTAAATAAAAAAACATGCAAACTGATTGCTTTTTAAAAAAAAAAGTAAAGTAAAATAGGAATACTATGTTGTACTGACAAATGCTTTATTGTCATGATGATGTGCTGTGTATTTTGTGTCTTTTGTGTCCGTGTCTGCGTGCCTTGTTGTCTTTTGAATACACAGGGTTTTGTTTTGTCAGTTCGCTGTGTGCTCTGCTGTCAGTGTGGTGTTTCCCCTTCCACCTGTTATCCTTAATTATCATTTTTGTTCACGTCACACCTGTCGCTTTTCTTGCTGTCGTGCTGTTTCTGACTAAGAGCATTTTTATTTGTTGTCCTGCTTCCTCTCTCGCTGTTTCCTCGGCTGCCGGCCATGGCCATCTCTGTTCTGTTGAGACTCGGATACACCGCCGTCTGCCGGAAGCTAGTTATTTTAGTCCATAAAGTTTTAAATATTTTTCTTACACAGTTGCTTCACTTCAGAAGGCCTTTATTAACCCCCAGGAGCCATGTGGTTTTACTTTTATGCTGGATAGATGAACTTTTATGATGGATAGATGCACTTTTATGATGGATAGATGAACTTTTATGCTGGATAGATGAACTTTTATGATGGATAGAAGCACTTTTATGGATTTCAAAACAGAAAAGTCCATTCACTGCCATTATAAAGCTTTTTATAAAGGACAATTCGTCTGAAAGAAGAAAGTCTATTACTAGAATCACACCTAGAATGGCTTGATGGTGAGTAAATCATGGGCTAATTTTCATTTGTGGGTGCACTATCCCTTTAAGCATTAACTGCAACAGTTCACATTTTTAAAACAATGCATAGTTTGTGTAATATGATACATCGTCTGAGCTGTTTTTCTTGATTAATTACAAGCATTTAGATAAATAGATAAGAACACAGCAGAGCAAACAATGAGTAAATATGCTAGTCCAGGCTAATACTTTTTCTTCTTTTTTGATGTCTTTAGCTTTTTATTTCATTTGTGAGGCTTTACATTTAATTTTAATAGTTTGATTAGTAGCCTATATTGTTATTAATTGACTACAGTAGGTTACTGCTTGATTTATTCATGCCGCAATGCATGCTGGGAGTCATGGACGGGTGTTGCACTATGCTGATACCCAGCATGCATTGCAGCATGAAACTTTTGATTGTCACCATTGTTGAGATTCATATGCTGATTCTTGATGTCTGTGTGAGTCTGAATGATGGAGTAGCCAATAGATCAAAATGTTTTGAGAACAACCAGATAATTTGAAGGATTTTTTAAACAGTTTGTCACAACACTGATGGATCACATGCTCTAGAATTACTGAAAACCTTGATAAAAAAAACAAACAAAAAAAAACACCCATATAATTATATATTAGACTATGAATGAGAAAAGGGAATCATTAGATTCCATTAGATGATGATTGTGACCATTAATATATAACCAACATCAACTGATCACTTTTTGCCATAACAAATTAATTTTAAAGACTGTTGCAGCAGTAAAAAGAAAAAACTAATGTGATAAGGCCAAGAGGACAAATAAAGCAAATACTGATCACCAACATGGTAACGTAAAAAAAAACAAAAAAACATCTAAACCTCTGGTAAAGCTACAATATGAAAAAAAAGTGTCTAACCTCTTACAATAACAAAGGCGTATGTTTATGACGCAGTGACGAGCTGAATGATGGGACTTGCTGTCAAGCTGATGGATATAATAATGTTTATGGATGAGTGAAAACATTTGTTTTCACATGTTTTTTAACATTACAGTGGTATAAAGCAGGTCGCGAGTGCTAATAAGGGACAGATATCACACGCGAGTCCCGCGGATATAAAGGAATAAGGACATTTTATTCTAAAGAACTACAAGTGCTGAATTACTACTCACACAAGCCAGTTTATTAGACGAATTAAACTTGTGAGGGAACGCAGCGCTGTTTCACTTGGTCTAACGTTACACTATCATACTTTGAGTGTGTTGGAAGTTATAATGTTATTCTATGTGTTAGTATGTTTGTATGAGACTAGTAAGCTAGATCAACATTAGAATAACATACTGATCATATTTCAATGAGGAATTGCACTAAGAATATCTTGTTTTTCTGCATACATTTCTTTCCAGGTTTGTTTTCACACAGATGCTTTAAAATGTAAGTATCTCTGACTTTTCACTTCTAATCCCATAGCAGCGTTTACTAGAATGTTGTAAAGCAGATAAATATAGGCTAATATTTATTGTCTGTCAAAATGATGGACATCACTTTGAAATATTATCACTCAATATTCCAGTTAATTAACATTTTAATTGAGGAAACAATGCATTCTGGGAGCTACCATAGTACAAAACTCCTCCATAGTTCCCAGAAAGCATTGCGGCATGAAGCATGTCACCGTTGTTGAGATTATACGCTGATTCTTGATGTATGTGTATCTATGACGAAAGTTACTAATGTTTTGTTCATAATGTGTTGAAGTATCTGATTATCATAACAATGCTGATCCTTATGTTATAGTATCACGGTGTTTATAATACAATATTTAAAATGCATTTTGTTATGTTTTCATGACAAGAACCTCAAGAAAGTGTATTCCTATTAGTAAACCTTTAATAACGATTATCAACCAGCAGGATAACATGCACAACATTCTCTCTAACTCGTCTTTCGTTTATTTCACACATAAATCTAACTCAAGAGTCTTGAGTGCCATCTAGTGGTGTATTAATGTAAGGACATCACACGTTTCATGATCTAACTCAGTGGCTCTCAAACTTTTTACTCCAAGTCCCACATCAGAAAATATTTGTCTCTCCAAGTACCACCATAATGACCAATATTAAAATACTGGTAGGTAGTATTTTAGTAGGTAGTAGGCCTAGTACTTAAAATAGTAGTAGGCGTAACTATTCAGCTACTATGCACAGCTCAAAACTGCTTCTAACAACTGGTCGTAGCGCTTTCGTTCCAACCACACAACTTTGCAACCACAATGTTCGAATGTTTGTTGTTCTTTTCCCAAAAGTTTCATTAGTAGCCAAATATGGTCACAAGTTCCATAGTTTTCAGCTTAGATCATCGAGTCGGTGTTTCCCGAAACCATCGTTCTAACGAACATTCGCAAACAGCTTCGCAAAGTAGTGTGTTTGGAACGAAAGCGCTGACCAGAAGCAGTTTTGAGCTGTGCAGCTGTAGCAGAAGTAGTTATCAGCTTAGTTCAAAGAGTCATGACATGTGGACTCAATTAATCCTAATCTTGAGCCAAATAAGCAAGATGACATTCAGCAGAATTTATATTTTTATTTAGAATAGGCTACATACAAATATAATTTACGCCTTTTAATATGTCAAGAAATTTAAAGCATGGTTTTTGAAGAGTGTACATGTGTGGACGTGCTTTACTAGCTATAAGGACGAGCCTATGATTGAATCTGGAAATAAAGCAAAACAACTAAGAAAAATTTGAAATAGTCCTCAGATGCCATGTCCGTAATTTATAGCAAAACATCTTTAATTAATTCTAAACAGATTCCATTAAAATAGTTATACCCCCTGCTGTCACCATTAGGCTTCTTTGGACTTTCTGTTTATTTTGATTTTCATCACCTGTGTTTCCCTGTCTGAGTTTCCCGCCACCAATCTGTATCCATGGACACTGTATTTAAGTTCCTGCTTGTCTTCTGTTCAGTGTCCGGTATTGTTTGTGTGTTACACGCTGTCTCACATGTTCCTGAGCTTCAAATTAAAGTATGTTTTTGTATATATTATTTCAAATACTCAAATACTTCATTAGTCTCGCTTAGCCAGACCTTCAGACTCTATCGCAGCTTTTCTTGGCCAAGGACCGCCCGAGAGGACGTTTGGCTGACACGTGACGCAACTAACCACAGTTCGTTTTGTTCTGTGTCATGTTTAGGGGCGTGACAATATAATGTAGATGTCCCTACAGTAACAGACCATAGACTGTAAGAAAAGAATAGACAACGCCCCTTCGCTCTTTTCCATTGGAGAGAACTGAAGCCGCTAGTGTCCCGATATGGCGCTGACATCTTGGGACTTGAGTCTGCGCAGTTGCGTTTTCGGGACCAGACCTGTGCAGTCGTGAGCAGGAAGTAAAGCCGCGGAATCAACGCCCCGCCCTCACTCTCGCTGAATCGATCGCAAGCACACGCCCTGCACTTTTCTGAAGTGGCCTCTGTCTGCTCCGTTCATCTCCAATTTTGATGTCTGCTGATTGCAGAAATGTAGATATTAAATTTAAAGCTCCAATCTCCTCAGTCCTACGAAGATCCCGAGAAAAACAGTTGTAACAGACCAGCGTGCCATATGCATCAGGCGTTCAGTCAACGGTCCGTGGGCGTGACGTCTGAGGCTGAGACTATCATCATACCAACGTGGTTGAACCAAGCGGCAAGCGTGATTTTTTTTCCCAAACCACTTGAGCGGAAATCCCGCCCTGCAGCCGATTTCATTGGTTTAGGTTATAGTGACGGGTAGGTTTAGGGATCAGGGTTGGGTGTAGGCAATCTGTACAGTGATTGACATGACCAATGAAAACTTTAGAATTAGCTGCAGGGCGGGATTTCCGCTCAAGTGGTTTGGGAAAAAAAATCACGCAAGCGGCAACCTCCCTGTCTCCCTCTTGAAACCAACACGGAAGTTAAACTGCGATTCGTTGCCTGGCCTCGTGAGGCTGGATGCAAAAGTTAGTCAAATCTGCATCTCCCCATAACGCGTCTTTCACTGGCTTCAAGCTGAAGATGCTGAGAACATGTCGTCTTCTCTCACTGGTGTCGTCCGTGTTGTTAAAGTCACGTACAAACTCGTCACGTTGTGTTCCCAACCCAGCACCGTTCGGTTACAGATTAACAATGATTTTCAACCCAAATTGGGATAAATCAACCCAGCGTTCTTAGCCAACAGTCTCAACACAGAGTTTGGATTGAAAAAATTGGCCAGCATCTTTTAGATGTGCTTTGTTGCAAATATATTAACGGTGATAGTAGATAGAATACAGTATATAAAGAGCTGTATTTAATAAGATAGTAGTTCAGTCTGAACAGTGTCTCGATTAAATATACTGTAACATAGCAGAATGAGTAAGAGGACAATGATGTTGAACTCACCCTTCACAGAGAGAGAGACATTAGATCCTGATGTTGATGACTTTGGTCTTCCATCTCTCTGTCCTTTACACCAGTACTGACCCTGATCAGATGTAATTACTTTAACAATACTGAGAGTGTGTGTGTTTACAGTGTAATGACGATCAGACGTCTGTAATATTACACCGTCTTTATACCACTCATATCTCCAGTAACTGTGATCAGAGTTTATCACACACTTCAGATTGACTGTTTCTCCAGTGAATACAGGACTGTCTGGTGTCACAGTCACTGTAGATGTGGGTAAATCTGAGAAGAAACACAGAAACACAAACGGACTCAAACTGCTCTTTCAGTACAAAAGTAAAATAATTACATTTTGTAAATGTCTCAAGGATGTTGAAGATCTCAGTGATGAAGTTTTATTGCAGCAGTGACAGCATTAGTGCATTAAAGCCCCTGCGTTCATCAGTCAGAATAAACCCTGAATAATCTCTGCTCACACATTATATACTGTATTACATCCGTCTTCCAGCTCTACATGTAAATGAAGTTTTGACTTAAAAGTAAATTGAGGATGACAATGAAAGTGAAACCTTCTGTTCCCACATCTGTGATATTGTTCAGACGGGAACACCATGTGTCCTTCATGTATCTTCTGAACACTGGATTATTATTGTCGTCCCACAGCCGTTTCACACTAGAAGTGATAGAGTTTCACTCCAGTGGTATTTACATATTACTGAGATCAGGAGGAATCGTCTCTATGATAATTATGCTCTTTAAGGGAATATTTCATTATATTAGTTGTGTTTTGCTGCTGTACTGTCATTAGTTTTGTCATGTCAGTTGTTTTGAGGCTCTGGCTCCGTCATGATCTCAGACAAACACCTCTGACTCCCATAGAAAGCAGAATGAAGAAGGAGAGATGAAGATCTCCAACTACAAGCTCATATGAGGAGATACTGAGTCTGAATCAACTTCAGCAGACTATCTGAAGACTTCATCAACTCATTTAACATCATTATCTGAAAGACACGTCATTCTCTCTGACTTCAGCACACAACTCATCTTTTCTGTTAGTAAATATCTCCTGTAACCATAGTGACAGTGACTAACGTAAATCTCAAAGATGGAGATGTCCATAAAACTGGAATGAATGAAAACAATTTGTGTGATATTAAAATAAACCAGAGCATTCACAAAAACATGCAACAAACACAAGTTGTGTTCAGTGCAGAATGACCGTCTCACTGAATCACATCATATAAAACTATAGTTGTGCAGTGCTGATCTGTCCACACAGTTTACTTAATGTTGGCATGAAAGGGAAATTCAATCATTTTCTTAATGCATGTTACTGATCTTATTGGGAATGATTCATTCATATTGTATATAAATTTTTTTCTATACCACGTAAATTTTACTCAAAGTATTATAACTGGATCTTCAGATGATCTGGATCTTCAGATGTTTTTTTTAATAATTTAGTTCACTTAAACTCTGCATGTTTCTTACAATCGATTGCAAGCTCACATTCAGATCCTCTTCTGTTTTTGAGTTTAACACTCACATTTCTTAATACAATCAATAAACAGTGACAGAAGCATAAGCAAGGCCCTGCCATATAAAAGTTATTTTCCTTACTTCTGTTTCATTGTGACTTTAAAATATAGATGTGAGTCCTGAGAGTTATCTATAAACTCTATAAAGTCACTTCAGTAAATAAATGCAGTTTCACTCTCAAAATTGCTGATAACACAGTATCTGTCCTATAAAGAAACACTTTATGCCGTTGTGCATCTGACAGAATAATGACTAAAGTTGAATTACTTCAGTCCTCTTGGCAGATTCAGAAGAATATATGAAAAGTGTTGAACCACAAATACTGATTTTAAATGATCATTAAACAGATGTGAATATGAAGACTCACCTGATACAGTCAGTGTAACACCATCACTGTTGTCTGATCTCGTTGCTTCACATCTGTATTTATCACCATCAGACACAGATGTGATGTTGTAGACTCTCTCAGTGTGTGAGATGACTGAACCATCTTTAATCCATCTGTATGTCCACTGAATGTCTTCTCTCTGTATGTCACATGTGAGAGTGACTGTCTCTCCTATGAACACACGCTGATCTGGCTTCACCGTCACTGTAGTTTGTACTGAGAAACAGAAGTAAACATTGGAAAAGTATTGCAGAATAATGATCTGTGTTATGAGGTCAAAATGTCCTAAAAGACCTAGTTTGTGTTTTTGACTAAATCAAATTAAGTGTGTCCCATCGAGTGATCAAAAGTTCTACACACACTTGCAGTCTTTACGCCTACTTGAACACTTGGGCCAAATACAGGAAATATGTCATGCAAGTGGTCAAAGACTGCAAGTGTGGGTATTTGGACAATGCAACTCTTACGGCTAATATTTCCCACAACCCATTGCGCTGAGGACGAGGATTCGATTAGACCTACAAACACGAGTAAAAAGTGTTAAAAAACTACAAACATGGAGGACACCCGAGTCCGGTGGTTATGTAGAGTGGTTTAGATAAAGGGCTTTGAGTGATTTACGTCAGGTTAGATACTGATTCTGTAGCCTAATTGATGTATTTATTCAATGTTGTCCACATTAAAACATCTGCAGCAGCATTGTGAACATTTGTAAAGATTCGTTTAGCCATTTACTTTTAAATGCACCATTATATTCAAATTGCAAACACATGAGGAGAGTCTCCACATGAAAGACCCACGACTGGCAGATCAATGTGCTACAACATTTGTCTACGAAACGGAAGGAAATTAAATTAGATTAAATGGAGAATTTAAACTGTGACGAGATGATTGACAGGGCAGTTTACAGTGACAGGACACATGTAACAAAGCGACAGAGCGGTGCGTTAAAGAGGACGAAGTAGTATGTTCAAAAGCTATACTCTTTTGCTACACACTCAAAAGTATGATATTTTTCTTCACAAAAAGAGTACATGCTTTTAGGGCGTAGTATCTATCAGTAGGTGAATTGGGACACAGCATCAGTCTCCATAAACAACCCAGTCTACTGTGCTCTGATTGGTCCAACCCTGTATCACATGAAATACGTTCTGAGGAAACTATTTTGCAAATCGCAATTACGTTACATGCCAACATATAAGCAGTGCTATTACGTTGGTCCTTAACCTATTATAGCCAATCTATCGCAGTGCTATTACGTTGGTCCTTAACCTAATATAGCAGCCTGGTCTCATTGTTAATACGTAGGTATTAATACGTTATTTTCAAAGATAGAAAACCAAAACATATCCATTTTATACAGAGTATAAAAAGGATCAAACGTAATGGACAGAGATAGGTAAATGGCAGTTTTATAGCATTAAAATATATTTTGAGCCACTAATCCTACTCCTACCCCTAAACCTACCCATAACCATTCATTAAAACTACGTAGGCTAACACAATTATGAAGAAAAAAAACATAACAGACAGACAAGTATACATTTCACAATAATTTATTTATTGCGAAAATGTCAAAACCGGTAACGTTAACATTACCAAAAGTCGTTCACATGATGATGCGTTGCAGTCGCAGTCCTCTCTGGCAGTATTATAGTAGTTGTGTATGAGGTACAGATCAGAATTTAAGATATTAACGTTAATCCATGAAAATGTTAATCCGATTTCGGTTCGCTCTCTGAAGGCGCGCGCGCTTCTCCATTTCAAATGTACTACACCGACTGAAACACGGCATGTCGCAATCTGTGACGAAGCAGGCGAGAGCCAATGAGCGTTTGATATCACGGCCGTAAAACATGACGTAACGCTTCTTGAAGGCGCATTTTTTGAATTTGAATTCATCACCAGCGCGGGATAGATTTGACGTTTGCGGTCGCTGCTGAGAAATGAAGATGAAGATCACTGGATAAAAGGCTGAATTTGGATCCGTTTCTTGCAAACAACGTATGGATTCTAGGATTTAGATTACATCAAGCTAATAAAATGCATGTCTTTTGTGAATGTATCAGTATGTTGTGTTTTATTGGAGAAAATGCTTTTTGTGTAAATACACAAAATACTACAAAATGGTTAAACGATTAAACAAGGTATTTTTAAGGTTAAAATTGTATTTATTTTTAACACCACGCAGGCTAATCCTCCGAAAGAGTTTACTGCAGAAGGCACGAACAGAGCGAAATGTTCATATTTATGAGTATGGCCTATTATATTAATAAATGCGACTGAAAACTTAATTGATAAGACAGTTGAATGCAATAGAGTCAAAGTATTAATGCCACGATTATGCATAAATAGTAATACGTACAAATTTCTACGTCGGTAGATTTGTTCATAAGTAAATTATGTTCAGGACAAACGTAATAGCACTGCAATAGATTGGCTATATATTAGGTTAAGGACCAACGTAATTGCACTGCTTATATGTTGGCATGTAACGTAATTGCGATTTGCAAAATAGTTTCCTCAGAACGTATTTCATGTGATACACGGTTGGATTGGTCAGATGCCCAGTCTGTAAATTATTGGCTTACAAAGCGCATTGGAAACAAAACACTCATTAACCATCTGAGTTTCAGCTCCGGAGGCTTTCTTCAATCCTCAGCGACTGTAAAGACAGTAACGATGGCATTTTGTAAGAAGTTGATCAACCCGAACCTCCATCACAAGGACGTCTTGAGCAGGACATGGTGGTACGGTTACATTGAGATGTTGTAGCTGTAATGCTTTTACATCAGCATTTAAGGGATAGTTCAACCAAAAATTAAAATTAGCCCATAATTTATTCACCCTGAAGTCATTCTAGGTGTTTATGACTTTCTTCTTTCAGACGAATACAATCAGAGTTATATTAAAAAATGTCCTGGCTCTTCCAAGCTTTATAATGGCAGTGAATGGGCACTATTTCAAAAGTCCATACAAGGGCATCTATCCATCATTAAAGTGCATCTATCCATCATAAAAGTGCATCTATCCATCATAAAAGTGCATCTATACATCATTAAAGTGCATCTATCCATCATTAAAGTGCATCTATCCATCATTAAAGTGCATCTATCCATCATTAAAGTGCATCTATACATCATAAAAGTGCATCTATCCATCATAAAAGTGCATCTATCCATCATTAAAGTGCATCTATACACCATTAAAGTGCATCTATACATCATTAAAAAGCATCTATACATCATTAAAGTGCTCCACACGGCTCCGGCGGGTTAATAAAGGCCTTCTGAAGCGAAGCGATGGTGTAATAAAAATATCCATATTTAAAACTTTATCGACTAAAATAACTAGCTTCCGGCAGACGAGCCGGCATTCCTGCGTAGAACTGATACGAAATATGTTTTATTTATGGAAAATGACTGTATGTGATGATGATCCGCTGGTATGCCCTCGAGTGCCTCGAGGGGGCGCTCCACTTCTGCACTGCCTTTCCCTGGACTGTTTCACGCTCACACCCTGTACTGTTACGCACACACCCTGGACTGTTACGCACACACCCTGGACTGTTTCACGCTCACACCCTGTACTGTTACGCACACACCCTGGACTGTTACGCACACACCCTGGACTGTTACGCACACACCCTGGACTGTTTCACGCTCACACCCTGTACTGTTACACACACACCCTGGACTGTTACGCACACACCCTGGACTGTTACGCACACACCCTGGACTGTTACGCACACACCCTGGACTGTTACGCACACACCTGTTTCCACTGATGACTCACACCTGCACCTAGTTCCACACGCAGCTCCACACACACTTATACCTCTCTCACACTATCACTCATTGCAAAGTCTTGATTCACTGTTGTGTACATCTCTGAGCATTTCCTAGTTTTCCCAGTCTGTTATCCTAGTCTGTTATCCAAGTCTAGTCTGTTCCTGTCTGTGTTTCTCGACCCTTGCCTGTTCCCTGGATTCCTTATCGCCTGCTGCCTGCCTCTGATCTCCTGCCTGGTATTTCGACTACAGCCTTGTCTCCTATGCTGTGTTTGCTGTCTGTGACCCTAGCCTGTCTGACTACCCTGTAATAAAGCTATGGCTGCATTTGGATCTACTGTGTCTGGCTGTATCATGACACTGTGGGCCCTATCTTGCACTCAGCGCACGATCTGAAACGCAAGTGTCAAAGCGCAAAGCGCAAGTAACTTTGTGGGCGGATCCCGGCGCTGTTGCTATTTTCCCTGCGGGATAAATGCCTCTTGCGCCTGGCGCAAATCTAAAAGGGGTTGGTCTGAAGTAGCTTCATTATTCATAGGTGTGGTTTGGGCGTAACGTGAAATAAACCAATCAGAGCGTCATATCACATTCCGGGTGTTTCTCAAAACCAAGAATGCAAAGAACGGACTTGTGTTCTTGGGGAGAACGCTCTTGCTAGTTGTTCTTGGAAGAATGAACTTACAAGGTGACGAGCTCACAGAACGCTGCTGACAGTTTGAGACGATGTGTTCTTGCGGGTATTGCACAATACGCCCGGACAGACGCCGTCTGCAGAACCCAAATATTTACGACTCGCCATATATTTTCGTAAAAATGCCAATATTTGAAATCAGTTATTTCTCGCATCAAATGTTCTCAGAAGTGAATTTAGTGATGAAATAGCATACGAAATTGTGTATTTAGGCAACAATCAAACGAAATATGCTACAACTCTGCCTCTTTTCGTCAACAATAAAACGAAATATTTTATAAAACACCATTCTGCCTCTTTAAATGAAAAAATAAATTAAAAAAATCTTAAACATATTAGCCTAAATGGCCACACAATTGTGGTTCAGGCAACGCATACATTAATTATCTTCACTGCATATTTATAACAACATTAAATATTAAAACACAAACCTGCTTCTTTTTTATTTCATTTTAAAAATATGAAACATTCTTGATTTTTATTGACATTTGTCAAAGAGAGACAGGGTTGTGTAATTTTATTTTACATATAGTGAAGAGAATGTTAAAATAAATATAACAAATATATCTAGTATATAAAATAAAATTACACAACCCTGTCTCTTTTTTGTTAAATGTAATTTTTTATGATCAATAATATCCAGTAGGTAAAGGTATAAGTAAAAGGTATAAGAAGCTAACTTACAATGAGAAATTAAGCAAACAATTAGGCTACAAAGTTAAAGTTAAATAGCCTAAATATATAAAGTTATGAAACTTCACTTTTCCCTCAGTCAAAACAATTTGCCATGGAACAAATAGATTAATGAGTGAGACCAAAGATCGACACAAGACGAATATACGTCATGTTTATCCACTAGAGACACCAGAGCCAGCGGCACACGCCAGAAGCACTAGCCGGGGAAAAGCTGTTCCAGTCGGGGTTAATGAGCGCTGAACACCCGGTGATCACCTGGATCTTACAACTCCGAAAGCGTAAGATAAATTTTTCAAATAGGCGCTATCTTTATAAACAAACCACATATTTGACCTTTAAACAACTACATTCTCGCCTGAAACACTCTTAAAATTACATTTCATGACACAATAACAGTAGTATTTTGATATTACGCGGGTTTTCTCCTCTGGTATTGACGCTTGCTGGTTGGTGCGTGATGCATTCTGGGATACATGGCTGTCTCAAGTCCGCACAAGTCACCTCTCGATGCATCCTCGGTAAAAGGGGGCGGATCAAGAACACATCCGGGGATTTGAACTGGACTTGGCTAGATGTGAACTTTGAATTGGGACAGTACTTGGGTAGCGACTGATGACGTTTCACAAGTCCACAAGAACACAAGTACAGACAAGAACGCATATTGAGAAACGGCCTCCCTTTAAGAGCATGATGAACGAGATGCGCTTGTTCCATGGCGCAATACTATTATAACGGCGCATTTACCAGGCGCGCTTCAGAATCGGTTCACAGCCGAGGAGATCGATGTTCTCGTCAGGGCCGTAAAAGAAAGAGAAGTGGCATTGGAGATGGGACAAACCCACCCAAATTAGCTACGGTCATTTTTCCGATCGCCATGGACACAACATATTAATACTGTGAAGCTGCTTTGATACAATCTCTATTGTGAAAAGCACTATATAAATATACTTGACTTGACTGGACAACAATGATTTCCCTCGTGTTTTAATATTTTTCCTTATAATAATGTATATAATAATGTATCATTTGCAAAAAGGAAAATGCATCTGTGTAGATGAGAGAATCATCTACAGTGTATGCGCGTTGTTCACACTCTGTATGACCAGCACGCGCGCTTAAAATAGCATCTGAATGTACGCGCAACGCGCCAATGACTTTAGACCAGGTTTTTTCTGGTCAGTGGCGCAATTGTTTTCTGGAACTGCAAAATAGCATGAGGGAAAGTTTGCGCCGGAACACGCCTCCTCTTTGCGCTGAACCGCCCCGGGGAGCGCAAGTGTATTTCTTAGTAAACCGACATGTGTCTGAGGAGGGAAAAGTCCGCTTTGCGCGGGTGCAAAATAGGAATGATACATGCGTCGGTGTACAAAATCAATTGCGCCGGGTGCAAGATAGGGCCCTGTATGTTTATGAGACAGCAATTTTCTATTATTTCAGGTTTATTTTTTTACAGCGTATATTCATGAGCAACACCTGCCCTTTGACAAAAATAATGTGATCTGATCTCTCACCCTTTGCCAACAAATTATCAATAAAAAAAATAAACATCACTAGAGATCAGCTTTCTGCAGAAAAAGCAGCCAATTACAATAATCTTTTTTTTTTATGTACCGAAGTTGATGGAAAGTTTAGAATAATAAAACATGTAAAGTTGTAACAGCCGAAGTGTGTGTTCAGCGCTGTTGGCGAGTGTCATGACAGAAATAATCCACAAACCCCTTGTGTTTCTATGATAACCTGTAGAGCTCCTGCACTCAGATTCAAGCCGTCGCTTGTTTGTGGTAATGGTGAAATAACTATTTTTTAAACTGCACCGAAAATGTAACAGTATATAAAAAACAATAACTGGACTGAAACTGCTTTTTTGTACTGAATATCATTTGACTAAAACTGCTGCTCTGCTGTACAAGAGACATTTCAGCCGTGGATACTTTCACTTTTGCTGCGGAGACATTTCATCTACTATAAATGTTGAATTTATGACTGTATGTTAATTTGAGTATATCTTTCATTTGACAGGACTGTCCAAAGTCATTAATAAAGTAATATTAGAAGCACAATAAGCCGAGAAAGAGAACTGAACCCACTGGTTTCTGTGCGCTTCGAGTGAAACACGGACGAGTAGCGGCTCTTTAGTCAGAAAGGTTCCTGACCCCTGAACTAAAGGATCTGAGTGTGAAATCAGACTTTGTTCACGGGAAGATAATGAAGATCATAGTCTGGCATTATGCAAATTAGTTACATTGTTGCGTAAATAAATTACGGAAGTGAGACTGGAATTACTGACGGCAGGTCAGAATCTGTTCCTTTAGGAGACAATAACTTTATTTCTGCACTTTGATCTTTAAAACTTTGCAGACCTTTTACATTCAAAAACAGCTCCATCACTGCATGATATAATATTCAAAAAAAACATAATGGGGCTTTAAAGAAATGAGCAATAAAACTTTATACAGCTTTATACAGTAAGCAGTTCTCCATCCGAGAGAATAATGACTGAATAATGACTATAATGAATAATTTAGTCCTCTTAAGAACAGATGTGGCTGATACAGAAGAGCATGAGAAAAGTGTTGAACCACAAATACTGATTTTAAATGATCATTAAACAGATGTGAATATGAAGACTCACCTGATACAATTACTGTAACACCATCACTGTTGTCTGATCTCGTTGCTTCACAGCTGTATTGACCACCATCAGACACAGATGTGATGATGTAGACTCTCTCAGTGTGTGAGATGACTGAACCATCTTTAATCCAGCTGTATGTCCACTGAATGTCTTCTTTCTGTATGTCACATGTGAGAGTGACTGTCTGAGGCGGATCTTGAGTCTCAATCCCTGCAGGTGAATAAGTATTGTAGAATCAAGATCACTTTGAGAAAAAGACTATTAAATTAAAGATTTAGTTTTCTTGTGTTGATTATATTTTGTTTTGTTGCATTTATTGTTAAAACTAAATAAAATATTGATA
The DNA here is from genome assembly GCA_031834385.1 of Semotilus atromaculatus. Classification (NCBI taxonomy): domain Eukaryota; kingdom Metazoa; phylum Chordata; class Actinopteri; order Cypriniformes; family Leuciscidae; genus Semotilus; species Semotilus atromaculatus. Next base: position 35,830,640 of record JAULUF010000009.1, on the reverse strand, counting down.
TTTATATTTAGTCCACATGCATGCTATTAATCAGAAGCACGTTCCAATTGCAGCTTGTCCAATATTTACTCTACATAAGTTAAATGCATTATTAATAAGACTAGTTCAGTTGTCTTATAATACTATGACATTTCCTATTAATGTTATTTACACACAGAAAAGATGTGTTAAAAATTACACAATCCATGTTAAATTCTTACACTTTAATGGGTCAGTTTTTGGAACATGTTCAGTTTAACTCCTACACTGTTAATGGGTTTAACACAGTAAATGTGTCAGAACGGTTATCACAAATGTGTGTAAATGTAATAGTAACGTGTGTTTTCCTTGGCTACAAAAACACACCAAAAGCTCTAAACAAAATATTAACATTTGACAAAATTAATGTAAAGTCATTGGTTTTAATTTTATTGTCAAAAAATGATATAATGAAAGATCAAAAATCTAATTCATAAAACTGCAGAATATAACAATAAAATAATAGAATTTTAAGCATTAAAAATGGAAATGTCCAACATAAAGAAAAATATTTAAATGGGCCACCGCTTGTTAGCCTGGTTAAAACCAGACCCTTCTCAGTTTAAACTGAGTTATGGTCTGGCAAAGCTCCATAGACAAATTTCCAAAGGGCGTCACCAACGGACGTCCCTCAAATGCCTCTTGGCGCAATTGGATGGAGCTAAAAACAATCAGAGCGATGAAGGAGATGACGTATGTAGAGGGCTCTCCCTCAAGACCCACCCATTCGTTTAGCCACCAACGGGGCTCGTTGTTATGGGAAGGAGGAGGCGGAAACCGGCGAACATTCACACATTTTAATGACAAAATAAAACAAATACAAAGTCCCTCACTGTCGACTGCCGCCACACATAATAAAACAAATCATCAAATAAAATTCAAGCCTGTCCTCTCTCGATCTTCACCGTCGTCGCTCCTCCGTGAGAGATCGACACCGGCCTCACTCACGCCGTTCTCTCACGTCCCTCGGCCTCGATCGTCCTGCTCGCCACACTGGTGTATCAGACTTTTGCCGAATCCAGTCGGTAAGACAGCGATAACATATTTTTTAGACATGAAGGTTTTAAGTGTTGTTCTTTGCTCGGGTTTATAACGAAAATGATATTTTAAATTGCTTAAAACAGACGCTATAGCTGATTCGAACGAGTGATGTTCCACGGCGACATCCATCTTTGTAATGTACAAAATCTGCTTCACAGTTGCTGCGCTGTCGTCATCGTGTAAAGCCCGCCCCAACGTTTCTGATTGGTGCCTCGATTTCTGCGGACTGGAAATGGGCTTGAATGAGCTCTTTGCCACTTTCAGAGCAAATCTAAATTTGCCGGAAGTTGTCTGGGTTTTCCCAGGCTAACCGCTTGTGTTTCTCAGATGTAAAAAAGACGCGAATCTAGAACTATTTAAATGTACAGAGAGCAGAATAATTGCAACAAAAATGTATACGGCAGTCTGACGACAGATACAAATAAACAGTAATAAACCTTTAATCACAGCAGCGTCTTTGATAGACAACATACATCTTTAGTGGGGTTTACTGTTATTTAATGTGTTTTGGATTATTCTGCTGAAGACACTGAAAAATATCTTTCAAAGAAATTTCAGTAGACAAAAAAAAACAAAAAAAAAAAACATGAGCTGTGGAAAATTATAAGAGATCTAGGAGCTTTATACAGCTTTTTCAGCTGATACCAATGAAAACATGTTGAGTTCATCCCTCACAGCCTTTCATACCTGTCATGGTGCAGCTCTGAATAAGGTCTATAAATGACTTTTGAGGGATTTGTTACAAAAGTCTCTCTCTCTCTCTCTCTCTCTCTCTCTCTCTCACAACCGTTTTCATTATAATTCTCAGTTTCCTCTACTTTTTGCCTGAACTGTTTTAGTTGTCAACTGACCATCTCCGGTGGAGATCGTTTTCGGTTTGCTGCTTTATTATAATACATTTCTGTTAAAATTCGAACTTGTGTCGCCTGCTTGACTTTCCACCCCGGAAATTAAATTTGTTATTGTTCCTACATCCCCTGGATGCCACCGGGACATAACAGTGTGTGTGTGTGTGTGTGTGTGTGTGTGTGTGTGTGTGTGTGTGTGTGTGTGTGTGTGTGTGTGTGTGTGATGCTCCAGAACAAATATCTCATTAGCTGCGTTCAATACAGAGTCTGCGTCTTTCACAGGTCGACTGCATTACAGCGGCGCGACGAAAGCTGATACAATTCAAAGGTTCCTTCAAAAGGTCTTGAAATGCCTTCGTTTCCCAGCAATAAAGGAAACAAGAGATGGATAATTCGCGGCCTAGCTAATACCCCAGAATTCACTGCTCGCCGGTGACAGGATTTTATTGAGAGATTTTGCTGATTACACTTTTAAATGCAAGTATTGGGTGTTACGGCTTTCCATTAAGCCGGTGCCGTTGATAACAGGAGTGAGAAAGTATTTCATGCAAACAGAGTCCATGCATTCAGATGTAGATGCAAACTGTCTTTATTTTGTTCCAATGAGCAAACTTTGCATCAAATCCACTTCCTGTGGCTTCTCAAACTTTAATGTTGACAGAGTTCATACCTTACCAGACATACACCAATATATTATCCATATTCCACCTTGTTCTACACTTTAGCACGGTAAACTGTGTGCTTCCTGTTACCCATGTGTTTAAACTACGTCACAGCGCCACTCACTGGACAACAACAACTTTACATTGCAATAAACGGCTCCTACATTGGGTTTCAACTTACTCTGATACAAACGTAACAATAAACAAATATTCAAATGTCTAACTAAGATTCACTTTCATATAGTTTATCCTCTTTATTATGTACGGAAATGGACTAAAGTGAACATATTTAGACAGGTTGTGAACACAGTTGCTAGGCAACAAGACAAGAACAATCCTCCGTAGACTAGACCTCCCATTATCAACGCTGTCTGACCTTCGCGACCTTTGAAGGATGAAGCCTCTGAATTTGGGACGTAGCTATTGGTTCTCGCACGTCACACGCACATCGAGCTTCATCTTTTCCTTTTAATGACAGTTGCCTATTTATTGGGAAAATCTTATTAAAGCCAAAATTATATTTAGTGTTCATTGACAACCATATTAGCATTCAGTGCACTATATCTAGATTGTGGAATTTCAGTCAAATAGCCTACAGGTTAGCCTATTTTCTACGGTGGCACATTGTTGCCACACCTTGAGTCATTCTAGAATTGGGGGTACATTTCGAGTCTCCCAGATAAAAAAAAAATTTATTAAAAAAAAATTTTCAGGTTTGAATAATAACGCAAATTATATTAAACTATCTCTAAAAATAATACTTTATGTATATTTAGGGAAAAAAAGTAATTGGCAATATGAACTAAATGACTCCCACTCCACCTATTATTGACTGTCTCCGCCTCCTGATTCATACATTCAACTTGAATTATCATGAAATAAGTAAGTCTAATTTTCAAATATTTTTTGTGTTTATATAAACAATTGCATAGAATATATATTGTCTGTATTTTTTGTAATTTAATGAATACAAAAATAGAGTTGACCAGAACAAAGGGACAGACACAAAATCTGTTACCTCTGTTATAAAACAAAACAAATAAAAAAACTCCAAAGCATTTGTAGTAAAAGCATTTGTAGTAAAAGCATTTGTAGTAAAAGCATGTGACTTGCACCAAGGGACGTCACTTCCTCTGGTGGGAAATTCTGGAAATCAGTGAAGTATGTCATTATTCTTCTCTCAATAATTTGTTCAAAATGTTTAGGATACACCAATACTAGATTCATTATTTGTCAAATCTATTATTGTGATATTGCAGTGAATCTCTTTCTCAATAAAAAACGATAATATGGTGAAAACTCATTATTATAAATTCTATTTTTAGACATGCCATGTGGTATCTGGTTTGAGGTTAGCATTTTGAGCTAAAGCACAAAATGGTGAAAAATGTCAACTCTGTTATCGTCAACACTGTTATATATATTTATGTATATTGTACACTGTACATTGATATTCAGTATTAATATTTTAAATCTTTCAAGTTTAAGATCAGCAAATATTGAAAATGTTGAATGTAAAGTGCATTTTATGAAAATAAAAGAGTTTAACAGAAAAAAAAATCCTATTTTTATTTTTCTTTCTCTACTTGAAATGTACCCTCAATTCTGGAATGAATTTTTTCCACTCAATTATTTCGTAATAAGATGATATGTAGTTTAAACTCTAGATTTTTTTCATAATAACAAGATCTATTTTTCTTGTTGTAAATTCCCACGTTGTGTTAATTTTTAAACTACAAATAAATGTGGAATATCATCTACACATTTTTAGCACCGGCAAAATATGTTTAAAATTAGTGTTACATATTGCCATAATTTGTCATTTTTCATCTTTGTAATAGTACATGTTTCTTTAAATTCCTTGCTGTTACGCTACTAACCGTTCTTTACAAATGAAACCATCTGATCACTCTGGGTTTCTGAAGCTCAACTGTCATAATGCATCACAAACAACAGCCTATTTTAAAGGAGATATTCAAACCTTTTCTGAACTGATGAGAAAAAGTGTGTCTGGATGTTGAACAGAACGTGTTCTGGCCGGTAGATGGAGCTGCTCACAGTCAGCAGGATTCAAAAGAACTTGTTACAAAGACATGTGTTCTAGCTGTCTGTTCTCAGATCAAAGATACAAGATCTTAATGACAGTCAATAATTACAGTGAACATTACAAAATACCTCAGAGCTCTCTGTGACAAAACACTCACTGTTCAGAACTCATTTATGTTTTCATACAGTGGATTATGATCTTTTGAAATCAATGTCTGACTGAACTAATTTATAACTGCAAGACAGCCCGAGGAACACAGACAGATTATGCAGTGTGAAAATGTGTGACTGCAAAATATGGACAGAAAAGAGACAAATTTGAGATCCTGATCTGATCCATTTAGACAATAAACATAAAAAAAAAATCCACATTTGTTGAATAAATACAATTTAAGCAAGGGACACACGTAACTGTAAGGCCGCTTATGTAATTTGATAGCTTACATCCGATCATGAGTCAGAGACAGTTACTTTCAGTGAACTTTCACAGTCGTGTTTAAAATCTGCTCCAGTGTGTAAGTGAGTTTAGTTCAGTCTTAGAATATTTCAGCTAGTCGTTAAGTGTGTCCCCGGCATTACTGTTATAATGCATATATAGTACCTGTATCTGTATCATCTTGACTGAGTCCAGAGTGAACGAGGGACATCAGCACTAAAAGCAGAAGAAACACAGATATGAAGCTTTTCCATTCATTCAACACAATGTAAATCACACACTGAAACATGTCTAGAGTTTATTCTACATGAACTGAAAGTGTTTTTCTGTTTTGATGCTCATTCAGGTGAGAACTGATGGATTATTCTCCAGCATTTAAAGGGTTAGTTCACCCAAAAATCATCTTCATCTTTGGAACACATATTAAGATATTTCTGATGAAATCCGAGAGCTTCTGACCCCACATAGGCAGCAACGTCATTTTAACTTTCAAGGCCCAGAAAGGTAATAAAGACATCGATAAAATAGTCCATGTGGCCAACGCTGGTCACATGATCACCACGGCACATGCGTGTGATGCTGACGCAGGAGTTAGCCAATAGTGAGCTGGCGTTCTGACGTATAACCCAGAAGCGCTGCACCTTTACACGTCAACAGCGGAGGAGACTGACGTGGAAGAGAAGAAATTGTTGAATAAAGTCGTTATTTTGGGGGGGGTTGCACACAAAAAGTTTTCTCGTCGCTTCATAACATTAAGGTTGAACCACTGGAGTCACATGAACTATTTATTGATGTCTTTACTACCTTTTTGGGCCTTGAAAAGTTGCAATGATGTTGCTGACTATGTGGGGTCAGAAAGCTCTCAGATTTAATAAAAAATATCTTCATTTTTTTTCCAAAGATGAACGAAGGTCTTACGGGTTTGGAACAACATGAGGGTGAGTATTTAATGACAAAATGTTTTGGGTGACCTATCCCTTTAACATCATCACACACCATGACATCACAGGACTTGTGAACTGATATGAGAGTCAATTCACTGATTCACCGATTGATTCACTGATGGATTCACTGATGGTCAGCAATAAAGCAGCAGATTGAACCACTGAGCTTCACAACATACAACATGATGTTATTGTCATCAGTAAATGTGATCAATCAGTGAATCTCTGTAACTCTGTCTCTTTTGCTCTTCTTTACTTGTTTTTGGTTTGTTTCTGAAGTTTCATATTTGTTTTGCTCCCTCATGTATTTTGCTTTTCTATATATCTATTCATGTTCCATATCAATTCAGTATCATTCCCTATATAGGTTCCCCTGTTTGTGTTTGCTTATTTTTTGTAAAAAAATAAAAAGAATATAAATAACATAGAATCATACTTTTTTCATGCCACTATGACATTACATAAACAATTATTTGTGTGTGTTTTAAAAGACTCTCACATACATACATTACAAGCAAAGATTAACGTTTCACATAACTGATTCTTTACTGGAACAAAACAAGCTTCAGAGTCCAAACCAAATCAGGTCAAAGTGTTTGAGACACACGACATCACTTCCTGTTTGACGTTGGCACCATCAACTTCACTGTGACTTTATAGTGGCTGCAAAAAGAATTTGGACACTTAATGTGTTTCACATATAAACCACTTTAATGAACCAAACCCAGTTCAGTTCACTGGCCAGGTCACACTGTACCGACAGCGACGACAAACTTTAACAGAGACTCATTCGGTTTCTGTCGGATCAATGTGTTTCTCTGTCTATGTTAGCATTGGTCTGCGCTTGTTTTTGGATTTATTTAATGCTGAGGACTGACATACTGTAATCTGGTGATTGTCCACATTGGTCAGTGTTTGTTAGTGTGTACTGGTATTTAACAAGAACCAGAAAGAGAACCAGGTGCATGACCTCAGTGCTTTTGAGGATCACGATGTAAATGGACAGTAAAGGAGGAGGTCTGAGTGGTTTATCTACGGGTCCTTTTAGGGGGTCCTGAGACAGATGTATGTTTCTGCCGGTGGTTGCTCCAACTCCATAATTTGTCATGCTGTTAAGAGGACCAACAACACTTAAACACTGCAGAGCTTCAGGAGAGACAACAGCATTTTAAAGCAGGTGTGGTTCGGGTCAGTCTTTATGTCAAACGGGTCAGGAACTGTCGGATAACAGGTCTGGTGTTCTGTTCTGTTGAACAGATGCAATTAAGATCCTATAGTAAACTATGTGGCGTACACATTTTAATTGCAATAAAAAGGCATGCAAACAACTTAAAGGAGAAGTTAACTTTAAAATGAAAATTAGCCCATGATTTACTCACCCTCAAGCCATCCTAGGTGTATATGACTTTCTTCTTTCAGACGAATACAGTCGGAGTTATATTAAACACATTATTAATAAAGCCCGGAAGCGTCAGTCTGATTGTATTCGTCTGAAAGAAGAAAGTCATATTCACCTAGGATGGCTTGAGGGTGATTAAATCATGAATTAACTCTGTGACATTATTAAGAAGTTTTCTCTTCTCCAAATCGCTGAACTCTGTCAACATTGAATTTGATATGAGTAGATTAACATGCAAACTGAACGCCTGTCTGAGTGTGGTATAACCATACTCATTAACCAATAATCAGAATAATAAAAATTTTATGTAAACTGGAGTGAAGAGTTCTGATCGTGTCATATAAACATGGTACTGCGATTAAGACCTTACTCTGACTATTAGAAATAATCGCAGTATTGGTGCACATGTAAACGGAGTCATTGTCCCATCATCTAACCTTGTGGGATTTTTGGTTGTCCCAAACCCAGAGTTCTGCCCCGTATCCGACTGGGAAAAGGATCCAGTCGAGAGAGAGGAGTCGGCTGGTGGAGGGATGCAGAAAACTGTCGAGGTAACTGTGAGTCGGCTGTGTGTGTGTGTGTATATATATATCCTCCTGTCGAGATGATTAGATAGACCGTTTGAACATGCTCTTCCAGAGTTGTTTATAAAGCACCATTTGTCACTTGAATTCAGCAATCTCTGGAGATGCAAACATGTAATAGGCTTGTTGGCTCGTTCTTACAATATTTCTGTGATTATATCACTGACAGAGACCCCTCTCCCATTAGCCAATCACTGTGGTCCTAGTTAGTATGCGTGATGACATCATCCATAGTAAGAGCTCAATCCCGCCCTTTCTCTTAGCTTAAGACTTCACTCTCTCTATTCCTTATTAAAAGTTGATCTCAGCAGCTTTGTGAATAGGTTTTAATAGAAAACTATTAACTAAGAACTTGTACTGCTATTTAGAAGAACTCTTAGTCGTAAGAAAACATGTTTTGTGAATACGGCCCCTGATATAGCTGAACTACTTGAAATAGGAAGAAACATTACAACAAAACTAAGCAAAACTGCATGCACACATTACCCCCATCTTTCACAAGCATTATCACACAGATAAATGCATCAATCTCTTTGTCTGATCAACACACAACGTATCATCACAATGAATTTGAACAATGAAGAAAACAGTGAGACTGTGGGTTCATAGACTCTTCAACACAACACTCATTATTTTATCCCATCTTCAGCTGAATACATTGCATTAGAAACAGAAAAAAAGAAGATAATAGAATATAATAAAATACTCACAGATGAGAGGCAGTGCACTGGAGCCCATACTGTCACATCAATAGACTGTTAACAGTGCTGTGTGCTAAAACACACACACACACACACACACACACACACACACACACACACACACACACACACACACACACTTCCTGTGTTTAAACAGTCATTTCTTTCACACTTCACAAAGAGATGAGGGAGGAGGAGACAAAACTCAACACAGAAGTAGGCCTACGTGAAAAAAGAGAAAGGAATTCTAATCCATTCTAAGATATGTAGCTACTCTTTGTAAGTTGTTTCAGCTCTGTTCATCAAGTTACTTGAAAAAAGTTTTTCCAGTTATTGGTCTCGCACTGCACAGCCACACATGACAAACAAAAGTGAAATCAAATCACCACTTGACATCTAGTTTAGGGCTACTGGTGTAAAGGCCCTTTTACACAGAGCGAGTGTGACGCACACACTGAATGCAAATTGCTAAATTATTGATCGCTTTCGGATAATTAAAAGCCTAGACGGATCGCACTGACATATAATACAATTTTCCCTGTGCATACGTTTGTCCATAGGCTTTATAACCTCATCCCCTGCAAAAAAAAAAAAAAAAAAAAAAAAAAAAAAAAAAGTAATGTTTCAGATTAATTATACATGTTTGAGTTAAGGGCCTTTTGTCCATTGGTACTACACCAGAAACACAAACTATCTATAATGCTGTTTACTAGAATTATTTTGGCCAAATACATCACACAATTGCAGCTGGGTAACAGATGCACTAGAGCTACAATTAGCATCAAGCTAATCACATCGCAATTTATGAGATTATCACTATGGAGAATTTATAGAAATGCTATTCTGTATAAAGCAATATTAAAGGGTTAATTCGGTTAATTCGTTGTGAACGCGGATTGACAACAGAACCGGAAGACAATACAATGCTGAATAAAGTCGTAGTTTTTGTTATTTTTGGAACAAAATATATTTTCGATGCTTCAAAAAATTCTAACTCACCCACTGATGTCACATGGACTACTTTGATGATGTCTTTATTGCCTTTCTGGACAAGGACAGTATACCGTACATACATTTTCAATGGAGGGACAGAAAACTCTCGGACTAAATCTAAAATATCTTAAACTGTGTTCCGAAGATGAACGGAGGTCTTACGGGCTTGGAATGACATGAGGGTGAGTCATTAATGAAATAATTTTCATTTTTTGGTGAACTAACCCTTTAAGTGAACATGATTAAATCTCTGTCTGACCCTAATGATAACAAGCCATTGTAATTAGAGTAATTTAAGATGCCAAAGGCCTCGTCTTGAGAGCAGACGAAAGAGCGGCTGAAATCAGGGGGAAAAGAGCTGTCGAGTCGAACAACTTTCACATCTGGTTGACCAGCACTGATCCGCAGAGGCAAATAACACTAGGCTACCGAATTGCTTGTTGCTAAAAAAGTGGATGCATTTGAAATATTGCTGCAATAACGGGAAGATTTATATAGGCTAATTAACAAGTTATCCAATGTGTTTCTCATTATTTCTGTAAAATGATCAGATAAAAATATTCTACTGCTTTTCTGTCATTGTATGCATCATCATATTGCACACAGAAGACTTGCAGCGATTTGTCAACATTTCAAGCCCAGTGTGATTGTTGCTATTTAAATACATGAGAAAGTAAACTAAAAAATACATTTAAGATATTTCAATTATTTTACTACATTCAAAATATCAGAGAACACAATGAACACCAATAGCCAAATGAAAGTGAATAATACTGTCACACAAAGTGACACAGATAAAGTGATTTTGATTCCGATCAGATGGACTGATGATCGGCCACAGCGGGTTTTAAACACGTTCATTTCTTCTTTAAAGGAGCGTAGCACCCGCAGGACAGTGACTACTTTTAGAAACGAGAAGCGCTTCATTCAGGCCTTCCTGAACACACAGATGGATTTGATGGTGAAGTCAATGAAAAGCACAGGCACGTTATTTTACTGGTAATCTGTGCTCTTATGGTGATATTTTGAGGTTTATGAAACTAAATATGCAGAAAAGACATAAATATTTCCTCTACTCTGGTTAAACCCACAGGACAGAAACAGAGCAGAAGTCAAACCACAATGAGCTCAACACTATTGGGCCTCTTAAACTAAACTCATATTCTCACTACAATCGGCTGCTAAAGTTAACAATACATCTTCAATGATGAGCTGAAAGAAGCCTCTGTAAATGAGGTGATTTGCTGTGACTCTGTATTTTCATTTTCAACCACCAATGGCCTCCAAAAATATAGGCCCACTTTACAAGAACGGCTACTTTTCCGTTCTTGTAAAACAACAATTGCAATTAAAACAACAAAACAACAATTGCTTTGACTTCCACTACAAGGTACGCCCACAAACCACCACCTGAGAGAAACGTCTGCAGAACTCGCTTTGCGATCATTAAGGCCATTTACAGTATATTATCCATAGGGCTGTTAATGTTTTTATCATAATTTTTTACAGTTATTAAACATCTGTGTATATATATGTATAAATATATATATATATATATATATAGCCGGTGAGGTGGTTACCAGTAGAGGACGTGACCAGTCCGGGATTTAGAGGGTTTTTAAGCAGGCGCTCGAAAGAAGACCTCGAGATAGGCTTTGGAAAATGAGATCATGAATGATGAAATGAGATCACTTAGTAAATATGAACCAACAGGAATAACAAACTTAAACCACTAAAGAGTGGCAACAAAAATTGGATACAGGAAACACAGTGGCTACGTCAACTGTATGTAATACAATAAGAAGTAGGAGTAGAGAGGATAGCTCATACCTGTCAACACTTTGGTTTTTCCCAGGTTTCTCCCGTTTTTTAGCCCTATCTCCCGGACCCCTCCCGGTTTGTTATTTCTCCCGGGAAACTCCCGTAATTTGCATGGCCCAAACTCCTTTATGAATAATCGGACCAATATGTTTGTCTAATGTTGACCAGTTGCCAGAAATGCATTATATGAACCCAATCCACACACCATATACAATTTTAACCCGTTTGTCACCTCGACCTGGCAACCTATAACCGCAGAAGCGGAAAGCTTAACCCAAAAGCGAGCCGATAGACATGGCAGGTGAATGCGGAATCCCTGCAAAGAAACCGAAGTAGGCTACTACAGTTATAACCTACCTCTTGCGATTCTCCAACATAAATACAAATAAATAAATAAATAAATAAATAATAATCATAAATAAAAAAAATATATGAAATTGTTCCACATTCCAAAAAAGTAGGTGGCGATAATACACCTTAAAGGAGCAGTATGTAAGATTGTGGCCAAAACTGGTACTGCAATCACTTTCAAATTACTGACTCGAGGTTGCCAGATATGCTGCAGAAAAAATATACAAGTATGTGATCATAATTATAGTAATTGTAATTAAAAATATATATTTTGGGTGTTCGGTTTTTTTTAAATATAATTTATGTTATAGGGAATTATAGTGTTAAGTCATTTAAATAATGCCTCCTCGATAATCATTTCCATTTTTATGCATCATCATGAGTGTGACAATTATCGGCTGGATTGCCCTCGAGTTCCATGAGAGGGCGTGCCTCTTGAACTGACTTTCCCTGAACTCATTACACAAACACCCTGGACTGTTCACTCACACATCCTTGCACTGATTAGACACACACCTGTTTCCACTGATGACTCTCTCACACCATTCCCATTTGTGAAGTCTTGTTTCACTGTTGTGTACATCTCCGAGCGTTTTCTAGTCTAGTCTGTGTTTCTCGACCTTCTGCCTGTTTCCTGGACCCTGTTTTGCCTGCTGCCTGCCTCTGATCTGTGATCTGGTCTGTGACCATTGCCTGTCTGACTACCCTGCAAATAAACCTATGCTGCATTTGGATCTACCTGTGTCTGGTTGTTCATAACAGAAGACTTCGCCATACCAGATCCAGCAGCCATGTCAGCTATGAGTCCAGACGTCCAGATCATCCGTCTCCGTCAGGAAGATCGATCGATTGAGTGGTATGTTGAAGAGTTTGTTGAACTGGCTCATCTCACGCTAATGAGCACCGAATGTTTAATGATCTTTTTTCCGCGGAGGGCTATCTGAACCGCTCCGGTCATTGATGCCCGAACCTGGTCCTCATTGGACATTGGAGAAATATATCGACCTGGCCCTTTTGTCGAGCGGTTCATCGTTTACTGTGGGCGTGGAGGAGAAGGAGCTCTGTGAACCCGCAGTAACCCCTCAGCCTAATCTTCACGTCCTGCCAGATTTTCACGACATGCCTGGATCTCGTCCCGCTGAGCCTTTCACTCTCCCTGCGTTGCCTCTAGTGTTGACCAAAGAGGCTGCAGCGCCCCCAGTGTTGGCCAATGAAGCTGCAGCGCTGCCTCGCTCAGGAGATTTGAGAAGTGGTTTGTATTTAAAAAAACAAACAAAAAAAGGGAAACGAATTTTATTTTTTCCCTTCTGGCTTTGTTCGGTTTGAAATGTCTCAGGAGCTGGAGGAACGGGTCGGGCAGCTAATGGGGCAGTTTAAACAGTTGCAGGTTGACCATGAAAGGCTACCTCAGGGAAATGTAGTATCTGCTGGGGCTGTAGAACAGGGAGAGCAGAGTCAGCAAGAGTCAAATCGCCAAGAGCCAAATTCTTCTGGATTGAGGTATGTGTATGTTTCTAGAGAACGTAAATATCCCAGGTTCTCTGGTAGGTCAGAGTCTCCTCCGGTGGAGGAATGGATTGAGGAGGTCCGTCGATTTGTTTATAGGTTAGGCATATGTCCATAGGTGAGAAGGCGCAATTCCCGCTGCCTACGTCCTACCCGCTACACATACACCACATACAAAGATACGTGAAAGAGTAACGGCCATCCAACTCCCAAGTTTCATTAAAGATCATCCCAATCCCCTCTTCTGCTGTCTCTTCTTTCTCCATGTATTTGTTAGTTTCTTTTATTATTTTATGCAATCCAAAACACTCTAACCTGCCGCGCTTCGTATCTCTCTGTTCAAATCCTTCCTTCCTGCTCTGCCAGAAAAGTGCTGTAATAATTTGCTGACGGAAAGTATGAAATTACCGTAATAAGACGTATATTGCTGAAAAGCGCATGTTGTCTACTGTCAGGGGCAATTTGAATGGTTTTGGTAGTGCAAACGGTTGAAGAGTTACGGTACAATGAATACAGCTTGCTGGTCTGTGTCGGCAACGACACAGCCGGTTCTAAAGGGTTAAATAACATTTAAACAGACAATAAAAAGAAAACATGGAAAAAATTATTATTTGGATAAATTATGATTATGGTTTTTTTATGGTAAAATTATGGTTTACATGTAAAATGTAAATGTTTAGTTGCAGGCTTGTACTGGAGAAAGTGTTCAAACATCCATATAGGAAGTGGATGTAGAGGAGCTGATGAAGATACTGAGCCCAAACTCTCAAACTCAGTGTCAGGGCAGAACCCTGTTACTGTACGTTAAAACATGTGGTTACAAAGTTCCTGGAAAAAAACAAACAGAAAAGTGACAACAGGCCTTGGACGTGTAAAACCACATGTGCTAGGAACAACAGCTTCAGCAGAGCTAAACATCTGCAGGAAAATAGCAAAGAGAGTTAAACAAGCAACTCACACTCACAATGTATTCTCTGTTTAGGGACAGAAAACATTCTATAATTTACTTTAAGTTGTTGCTTCTGCCTAATGTTTTAATAATTGTTTTGTGCATGTATTGATAATTTGATTTGTTGTGATTGGGGTTTTGTTTTAGGGTTAACATGTTTGACATTTGTTAAGTTGTGAGTGAGGGTCTTCTCTCTGTGGTCAGATACAGAGCTTTGTGATGCAGGGTCTTAGTAGGCCTATCGCTTTAAAAAAAAAGTATTAGTTCTTTACTCTTCAACACAATATAACATAAACTCTTTTAAATTGTGAACATATCATTAAGACTAACATGTCTTTCATTTCAATTTTATTTTTCCTGTTTTTGTCAAATAAAATAAATACAAGTCAGATTTTCTTGTATGACTAACGTAAAGATGTTACTCAATATCATCAGCTTTATGAGAGAAAACTGAACTAAACTGATTTCAAGCCATTTTGTAAGTTTGGGGGGAAAAAAGACCCTTTGATAATGTTATTGTTTCATAGTGACACATTATGTCAAATTTCTACCTGTTAACTCATGATTTGTATGTTCACAATGAAATGCTATTCTCTCTTTTCTTGTAGCGTGAATCTTGTTATTATTTGTGCTGCTAATGTATGCACTCCTATATTGCAATGCTCTGATGTATGAAGCCAACTGGATGCAGAATGTGTGTTTTGTCCCTATAATGAGAGTTGTGTGTTTGTTAAAGCTGTTCTGACTGCACAACAGAACCCATCACAGATCTTCAGAGGAGAGACTGTCTCTCAAGTGATATAGATAAGAGACAATGGACATACAAATGGCACTAATGGAGACAATGTTCACTCTTATAAGGAAAAAGAGATCAATATTCCTGTAACAGAGCCAGAAATGCAAGTGTCAATGCAGGAGAACCTCAGACTCGACACTCTGGAGCAGTGTTGGGGAAATCATTACAAGTAACTTGAGTTACGTAATCAATTACTTTTTCCAAGTAACTATAAGTAAAGCATTACTTTTACATTTTGCAACAAAATATCAGAGTTATTTTTTCAAAGCAAGTTACTTTTTTCCCCCCATTTATTTACTGTCGGCTCTCCTGTCCTCATGTTGATGAAGTGCAGAGGTGTTGAGTGTAAACATGATAAAAACAGATTCAGGATTCCTCAAAATTAATAGAATCAGTGAAATGCAAAATCAGAATACTATGCAAACCTCCAATAATTAAATGTGTTAAATAAAACTATTTATATATTGTATGTATTTAATCTCATGTTATTGATCAATGTACTTGCTTCACTTTGACCTTCGATGATTCAATTAAACCATAAGCAAACATAACTTTAGATTTTTTATTGGTGAAGTGATTTAGATTTTTTGTTTTTATTGGTAAAGTTAGTGTTAAAGTTGCATCCTATTCTTCCATTATCCATAATGGCAGCACAGCTGAAAGGTGTGTTTGAGTTGTTGAGCGCCCTCTACACGCGTGAATGTGCATCACCTTCAGCCAGAGGCTTTTTATTTCACTTTTGGTGTGAAAGGGTCTTTACATTTTCCCAAAAATATAATTTTTTTGTTATAAAAAAAAATGCAAGCCCTGCCCAGGTGGAGAAAAGTAATGCACAAGTAACAATAACACAATACTTTTCTTAAAAAGTAACTAAGTAACGCAATTAGTTATTTTTAAGGGAGTAACACGATATTGTAATGCATTACTTTTCAAAGTAACTTTCCCCAACTCTGCTCTGGAGTGATAAAGTGACTCTGAATGTCTTGGGTGAGTGAGTGGCACTGAATCATTGGAGAAACAGTCAATCTGAAGTGTGTGACTTACAGAAACTGGAGATATGAGTGGCATAAAGACAGTGTAATATTACAGATGTCTGAGCGTTACACTGTAAACACACACAGTCACTATCAGAGGAGCTGAGTCTGATCAGGGTCAGTACTGGTGTAAAGGACAGAGATCAAGCTCTGTTTCTCTCTCTGTAGTCGGTCAATCTGACATTGTTCTATTTCTGAAATACACTGGAGGGAAACTACTATCATCATTTCATAACTTGTCTAAAGAACAGCACACGTATAGTGCACATCATATAAATATTCCACACAATATATAATATTAAGTAATAGTATATAATCCGTTTATAATCATTGGAGGTAAGTTTCAGGAACAGACATCTACTTTTGTAATATTTCGTACATGGCCGTAGCCAGCAGGTGTATATGATAAACATTGTGAAATAATTGCCTTATATAGTATTAACACCACATTAGTGCTGCCAGGATATTTTAGAGCACCAATATCTTCTCCTCTGAGCTGTCTCTGGGGTCTGTCACTGCTCGTCAAAGTAAAAATATTTCAGAACATACTGTTTTTTTGTGTTTTTTTTTGTGTGCTCAAAACACAACAAAAATACAGCAATTTACAGCACTTCAGACATAAAAAAATCACATATCAAACTGGCAAGTTACAGCAGACGACATTGCGCAGACATCACGTAGCTTCTCCCGTGGCTTCGTCCGTAGCTTTCTCATGAGAAGGGGGGGTGACGTAGCCTGGTTGACACCAGACCCTTCTCAGTTGTAAGTGGGTATGGGGAAGGTTCATTCACAGCCCATTTCCAAAAGGGGCGTCACCAACAGACGTCGCTCAAATGCCTCTGAGCGCAATTGGATAGACCTAAAACCAATCAGAGCGATCGTCATCGTGTAAAGCCAGCCTCAACGTTTATAATTGGTGCCTCGATTTGGAAAGATTGGAAATGGGCTTGAATGGGCTCTTGGCCAGACTGACTTGCAGAGCAAATCTAAATTTGCCGGAAGTTCGTCTGGGTTTTCTCAGGCTATACGGGCGACAAGGGTGTCTCACTTATCTTCTCACGTGTCACGTCATTGATCACTGCATCTGCTCAAGGCAAGGTAAGCGATGATCGACACGATTGGCTGCTTTGTTAGCTAAGCAGTGGCACAAAATACACCTCATAAAATGACCCCTCATAGACACCGGAATCTTTTTTTCTGTACACTATATAGAATAAGAAACGCCTCCGGTTACCTAACGTAACCTCGGTTCCCTGAGAAGAACAGATTCTGAGGCAATGTCGTTCAGCGATGCACTATAGTCCGGGTAGCCCGCTTCTATTTTGCGCGCTTTAACGCCATTAGCGGGCGGATTCTCCTCCCGATATATGGGGATAACTCCCATAGCGTCTACTTTTGATGACGCAGTGTCGAGAGACCGACTCGAAAGGGAACCGTCTCTTTTCTCCTCTTACTTTCCTCTCCCAGAATAAAATAACTTAAAAGCACAAAACTCTGTTTGCAAAAAACTGTTTTCCTTGTCTCTGCTAATTTCCTTTGGCATAGATCTGGCCCTAATAAACAACTGAAGTGTGGCCCAGATTTGATTGTGTTTGCCGGCCCACTTCCTTTTTAGCAGAAATAAACCAAAACAGTGCCATAACTCCACTTATAGTGAGACAAATAATAAAAAAGAATCTGGCCTATAAGTGAACCTTATTTGTAATTATTGTATGTTTGAGTTCTGTAAAGGGTTTTCAGTCCTCTTGTAGCCCACATGTGACTGACAGACCAAAAGTCAAGCCACATAATATCCTCAGTTGTGTACTGTCATCTGGGCCTTATACCGCAATATATAATGATCCAAAATAAAATTTCCTTAAATTCTAAAGCCTTGGCAAACCATATACAGTGAAATGTTGGATCACATGTGCTCAGCATGTCATATCAAGGCCAAATGTACCAGGTACAGTATCTGCTACATTTGTCCCCAAAGTTCTTGCCATCTATGATGATTTAACGGCTCGCATCCAGTTTGTTGATTGGATGTTAAAGATGCTAAATGTCCTCAAGAATGGAATATAGTTTTAATAACAACACACTGTTCACTGTGAATTTATAATGTACTGCAAGGTCAAACACACAATTTCAATGAATTTTGATTGCTATCCGGTTTTCTACAGTTAAGTCACAGAAAATACACTAAAATATATAAATATGATCATTACTTTAGTTGATAAGAATAACAACAATCCAAGAACAACTTTTTTTTATATGAAAAACGTATGCAAAGAAAATCATGTTTGTATGTCTGTAATTAAAGGCTCTGGTGGAAAGTGAGCAGTCACAAGAAGTCTGGTCAGATATTAATATCTCTTTAATGGGTGGTATTATGCAGACACATTTAGTGGTTGTAAATTGAATTAAAATAACAACATTGGAATTATTACGGATTAAAGATAACATTGTTCATATGGTTATAGGCCTAAATGCACAGAAATACATAAGCATTGTAATACTATCATGTTATCCATTGCACCATCCAAAGTTATAAAATATGGCTGATAGTATTCACTAAGTACAACTATAAGTGATAAAATACATGCAATTACTTAATATTTTACAGATATTCAAGTATAAATCACTTAACATAAGGAACAAGTGAAATAACCTGTATAAAATGGTCACGTTCTCTGACACTTGATCTCAATCAAAGCAATTGTACAGGGAGAATATAGATCCTACATACTCATGTTACATAGAAATTAAAATGATATGATCACGGATAGATATTGAACCATCTTTTACATGTATTTGCTTCAGCTAAACACAGAGATGCAA
Organism: Semotilus atromaculatus; assembly: GCA_031834385.1. NCBI lineage: Eukaryota > Metazoa > Chordata > Actinopteri > Cypriniformes > Leuciscidae > Semotilus > Semotilus atromaculatus. The sequence continues at coordinate 35,811,691 of JAULUF010000009.1, read as the reverse complement.
TGGACTACTTGCTGAGCTTCGTAACGCCTTCTGTTTTGAAATAGTAGTGTACAAAGATTTTAAAATCTGGGCTGGATTTCCCGAAACCTTCTTTAGTTTACGTCATTCTTAAGATACCTTAAGCTGTACCTCATCGTTAATAAGCGTTTCCCGAAATGTTCTTAGTTAAGTATACCTTCTGTAAGTCATACGTTCTGAAGGTTGGTCTGGACCACTCTTAGCTTGACCAAGTTAATACACCCAGTGTTTTCATGCACAGTATATAATTTCTATTACACTGGTTGTTGTTGTTAGCTTTTTAATTATATTATCCAAAGTACATCAGCTGGCAAACCATTAGGCAGTAAAGGGTTTGGAGTCTAGGGAATGATTGTGGTGGGGAGTTTGCTCTAACTAGCAGCGATACAGCGAATAGTTTTGCTAAATCAAAGACGGCGCTGTCCGCGGAGCCTTTCAAAGGCCAGTGAAAGAATACTGCCAGTTAAGCCCTATTTTGACACTAATTGTTTCCCATGGGGTTGTACAGTATTTGCAACATTTACAGGGGTTAGTCGGTGTTTTTCTCCCACCACCCGTGTAAAAATCGGCCAAATTACCTATTGTTTTATGACAAACACCAAGGTCGTGTGGTAATTTAATTGCCGTCCGAATCCACATCTCTAAGTTTACAAGAAGAGATCACTTCAAATGTCATGGTTTAAATCTTTTTTGACCACTGCTGAGCACCGTACATACGATGTACACTTTTATTACTGAAATGGGCCGTTATTGTGGCAGCAATATATAATACAATTTTAAAATATGTAGGCTAGGCTATTTGGATTATTTTTTATAATATCCTATTAACCCTAATAAATGTAATTTCAACTATTTCTGAAGTGCTTCTTTTATAGGAACACCGCTTTCTCACATAACGCAGTGAAGCAGCCCCTGCATGAGAGAATAATTGATTCTCAAGCCATCGATATCAACCAATTCAGAAGCACCTCCAAGGACAGCACCGGGTAACATCGCACGTAAGAAGGTATATCTTAAGCATTCTCCTAAAGTATAGTTCGGGAAAACGCCAAGAAATGGTATACCTTTTCTTAAGTTAGGCTATACCTTTAGCGTCTTCATAACGCGCTAAAAGACAACGTTATCGGGAAATCCAGCCCTGGACATTTTCAGAAATAGAAGAGATACTCTGATAACTGTGTAAAGAATCATGTCAAAACTAAACGGAACATGAAGTTTTAATCCAGCTTAAACAGATCTGAGAAATCATCAGCTGTTAAACATACGCAATTATTTCACCGCAGGGTGTCAGTGCTCGTCTAAAAAGTGACCGCGATGCTGTAGTGTGTGAGACCTGATGAATAGGACCCTTTATTTATTTGAATTAAATATTTTATTCTGTGAAATTTGTCATTGTCGATCATTTAACCGTATGTAGCTAATTTACATTTCGATACCCAAAATGCTTAATTAATATCCAAAGGGATTGGGTGGATTCTGCTAAACTCTGGACTGTGCTCAGGAGCTGGGCATGCAGAGAGGACTGTCTCTTTTCTCTCAGCCTTCTCCTTTGGGCTGGGGTTACAATGATTCTGGAACTGAGTGCTGAGATTTGAGCGGATTCTGGAGATATGGATGAGATGGTCCCGATGTTCAGGGATGTGGAGGGTTTGGTTGCAGGTCCGGGGTGAGCTGGATTGTTGATGGGACTGGATGAGGGTTTGTATTGTCCTCTTTGACTTTATCCACCACGAAATCAGAACCATTTAGCCAGAGCACAAAATGAAAAGAATCGACTAAGGGTAAATAACAATGACCAGGAGACAGGAACTGAATTACCTCATCATATAGTCCCATCCGAAAACAGGCATTGAGAGTAGTCTTGCTCCAACTCACCAGATGAGAAAATTCCCAAAACTCCTCCACACACTACTACAGAGGACGTCCGTTTTGACAGCTCAGCTCTCTTTATTATTGAGTTTTTGTTGTGGTTTTGCATTATGTCACGGAGTAGTTGGCTGTGAAGAAGATCACAATGAAGGAGATATTCAAACTGATTTTTAAATATCATGTTTTTGTCTTATCCTGAATCAATATGGTACACCTATAATAAGTGTTTATATTTGGACTGTTTATTAACCGCTAGAGCACCAAAAGTTACGGACTGCAGCTTTAAACAAATCAATCAGGGAAAACAGACTCAGACTCTGACAGTCTGTTGAATGTTACGGTGCTGATCAATAATAGAGACAAAAGATCATTAGGGCTACTTTAAGAGTTTTGTCACACGCATATTTCCTGATTACATGCATTAACTGCTCATTTTATTAATAAACATGCAGTGACTGTCTAGGATTCAGAAATAGGATTCAGAAATAAAAAAAGATTCAGAGACTGCATCTTCCATTAGTTGCTGTTCATGTGGTTTAATAATTCATAACATGTGATGAACTGCTCCACACCTTTCTTGTGTTTGTGTCTCCACAGCAGAACCAGCGAGATGAAGAACAACAAGCAAACACTCAATCCTACAGACACACCAACGACCAGATGAGAAGATGGAGCTGAGACTGAAGAACAAACACACAGATCTGTCCGTGAGTGACGTGATACTGGATGATAATATTACAATAATATATGAATCATTGATTATTCAGAGACCTGTGACTGAGATCCAGCTGAGGAGTGACTGTCCTCTCTGTGTTTTACAGTAGTAGAAACCCTCATGTGACTCTGAGACAGTAGTGATGTTCATCTCTCCTGTCGTCTGATTCTGGATCAGTGATCCGTCTTTATAGAAATCAGCGCTGAGGATCGGGGAGTTTGTAGATCGATGTAAACAGTGTAGAGTCAGAGTCTCTCCCTCAATCACAGGATCAACAGAACTCTCCAGAATCACCTCACCGTCTACAAACACAAGAAATGTGTGTTTGTAAATAGGAATAATACAGTAAACAAATCAAGAAAAATACTGCTATTATTGTAACAGGGTTTGTAGTTCAGGGAAGAAGGAGACGGGAACCGGCGAACATTTTTAATTGAAAATAAAATACAAATAAAAGAACCGCCAGCAGCCCATCGCGGACGACTGCTGGCTTACCAAAATAAAACCCAAACAAGACACAGGCCTGTTCCTCACTCCATCATCAACGTCGTCGCTCCTCCTTTATGCCTCCGCTCCTCCGTGAGAGATGCGAGACCGGTGTGCTCACAGGTGTCGCTCATTAACACTCGCACCACCGGCCTCGCGCCGTTCGCTCACGTCCCTCGGCCTTGTCCTGTTATGAATTGTACTTTATACCTCTCAAGCTTTTTTTATGCTAGTGTTGTGTAGTCTAACCCGATCACATGAGTAAACAAAACTATATTATGAGTAGATTGTTTTGTATGGATTTGTTTTTAAAGAAAAAAAGAAGCATTGTAGGATCAATCAATTTCTTATTGGTTATTCACTGTCACATGGGCACAGCTGTTCACTTCTGCTCTATTATTTCCTATAGTGGATTGTTTGAGAGGGTTGAGGCGAGTAGTGGGAGCAAACTTTCTGTTGACCGTATTGCATCAGTTTGAATACGTTATGTCTTCATAAGCCTTAAAATAAAATTGAAAGCAACCCATTAGCCACCAATTTGCCAAAATGTAAAATAGTTACAAATTTCAATGTGAGCTTATTGGTTGTGTATCACAGTGATTCTCAACCGGTGGGCCGCGGCCCTCTAGTGGGCCTCGAAGCGCCGTCTGGTGGGCCCTGTATAGGCAGTGGTAGACTACAATATTTTTTTTATTGACAAATCTTGTTATTTTCTAATTATCTGATTGTTCTTATGACTTTATTAGACCCAAAACACTCAAGTTAAGTCAATATGCATTATCTAAAATAAAAGCTAATTTATGTTTATATTACAAAAGGGGGTTGCACACCGGAGGAGAAGCACAGCGCTGCGTCGCCTCTAGGACAAGTCGAGGAATCGCACACCGGACGCAGTTTATGGCCAGTAATATTTTAAAGTCGTGGTGCTGCGCTTCTCGTTTGGTGTGCAATCCCCTTAAGCCGAAGGCGCAGTGTGTTGAATATGGAGAAATGTTGTCAAGAGGCGCTAGAGATGGAGACTGAACGGCCGGTCAGTCTGACATATGGTGATTTTATGCCGGTCAAATGCTTTCGGGCGCCGCATGATTAAGATCGTGCAATGTCAGCATCACACGTGCACACGGAACGCACATGTGAATTACGGTCGTTTCACACTGCAAGCGTGAGCGGCGCGTATTTTTTCCGGCGTACATGTTCATCAATGAGTGCATTCACACAGTGCAGTGCGTGAGCGTCAAACAGGAGAGTCGCGTGAGCAGCAGTGAAGCGGGGTTTCTGCGCTGCTCACGCTCAACTAAAGTGAAAGCACACTTTTGATGGACAACATAAATATGATTTCACACAAAAAGTGCCCAAAATGCACATCATTTGCATGTCTAGTGTGTTTTAACAAGAACTGGAGTAGGCTATGTCAGAAAAGAAAATGAAGACTCAAATTCAATTTTTACTTAACTCCGATTAAAATTACCCAAATTAAATGTACCCATTTAAACTTGTTTTAATTATTCAGTTTGGGCGAAAGTATATGGTGTTTTAAAAAAATATATATATATAGAAAATAAATATTTGTGTGTGCTTTAAAGTGGTTAGAAAAAATGAAATCGCAATCGGCTAAAATCGGTCACGGCAGGTCAAACTCAATGAAAAATCGGAAATAGGAATCGGCCTAGAAAATTGTAACCGGTGCATCTCTAGCTAAAACCATCAAGGCTGCAGAGACATTTGAACTCAAAACACCCGGGCTGTTTTGGGAAGCTAAAAGAATATTGTTTTAAATAGTCATGTTAATATCGCTATTTGTATTTGATAAATTATAGGCTACTTGTAGTATGCAAATTGGGGTGAATGAACTTTGTTGAACATTTCTGCTAATGAGTAGAGAGAATGTTCCCCTCTTGTGTGTCTGACCGGTTGTTACAAGTATGTTAGCCTGTTGTTACTGAGTAAACCTGCCAAGTCTTTTTCATACAAGGTTTTCGTCTTCTGCTGACTTGACCTAGTCTGCTACAATGGCATAACAGATTAACAGCAGAGTATGTCATTGTAATTTTTTTATTCTCTGTTATTCTGTGTTCATACTATCATATTTGGAAAGGTGGTCCTCGGAATGTTTTTAAACAGTCATTGGTGGGCCATGAGTTGCAAAAGGTTGAGAACCCCTGGTGTATCAGATTTGTAACTGTTGGCATAAAATCATGTCCATGTTGCAGCTTGATCTGACAATGTATATGGTAAGAGACTGATGAGAACGTAAATTGAAGGGCAGGTTCATCTAACATCACAATAATATATGTGTGGACAAACTTATTGAAAATTGTACAGATGTCAGTCTGCTGTACAGTAAATGGGAAAATGTATGCAGACTTTTTGTTAGAATTTAGAATGCAAATGTTGTGATTATAAACCGGACTCACCATGTACAGTGATGTTTCGATGACGACGCTTCTCTCCAGATTCAGACTCACACCAGTACACTCCAGTGTCACATGTGCTGAGAGAGTCGATTACACATCGAGATCCTGTTTGTTTTGAACAAGTTTGTGTGTCTTTGTCTGTGTATCTTCTCACTGTCCATCCAGCAGAGTTACTCTGATCCTCACAGCTCAGAGAGAGAGAGGCAGATGAGAAGTGTTGACTTCTGCTGGGATTGATGACCAGAGACACTGAAGCAGAAACACCTGAAAAGAGGAAAATCTCCATCAGAACTGACAGCACAGAGACTGCAGTGAAACACAGATCCGGATGAGCACAGGCATAAACCCTCACCAGTGAGCCACAGTGTGAGCTGCTGTTGTGTGTGTAATAGGCCGGTCGTTCATCAGGTCGTACCGTCACCACAGCTTTAGGACTCACTGTACAAACACAGATTATTGCATTTATGGTTTCAGAAGTTCTGTAGATATTGTCTCTGATCTGTATTTGTTGCATCACACACTACAGTCTCTCTCACCTGTAACATTTACCCACAGTGCATCACTGGAGTGTGTGTAATAGACTGGTTTCCCTTAGGGGTGGAACGGTACACAGAAGTCACGGTTCGGTTCATACCTCGGTTCAGACATCACGGTTCGGTACGATTTCGGTACAATGGAGGGAAAAGCAAAACAAAAATGCATAAGGCATTGTATTTTTTAAATAAGTTTTATTAATAAAGGCATAGAACCAGTTTATTTGTAGTGCACTGACAATAGTTTTATATAATTAGTTTATTAATTAAATTAATAAAAAGACCTTGAGATGTGTTTGGTAATTGTACCTGAAATAATTTAAAATTAATTTGCTATATTTCAGATCAATATATTTGTTTTCCTTAATTTTAATTAACATTATTACTTAACAATGTATCATTATTCTCATCTGAATTATAAATAATGGATTTCTGTATAAAATAATACTACCATTAAAAACACATTCGATTTTCTTTTTTAATCAATGTAGAATGTGTAACTTAAAAATAAACAGATTAGTGCTCCGAGGACAAGAAATGAAAACCAATGCAATATGATGAATGTCCAAAAGATGGGACCCACAGACTGTTTTGAAATGGGGTTGGATAAATATGTTTTGCTTTTAAAACAGTGTGTGTGTGTGTGTGTGTGTGTGTGTGATTTTGGTTGGGTGACAGTTGTAGGTTACAGTTTGACAAGAGTTTACAGTGTGACAAAAGCACAATGTTGTGTTTTATTGCGAGTGTACACAAAGTAAACACTTTGCAGGTTTAATGATCTGTATGAACAAAATGACGGAGTATGTTTTTTATGTTTCCATTGTTCGCTCGCGCCTCTCTCTCTCTCTCACACACACACACACACACACACACACACACACAGTTCGATCGCGCCCGCGCCTCTCTCTCTCACACACACACACAGTTCGATCGCGCCCGCGCCTCTCTCTCTCGCGCGCGCGCACACACACACTCCAGCATTGCAATCTTGACATCGCAGCCTGTTCATTATGCGGTCACACCAAACGCGAATAGAGCGTCAAATTCGCGTCTAGTTCGACGCTACTCCAAAGCGAATAGGACGCGCGTATAAAGCCAACGTTTGAAGTGAACGCGCGTTCAGAGCTAAGCCGAGGGTACAGATTATGTGTCCCTAAAGAACCCGCGTATCTAACAGTAGTTCCGCATTACATTAATTAATTTGCACGCGAGTTTTTTTTTTATACCGTGTATTCTGCGTGTAAATTCGTGCACCGAACCGTGACCCCCGTACCGTTTCGGTTCAATACGAATACATGTACCGTTCCACCCCTAATACGTACCCTCCTGTCCTCTCCATCTGAGTCCAGTGAAGAGCCTGCTAAAGCTGTGAATTATACGTACCCTCCTGTCCTTTCCATCTGAGTCCAGTGAAGAGCCTGCTAAAGCTGTGAAGTATACGTACCCTCCTCTCCGTCTGAATCCAGTGAAGAGCCTGCTAAAGCTGTGAAGTATACGTACCCTCCTCTCCGTCTGAATCCAGTGAAGAGCCTGCTAAAGCTGTGAAGTATACGTACCCTCCTCTCCGTCTGAGTCCAGTGAAGAGCCTGCTAAAGCTGTGAAGTATACGTACCCTCCTCTCCGTCTGAGTCCAGTGAAGAGCCTGCTAAAGCTGTGAAGTATACGTACCCTCCTCTCCGTCTGAGTCCAGTGAAGAGCCTGCTAAAGCTGTGAAGTATACGTACCCTCCTGTCCTCTCCATCTGAGTTCAGTGAAGAGCCGGCTAAAGCTGTGAATTATACGTACCCTCCTCTCCGTCTGAGTCCAGTGAAGAGCCTGCTAAAGCTGTGAATTATACGTACCCTCCTCTCCGTCTGAGTCCAGTGAAGAGCCTGCTAAAGCTGTGAATTATACGTACCCTTCTCTCCATCTGAGGCCAGTGAAGAGCCTGCTCCAACTGTGAAATCTATTAATTCTTCCCTCCATTTGAATCCTGTTGAGGAGAACTTTGAAGTGACTACAGTGACTGTTTTAAAGAGATCTTTTAAAGCTTATAAAGAGATTTTTATACTTCCCCTCGTTGTCTTGCCTGCTGTGTGTGGTGCAGCTCCTCATGGTGGTGTGTGTGTAGGGGTGACGGCCAGGTTTGTTCGGCGTTCACCCCGACCTGTGACATAACCTCGGGTTCACAAACCCATCAGTCCACACCCCAAAGATTTGTTCGGAAGCTCTAGGAATGGAGTTGATCCAGTCCACACCCCACAGAACCTTGTTTAATCGTGAGTTTAATCACGTCAAACTGCCGCTCATTTTGACGTGATTAAACAAGGTTAAGAGGAGAAAATCTGCATGATTTTGTGACGCTGTGTGAGCAGTGCTGAGCAAACTGTGTAGTGGGCACACTGCCTACATTGGGAATAGAGAAAATGCTCTTTTTGTGTTATATTATGGTCGCCGTTAAAACTGCGTTTGTGTATGTGTGTTGTGCATGTTTTATGACAGGCTCGTTTGCTGCAATGTTGAAATCCCCAGCCGCCTGAAAAGAGGGGACTGGGAGAAGTGCAGGGAGAGTTTGTTAATCTGGCTGCGGCGGGATTTAACCACGGTCTCTTTCTTCCTGTGGTTAGGAAGGCTTTGGAGGCTCGGGGTTCGACGCAGCTTTGGGTCGAGGTCCCCTTCGGTCTGGCGGGCCGCGGCTCGTGGAGCGAGAGCGGTAGCGAGACTTCATCACAGGACGCGGCTGAAAAGGTGGTGGTGCTGTCTTAGAAGGCTGATGAGGCGGCGCCGATCCGATGCAGAACTGGAGCGCTTGCTAAAGCTGTTTCGCTCTGCGAACCCTTTCACTGCTGGGCCGAAGAGAGCTTTGTCAGCTTCCATCTCTGTGAGGGTTAGCCAGAGGTGGCGCTCTAGCACAGTCAAATTCACCATGTTCCTGCAGATCGCCTGGGCAGTAAACTTTGTAGCGCGTAGCGCTAAGTAGGTCCTTAAAAGTCTCAGAATCAGGGCCAGACTCATCCATGGAGCAGGGGAGTTTTGCCTGAAGGGGAGTTTCGATGGGTGTGTCGCCTTAGACTGCCATCCTCTATTCAGTTAAACCATTGCATCATCTTTTGAAAACATTCTAAACTGTAATGAGCTTTTGCCTTTTTGGTGCAATATCAGAGTCTGTAAACGGTTCAAGTTCAAGTTTATTTATATAGCACATTTAAATGACAACAAATATATTTGTTGTCTTTCCATAATAGACAACAAATATACATGACAACAACATTGAGAGAAAAATAAAATAAAATAAATAAATAGATAAATGTCACTACTCAACTCTGTTTGAAGGCCAATGAATAAAGATAGGTCTTTAACAAAGATTTGAAAATGTCAGGAGTTTGGGCATTTCTAATTTGAACAGGTAAAGTATTCCAAAGATAAGGAGCAGCTACTAAGAAGGCTCGGTCACCTTTTGTTTTTAACCTGGATTTGGGAACATCGAGAAGCATCTGATTGGATGACCTCAAAGCTTTAACCGGAGTGTGTACATGTAAGAGTTCTGACAAATAAGAAGGCGCCAACCTGTTTAAAGTTTTAAAAACAAGCAGTAAAATCTTAAAATCAATCCTAAAGCGAACAGGAAGCCAATGGAGCGATGCTAAAACAGGGGTAATATGCTCACGCTTTTTAGTTCCTGTTAGGAGTCGAGCTGCTGCATTCTGGACTTACTGTAACCGATGGAGAGACGACTGATCAATTCCAACATACAAAGAGTTACAGTAGTCGAGGCGGGACGTTATAAATGCATGTATTACTCTTTCAAAATCTTTTTGTGGCAAGTATGGTATGACTTTTGCCAACATTCTCAGCTGAAAGAAACTGGCTTTTACAACTAAACTAATCTGTTTTTCAAATTTAAAAACACTATCGAAGATCACTCCTAGATTCTTGGTAAGTGGATGACTATATGTTCCTAAAGTACCAAGAGCATCTACACAATCACTTAAATCCCCAGGTTGGCTGAATACAACCACATCAGTCTTACTTTCATTCAGACAGAGAAAGTTCTGACTTAACCATATTTTAAGATCTGTCAGACAGTTGAGCAAGGACTGACTTGCAGCTTTGTCATTGGATTTTACAGGTAAATAGATTTGTATGTCATCTGCAAAGCAATGAAAGGAGATTTTGTGTTTTTTGAAAATAGACCCCAATGGCAGCATGTATAGTGAAAATAGCACGGGGCCCAGTATGGACCCTTGGGGGACCCCACAGGAAAGAGGGGCAATGGATGAGGAGAATTCACCGAGGCGAACAGAAAAACTTCTATCCACCAGATATGACTTGAACCATTTGAGGGCTGTGCCCCTAATGCCGACACATTGTTTGATTCGGGATAACAGAATGGAGATAACAGAATGTGGGATGTTTTCAATTCTGTTAACACCGGGATAACAGAAACAGAATGTGACTGCCATCTGGGAATTTCAGTGCACTGCATAGGCCTACACATTTTATTTGCCATAAATTTTTTAACAAGAACCTCAAACCCACTCAGAATGAAATCAGGCTTGTATATTGCAACCCATCAGATAATGAATTCACAAAGTTCTAATTACACCATCCAGTTACAAATTTTTTATTATTGTGTTTTTATTAAGGCTTACTTACACACTTATTAATTTCATGAGTTTTTCAGCTGACAAGTTTAGTTTAGTACTGAGTCCTTTCAATAACACGTAATCTGTGCAATCAGCAGGTCAATAACATGAGCACAGAGTTTGAGCTTATTAGTATTCTTAGTTCTAGTATTCTAAGCAGCGAGATATGCAAGAAGGAATAGTAACTGCAGATAAAAATCAGACATGAGGGTCACACACACAGACAGGTGTGTGTGTGTGTGTGTGTGTGTTTCAAGCTGCACAAAACAACCTCTAAATGAAACACTCCACAAGTCCCTCAGTGATCTTCCTTACATTAAAGCCATTGTCAAAGTGCTAGTTCAGAACCAGAATGACAGACTGCATCGTGTACCACTGTAAATACACCAATTTACATGAAATATACACGCAGCCTTGTTCATTACAGGTGCACGCTTTGAATTTGATCGAACGATGTTAAAATAAATGTTCACTTGTCGCTTGTTTTAGTCTTCAATTAAAGTTCAATCTCTCTACTCGATATGTACGTTGTTTTTACTCTACTTAACTATTTTACAACTCCAGTTTGATTTCAAATATGAAAGGAGAAAACACAAGCAAAGGCATTAGTGGAGGAGCAGACGCTGAACAGAGATGGTTGAGTCTACACGGCTCTCATGCGTTGGTTAAATGCGCAGCGGCTCATTGTTGACCACAGTCAGATTGTGTAAGTCCAGATTCACTCAGAGAAATCATGGCAGAAACCGCTCCAGCATCCGCGACCAAAGCGGCCAAGAAGAAATCAGCCGCCAAAAACAAGAAAGCAGGTCCAGGCGTCCGCGAGCTGATCGTCAAGGCTGTGTCCGCATCTAAAGAGAGGAGCGGTGTTTCCCTCGCCGCCCTGAAGAAAGCGCTCGCTGCCGGTGGATACGATGTGGAGAAGAACAACTCCCGCGTCAAGACCGCCGTCAAGAGTCTCGTTACTAATGAAGTCCTGGTCCAGACTAAAGGAACCGGCGCCTCCGGCTCCTTCAAGCTCAACAAGAAACAGACCGAGACCAAGACAAATCCGGCCAAGAAAGCGGCTCCTAAAGCCAAGAAGCCCGCAGCCAAGAAACCCGCTGCCGCTAAGAAGCCCAAAACTGCAGCAGCAAAGAAGCCCGTCGCTAAGAAATCTCCGAAGAAGGTGAAAAAACCCGCCACTAAAAAGGCAACGAAGAGCCCCAAGAAGACAAAGAAACCAGCGACTCCTAAGAAAGCAGCCAAGAGCCCCAAAAAGGCAAAGGCTGCCAAACCCAAAACGGCGAAACCTAAAGCCGCCAAACCTAAAAAGACAGCAGCCAAAAAGAAATAAGCTCAATCTTTCCTCTTGTTTTTATTTTATTATTCAAAAAGGCTCTTTTTAGAGCCACCCACTAATTCATAGTAGAGTATTTTCATCTGTTATCTGTTCAATGGAGGTGTTACCGCGAAGACAAATAATGGGCCCTTTGTGTTCATGTGCACATAAATGTAACCCCGGTTTCACAGACAATGAAGACTTAAGCCTATAGTCCCAGACTAAAATGCATGTTTTAGCTATTTTAACTGAAAGCAATTTGCACTAACGTAACCTATCCTAAAATGTCAGTGACATTGTTTTATCTTAAGATGCACACCAATAGGCCTAATGTTTTGTTTTTTTTCTCCCTAAGGCACGTCTATAAAAGGTACTTATATTTCCTAATTAATCTACTGTCATTATCCTGGTTTAATTTGAGACGTTATACAGTTTATTTACAATTAAAACATTTTGATTAAATATGTATCTGTGCGTAGATGTTAATGTTTTCATACCAGTGAACTTTGAAACTGCATTTCTTCAAGAGCAACTATATGCTTAAAACCAGGCAGTGAAGTGAAAAATGGTTATTCAACGTGCTTTACATAGTCATATAATGTACATACTAAATACAAAAAAATATATAAAAACAGTGACAATTAAGAAACTGAAGAAATGAATGTATTATTAAAAATAGCAAACACTATTGAGAATAGTAGAAAGGGGGTTGGGTCAGGAGTTTGGAGGGAAGTTCACTGATTGGCTCGATGATGTGTTCAGACACCAGCCAATAGGAGACTAGCGAGCTTGCTTTAAAAGTCAGAACGCAGCTATCGCAAGCACTATTTTCTTTATTTGTAGGTCAACAATTTGTAAGATACAATGAGTGGAAGAGGTAAAACCGGAGGAAAGGCTCGTGCAAAGGCCAAGACTCGCTCCTCCAGGGCGGGACTGCAGTTCCCCGTCGGCCGTGTTCACAGACTGCTCCGTAAAGGCAACTATGCCCAGCGCGTCGGTGCCGGAGCTCCGGTGTATTTGGCCGCTGTGCTCGAGTACCTGACCGCTGAGATCCTGGAGTTGGCTGGAAACGCCGCTCGGGACAACAAGAAGACCCGTATCATCCCTCGACACTTACAGCTGGCGGTGCGCAATGACGAGGAGCTGAACAAGCTTCTGGGTGGCGTGACCATCGCTCAGGGTGGTGTGTTGCCCAACATCCAGGCCGTGCTGCTGCCCAAGAAGACCGAGAAGCCCGCGAAGGCCAAGTAAATCTACAAAATTTGTCATCAAAACAAAGGCTCTTTTAAGAGCCACCCATTTTTCCAATAAAGAGCGATTTCATTCGTCCGATTTTATTTGAAGGGGAGGGATAAAGTTCTTAGGTTTTAGATGGATGTCTGTGTCTAAAAACTTATTGTACTAGCGTTACTGTGACCGTTTTTTTAATTTTTTTTATCTATATAATATCCAAGCTTAAAATTAATTTAACAGGCAATGTCGCATGATGTATGCACAAGCCAATATTCTCTTACGCAAATTTGGGTCCTGTACGATTGGTGTAAAGATATGTTTAAAGCATATTGCACACTGTTCTATGCTGCGCACTTGTCAAATTATAGAAAGGCAAGTCTTTTAAAATTGAAAGTAGCATATAAAGACGTAATGAGGATGTTACTCAAGACCCAGATGGTGTAGTGCTAGTGAGATGTTTGTGGTTGCAAGAATAAGGACCTTTCATGCTGTTTTAAGAAACCTAATGTTTAAATTCATGTGCCGGCGTCGTAAAATGAAATAATAATGGGCTTAACTAATATACGGTCAAGTACTACACGCTACCAATCCCGTATGTGGAAACACTGGTATAATTGTCTCCTGATAGAACAGTGATTAATCACTCTTTTTAAATATGTGTGTGTGTTTTTAAATATATGTATGTGTGTGTGTGGGTGGGCATGTCCGTTTGTGGATGTGTATTTATGTATTGTTGTGAGTAAGGATTTGGACCTTGAGTCTGTAATAAAAAGTTTTAATTTGAATAATTTATGAGTGTCTCGTCTTGCATCACAACTATAAAGCAGTGTATTTTCAATAACGTTTCTCTTAATTCAATGAAAGCACATTTTTAGGTAATATTTTATTCATTTAACTCGCTGAATTTATGAATGTAGCATTATGAAAATGCACATAGCTGTGTTTGCATGTTTGTGTTTCACTTTTTACATTTGCTTCCACAAGTCAAATTCTGCACATTCAATACGATTTATTAAAGAAACTATCACGGTTTCCGATGAACAGATTTGAGGCAGATACCGCACACAAAAGACTGCGAGAAACAAATAAAGCACGTTTGGGCGGGAACCACAAAATGTCGTCTCTTCTTTGTAAAACCGGAGGCGTATAGCCATTGGCTGTCATATACAGACGCCAGACAATAACCAATCGAATGCCTCTGAAGCAAAGCCATCCAATGAGCGCATGGCAGCCCTGGGCTTAAATACGCGCTGTGCTCTTGAAAAATATTCATTCGTTTGACTGGTACACAGTAGTAACTGAACTCCTTTGAAACAATGGCAAGGACCAAGCAGACCGCTCGTAAGTCCACCGGAGGTAAAGCTCCGAGGAAGCAGCTGGCCACTAAAGCCGCCCGTAAGAGCGCACCCGCTACCGGAGGCGTTAAGAAGCCTCACCGTTACAGGCCCGGTACCGTGGCGCTGAGAGAGATTCGCCGTTATCAGAAATCCACTGAACTGCTGATTCGCAAACTGCCCTTCCAGCGTCTGGTGAGAGAAATCGCTCAAGATTTCAAGACGGATCTGCGCTTCCAGAGCTCGGCTGTCATGGCCCTGCAGGAGGCGAGCGAGGCTTATTTGGTGGGTCTGTTTGAGGACACCAACTTGTGCGCCATCCACGCCAAGAGAGTCACCATCATGCCCAAAGACATCCAGCTGGCCCGCCGTATCCGCGGAGAGCGCGCTTAAATCCACTGTAGTTGTACAAACCCCAAAGGCTCTTTTAAGAGCCACCTCAATGTCTATGAAAGATCAATTTCTTATTTTCTTGAATTTGTAAAGTATTTTTTATTTTTTCCAACATAAACAAAATAAGTTTCTTTTATAATAACTTTTTCTTATTAAATGCGCTTCATATAGACCTGTTTATTACTTTACATTCTCTTAAAGTGCTCATTTTCTATGACTTAATACACACTTGTGGCCTTTCCAGTTTTACTGGCATACAAAACATAGCTTATGAATTCTCATTATGCTATATTACCACCAAATATTGGATTCAATGTTTTTGCCAATTTTTTTTTTTTTTTTCTGTAGGACTGGTTTTGAATTTTGTTTTGCATCTAATTAAATGTAGGCCTCATTTATTTGAGTAGGCAACACTTTACTTTTTATTTTGAGTAAAAAAAAAGCATTATTCATGAATGGTTTTTATAATATTAAATAAAATATGAGTGAAAATGCACTGTTTATTGTACTATTGTACTAGTTTATTGTACTCAATGTTTCTCCAGGAAGCTTGCTTTGACATGCTTTTGTTTTGTAAAAGATGGCACAGAGTCAAACTTGTGTTCCCAGTCAAAAATTACCCACCATTCAAAGTTAATGGGGAAGAATGAAAACAAGAGTAACAATTAGTGTTCATGAGTATGTTGACCATATTTATGTCTGCACAGCATTGCCTCCTCACTAGTATCTTGATCAATGATCTGATGAAGAACATCATGCACGGAGCTGCTTCGCCATTGTGCTGCCAAAAAATAAAATGACAAGCAAGGCACTGAGGCATTTAAATGTGTGCTATAACATCTATATTTGTACATTTTGTGAGAACCTAAAAGTTCCAAAACACAATGTCGTAATATGTTTGTCTGAAAACTGTGATGAAACAAAGAACATGAAAGAAAGATTATTTTGAAGCATGCAGGGTATACGTGTTTGTGTGACTCAACACTCATGTTTTTTTCACTCAAAAACTGAGATGCCTACTCTCAGATTAAAGAGGCATATTGATCAGTTTGAAAAATATATATATAACCAGTCCTAATTGAAAGAAAACAAGTTGATAAAAATTTTTTATCCAATATTTAGTGATAATACAGTGATTTGTATGCTATTTTTTATAGGCCTGTCATTTTTTACATGGAGCACAAGTGTTGGGTTTTCAACACAAGGGTTAGGTCACTCACAAGATACAGAAAACTAAGACAAAGATCATCTTTTCTTCAGTATTTATTGTGTGTCCGTATACCATTCAGCTTAATATGCTAAATGTGTATTTTGACTACATTTTAAAAATTAATTGATATTACTGTTGAATATGTATATTTGGTGCTAAAAGACAAAACTGATGTATCAGACCTTGCTAGCTGCCAGTTATCTGCAATAATAGCAAAAAAAGTCATTTCCGCAACACGTCTTTACCACAGCATTTTTAGGTGTTGCGGTAGAGACAAATTCAAGGTTTATATTATATTACATTGATCAGACATAATATTCAAACAAATGATGGGTGTGGTGAATATCATGTATTATGTCATTACAATGGCACCTGTCAAGTGGTGGGATATATTAGGCAGCAAGTGAACAGTCCGTTCTTGCATTTCATGAGTTGGAAACAGTGAATAAAATAAGTGAAAAGATCTGAGTGACTTTGACATGGGCCAAATGGTGATGGCAAGACAACTGCATCCGAGCATCTTCAAAACAGCAGGTCTTGTGGGGTGTTTACGGTCTGTATAGTGGTTAGTATACCAAAAGTGGTGCAAGGGAGGACAACCAGTGAAATGGCATCAACTCACACACGTTCATGGGGAGCAAAGGCTTGCCTGTCTGGTCCAATCACACAAAAGAGATACTGTATACATAAAAAAAAATGTCTGAAAAACATAATGCTGCCCATGATAGAAAGGTGTCAGAACACACAGTTCATAGCAGTTTGCTGCTTATTAGCAGAACAGACAAATTGCTTATACAATGGGCATGTGAGTGTCAGAACTGGACAACTCCACCAAGAGATAGCAGCAGGATGCATATGGGATGAAGGCAGGCCGGTGTGATGCTCAGGGCAATATTTTGTTGGGAAACTTTGGGTCCTGGCATTCATGTGGATGATACTTCGACACGTACACATGGCAATGGTGTTGCCTGATGACAGTGGCCTGTGTCAGCAGGATAATGCACCATGAAAAAAAAAAAATGATCAGGAAGGGTTGAAGGAACACGCCAAGCAGTTCTAGGCGTTGCCTCAAAAATCCCTTTGAGGATCTAGGAGCATATTTTCTTCCATTCTTTCAAAAATCTGATCAATTGAGGCCCCACCTCGCAACCTGATACCACAGGACGTGGAGTCCTTACCTTGAGATATCAGAGCTGTTTAGCAGCATAAGGAGGACCTACATGATATTAGACCAGTGGTTTTAATGCTGTGGCTCATCAGTGTATAGTGCAAATATTAAGTCTACTGTAAATTAAATATAAACATGTAATTTGTGCAGCCCTAGATGATACCAAATTAATCTACAATACGATGACATAAATGCAGAGAGGTGTGTATGGGAAAAGAGCATTACCAAAAAAAAACACAAATAAGAGAAGAAGAAAGTACATAATAAATAAAAGAAACAAGAGGACAAAACAAAATACTGAAGGCCTTAAATTAGTTTGTTGTTAAACTTCTTTGCGGGAAAATGAAACAAAAGAACGGAGTCTGATATGGGGGATGGTAGTTGTTGATGGGCGTGATTAACATTTTAAAGCTTCTGATTGGTTCGCCTACAAGTCAATGCACGTTTAATGTGGCCAATGAAATCATTATAAGGGTTGGTCCAGGAAAACTAGCAATCAGAGAAGTCCGTACTTCCCTTTGGAAATTAGCATAGAGCAGTGGATAAAACCCGCCTGCAGTAACATAGCGTTACTGTTCTTTATCTAACATTGAGCGAAGCATCATGCCTGAACCAGCGAAGTCCGCGCCCAAGAAGGGCTCGAAGAAGGCCGTCACTAAAACCGCCGCCAAGGGCGGGAAGAAGCGCAGAAAGTCCAGGAAGGAGAGTTACGCGATCTACGTGTACAAAGTCCTGAAGCAGGTTCATCCCGACACCGGGATCTCCTCCAAGGCGATGGGAATCATGAACTCTTTCGTCAACGACATCTTCGAGCGCATCGCCGGTGAAGCGTCTCGTCTCGCTCACTACAACAAGCGCTCCACC
The DNA here is from genome assembly GCA_031834385.1 of Semotilus atromaculatus. NCBI lineage: Eukaryota > Metazoa > Chordata > Actinopteri > Cypriniformes > Leuciscidae > Semotilus > Semotilus atromaculatus. Next base: position 35,793,511 of record JAULUF010000009.1, on the reverse strand, counting down.
ATCACATCGAGAGAGATCCAGACCGCCGTGCGTCTGCTGCTGCCCGGAGAGCTGGCCAAACACGCCGTGTCTGAGGGCACAAAGGCGGTGACCAAATACACCAGCTCGAAGTAGAGGAGTCCGCTCAACACAACACAAAGGCTCTTTTAAGAGCCACCCACAATGTCTTTTAAAGGGCTTAAAATACTTGTTTTGTTTGTATATTTATTGGATTAGAGAAATAAGGTAAGCTTTTTAAACTTACTGTTTTGCTGAAGATTTATATATCTTTACGGTATTTAGAAAAAACTTTCTGGTTTTAAGAATTACTTTTAGAGTATTTTTGTACATTTTAATTCAATTTAAATATTTTTAGTTTAGAAACTGACTCACCAAAACGCCATCCAATTACAAACTACATTATACAGATTAAATTAAGTTCTATGGTGGAAAGATTACTTTGACTTTAAATAATATTATTAGTTGCATTGTTGCTGTTGGAGGTCTGTTCTACTGTTAAAATGTCTCTGCTTTACTGAAAATTAAATAAAAAGCTAATTTATGAATAAAAACATCTGTACTTATACACTTATAAAGAACTTTTTACATTCTTAGGCCTGATATAAAATTGCTGTCAAAATCATATAGTTTTGTAAAACTGGACAAACTGGTTGAAGAGATAATAGACCTGACCACTGGTCTATGAAACAAACGACCTTGCTGGAAATTAGGTTTTCCATTTTTTTTGCTTGTATTTTGTACAAAATGGCAAGACTGATAACAAAATGAGACTCTCTCAGCATGTCCCTTCACCTACAGGCCTGGATCACTATCAGCCTCTGTCTTTGGAAACACGCTGAGACGCACGAGAACAGGACTTATATGGTCTCAGTGATGACATCTGCTCAGACTCTAACATTCACACCTGCTCAGCATGTCTAGCAGGAACAGGCACCCGTGAGGGTTTGTGAGTTTACAAAATTTACACTAATAAACTTCCTCAGTTTATATTCTACAGTATTGGAAATCTAAATTAAACCTTTAATAAATTTGTTTTCCTTCACCGCCAATGGGTCAATTTAGCCGGGCCTTACAGTTGTAACAGTTTTGTGGCCTTGCACATCTAAATGACAAGTATCCTATAATGAAATGCCATTGATTTATGACATACTGTACTAAAACATTGTTTTAGGCTTAGATGATTGTTTCTAAATTATGATACAAATGTGAGACATGTATTACACTTTTTGGCATATACATATAGACAATGTGATGAGGAATAACCATTTGGTCTGAATCTTTCCAAATTTCTCAAACAACCGAAACAGAACAGGCAACTGGTAACCAAAATGTCAAGCTTTTACTATTGGAAGAAGTGCCACATTCTAGTTCATCTCATTGATTGTGTGAAATTGTGTGGTCTGTTCAAAGTAGCCTAGATGAGTGAAGGATCAAGCTAGATTGGCATTTTTCTTGGACTGGTCGACTGATGAGGTGTTTGAGGGGCACTTGAAAAATGCTTCAGTCTTCAAAGACTGTGCAAGATTAGCTTTTGGATTGCATGCTATCAGTCACCAGGAAGCATAATGAAAGAGGTGAAGTCAGCTTGATCCGTAGTAGCAATCCAAAGTGCCCCTGTGTCTTCAAGCTTGCCTTTGCCTTAATTTCTTGCCTTTTTACTAGGTGGTATGAAGCAGACGTGACTGTGCAAAGACCAATCCTGGCAAGTCTTTTATTAATTACAAATGATTTGTCAATCACTAAATTAATGATGTTTTATAAGTCCAGATTTAAAGGAATAACCTTATGAAAATTCTCTAGTTATTTTCTAACTCTAATGTCATGTCAGCTCATGATTTTCTGTCTGATATATATATATTATGTATGTATGTGTGTATATATATATATATATATATATATATATATATATATATATATATATATATATATATATATATATATATATATACATATATATAAACAGTACACAAAATCAACATGACTTATTCTGTATTGTATATGGATTGTTTGTGGGTGGTTGCCCCCTTTTTGAGCCTGACAGTCCATCACAATCAGAAACACTATTTTATTTTATGTTTCCGTTCGTTATATGCAGAAAGTCAAATGGGGTTGAGACGGCTTGTAATGATTGGGTTTTTTCAGTGAGCTGCTATTTTCATGTACTTTCATTTATATGTTCATCCTTCTCCCCTTAGTTAAAATGAAGAGGAAAAAACCCAAAGGACATAATGTCCTTCTCTAGAAAGAAAAATATTTATATTTCAATAAATATTGAAAATAAAGATCATGGTCAGTCAAGACTGAAGAGAGACATTTTTGGTTTAATCATTTAATTTGAGCTTGACTAATAGCTATGGAATGCTAAATAATTATTCACTGTGACTCTTTCATAGACAGATATCTCTTATGGGGTTTATCCACCTGTGCAGCCACTCTTACCTACTTACCCAAATGGGGGACAGGAAGAGCTGCTTCTCAGCAGAATAGTACAAGATTCATCCCTGGCTTGAGTACTCCAGAAAATTAGACACAACATTATGCCTGTTGACATTTTAGCCCTCCCAATAGCCCAGTGTCAGTTTTTGAGAGTGGTTTCAAAAACTGGAAGAAGACAACCTACAAGGAAGGGGGATTTGCAATGCATGTAAGATCCGAGGGGCGCAAGCAAGCCATGGTTGCATGGAGAGACTACAAGACAGCGGTGGAAAAAAAAAAATGGGGCAAAATGTCTTAAAGAACTTGACAAGAAGATTAAAGACAACTTGGACTATATGAAACCAATAGCTGAGGCACTTCTACCTGCCACACAGAACACTGCTCAAAGAGGACACATAGCAATCTTGTATGGTCTTGTTTTTACACTGATCATTACTTGTCAAATAAATGAAACATTCATTTGAGTTGAAATTGTTTAATTAGCTTACTTCTAGAGATTGCAGTGATGCATGACATGGTGAAAAATAATTTGAAATAATACTGAAAATAGGTTAAGATGAATGTTAAACAATCCATTATCCACATATTAATACAGTTTAAATTATGTAAAACTATTTACCACAATGGCCTATTGTACATGCATAACTATGCTGTGAATTAGCATGTATAGTGTGATAAAAAAGGAAATTATGACCTGTGCTGTCTCTTGCTTTAAATGATGAGCAATCATTTCCATAATTTCTATTCACATGGTTCATATAAGAGATGAATGGCGAATCAGGCGACAAAAAATCCTTTATTACAATTCAAATGTTTATGTCATGATACGATATAGACCAACATAAACGATGTGTTTGACGTTTTTAATGAGATAGAATATGGATACTTTGCTGGCCTAAAAATTAGGGCCAGACATGAGTCACAGACAGACTCGGGAGACTCCGGGTGATGTTCGTGTGCTACAAGCTGCCCAAAACAACAGCTGTATGAAAAGCCTAACGCTCAACACTGATGCTGATTTCATTAAAGTCTCTTCCAGACTGTTTGCTGACCACACAGAGGACGTGTTCAGGCTTTTATCACATTTTCCATTAAAACTATCCATCAGATCTGCACGCGGCTTTTCCCCGCTGCTGTTGCTCGCCTTGGATTTGGTCTGACGAAGGCAAAGTAACGCTTCCTCTTCGTGTGTTTTAATCTATAATGAAAGTCCAGAAACTCTGCTTGGTGTTCACTTAGTTTTGACTGAATCAAACTATTTGACAGGTCCAATTTTGCCCCAAATGTAAGAGAAGAAAACACAAGCGTCAGCGAGCAGACAACGAGCGGGGCAGGTTGAGTCTACGAGGTTCTCATGTGTTCTTTAAGGCCGCAGCGCCGCTCGAGCACCATTCATTCATTACTGAACCCAGACCGAGTTTGTAAGACTACAAATCCGATCACAAAGATAGAGAAATGGCAGAAACCGCCCCAGCCCCCGCTGCTGCCTCACCGGCCAAAGCAGCCAAGAAGAAATCTGCTGTGAAAGCCAAGAAAGCAGGTCCAGGCGTCGGAGAGCTCATAGTCAAGGCTGTGTCCGCATCCAAGGAGAGGAGCGGTGTATCCCTCGCCGCCCTGAAGAAAGCGCTCGTTGCCGGTGGATACGATGTGGAGAAGAACAATTCCCGCGTCAAGATCGCCATCAAGAGCCTGGTGACTAAAGGCACTCTGGTTCAGGTCAAAGGGACCGGCGCCTCCGGCTCCTTCAAACTCAACAAGCAGCAAGCCGAGACCAAGAAGAAACCCGCCAAGAAAGCGGCTCCTAAAGCCAAGAAGCCCGCCGCCAAGAAACCCGCTGCCGCTAAGAAACCCAAAACTGTTGCAGCAAAGAAGCCCGTCGCTAAGAAATCTCCGAAGAAGGTGAAAAAACCCGCCGCTAAAAAGGCAACGAAGAGCCCCAAGAAGGCAAAGAAACCAGCGACTCCTAAGAAAGCAGCCAAGAGCCCAAAAAAGGCAAAGGCTGCCAAACCCAAAACGGCAAAACCTAAAACTGCCAAACCTAAAAAGGCAGCTCCCAAAAAGAAATAAATTTACTGTTTGTTTCTCAACGGCTCTTTTAAGAGCCAACCACTTACTCTGAGTAAAGAGCAAAACTCATGTATTTGAATGATTTGTTAATTTTGGAATCAAAAATATCCAAGATGTAACTTTCAACCCCTTAGAAGTCAACAAGTTTAGATGAAACTCAAGGAAACCATTTTTATTCAAAAGACATTGATTGAACATGGCCAAAATGCTTATGATGGTCTGATCTCAGTCCAAAAAGATGTTGATTAACAGTTCAGAATATATACACAAAATAATATGCTGGAGAAATGTGACAATACAAACAACACAACAAAGGCAATAATACAATTCCAATATTACAATAGGATAATAGGATACAATAGGATAGTATCAGATTTAGTCAATGTGCACAGAATATAGTGTGTGAAAGGTGAAGCACTTTTGGAAGGAAGAGTGTATAATATCCATTGTTGTACTTTTTAGAAAATTCAATCAAACATATTGGTGATTTAATCTCTTTTGTCTAGTCAATACATGTGATCATTGCAAAAAGGGGGTTGGGCTTTGGGGGTAAGTTCAGTGATTGGTTTAAAACCTTCCACAGTCTAAACCAATGGGCGACAAGCACTCTCGTTTAAAAACAGTATTTGCAGCCACTTAACACATCTTCGTTCTTTCAACTTTACTTTAACAGTCTGTTGTAGTACCTGATTTTAAAAATGAGCGGAAGAGGTAAAACTGGAGGAAAGGCTCGTGCAAAGGCCAAGACTCGCTCCTCCAGGGCGGGACTGCAGTTCCCCGTCGGCCGTGTTCACAGACTTCTCCGTAAAGGCAACTACGCCCAGCGCGTCGGTGCCGGAGCTCCGGTGTATTTGGCCGCTGTGCTCGAGTATCTGACCGCTGAGATCCTGGAGTTGGCTGGAAACGCCGCTCGGGACAACAAGAAGACCCGCATCATCCCTCGACACTTACAGCTGGCGGTGCGCAATGACGAGGAGCTGAACAAGCTTCTGGGCGGCGTGACCATCGCTCAGGGTGGTGTGTTGCCCAACATCCAGGCCGTGCTGCTGCCCAAGAAGACCGAGAAGCCCACGAAGGCCAAGTAAACCGACCGAAGCTTCTCTTCAAAGCAAAGGCTCTTTTAAGAGCCACCCATTTTTTCCAATAAAGAGTGATTTCATTTCTCTGATTTCCATTAGATTTTAAATTAAAGCTTTCTTGATAAAATGGGAGAGGGGAAAGGCAAAGAGAGCCAATGAATTGACAATTATTGTACTATACAATGCTGACAAATACTAAACCCACATGTTGATACTTTTGACTGGAAACTAACACTTAAAAAAAGTGTAAGATTCCATTCATAAACCATTTGGTTTTAAATTACGTTATTTGTATTAAAATCTGACTACAAATTTTCCTACAGAATTTCAATGAGAAACATGTTTTGTTATCCAGTCTCACTACACTATTTGTAAGGATTTAATGAATGTACTATAAAAGTGCATAGTTTTATTAGCATGCCTACAAATATCTAAACTGATATATCAATTAAAATATGTACGTATCTCAGTTATTACTATGAGTCCAAGTGCAACTCTACACTATCAATATTTAAAAAAAATCAATCTCGGGTTTTGCTGTACAAATTTATACCTGATTTCGCCTATTTTATTTTCCTGTATACAAAGAGAAACAAATGATGTTTAAGCGGGAAGCACAAACTGTCGTCTCTTCTATGAAAACAGGAAGCGCACAGTCATTGGCCAACTGCCATTTACAGACGCCAGACAATAACCAATCAAATGCCTCTGAAGCAAAGCCATCCAATGAGCGCATGGCAGCCCAGGGCTTAAATACGCGCTGTGCTCTTCAGAAATATTCATTTGTTAGTTCGTTCGCAGTAGCAACTAAACTCCTCTGAACAATGGCAAGAACCAAGCAGACCGCTCGTAAGTCTACCGGAGGAAAAGCTCCGAGGAAGCAGCTGGCCACTAAAGCCGCCCGTAAAAGCGCACCCGCTACCGGAGGCGTTAAGAAGCCTCACCGTTACAGGCCCGGTACCGTGGCGCTGAGAGAGATTCGCCGCTATCAGAAATCCACTGAACTCCTGATTCGCAAACTGCCCTTCCAGCGTCTGGTGAGAGAAATCGCTCAAGATTTCAAGACGGATTTGCGCTTCCAGAGCTCGGCTGTCATGGCCCTGCAGGAGGCGAGCGAGGCTTATTTGGTGGGTCTGTTTGAGGACACCAACTTGTGCGCCATCCACGCCAAGAGAGTCACCATCATGCCCAAAGACATCCAGCTGGCTCGCCGTATCCGCGGAGAGCGCGCTTAATTCCACTGTAGTTGTACAAACCCCAAAGGCTCTTTTAAGAGCCACCTCAATGTCTCTATGAAAGCTGCATTTTTTTACTTTTTTTTTTTTTATGAACTTAATCTGAATTCAGTTATGCTTTAAATTCAAGGTCACGTTAAGTCGCTTATAGTATTAAAAGTGTATTCTTAAGTGTAACACAATAACAGGAATTACATACAGGGAGCTGGAAAATATAGTACATTTTAAAAAGATTTAGCCTTCTGTAAGTGACAGTGTAGCTGCATTGTTTATTGTTCTTGCTGTCTCCTGTTAAGATTCTCATGTTCTCCTTTCGGATTGGTTTTGGATGTAATGAGAGGCTGTTGGTGATTGGACCAAAGAGATCCGGATTACAAATTCCTCTTGAGGGAGTGTACCAAGTAGCAAACAGTCATTGAAACTCATTCCGTTGTCAACGTTAAGTCATTGAATCAACATCGAACTCTGATGTTGATTCTACATCATTTTGCACCCTGTTTTTAATATTGAAACATTGAAATCCTGTCCATAGATCAACGGAATTTCAATGGTATTTCAATTATCAGGAATATTGAAACAATGTTGAAATTTCAACTGAACTAAGGATCAACGTTATTTCAATGGAATTTCAATTGTTTTGTAAATGTTAATTTTAAATGTAATGTCATAAATTAAATAGCCTGCTTTATCTACAGCCAGGATGTTAAAAAGTAATGGAACATTTGAAATCTTGTATAAAACACTGAACACACCACACTATTTAAAAACAAATTAATTTTTATTAGCCTTTTTATTTAATAATTTGTACAGCCTGTGCAAAAGTGAATTGGGTGACGGCAACTGTCCCCATATGCTGAGTAAGAGCATCTAAAACAGAAAATAAAATCACAATGCAAAAAATTAGCATTTAAGTTAAACAGAACACATATTTGAACACTTTCAGTAGCCAATATCACATGGCTTGACCTAACAAAAGCTAATTTTAGAAACAGAGCACAAAACAGTCAGTATAACATAAAATAATAGAAAGTGTGATGAGTTCAATTCATTGAAAGAACAAAAAAAGAGCATGGAAGAGGAGTTCAGCATTCTAACTTTGAAAGGCAGTTGAGAATGAACATTAAAATTAATTTCCCCAGCCTCCTGAGTCATTGCTGTTTGAACATGTGTAATGTATACATCTTACTCACCATTTTCAAATGAAATCCCTCTGACCTTGTCACAAAGGTGGACTGGATCCTATCGCAAATAATTTGGCCCTCAAGGCTGAGCATCCAGCGCTGGAAGCGGCTTCCCGTTGCTCCTGAAACAGAAATGTTTTAACTGTCAAATTTCTGTTTTAGTTTTCATTTTGAATACAGTTTAGTTTGATACCATTGAATTCACGACATACAACACTAAAGCCAACTGTCCTATATAAAATCAACTTACCAAGAAGTATCAGACGAGGAGTTGCAGGTATAGAGAGTGAACTCTCAAGGTCAGCTGCAGTGGCATATCCCTAGGACATAGAACAAATTAAACAATATTAATGACATAAGACTACCTCTGAGTGAGATAGATAGATAGATAGATAGATAGATAGATAGATAGATAGATAGATAGATAGATAGATAGATAGATAGATAGATAGATAGATAAAGAGAGAGGGGGGGATATAGAGAGATAAAGAAAGATACAGCGAGAGATAATGATGGATAGATGGATAAAGTGAGATAGATAAAAGCGATAGAGGGAGAGAGTTAGATACAGATATAGAGGGAGAGAGAGGGAGATAGAGGGAAAGAGGGGAAGATAGAGGAAGATATAGGGATAGATTGCACCTGGTTCTGAGATATAAATCCTGGTATATCATCTTGAACAGCAGTGTGATCAGGGATGGTACCCTGCATCTGCATCTGTAATAAAAAGAAAAAGAAAACAAATGTAAAAATTGATCTACAACTCAATGATAATCAAAACAGCAAAAAATAGAATTTAAAATTACTTTTGCCAAGCGTGTCTGAGATCCTGGGTTCTAATCCGCACTAGTATTGTTTTTTTTTTTTTTTGTCTCATCAAAACCGATTATGTTTATCAGTTGTTGTAGGCTATATCAGGCAGGGATATGTTTGTGTAGGCTATATAAAAAAAAAATTCAGCGCTAGATCACATCTTATTAAACTACAGAACAAAATGTATGCTCAACTGCTAGTTAACTGGAGAGGTTATATTTATTTGTATTGGTACATTCGTGCCACAAGATGTTTCTATATGAAGTATGTGGGGCATATAATGTCTCTCTCCATTGACTACCATACATATTTTTCCGAAATAAGGTCCCATGAGCCGAAAGTGAAGGGGAAGAACTTCTCTCTATTGACGGTCCAACCAACCATAACACACACCCACAACTCTATTCCTCCACCCATACCCACAGAGGTGGAGAACTACGGTAAACTCAACCCATGACATAGAGAGAGGTGGAGCTGCATGTCATTTGCTGAAACCAGTAGGAGAGTAGCGTTTTGAGTGACGTTTAATAGACCCACCCATGAATTTGGTTTCAACTAGGTCCGCTAGCCGACTATAAGTTGTTGTTCTCTAAAGTTGTGTTGTATCTTTTGTTTGGTGAATTTAATCTGTAGTCATGTCTGGAAGAGGAAAAGGCGGTAAAGGACTCGGGAAAGGAGGCGCTAAGCGTCACCGAAAGGTTCTCCGCGATAACATCCAGGGAATCACTAAACCCGCTATTCGTCGTCTTGCTCGGCGTGGAGGGGTCAAGCGTATTTCTGGTCTGATCTATGAAGAGACTCGCGGTGTGTTGAAGGTGTTTCTGGAGAACGTCATCCGTGATGCTGTGACTTACACCGAACACGCCAAGAGAAAGACTGTCACCGCCATGGATGTTGTGTACGCGCTGAAGCGGCAGGGACGCACCCTGTACGGGTTCGGCGGTTAAGAGATTCACGAAGAAAAAACCCAACGGCTCTTTTAAGAGCCACCCACATTTTCTCACAAAGAAAGTTTCCAAAAAAATAATTCAGTGGACATGACCAAAACGAGGTCTCTATGGTGTTTACATTTAGTAATACATGTTATTACGTTCTTGTGGTAATTATATGGTAGTTAAATATGCTAATAGTCTGAAACAACACGATCAAAACCGTGGAGATGAAAGTAAGGAGGAACTCCTCTACCCCCCTCATATGCACAGTGGCATCTGTGGAGTCATTTAGGTCTCTATCCAGACAGGAACATGGTGTCAGCCCAGATCCAGTACATGCACACATTCCAGATCTGGGTCGACACTATGTTGCTGTCTGGATAGGCACCAAAATCTCCCATGGATCTGAAGTAGGACACATTTCTATAAAATAAATAATGGACAAATGCAAGTCTTTGGACGCCTCAGATGTAAAGTTATTCGCTGTCAAAGTGACGCCAAAATGAATGTGAGTCAATAGATGCTAACAGCAGGTGATAGCCAGCTACAATGGCGGCCCCCAGAGGAAGCTTCAGTTTCCGGCGGATGGATTACCCCCTTGGCACCCCCACACTGTGAGTTCTAAAGATGCTGAATCGACATAAGACAGCAACGTCACTAAAAACAATATGCTTGACGACTAAAAATAGCTATTTTGTGTGTTGATATAATAAAGACACAAGTTTAAAATTCATACATTTAATAACAAACTGGATAAAGCCATCAAGTTCTTAAGAACTCTAGCACAGAGAAACAAACAAAAACACATACACACACACACACACAACAGTTTGGCAGGTCTGGAAACAGATTGGGCCACCTCCGGTCAGGATTCTGCAGGGAGAGGGAAGAAGACATGAGCACAAAGCTTTCCGAAACAATAGCAGGTTGTTTTCCAGATAAAGGCTTCAAGACAACAGCACAATAAAGAGTAAATGTGATGATACGTAACACAGGGCACCTTTTTGAGCAATGTTTCTTGGCAATGTTGCCATCAACGGGCAACCAGATGATACACAGGGCCCACGACCGCTCTAAACTATGCAGATAGAAATGTATTGTATTTTTTTAATGGGAAAGTGCCAAAGCAACAACCACTCGGCAAGATTGCCCAGCAAAAATGCTTAAAAAGTTGCCCCATGTACCATCAGCTTTATGTTGCGTTCTACCTGTTATTATACATAAGTGCCGACTGATATTTAAATATTTCCAGCAGCCGGCTCACTGACGCTCAGCCAGTGTTCGTTGAAGAGACAATGATGTTTTAAGGATGAAACCAATTCATGCAGTGTTTTAATGATTTAATGGCCGGGTCCGTGAGTTTTGGACAGAACAGGCCCTCTGTGTTAATTCGTCTCCCGGTAGAAACCTCCTGAACTATCCACACCGAATTAATCCTGAACTAAAACACACTGATACCGGCAACGGTAAATGGCAGTGAGCCCAGGCCACCCATCCGAGAAGTGTCAGCTCTTATTTTGAAAAGGGTTTATTGAGGGGGTGTGACATCACATTGAAGCAATACCCCTGATTGGCTGACTACACGTGTGGATCGGTAGTCGCACACTCTGCAGAAATATAGTGCCAAAAGATCTGTCGTGACGTGTGCAGAGGGATCTGTGAATGCCCTGTGATCTGCAAACACAGATTCAACACTTGCATGCTGAGCTTTGCACAGAATGTGTAAGAATGTCTTTTTACAGTGGTTTGAAAATACAAGTTAGACTGTGTTTGTTTGCAAATTGTGAGGAGGGCAAAACAGCAAAAAAGTTGTGCCAAAAATCTGAAAAGAAATGCAACACAATCTACAAACAAATAATGACCCTCGTGCGCAGACAAATCACTTTGCATTCATTCAAATTCTGGTTGTCAAGTACAAGTCACTAATTTTTATTTGTGAATGATGGAAGAGTCTGTTTGTGGATTTTTTATCTATTTGTAGATCTTGTTTTACATTTGCGGATCATGAGGAGTTTGTTTGCAGATTTGAAATCTATTTACAGATTGTGTTTTACATTTGCAGATTATGAGGAGTTTGTTTGCAGATTTTTAATTTATTTGTAGATCTTGTTTTGTGTTTACAAATTGTAATATGCATTTTTGACTCATAGTCTCTTTATTTTCAATGATTATGGCATTATTTTGTCACATCAGCGAAACAATAGTGTCAGAATTCTGAAAACAAATGTGACACAATCTGCAAACAGAACATGATCTTCACCTGCAAACAAGTCACTTTACATTCATTGAAATTCTGGTTTTCAAGTACAAGTCACTGATTTCTATTTGTGAATCAGGATGTGTTTATTTGTGGATTTTTAATATTTCTGTAGATCATGCTTTATATTTGTGAATCACAAAGAGTTTGTTTGAGGACTTTGTATCTATTTGTAGATCTTGTTTTACATTTGCGGATCATGAGGACTTTGTTTGCGGATTATTAATCTATTTGTGGATTTAGTTTTGTGTTTACAAGTTGTAAAATCTATTTGTGACTTTTAGTCTGTCCATTTTCAATAATATTGGCATTGATTTAACCCCATAGTAGTTCCTCTCTGCTTTTAACAGTGCTACAGCCCACAAACACAATGTGCCACCGCCCCCAACTGGACAAACCCAATAGGGACAGTGCTGGTAGTGCAGCATCTGATAGAATTGGACTATGTGTGCACACATTTAATAAATTACCAAAAGTTACAGTAAGGCTTTTTTCCAGTGACATTTATGTGCACAATGAATTCAGGAGTCAATGTTGGTTAATTACAGTTAGCTGACAAATTTTACTGAAGATAAAGTTTTATAATAGGCATATGAATGAAAATTTTCTTTCCACTGAGAGAGTGATGGAATTTCAGATGTTTCTACTTACAAACATGATTATTTTGAACTTGATTGTCTAAAAGCTGAAACAGAAAGTCACTATATCTGATTTAATATTAAACAGATCGCCAGTGACTAGTTCTATAAAATGACAAATGTCAACTTTTTATATATATATATATATATATATATATATAGTACTAATACATTATTTCAGGACCCTTCGTTTATGATGCTCATTTCAGATGGAATATTTTTAATAAGACAAACCGATCAATCAGTGACAATTTTCCAAACATTTGTGAGCAGCTGCCTACATCTGTTGTCCCTTTTCTGTTATCAATCTAAAATAGATTAGGATCATCTATGAACAGTTTGAAAAAGGGCCCCCTCAAACTCATAATTAAGAAGTTATTGTGAATAAGCTTGTCTAAATATATATACATTTTAATAAATGTGCATTTATGGATAATCCTGTGCCATTTTTATTCCATGAGCAAGGTGCTTTAGATTTGTGCAAAAAAATCTGTAAGTTTATATTTATCACAAAAGACACAACTTAATGTCCTAAATTAACTACAGGATGGTTCATTTTAAAACTGCTGTAAAAAGTCTTTCACTGATGAAAAACTAAATTGAGCTAAAACTTAACTGGATTGCATTCTTCAGCTAGTCGGACAATAACGCCTACTTGTTCTTAAAACTATTGAACCAAAATGTGTGCAGAAAAAGTGAAGCTCTTTTCACAGATAATATGTGTGGCTCTTAAAAGAGCCTTTGTGTTGTGTTGATCTGACTCCTCTACTTCGAGCTGGTGTATTTGGTCACCGCCTTTGTGCCCTCAGACACGGCGTGTTTGGCCAGCTCTCCGGGCAGCAGCAGACGCACGGCGGTCTGGATCTCTCTCGATGTGATGGTGGAGCGCTTGTTGTAGTGAGCGAGACGAGACGCTTCACCGGCGATGCGCTCGAAGATGTCGTTGACGAAAGAGTTCATGATTCCCATCGCCTTGGAGGAGATCCCGGTGTCGGGATGAACCTGCTTCAGGACTTTGTACACGTAGATCGCGTAGCTCTCCTTCCTGGACTTTCTGCGCTTCTTCCCGCCCTTGGCGGCGGTTTTAGTGACGGCCTTCTTCGAGCCCTTCTTGGGCGCGGACTTCGCTGGTTCAGGCATGATGATTCACTCAGTGACAGACAAAGAACATTAACGCTATGTTACTGCAGGCGGCTTTTATCCACTGCTCTATGCTAATTTCCAAAGGGAAGAACAGCTTCTTTGATTGCTTGTTTTCGTGGACCAACCCATAGAATGATTTCATTGGCTACATTAAAAGGTCATGAATCGTAGGACAACCAATCACAGGCTTTACATGTTAATCCCGCCCATCGCCTCATTGATTCCTACCATCCCCCCGCTCTATCATGTTTCTTTGTTTCATTTTCCCGCATTTTTCGTAAAGCAATGCACGACAGTATTAAATATTGAAAGCAAAATATTGATAGTTTCAGTTGTTTAAACAACTGGAAAAACAATAAATGACATAATTCATAGTGATTAGCACATTTAAAGGTCCCCTGACATGAAATTTTCACTTTCTGAGGTTTTTTAACATTAATATTAGTTCCCCTAGCCTGTATTTGGTCCCCTCGTGTCTAGAAATTTCAGTCGGTGTAAACCGAGTTTTGGCTATCTTTCTCTGCCTGTGAGAAAATGAGATCTCAGACGGGCTGATCTTGAATCTCCCCTATATGACGTCATATAGGGGAAAGTTACCTCCCCCTTCTCTGCTTTGCCCGCCCATGAGAAAACGAGCTAGGAAGTACGAACGCGCGCGTGCGATTTTAGTTTATCCTCGAGAGATGTCATGGCGTATGACCGATCGAAGCACAACAGTTGAATAGAGAGATATAATGGCTTGCAAACGAGCGAAGCATGGCAGTTGATCAGTGTTCGGATGTACAAATGAACACAAAAGTATTTTTTAGTTCCTTCATCCGAGCCTCTGAAGAAACAATGGGTTAATTTTACTTTCTCTGGAAATGCGCCAACACAACTTCCCAAAGTTTTGGATGGTCCAAACATTTCACAGACGACTGTTTCGTTTCCTCAACTTGGGCCAATACAGAGCTGGCCTCGATGAACGAAAATAAATCGATCGAGCTACCAAGCAACAATTCAAGTTCAGACAGGTAACTTAATCTTTCTCTCAAAATCGTTCAATCGAGTTTATCTGGACAACTCGTTATGAAATCAATGACGCACGTGACTGCACTTATTGTATACATCATCGTGTTTGCATTGGTGAAAGCATTAGAGAGAGTGCAGAAACTGCGTTGTCTCGCGATCAACAGACTGTCATCTGTTTGCTCAATGCTCATCACAGCAACATTTTATGTGATGGGAATAGATCTAAATACTTTAAAAACTTCTCACGATTCGTTCATCTCGATAGCTGTATTAGTAAAAATGTATAATATCTGTAGTAAAAGTATTCGAGAGAGTTTCACATGTAATACGTAGCTATTTCATATGCACGCATGTCAGCCAATCACAGCAGAGGCCTGTTACACACAGCAGACACGCCCCTCGAAACAGTGCGTTTGGGCTCAGGGCAAAAATCAGGCTAGGAAAAATGCCTTTTATTTCTAAATTATGACTATTTTTGATCTAAAAAACATACTAACATTATAAGGGCAACCCAGGAAACATTATAAAATAATAAAATAACCCCATGTCAGGGGACCTTTAAAGACCACAGGATTGTTATAAGATGTATTACTGAATGTAAACACCATAAAGAACTCATAATCTCGGTTAGCTCCACTCAATTTTATTTTTAACAACTTGGAAACTTATTCTTTGTGAGGAAATGTGGGTGGCTCTTAAAAGAGCAGTTGGGTTTTTTTCTTCTGCGTGAATCTCTTAACCTCCGAACCAGCTCAACCTATAAATCACACAGATCCTGAATTGGTGCCAGCTTGTAATTTTCACGGCTAGAAGGTCTTGTGACCCTTTAATCGAATCGGATGACGCTTGGCAAAATTTTAAACCTTTTCATAGTCATGAAATCACAAAAAAAATAGCACACCCAGTTTCAGCCTCCCACAAACTGGACAGGGCCTCCATATCTGTCCAGTCCACATCCCTCCAGTCAGCGCCATATACATGCTTTCCTTCCCAATTTGTCATCTCCACCAAGATGCTTTGGATGCTTGATGGAAAAAATTATACAAAAGATGACTTTGTGTCCTCTACATGAGAACATGCATACCTTGTCGGTCCAGGGGTCAGCTTTATAACTCCTTCAGCTGAAGCTCTCCCTATGGAGGTGGAGTAGACCTGGGGCCTGTTTCAGAAAGAAGGTTAAGTGAAAACTCTGAGTATGTTAACCCTGAAATGAGGGAAACTCTGGGTTTTCCGTCTCATAATGGGAGGTATGTCAAACTCAAGAAAGCAGAATAAGTCAAGCCCGTTTCTGAAAGAGAGGTAACTTAAACTCAGAGTCAGTTACCATGGCAACTTACTCTGTGAACCTAACCTGGTTGTGAGCAGGTTTTCTTCGGTAAATCCAGAGTTTCTTAGGGTCTCCTCCCTTTTTTTTAAGAGGAAGCGGTGTTTAAACACCTCATTCATTCTTTCGGTACATTTATTCATCGCTGGTTTTACCGCTGTTTGTTCAATTCTTTTAATAAGATGAAGTCTATATAACTCCTTAACCGGTAACCTAACATACAGTAGATTATCGTTACGTTAGTTCTAAACAGATTCTACAGAATTAAACTGTGCCATTTACTGAAAATCACTGTAGTGTGTTCATCTGTGCACCAGAAGTTGATGGATCGTCCTCCTGCTGTTCTTCTACACTCTGGGGGGAGATAAGAATGTCCATTTATACTTAGATATAAACTTAGATTTGATAGGCTACTCCACATAAAAATGTAAATGTGTAGATTGTCTGATGTGTAGAAACATAATATTAACATGACCTCTGTAGGCCTCTCTGTGGCAGCAGAATCTGTTTCTTCAACCCCATTATCATGTGAAGATGAGCATTTGGTTGAGTACACTTTATAATAGGCCTACTATTTGTCCTAACTTCTGGTGTATTGAGTACAACTGCCTGGGGTTCTGTTGGGATAGGAGGATCCAAAAGACAGATATCACCATCAGAATCTGTAGGGACCAACGAAAAACCCAACCCAAAGTAAAATAAATGGAAATAACTAAAACACCCTATATAAAAAAAAAAATAACACATGTAGACCTTTTACATTGTATGAAGGCCCTTGAATCTTAGGGAGTGATTGGCTCTGATGAAGTCCCTCCAGGAATTCCCTCAGCCAAAAATGCTGCTGCACTGCTTGACACTGGATGCTATTTAGTTATCTATCATGTCAAATGTTCGTAGAGTCAGGTAGCCTACACCCATTATATGCTCAAGCCTTACCTGATTGAATTATGTTTTTATATTTTACTTTCAGCTGCTGCCACATTCTTTTAATGCCTGCAGGATTGCACTTAGCCTATATGAAAATTTAAATTAGGTTACTGTTCTTACAGTTTCACCTCTGATATTATAACAGTTGGGAAGTTACAGTAAAATAGTCATTAATTACAAACTACAAATGACATCTTCAACTGTGTAATTAGATTAATGTAATAATTACTATTTTTAGAAAGTATTTTTATACAGAATTGTTCTATGCAGTAGCCCTAGCCTATTTGTTTTATTTTAAATTACAGAAGAATAAAGAGTAATCCCTTTAATTAAATTACAATATTTAGATTATTTGGTAAACAATTACACCCAACACTGTATAACAGTAATTCCTCTTTTTGTCTGGCACTGTTGCCATGGTGACTCGTAATATCTGTGCTCCATTGACAATGGCTTTTTATGTGCATGCGCTTAAAGGTGGGGTATGTGATTTGCAAAACAGCTGGCAGATTTTGAAAATACACAACTCAAATGGTCCTACCTTCTTTCCTCCAACGCTGGCCCTGATTCGCGTGAGGGGTATGGGGGGAGGGGGGTATGGTACAACTGTTTGATTGACGGACTTACTGTCCAATGATTCTAGGTGGTTTTGGAAATGATTGGCTGGAGTTTTTGGAGTCCTGCCCTTTCCACAGATGATTAAATTGCTTAATTTTCATTTCAGTGCTTCTAACTTAGTGGGTTATGAATAGGATTTCAAGTGATTTTGAAAAAAATGGACAAAAAAGAGAATCACATACCCCACCTTTAACTCAGAGTCAGTCAACTTCGAGTTGATTGAACTAATTTCAGCTGTTCTGTAACCGAAAGCTCAGAGTTGACCATTTCAGGGTAAGTCAACTCAGAATTCAAGTTTTATCTCAGAGTTGGTTGGACCTCCTTATTGAAACGGGCCCCAGGCTAAAACCAAACGATTACATTTCTTTAAATGAGTAAACCCCACAAGATTACATTTAAAAACATGAACCTTGTCTGAAAGGCGAAGGGGGAGGTGTTGCTGTAATTTATAGGAATATTTTCAAAACCACTAAGAAATCTAGTTTTAAATATACTTCTTTTGAAGTGTTGATGCTTGATGTAAAAATATATAGTGCAAATGATAAATCAAGTTTGAGAATTCTGCTGGCTACTGTATACAGGCCATCAGGGCACCACAAAGATTTTATCAAAGAATTTGCGACTTTCTATCAGAATTAGTATTGGCTGCAGATAAAGTAGGCTACTAATTGTTGGTGATTTTAATACATGTTGATAATGAAAAAGATGCATTGGGATTGGCTTTTAAAGACATTGTAAACTCAATTGGAGTTAGACAACACGTGTCAGGACCTACTCATTGTCGTAATCATACTCTAGATCTAATACTATCACATGGAATAGATGTTGATGCTGTTGAAATATTGCAGCA